>OX457043.1:13695612-14383112 GCA_949752735.1 Lumbricus terrestris | reverse complement strand
TTGGTTTTTTCTTGCTGTTGTTCTTGCTGTTGCTGTTCAAACTGACGTTAGCCTATAATAATCCTAGTCATAATAGTTGCTTTCGTCATGATTGTTCACACATCTCCGGCGGACAAGCATGGGTCTATGTAGAGGGACACATAGAGGTTGCCAGACAGATAGACACATAGATGAATGGCGTGAGAAAAGACTTTTCTTCAAGTGTTGTTTTTTAAGCATTGATTAAAGGAGAAACCGGTAGAGCAGCGTGGATCGGAGACAGATAGGCTGCTTAGCCTACGGAAAGAGGAGGGAGGGAGGGAGGGAGGAGGGAGAGAGAGAGAGAGAGACAGAGACAGACAGATAGACAGACAGACAGAGAGAGAGAGAGAGAGAAGTAGCAGCACAAAGGCAGAGACGTGATAAGGGAAAACAGCACACCTTTGCTTTGTTGTTTGGGAGTTACAGCTCGGAAGAGGTGGAGGTGTTTCCAGCTGCGAGGGTGTGAAGATACCGAGGGGTTGACCCAGACTACAGAGTCGGCAACATACATGCAGGGCTGTGCAATAACGAGCGGCAATAAAACGTCAGACCTAATCGGGTAGAAAACGGTGTAAATAGCCGGCTACGACGACGACCATTAGAATTATCTGCAATAACTCGGGCCCCGTCGGAAAGTGGACATTCGGCTGACCAGAAACACACATTCCATGCCGTCCGGGGTCTGGTCAGTTGTCGGTCGGGGAAAGCACCGGCCTGCCCCGGGCGTAATGGACGCCCAGCGGGGTTGGTTACGGTCAGAGTCGATGGCTGCTGTGTGATTGGCTGATAACAGCTGGACTGACAGATCTCTCTTCGCTGACTCCACGAGTCTCTGACTTAGATCAACAAGCGTGAGGAGCTCTGATGCAGTCGTCGATCGGTCGGTCTGTATAATAATATCAAAGCCTCATAGCAACAGTCGTCGTGCATTGCTATAGCTATACGAGACGAGCAGCTGCGGGCACGACTCTCACCGACGCGATGCAAAACCAACCAGTTATTAGGCATCAGGCCTGAAGGAGCTACAATAACGACGTCGGTCTCGTGCTCTCTAGGTCTACAGTCCTGCTCCACCAATACTACCTTCTCCTTCTCCGTATCCACCACTACTACCTTCTCCGTATCCACCACCTCCTCTTCCTCCTTCTTCATCCCCTATCAAGTGATTTTCTCAAGCTGCGGATTAACCATTTTGCCGTTTTCCACTGCAGTCGTCGAATGAAACCAAGATTTATGATTCGTTGATGACTTGAAGTGCAGCTGGACCTCGTCGTCGACGTCGGCGGAACTGAGGAGTAGCCTACTTCCTGTTACGGAAACCCGATCCAATCGGATTTGACAGTTTTTCTCCTCCAGCGGAAGATATTATTGCGTCTGAGGAGGAGGAGGTGGAGAACATTTATGGTTACAGAGATAGCAGGTCAGTGGACATTGGCTTTGAAGCAGCAATCCTATAAGTTAGGCTACATTCTTTTGATATAAATGCGTCAACATCATCATCGATCATTAGGTTACGTAATGCAGGCTAGGCTGGTCTAATTAGTTATATAGCGCTATTATCGTAGTATCAGTCAAACATTGTCTTGCACAAAATTGCAATTAAAAGTCACAGCCTTTGGAGAATGAGGTCGAAAGCCAATAGACGAGGAAACCATGGGCTATCATGGTGTAACAGCCACTGTAGCTTAAAGCAGAAATGTAATGTACTGTAATACAACAATGTTTTTAGTTGAGCCTCTATATATACAAAATCTGGCTTCATAATTAGTGTTTAATCCTGCTAACACATCAATGACATCATATGACTTACACTGTCATCCAGCAGAAATATAATGTAATGTAATATAATGTAACAATGTTTATAGTCTAAGCTTATAAGAACCTGGCTTTGAAATTAGTGCTGAATCCTGATGACAAATCTAATCTATTTATTCACATTAAGCATATTCAATCTTTTTATAGGTGCAAGTGCAAAGGAAGCAGAGTGTGATGTTGTCTGGGATTCTAATCAAGAATCGCCTTCTAATTAGGTCCTGTTATCTTCTGAGATGATCATTTGAGGCGGAATTAAGCTTAGGATCTACGCTTTCAACCCAATATGTTAAACTGGAGCATGATATTATAAACGGTTCTTCTAGTAGTGTTTATTGATAGATCATCAAGCAAAGATAAAATAGGTGCAATCAGTGCAAACTCGATAACTTTTAAGTTTATGATTGATAAAGGATCAATTCAAAATGTCATTTGGACCCACTAAGACTGGATTGACCCTTTCTTTTTGGATTGCATTTAGCAGTATATAGTAACTTCTGTACTCAAAGTTCATCCATTTCGTGTGAAAATGCACCAAACCCTTTCAATTTAAGTTAGACAGATGAAAGTCACCTGCTTAATGTCTGTAATAAGTTGTGCTTTGTGGCATTCAAAAGAAGCCTTTGACAAACCCTTTTTTACCAGGAGTTAGTCTACAGTCAACACCATCTGTCTGTCATTGTGCCCTGTGATGTTTGATAAAAGCAAACCAAAGTATTAGTGGCAAATAGAAGCTTCCCTTGTCCTAAATCTCTTAGCACATATTTAGATATAATTGAAAATTTGCATAACAGCTTTAAGAGCCAGCTAGTCAGAGGAACTCTGTGCTAATCTATGATGTTAGGCTATATATATATCCCGATCAACCTATTAGCAACAATAATATTCAATGCTTATTCTATGGTGACCCTTGATAATGGGGCTTAGGTCCTATTAGGAGTCTCTCCCTTTGAACCAGCCTTGTAACTTATTGCATCTGTCAAAATCGTTTATTGTTTTTTTAAATTCAATTTAAAAGTGTGGTTATCATCAATGGTTTTGTTTAAATCATTAAGCTTTGAGGTTCAGTCATTTAACACAGATGGTATTATTTCGGCAGAATTTCCATTTTTGAGTCTCTGGACCAAGCCCATAGTTAAGTAACGTACTTTAGAAATTCTAATGTTTACTGTAGTAAATGGTGTGTTTCATATCATTGGGTGGTTAGATAATAATAATAATAATAATAATAATAATTATTATTATTATTATTATTAACATTAGATTATTATTAATCTAATGTTTACTGTAGTAAATGGTGTGTTTCATCTCATTGGGTGGTTAGATAATAATAATAATAATAATAATAATAATAATAATAATTATTATTATTATTATTATTATTGTTATTATTATTATTTACTCCAGCACAGGTATACAAATGCTAATAAACCAACGACATTTAGACAACAGTTTCTTGATGGATTGTGTGGATGAAGATTCAAATGTAAATGTTGCTTGATGCATTGGAATTCAAACTCCAAGCACAAAGGCGACTTCTAAGAAACGCTCCCGACCCCAGTAGGCTACAGCTGAAAAGGACTGTTTTGAAAGGCATATAGAAAGAGTCATATTAGACCCTGGGGATTGGGAAACAAGCACAGCACAGAAAATATTCATACATACACATGTATAGCGGATATGATATAGGAACCCTTGGTCCTGCCTGTGGGAGCCATAGTCCCTACATATATATATAATTTATATGTTTGTATATTGCATAATGTTTATTATATTTGGATATGAATGCATATATAGATATATGCGGACACATGATACTGGCAACTTGTAAGTATGCTACAACTGTATAACTATAACTTTTAATTATTAATTGGCGTTAAATTCATCATGAGCAGGTGTTCGCCTAAGAAGGTAATGCTTAGATATTTGAAACTGGTGGACTTCCGCATGCATATGTAATTATGTACAGTTCAACCAGGCACTTCTGGATATGATATAGGAACCCTTGGTCCTGCCTGTGGGAGCCATTGGTCCAGCCATTGGAGCCCTTGGTCCAGCCAATGGGAGCCCTTGGTCCAGCCATTGGAGCCCTTGGTCCAGCCATTGGAGCCCTTGGTCCAGCCAATGGAGCCCTTGGTCCAGCCAATGGAGCCCTTGGTCCTGCCAATGGAGCCCTTGGTCCTGCCAATGGAGAACCATCCTGTGCTGACAGTTGATATGTGTTCATAGTTCATGTTTTTCTAGCACACAAATTACTGGTATTGAGACACGAAATTATTGAATGGAGAGAACGTGAGAAAAGGTTTTATGATCCCTCAGGCAGTGTTTTGGTCTTCATCATAAGTGAGCCAAACCTGCTTATTACAACAATGTGTGAGTCAACGAAAAAACCTTCGGGGGTTCTTTAATGTACTTAAAAGAAGAAGAGCAGTCATTAAAGCTGGCCAAAGGGGCGGCAACTGTGGATATGAAGTGGAAAGGACATCATTTTCATGTAAAACAGGTGGCTAGTCCTCTCCTTACTGCATGCAAGTGTGGCGGTCTCACCCCTTGCTCCTCCCACCGACAGAGTGCTGTCAGTGTTTGAGGCCATGTAGCGCATTGAATAAGACACTGACATGGAGATCAGCGGACCCCAGTTCCAGTCCTGTTACTGTATGGCGGACGTGCTTTTTAGGCTGCTATTAGCGCCATGTATTGCAGGATATCTGTTCTGTTAGTTGTTAATATTTATGTCCTTCTGTCATTTGCGTTCTTGTAAATTGTTTCAACTGCGTAACTGTACACCACTATAACCAGACTGATCAATAAATGAATATTATTATTATTGTTGAATCTCATTTTCAGAGGTTCCAACAGTTCAGGGGTTAGTGCGCTGTCACCCGGATTGTTCAATAAAGAATATTAAGCTTATGTTAGTGTTCGCATTAGCCGAAGGGGCACAAATGGATTGTACATCTCAAAATAAATTTCTACCCCTGCAGCGATAATAATTCCCCACATCTCTATTGACAGTCCACTGAACTATTGGCACCTCTGAAACTAAGATTTCAGAGATTTGCGACAGCCAAAGAAGAAATCTACGCAGTAAACACTGAACTGAGAAGGCAGATCTTCTTTTTGTATCATACTTATTCATTTTCTGTCATTTTCTTTGCAATAATATATTTCAACCGGTTCCTGCAAACTGAGAAACTTTCAGCTGTTTCGTTATTGCTGCTTAATATCACCGAAATTCTGCAGCCAAGAATAATTATGCATTTCCTGTTTATGCATGCCTTATATGATTCTTTCCGTGGAAAAATGTTCAAAGCCTGCCTTTCTTTTGGAGTCTGCACAGCAGTAGTTTTTTGTTCTTTTTTGTATAAAAATCTACAAAGAGGTATTCAGTTAGGCGGCTGACAGGTCGACAAAGTGTGTGCGATAGCGAATAAACAAGCAGGCAGTTTAGATTGACGTATGCATCCGGACTATGACTCTGCGAGACTCTTTGAAGGTGGCTTAGAAATGTTCCGATCAGATGCCAATACATATTATGCCGATATTTATTATAATTAAGTATGTTAATAGCTTCTGTTATAGAGATTTGGATCATATTTTTTTACTGAATTGTTGCTGTTCATGACGTCAACCACTGTTGTTGGTTGTTAGCCCATAGTCTTTGGCGGTGGGCTCTGAAACACACCCTCCCCAGCACTCCCCAGAGAGGGTTCAATTCCAGCTGGAGGGAAAAGAAGATCACTGATAACTTGTGTGTGATTTACTTAGTGCTAAGGTATAATGCATGAGTCATAAACTAAGGTCAACATTCAAAATTTATCCTTTTAAAGCAAGGAGATTATTGATCTGTGTATGGTTGTTAAAGAATCTGAAAGAGCTGTAGTTACAAGAACAGCTCATCGAGGCCAGGACATGGAAATTACATGATGCAGTTGTTGCTTGTCACTTTACATTGCATTACTTTACATTACATTACATTTAGCCTGTGTTCATCTGCGCGCATTAGCATTCTAGCCATCTATGCGACCTCTGCTCCACAGTGCATTGTGCCAGAGCATCTTGAAGGAACCACTAGAGTTTGGTGGTCTGTTTAAGTTAAACGTAGAATGACCCCCCCTCTCACCGCCCTCTCACCCCCCTCATCACCCAGTAGGTCTAACAAAGGCGTCTGGTGAAGATATGTTGCCATCAATCAGTCAGCACCAGCTTTAGAATAATTAGATCACAAGGTGGTTGAAGTGCATCCAAAAATAGCATTAACTAACTAATGGATGGGACCTGACTTTAAAATCAACTGCCGGGAACCTTCCCAAGATGCACTGCACTGTATATAATTACACAACTTATGCCCTTGTAATGTAATGTATTTTTTTTCATTAGCTTAGTTTGGCTTGTGCTTTAGTTGCAGTAGCTTGCATTGTGATAGAGTTCAATTACTTCTAAACAGAAATCCTTCCATATGCCAATGTAATATAATAAGCGATGTAATATATGCAGTGTGGTATATACAATGTGATATGCATTATGCAATGTGAAGACATGTCCCTTTATCACACACTTTCAATGGCTGCACGCAGGGGCATAGCTAGGAGAAAATGTTGGGTTTCCATTTTTAGGATTCCAGTGCATATGTTCGATAAATATAAAGAATTAGTAAAAATATTATGAAATTATTTTGGGGTTTTTAACCCATAAAACCCTCCAAAGTTATCCTTGGGTGCATAATTACTTGTTTGAGTACTTACTGACGTACTGATGTTCTAACATATGCTGATGGCATGTATTTAAGTACTTATTTGCATACATGTTTTCATGATATAATGTCTAATTTTATGGAGCCTCCTTATCCAGAGGCTAGGCTCAGTTTTTGAATCCCGTGGAGTGTAAAGAATGGATCTTCTATTGCTCTGAGTTGCTGCTTCGTGAATAATCTTCAGTACTTCGTACAGAGCTTCAATGTTCGAGTCCACTTCAAGGTCATCATCAGCATATAGTTGAGCATTTATCTATTGCCAAATCGTGAGAACGCCTTAAGGAGGATCTTTACCTCATGACCGCACACGACCACAGCTAATGGATTGGATGCTTGTGGTGCATGCAAACACGCAAATGAAGATCTGCCTGACTTGAAAATAACCTCTCCACGATTGCATCATCCTAATCATTGGCTATCATCAGCGACGAAATTAAGGCAAAGGAAAACCTTGCATCCCGGATCCTGGTCTGGTGTAATTGCAAGTGATAGACACATTATTCCTTCCTTCCTTCCTTCCTTCCTTCCTTCCTTCCTTCCTTCCTTCCTTCCTTCCTTTCCTTCCTTCCTTCCTTCCTTCCTTCCTTCCTTCCTTCCTTCCTTCCTTCATTGACTTGGTCATGCACCTAAATGATATGCCTTCAAGATGTTTACTCCAGTAAATTGTGCATATAAATGTTGGGTTGGGAGCACATCCTGCTGTACCACGTATGGTGACTATACACACTTTGCTGTTTTGATGAAGATTAAAGTGATTATATGATTATTATCAATCATCTTATATAATATAATTATTATTAATTGGCCAATTTTCTTTACTGTGTCTAATACATAATGCTTCAACTGATGGTGCACTAGAGCCAATACTCAAAGTTTATCTGGTCAACATCCAAAGGCAATCAGGCAACCATTAAAAGGTTATCTGGTCGACATCCAAAGATTATCTGGTTAGTATCCAAAGGTTATCTGGTCAACATCCTAATCTGGCCATCATCCAACGGCTATCAGGCCAACATTCAAAGGTTATCTGGTCAACATCCTAATCTGGCCATCATCCAACGGCTATCAGGCCAACATTCAAAGGTTATCTGGTCAACATCCTAATCTGGCCATCATCCAACGGCTATCAGGCCAACATTCAAAGGTTATCTGGTCAACATCCTAATCTGGCCATCATCCAACGGCTATCAGGCCAACATTCAAAGGTTATCTGGTCAACATCCTAATCTGGCCATCATCCAACGGCTATCAGGCCAACATTCAAAGGTTATCTGGTCAACAGTCGAAAGTTATCTGGCCATTATCCTAAATCTATCAGGCCAACATTCAAAGGTGTATCCATGCCAACATCCAACTTTAGGGAAGATATCATAATAGATATGGGTTCATGTTCCATTGATGTGAAGATAGTTCTACATAAACTCCAGCTAATAAATTACCTTCCTGACTGTGCTTCAGTAGGCCTAAATACTAGGAATTTGAGATCAATTAGGCCAGATTAATTTGGTAAATTGTGTTACCGATTTAAAATCAAGTTTTCAATGCCTGTAAATATAACATACACAGTAATTCATTAGAATTTTAAACCAGCTTTGCTAGTTATATATTATGCTTATATATTTATTTTTTTATATTGATGCTATATATTTATATTATATATTTGTGTTATATTTTATCCAGTAATCAGGATATTAGGGGCATTTATTTTTTGCCTGCTGCTGATTTTAATTATTGGAAATGGACTTCTTGGGTAGCTGTGGGTGAGTGTTTTGCACTGAGACTCATCAGCTCCTAAGAGAATCATCTTTCTTGTTTGATCACCAAGTCATGAATGTTCACCATTGAGAGGCTGATACGGATTTGGTTACGGATGGAGGGGTATAATAATATTGCACTTAACTTTTTTAGGGGGGTTGAATAGTTGGGGTAACGCGAGCCAAGTGGAAATCTGTCTTGTTGTCTAGGGAGCAGCATCATACTCCTTCAAACCTTCATTTGCTTCATATCTGCAAACTGCAGACACTAGTGTGACAAGAACAGTATGATAATTGTAGAAAAATGGCTGGCGTTCAGACGTTGATTTATGTGGACTTGGGACTCAACTTTATAACCACTGGGTCTAAATAATCTGTCCTTGTCTATTCCTGTGGGGTAATCCCAGTATAGGCCCATTGACTATAAAAATAAAAAATTCAGTTCTCACACTGGGCAAGAGTGCTTGACGATATAACTTTAGGGCACATTTATAATTCAAGCATAGACAATGGGACACGATGGCAGGCTGATGAACCAGAGCGATTGAGCGATTGCCTTATAAAACCGTGAGTAGGGGTTTGAGTGGCCACACTGATCCTAGCGTTTCCACATGAGAATGTCCGTGTCTACTTTATCTGATTGAAGACCAAACTGATCAGGTTGTCTTGCTGTCCTTTATTTCAATAACCTCAGTTAGTCGACCTGCACTCTCTAACCCAGTCTCGTTCTGTTTGAAGTTTTTGAGGAATTTGGACCAGGGACAGTTGACAGCTACTAACGTGGTGTATGATTCCATTGGGGAATCAAGCAACGGGGGGGGGAGAGGTGGAACTTCCTTTGGGTGGTCTTGGTAAAGGCTCCAGAAACATAACAGTCTTGATGCAACAGCAACTGTGGTATGTTTGTCCATTTCCTAAGCTGCTATTATAGAGTGTTCTTCGGCTACAATGTAAACATGAAATCAGGTATCACACAACTGGACGGACACCACTTCTTAACCTCCCGGCAGCTTGCATTCGTGTGCCACCACTATATAACAGGATGGAGAGCTGAGCTTGCCCTAGCTGCCTTAAGTTCTATTGGTTTCAGATCCAAGTAATGGCTATGATTTGTGTTGTTTTACTTCAATGTATATATATATATATATATATATTATATATATATATAAGCTTACTAGTCTGAATGAGAAGCACTAAGCCTATATTCTACATATCTTGCACACATGCGTACATGTACGCATAGGTAGCCTACACGAATACTTCATGCATATATGCATACAAATGTAGGTACTCAAATACATGTTTATACATTCATACATTTGTTGTCCTTTAGTTCATTGTGTAGCACAGAAGTCTTAACCATTGTTGACTTTGTAGCCTGGAATAGTCTTTCTGTTAAAATCATATTAAAGTGAGTTAAATCACTATATTTATTTTATTTTGATTTATTTATTTCTCGCATTTGCTAAAGCGTCCCCTCAAGCTCCATTCAGAGGTGCTCCCGACTACAGCACGGACACTGCATCGGAGTTTCATGCCAAGGCGCATGAGCAATTGCAAGTTAAGGACTTGCTCAAGGTCCCTAAAAAGTGACTTGAGGTGGATTCGAACCTGGAACCCTCCGGTTCCAAGGCACCAAAACCACTGCTGCGCCACCCATGCCACACTACAGCAGTCAGTTCGTCAGCTCCCTTGTTCGACAAGTGTTCTGCTTGGTAATGGGACTTTTTCTCGACTTGGTCTTGTGTGCAGCTGATGGACCTTACTTGAAGTTGTGCTTTAAAATTTTCGCTTTAATTATGTTATGCATGCATGCTTAAACGTTGCTTAAGTTCATGATGCATACATTTGGGGCAAGGTAACTTTAACCAGACCTTCTGCCCACTGGTTTTGTTTTGACTGAGCACCTGTGACTCAGCTTCATCTGGGTCCTGTAGAAATGTTTGAACCTGTTGCTAATTAAATATGAAGTATTGTTTTTGCTTGCAACCCTAGCTGCTTACCCTTTACACCGCTCCATTCATAACAAGAGGGAGAGGGTAGATGCGAAGAACAACTGGTGTCAGGTGACTCGTCTGGGCAAATAACAGCTCTACGATTGATACATTGGATGAAAAAACAAAGTCTCAGATGGTACAGCAAAAAAATAGGAAACTGGGTGGAACATAAAGGATATAAATTATGGTCGCTGTTGTTGTTTCTGTCCTTGAAGAGATAAGAGATAAGAAATGAAATTAAGTAGATTATAAGATGAGGACTGTCTGAGCTGTGAGCGATGTATGTGTGCCAGAGATAAGAAGACTGTAAGATGAATTGTGAAGGGGAAAGAGATAGCACAGAGCCGGGATCATCCCCCATCAAATCTGGATCAACTCCCCTCCCTTCACATCCCCCTAATCAGGTGATTCATTGTTCTGTCCTCTGACAAAGCCCAGCTCCATATACAGACCTGCAGAAACAGGTTCTCTCTAAGTGGTATTGTAAATGAATTCTGCCACTGAAATCCAAAGGTCAGCCGCGGTCAGAGATTCTAGTGCCTGGCGCTTCTAAGGTCATCTGCCAGATAGGCTTAATGTTTCTGGTGGTGCCTTGCTACATTCAGCCTTGCAGATGCTGCTTTGTCTAGTGCACCTGTTGTATACTATAGTCTCAACTCTCAGGTCGGAAGGAAGCCGGACATCATATTATAGATTCACTAATCTCCATCATCCAATAGCTTAATAACAACAACAACAACGACGACGATGACGACGATCATGATAATTATGATGACGATGATGACGATGATGATGATGATAATGATGATAATGATGATGATAATGATGATAATGATGATTACGATGATTATGATGATTACAATGATTACGATGATTATGATGATTACGAAGGAGAAGATGTTAACTTATATCGTGCATTTAAACACTCAAGACCCAAGAAAATAGCTTTGTGCCTAAATGAAAAATTAATGGCAGCCATGTGATACTCTTATATAAAGAGATGGTCTTGAGCTGTGAATTGAATGTTTATAGAGAATTGGCATTCTTCTTGTGATCGGGTAAACTGTTCCATTGAGTTTGGTCCAGATACATTTAGAGAAAGAACAGCTGCTTCATAGAAGACTTTAGGCGAACTTGTGGTTGTTTTCTGCTGTGTAGCCTACTCTGTGTGATTTATCGCCTTGACTTCTTGTCAACTCCGAAATTGTATGAATTTTTAAAACACTCATAAAGTACCGTATAATGGGTGATGTAAAAGTTGGTCTAAGCAGGTCAGAAGTGTCAAAGTTTCTCTCACGCAAAAGATTTTCGTAATTGCATTATTTCCGCAATCTTACAATTTCCTTGGCAACAAAAAATCTACGTTGCAAAAACCGGCTGAGACACAGACGTTTAGTTAAAAACAAAAAGTGATGGGGGAGGGGGGTGAAGTGTGCCTCTAGTCTATGACAAAGTTCAGAAAGTATAGTGGTTGGAATTGGAGCAATGAAGGACAAGAAGAGGGTTATTTTGAAAAGATATAGGCTACACCTTTTGCATGCAATGAATGGAAGTGGTATAAACTTTCAATAAGTGTTTCAAATTGGGTCAGTGTTCACATTTTTGGAAACCAAAATCTTAATCGAAATCTCCTAATTTCTAGATGGCCACTCGAAAGTCAAACGCAGGGCACCAGATTATTTACGAGCGCAAAAGCGGTCATTATGGTTAGACAAAGATAAAAGATATACTGATTGAAATGTACGGAGCTATTTAGACTCTCACACAGATCAGTTGTATTCTATAATAAATTAAAACAATAAATAAATTATAATGTTTTTCGTGAATCAGTTAATTGGAAAGCCGTAACTCAACAACTCATTTTAGACACCTCTAAATCACTTTTATCTGAAATTACATTGCCATAAATTGTTAAGCTAGTATTGTTTGAATGGTGAATAACTGGATTGGTAGAAATTGTAAGATAAGTAAAAGTAATAAATGATTTTCTAAGAGCTGCTATTACCATACTACTATACTTCCATTATTAGTAATTTACTTCTATTGCTGTACTGTTTTCTTACTATGCTTTCGAGGCACAGTAGCCAGTTGGTCGAGTGATAGATAGCCTTGTAATGCAGGAGTACAGGTTTTTGTACCTTCTGTAAAACAATTACTGTGCAGGGACCTTGAGAAAGTTCTTACTTGCATTTGCTCAGAGGCATTGAAAATTGCCATTAAATAATAAGTAGTGATGCTTAATATATGCATAATAATAATCATATTAATAGTAATAGTAATACAGTTAATGTTTAACACGTTGGCCGCGGTTTACGTGTAAACACGTAATTGATTTTCTATTAGCAGGCGCGGTGAGCGTGTTAACACGTAATCTAGTTTAAGCATTATAAAGACATCTTCAGCGCCCTGTTAACAAATGTAGCCGCGTGTAGATTACTGCTAAGGTTTCTATAGCCATCTAGTGAATAATCATGCCTAAATTTTTATTACAGCTGCTGCTATACCTGGTGTTTAGAGCACGTGACACAGGCTTCTGCCTTCTTGTCTGCGTTAGCGAGAAAGTGTGATAATGGCGACTCGTAAGAGGTTTAGTACCGAAGAAATTTTGAGGATGATAGATATGTCAGAAGACGAGAATTTTGATGACAATGACAGTGATAGGGACAGTGACATTGTAGGCCTAGCTGATGTCGTAGATAGTGATGGAGATAGCGATGCTACAGAGGCATACGATCTCCCTACGGTTGACGAGGCAGGCATAGGCAGATCGGATGACCCAGATTCCGATGTCGAGTCCTTTGTTGCTGCTGCTTCTGCTACGGAACAAACTAATGCCTCGGCATCGACATCTGCATTTACACCTCGTGTTTGGCAAGTTGTTGATGGCAACTACACGCCAAATGTAGAGTTTCAATATCATCACACTGCGGGACTGAACAGTTCTATAAATCTCACTGCTGAGTCGAGTCCGATAGAATTTTTCAAGTTATTCTTGACGGACGATGTGTTGATGTTGATGGTGAATGAGTCCAACCGATTTGCGGACCAGTTTCTTCAAAAGACCGCCTTGAAACGAAAAGCAAGGGCCCATAACTGGGAACCCACAACAGCATCAGAAATGGGTCGGTTTTTGGGACTCATCTTTCTCATGGGGTATGTGCACAAGGCAAAGATTGAGGATTATTGGAGCACGGACCCGAATATTGCCACTCCTATATTCAATCAAACTATGCCTCGAGATAGATTCGAAATCTTACTGAAATTTTGGCATTATTCTAACAATGAAGAGTCGCCAGAGAACGATCGGCTCTTCAAGCTGCGCCATATTTGCGATCTCCTAGTTGCACGCTTCCAAGCTGTCTACACCATGGAACGTGACGTATCTATTGACGAGTCAATGGTACTGTGGCGTGGACGACTCACATTCAGACAGTTCATTCCCGGGAAGAGACACAAATATGGCGTGAAGCTATATTTGTTGTGTGAGCCGAGTGGCTACATATACAACATGCTTGTATACTGTGGCAAGATGGATGCGATATCAGGATTTGGCCATGCAGAGACTGTTGTTCTGAAGTTGATGGACGGTATACTGGACAGAGGACATGTCCTGTATACTGATAACTTCTACACGAGTGTTCCACTTGCGCAACAGCTTCTGGACAGGAAGACCTACCTCTGTGGAACGCTGCGTAAAAATCGGAAGCATTTGCCGGAAAAAGTGGTCTCAGCGAAGTTGAAAAAGAACGATGTCGTTGCTCTGAGAAGCCGAGAAATCATGGTTTCGAAGTGGAAGGATAAGAGAGACGTTATGATGTTGTCCACTATTCATGCAGGCAGAATTTTTGAGGGTGGCAAACGGAACAGACGTGGAGAACTTATCAAGAAACCGGACTGCGTGCTCGATTACAACGTTCGAATGTGCGGTGTAGATCGGCTGGACCAGCTGCTTTCCTACTACTCGCCACTGCGGAAGACCCTCAAGTGGTACAGGAAGGTTGTCCTACAGACGATCGACATGGCCATGAGCAATGCCTTCTTGATGTACAAGAGAAGTGGAGGGAATCGTCGGCAGATATGGTTTCGCTCTTCAGTCGTAAGCTCTCTAATGAATACGCAAGATCGACCGGCCGCGGCTTCCGTTGTGCTAAGAGGATTGCATCATAATAAGGCGTCGGACCTGTCACGGCTCTCAGGGCAGCACTATATGGACGTACTTCCTCCCACTGAACGCAAACAGGCACCATGTACCAGATGCGTCGTTTGCCATAAGCGTGGAATACGCAAAGAAACGCGGTACATTTGCAGCACATGCGTTTCTAAGCCTGCGCTTTGCGTTGTTCCCTGTTTCAAGGATTACCATTTCGATGCACAGTTTTAGGCCTACTGTAAAGTAAAGTATGACAGAGAAGTTCAGAAGTAACTGTTTATTTGCCTTGTTGTTATTTACATTTCATATTTACTAACATCAATAATAAATGCTATTTGTCTTTGTAATCCAGTCTTATCAGAATTTCCGATAATTGCGTTGCTGGTTGCCGTGCGCACAGGGCCGCCGCGCCCCGGGGAAAATAATTGCCGCGGTCAATGTGTTAAGAGTGATGGATCATGTTTACCTTGCAGCAAATTTAAAAATAAATGAATAAAATATTAATAATAATAATGTCTACCAGGGCACCTTGTCTGGATTACCCGGGGCCATGGACCGGCCACCCTAAGTAAACTAAAATTTATATGTAAAAACCAAATCGTAACTGTATTTAAAATAATAATAATAATAATAATAATAATATTAATAATAAAAATAATAATAATAATAAACAATTAAATAACTCGAAACTGTAAGTATAAATAATTTCACAAATGACATGGTCTTCTTCGTAAGTTTCCAGGTGACAGTATCCTTCAATTTATGGTCAAGACATCTGAAGGAAAAATAATGGCACCCACATCTGGGAATGACTACGCCTAAGTAGGTCTACACGTATAGGTGTTTGGTCATTGTAAAAACAAACTGAGAATTAAGTAACGGAATTCCGTAGATAAGATTTGATGCAAATAAGAAACCTTCTGTGAAAATCTTGTAGGGAGCCTTGAACCGCGCACTATCCGATATCTGTTCCGCACTATCCGATATCTGTTCCGTTGCCAGACGTATTCGCGTTGCTGACTGATAGGCGCAGATAATAAACGGAATAGTCCTGAAAGAAACTTCCCAGTCCACTAGTTAGCTTGTTAAACCTAACTGAGCAAGCCGTCTGGTCTTCGTAGGACTGGTGCTAAAAAATTTCTAATTTATTTACTGTGATGTGTTACTTTCATCTCGTATCTGGGTTTTCGTGTTTTGTGTTCAAAGTGACACCTTAAGGTCACCTGCCATTGCAGTGACCTCAAATGGCATGACACCCATTCAAACGGGTACGGGGGGGGGGGAATGGTGGTGGGGGTGGTGAAGGATCACACCCGATCAATTCGTTGATGACTAGCAGAGTTGAGATCATAGGATTGCTATAGGAAAACGTATATATTTGAGTTTATTGTAACAATTTCAAGTTTCTCTTTCTTGTATATGCTTTCAAGGGACCTTACAAACTTAGAAGTGTAGCATGTGAGTGTACTGTAGAATTGCAAGTACTGGGTTAGTTGTACCCTAATTAATGACTGTGCTCCCAAGCATGATTCATAATTATTGCAGAAGTTAATACAATTTATTCAGTATAACAGATGTTGCAAATGGTGCTTACAAATGGCTCTGATCCCACTCCATGGTCTACCCACTTGAAAAAGTCAAATAGAATAGTTAATCGTGTTTTATTTGGCCCACAAATAAAAGTTTTGAATTAAATTAAAAATCATTATAATTATAACTGAAAAAAACTGGCTAAAAAAGTGAAAGCATTACTGTCAAAAGTTGAAGTTCCAAGTACCTTGAAAGCAGGCACGAAAGCATAACTTGATAAATTGTAACATTAACTGGCAGTTTTGATTTTGGTGCTGCAGACAGATTGAATCTGGCGCTGCTTGGCTTGTACCGCATATCAAACTGAAGCATTTTGTTAACAGAGCAAATTGTATACAGCTACAACTTATTTTTATCCAATTTGGTTATGCATACAGTTTATGCAGGGCAGAGGTTTCTTTGAGATTTTGACTAGATCTCCTTCTGTCAGCTCAGCTTTGATGAGTACGCACTGACCATAAGTATGCTGTTGGATGAGGGACATGTGCACCGAGGGAGATGTCCTGCTCATGTGCTGCCCTTAAGAAATGAGATCCATGGCTGTCTGTATAAACATATTTAATAAGTGAATTCTCTTCCTCTTCAGACTAAGAAAGAGAATTTTAAGTTTGTTTCGTTATGGGATCCATTATGTAGGCGTTCAGCAATTCATCCTAGAAATATTATCAAGATTTGAGGTTAGTGCTGGATGACTTGAATCTCGATGGGTGTGAAGCTGTGATGGTGGAAACGAGCTTGTGATTGATGTGTATACTCTGGAAAGCATTCAATTTAAGAGAATAGAGGTGGAAGAGTGCATGGATGGGGAAAAGGAAGGCGGGAGAGCTGACCTGTTGTGGCCTGGCTCCGTTAAACATTGGACATCTCGGAGGATGATACTGTCTTGGGTTGGAGGGGGGAAGGGTGGGGGTTGCTTGTGTTGATGGCATTTGAAGGAGAATGAAACCAAATGTGCACTTAATGACTCCCCAGAAAATCCATATCATCAGCATTCAGACCCTGATGGACCAGCAGCAGCAGTACCAGTGATGATCCATCAATCACCGTTTTCTAAGTCTCTGTCATTTACTGTCCCTTTGTCTCTTGCTCTGTCTGTCTGCCTGTCTGTCTGTCTGTCTGTCTGTCTGTCTGCCTTGCTGTCACTTTCTCTGTGTCTTGCAATGTCTTTCCTCCTCCTAGGAATGCCATATATGACGAGAAAGTCATCCTTCCATAATTATGTGTCCGCATACGTATATCTATCTGTCTCTTTCACTATTTGCCTTTCTTTGTTTGCGTATCTGTCTGCATGTTTCTTTTTAGTTTTTACTTAAAACCGGTTATTCTTGTTTTAACTTTTCTTCCTATCTCCTTGTCTCGCTCTGGATGCAGTCCGTCCTGAAGCTGATGGACAGTGGAGACAACACAACGGAAAGTCTGTTGTCTGTTGTCCATCAACTTCTGTGTTCCGCCTCCTCATTGTCTGCCTCCCTTGCCTTTGTTTTTCTAAATGTCTGTCTGCATCTTGCTTCTGTCTCTTTAGTGTACATGTATGTCTGTAGATATAGCCGGCTTTTCTTTCAGTCCTCCTGCTTGTCTCTTTTTCTGTCTCTGTCTTTCTCTCTCTCTCTTTCTCTGTCACTCTGTCTCTCTCTGTCTTTGTCTGTCTGTCTATCTATCTATATATCTATCTGACTCTGAGTATCTAACTATCCCTCTATCCCTGTCTAAATACATACATTCAATGTCACCTTATATATATTTTAATAAGTTTTTTTTGTTAGCTATGCACGGCCACAGTTTTGAAGCAGTAGACCCCAATCCTTCGCAGGAGGGTCGGGATCGATCCGACACACGTCATTGGGGGTCGGCGAAACTCTACCACCATGGGGGCCGGGGTTGGGGGCAAAACCCCTGATTTTCCCTACTGACCGTTTCCCTCACAAGTTTACTACAGCACTTTTCTTTCGGGTCCCATACCCATAAAAGCAGCGGTTGACACCGTTTTAGAGGTGTTTAAGGCCAGCGTTTTTGCCAGCCCGAATTTCACGGGTCGCGTACCGGTGGAGGTCGGAGTGTGGTGGGGGTCAGGGAGGGAGGGTAGGAGGGAGGGAGGGAGGGAGAGTGGGAGGGGATAATGGGAGGATGGGAGGGAGGGAGGGATGGAGGGAGGGAGGAAATGGGATGGGATGGGATGGGATGGATGGGGTGGGATGGTGGGAGGGATGGAAGGAGGGTGGGAGGGATGGTGGAATGGAGGGCGGGACAGAGGGAGGGATTGGCGGGGAATGGCCTGAATCCTAAAATTCCCCCGGCAACGCCAGGTATCCCAGCTAGTGTATATATATATATATTCATTCATTTAATGAATGAGTGAATTATGTATATTGAAATCTCTTGCTGTGCATTCCATTCTTTCCGGATCCGTCTTTCCATCTATTTTTCTCTGCAGGTGACTTCTTCTCATGCATGATGATGCGGTTCGTCTTGTGAGGAGAAGGAGATGGGAGGTGCTGTGTGCTAATAATTCTCACAATGCTTTTTTTCGTATACCTAAAATATGCAATGAATGTTGGATGAATAAATATTTTCGGGGCTTCATCGTCTACAGCTGACGATTTTTCATAGAACAAGAAAATGAAGAAATAATGCGAACAGTTGGAGAGTAAATCCGGTCCCAGTTTAATAAAACTGGATTAAGGGTGCAGTTTCCCATTATGTATGGGTTATCTATATCTAATGTCCTCCTTAGAGGCAGAATACTTGTGGCTAAATCATTCCCGAGTCCTTATGTGGTGTGTTGTGTGTCTGTTAGCTTTTGAACTTCAAACTCTATTGGCCTTATATGTTTCAACGCTGAGATTGTTTTTTTCTGCCATGATCAGACTAGGATATATACTATCGTCAAACTTGCACCTTGTAACTTGATGAGGAATTACATGAATACTAGGATACTTTGCATAGTTAAGTTGCAATTATGCTGCTACAAGTTTCACTGTGTTTTGAAAGACTTTTGATTTAATTAGTATTATTGTTCCAGTTTAGCAAATTCTGTGAACAAAGTTTGTGCTTAGAATGACAAGACGTCGAAGAATGGTATTAGGAAAAGCAATTCAATCACAAGTACTGAGTGAGATGTTCACGGGAATCGTAATCGTAAACTCGAAGTTTCTAAAGTGCTAATTGAAAGCCAAGCACGGGGCACCAGCTTATTCACGAGCGCTGCGTTGAGTCAGAAGGGTTGTCCGTGAGAGTAGGCCTAGTCTGTGGTGGTCCGGGTCGAGTTACCAGAATCTGATTGTATAGAGGAAGAGGCTGATTATCTAAGCCACGGATCACAAAGGTTTGCTGGCCAGAGCTGTCCCTGTCCCTATTCCCTATCCATTCGACACTTCCCACCGTCATGGGAGATCAGATGATTAAGGGACACTGGTCACCCTATCAGTTGCGGGCTTCTTAGATGTGTTTGCTTGGGTGTTAAAGCAGGAATTTCAACCCTTCTATCTGATATGATACTATTACTAACCACTAGACTAACACATCCCTGGTCATTTACAAGTGGTCAAAGTTTATAATTGCCAAACGAATGGCCAGTGAAACAAGAGCAGCTTCATCAGACATGCAGTGGCCGAGCGCAGACATCGGTCAGCTTGAATAACAGGTCTATTATGTCCACTGAGTTACGGCACCTCTGTGAACCTCTGCGAACTTCTGTGAACCTCTGCAATCTGCATTAATAAGCGGTCAACTGATTTGTATAATTTAACTTGCGGATCAGTAGAATTTCAGTGTTTATGTTGATTAATTGCAACCTTTGAGAGAAGTGAACTGACCCAGATCTCGATGGCGTCTCATTGGCTGACTAACGCTGAATATATAATTAAACTGGGTCAATGACATTTGCTGTGGATGATCAGCTTTGTGGAGTTGGCCGACGAGAGGATCAAAGTGGCGGTTTCAACTTTAACATGTCCATTCAAAAACATAGTGGACGAGGTAGAATGGGTAGGGAGTCGTTTAAACTAAAAACTATATTTTGATCTTATCAGATGTTGATGTGTCTATCTTTTGATGTGATTTTATTTTGATATTTTTATATTTTGATGTGATTATATTTTGATGTGATTATATTTTGATGTGATTAAATTTTGATGTCTTTGTATTTTGATCTGATTATGTTTCGTAATTGTCACTGGTTATTTCAATAAATATTTCATTTGCTCGTGATTGCACTCACTAAATGCCGTTCACTGTTTTGAAGGGAATTCAGGCACCCTGTGGAAGTTTTGGTCAGTTGTTTCAAGAAAGCAGGCTATAGAAGAAAAATTGGAACTATTGTTATCATGATTGTCAATAGTCAATACCATGATCATCATCATCATCATCTCATTATTCATCCAGTGTCATGATCATTATCATCACCATTCATCAGCTGTGTTGTTGTTGTTGTTGTCATCATGATGACCATTATCTTGCTGTAAATTCTGGCTATTTCATCCATGTCTGGGTCTCTGTTAAATGTAAATACCTGTTTGCAGGACAGGGTTATGACTCCTAATGACGGGTGCCAACTATTGAATGGTTAATCTCCAGGGGGTAAACAGACCCGCTTCCCCCCATGGGTCCTTGTTGCTTTCAGGGTGGCTATATTATGTCCCACATAAATCTTGACCCTTGCCCAGTAAGGAACTATTAATGGTGTATGGTGGTTAAACTTGGATATACAGGGATGTTTTCCATTATTCCTGCTGATTTTGATTGGGAAGAGTAGACCAGGGTTAATGTAAGTTGGCTATGATGTTTAGACTGACACGAGACAGTTAGACAGCATGGCTAACGTTGGTCTGTAGACTCATGGACGGCTCACAGAACAACTCTCAAGCTTAGGTCAATCATCCAAGAAATGCTTCCAAATAACAACAAACAACAACAGTCATAACTATAGTGATAATAAACATAACAAAAACAACAGCAATAATAATAGATTATAATGATTATTATTATTATTTCTTTAGTATGAAATGTTGTGCCTGAGATGGGAACAGTGTTACTCTGGAAGGGCTTCTTCTTCTTGGTCGAGATTTCATTGGGTAGACGTTCCTCTAAAGGCAATCACATTAAAGCACTGAATGAGTATAATAATAATTATTAGTGGTGGGGTGGTGGCAAACAGAAGAACCCACTGAACAGTCTGTTGACTTAGTTTAAAAGCCAGATGAATAGAATGACCTCAGGTCAAACAAAAACTAAAATTATTTTGATGCTGTATGAATGAATACAATTGACATCTGTGTGTAGGTTTATAGCCTACAGAAGCTGAACCATAATATTATGTGATGAGACCTACTGTCAGGGCTTAAAGTGTACCTGGACGGTCATGGACGGCGTCCATGCACTTGTTTTAAAATCTGAACACCGTCCAGCCACTTGTTGGCGAGCACAGACGGTAAAGATAAGGGGCGTCCAGGCACTTCTTTTGGAGAGGTAAGGGGCGTCCAGGCACTTATTTTTCCACACTTTAGGCACTGCCTACTGTATTCCGGAGGTGTGTAATCCCCCACCACTACCAAGCTATTACTAATGAGAAATTGTTTTATCTAACCTGCGGACATAGAAGTCGTTTAAAACTAGTCGAATGCCATTTTTAGTTTCGTGTTTCTTCCTTCTTAAGTTTCAAGACTTTTATGTTCAGATTTGCTATCTTCTGATATATATATATATATACACATATATATATATATATATATATATATATATATATATAGTTTATCGTCAGATGGGGGCCCAGACTGGTTCCAAGCAACTGGCAAATGTTTCAGCTGACGTTCTGCTAATTGGCTACAGCACCGGATGAAATCTGGTTCGGATTGTGGGAAGACAGCCACCTGAGAACCGTCGTCCGTCAGGGTTTCGCCTCCTCACCGGCGGCGGAACTGTTGAGAAGGGTTCGGGATTAAAGAGTTGAACATTGGATCTCTGTGTGCATTGGATTCGCTGAAACCAGAGACTCCAGAGTCAGTCGAGTAACCGTCAACACATGCCGCTCATTTCCATACTAAATATATTATTCTCTACGACCAAAACTTGCCGGCTGAAATACGAATACACTCCGGGACCGACTAATGCTGGAACTGTTTGTTGGGTTTCACTCGATTTAACTGAATACTCTGGAATTCATTCACAAATTGTGGGTAATACGTAAAGACAACAGTGCGGCTGAATCTCTTGGGGGCAAATTTCACTCTCTCTGCCGCTTGCCGCTTACTGCCTTGTCAGTGGACTCTGCCGTTGCCTTCGGCGTTTTTGATACACCTATCTGGTTGCTGCTCGTCGATCAAGGGCCGGACCGAGTAAAGCGAGAGATAGGAAACGTTCTGGACTTTGTTGCTGCCTGATACCCGGGTGATACCATCCATTCATTCATAACGTCCACGCTCTTTACACTTCAACGTTTTGTTTTAATAAATTATTGGTAACGCTTCTGTTAGGCTTTAATTTGAAGGATTGCTACTTATCAGTTATCACGTCTTCATCCAACACCTCATAGGCCTATTCGTTTATGTAAGGCCTATCGGCTCAATCTAAATGAGCCTTTTGAGCTGCAGCTGAGCAAACAAGGAAATAGATATGAGAGCACATGCAAACTGAAGACCCTACCAGCCTACTCCTATCTCCTCCAGTCCAGCCTACGGCGTTGCAATCTTTAACCGTCCCAATCCATGGGCTTTGTAACCCTCACAAGTAGCATGGTTATCGCAACGGGTCATCCCGCTCTAGTTCTTGCTTCCCTAGTTTTCGTAGATAATGTGAAGATAATATATGTGAGTTTTGTGATAAGCACTGCACCGACCAAGGCAGCTGCAATGACTCAGCGTAAAAGGTGTTGTGGTTTCTATAGACTATGACCTGTTTCACTTCTAATCGCTTCTTTGTTTCTTTATCCTATGAAACGTTTTAATGCAACTGTTGAGCTTTTTCAGTGTTGACCGACCATAATTATTATTATGGCCTCAACGCTGTAGCCTATACTTTCGATGGATTGATCATCGGGTGATATCCTTCACCGCCCGCACCACCCCCCCACCTTACCCATTTTGAATAGATGCCACGTGACCCACGTCTTTAAGGCGTAACAACCCAGAGATTCAAATCTCTAAAATAAACCACCATCCATAATTATGCTTAGTGGTATCCTTACGCATAGGGGCGCATGCAATGTGGGCTAGGCTTTGAACATTGCAGTTATCCTGAACGACAGTGATGATAGGACGTGGACAAGAGTGCATACATACATACATTCATACATACAATGTCATACATACATAGATACATACATACATAGATACATACATACATACATACATACATACATACATTGTACATACATACATACATACATTATAGGGCTGCCATGGTTCAATCCAGGTGCTTTGCCTGCACAAGTCCTTCTTTATAAAATGGAGTCAATGGACTTCCACCATCAGTTCGCTCCGCCTTTCTCTGCAGGAAGTCTTTCCACATCTTTCTCTCATCTCAAATCAAATTCTGCCTTTTCTCATGTGGTCAATCGCACTTGTAGCGCTTCTGAAAGGTTTTTGCTGAGAGAAGCACTTTATAAATGGTCATCATACAATTATACAATAGAATAACAATCTTTTATTCACACATCTGCTCAGTTTCCTGCTCTGAATAGAAGTGCATGTTATTGGATTTTGTTACCATCTCCAAATGTTATTATGGAGTATTTTTTATCTGACCATTCAGTTTCAATGAAACAGGTTGCCGACATTTTCACAGTAAAAACAAGATGTAGGCATTACTGGTGAGGTTTGCAACAGGAATGGTCGTTTGATTGATTCAGCTAGGTGGTCCCTTTATCACTCCTGACATCACAGAAATGTGTATTCTTTATGAGCACATCTACTATTGCTATTTCTCCTTGTGTTGTGACAGTCACCGTATGATGATGATGATGATGATGATGATGATGATGGTGCTCTGCCAGAAGGCAGGTTCATTGGCTTTACGCCCCTGGGGATGAGATGAGTGAGGTGGTTTCCAGTTGCCTTCCCCACAGACAATGATGGGTAAGCAACTTGCCCAAGGTCGCTCCGCAGCAGCTTGCACCCCTGCGTCCCACACGTGCTAGCCCGAGATATCTAAATCTCTGAATGTCAACTCCCAGCCCGGGGCTTGAACCGCAGTCCGTTGCAACCAACAGACGAATGCAGCGCGCGCTTACCGGTGTAGCTAACTAGGCCAGTAGTCACCGTATATGCCATGATTAATAATGTCCGTTCAAGTTGCATCTGTGTAAGTACTTCAACTAAAAGAGTTGATTGATTGATTGATTGAATGATTGATTGGTTGATTGATTGATTGGTTGATTGATTGATTGATTGATTGATTTATTGAATGATTGATTTGTTGGTTGGTTGATTGATTGGTTGATTGATTGATTGAATTAGCCTTCTTACTTCTTCTGAGCAAATAGAAATAGTTCATTATGTAGAACATGTAAACAAATCAATTAACGCCGAAGTTATTTTTAAAGTGACTTAGAGTCGTACATTTGCAGTACATTTACAAAACTTCGGAGGTATAGTTCCATACTATAGTGTACCCGAGCATTTAATTGATCTGTGCAAGCCTTGTCTGTAGGAAAGATCTTGTGTGATAAAGGTGCGTTGAATGCGTTCGATAGAGTTATACTTAGTGTGCTGGGTAGGTACATGTATTGTATAGGGAGAGTTGAAATCCGGGCCGCGACAGAAGTTTGTTTTGAGATTAATTTGTTTTCTACTCCTCGTGCACCCCTAGCCAACTCAGCTATAGGATAATAGTAGGGGCAGATCCAGGGGGGGGGGGCAATCCGGCGGCCATGGCCCCATTTAGAAATTTCCTTATTTTTGACCAGCTATTCTGGCTCGGAAAGTTGACGTGGGACCCCCCCATGAGTAATATTCCGTATAGGCCCTCCCCACACCCACTCCACACCCTCGAAGTCCGCAAACGTGGTCCGTACGACTAAAAAAAGGTCATCAACTTTTTGTCAGATAAAATGGCATCTTTTTCTTGGAAAATGGAGGAAAATGACTAAAAAAGGGTCACCCACCCTTGGATAATTAATTATAGGAATGAGTAGAATGATGACATTGAGAATATGAGACGGCGCAACTGGCCACCCTCTCGCATAATAATTTCGCATAATTATATAATTATGCATAATTATATAATTAATATTAATTATGCACATAGTTATAATTATTTAAATATTCACATAATAATATGCAGAGGCATTGACTTCTATTTAAGTCTATGGCAGAGGATATATACAAAAGTTAGTCATTCACACTTCATACGCGTGGCTGCAGCTATAGCTTCAGGGACGATTTCTTTTCTTCTTGTGTCATAGCTGTGTATATATAGCCCCACCCTCTTATACAAAATAACCATGAAAGGTGCTGGCAACAACCTTCCTTGTTATAACATCTGAAACATTGATGGTCTAATTTGATATTTCGATTATTGGTCACTTTAATTGATCAGCTGAGTGATTCAGAGCAGGTGTTGAACTGGCTTACCCTTGCAGCATTTAAGCCTAGGGCAGATACAAAGACCACTGGTTTATAAGAATAGACCTATTATTATAGGTGTTAGTTTCGTTGGCGATTACTATAAATTCAGGATTCTTTGCCAGTAGTGATTACTAAATTAAGGATGACTATTATTATGGTCTTGATGTGTAACCATGAGGAACCCAAGTGTGACTGGATTTTGATAACAGACTTCTAGCTTTTAAAATGGTCATAGTATGTTTGGTTGCTTAAGTAGTGGGATAGCAGTATATCAGAAGGCGTGTGATCTTGAGTAACGGAGTTGTGTAAAACTTTTTTTCGTTTAGGTAAAGCTGGTTTTTACTGTCGCCATCCGACACGAGAGAAGAATGTTGAAGCAATGCAACGACATCTGTATGCATGCAGTGATCTTGTCACTGCTCCTCTGTTGCTCAGTCACCCTCTCCCTCGCCTCGTCTTTCGCTCACGATAGAGTTCTCCTCTACAGCATAACAGAGGAGGTCCCAGCCGACACTTTCATCGCGAATCTACTCATCGACTCTGGATTAGCGACGAAATATTCGCCAACCATCCATCCAAAGCTCAGCTTCGTCTTCCTCAAAGAGATCCAACATCTAGAACTGTTCTCATTGGACGAACGCAACGGGATCCTAAGAACCGGTCGGACCATAGACCGGGATGTTGTCTGTCCTGGCCAACTGACCTGCATGGTCCGGCTGGACCTGGCCGTTCAACCATCCGCGTACTTCGAAGTCGTCAAGGTCGAGGTTTCCATACTGGATATCAACGACAACAGCCCGACTTTTGAGGACGTTCGATTTCACATTGTGATTTCTGAGAGCACTCCACCACTCGACCGCTTTCCCCTTCCATGCGCCTCGGATGTCGACAGCTTCGCCAACGGAGTCGTCGAATACCGACTTCTTTCGGTGACGAGTCACTTCCAGCTGGACGTGAAGAACGACTCAATGGGAAGACCGAAGGATGTCTATCTGGTCCTTCTGCGGGAGTTGGACCGCGAGGAAAACGAGCATTACGAGCTGTTGATGGCTGCGTACGACGGTGGGGTCCCTCGCCGCTCGGCGGTGCTCACGATCGCCGTTCAAGTGGGCGACGTGAACGACAACAGTCCGAAGTTTGAGCGGCAGACGTACAACGTCAGCGTCGCCGAGAACATGGCGATCGGGGCGACGGTCGTACGACTGTCGGCGGCCGACGCCGACGTCGGTCCGAACGGTCACGTCCGCTATCGGTTCTCGCAGCGAAGCGCCGCAAATTATGGAGATTTATTCGTAATTGACCCGGAAAACGGCGACGTCGTTCTGCTGCAGACGCTCAATTACGCGTCGCAGAACGTCTACAGTCTGGGAGTAATCGCCGAAGACCAGGGCGAGTACTCGGTGCCGGCGTTGGCCGCTCTTATCATCACCGTCAATGACATAAACGATCATGCCCCTCAGATCATAATCGATGCACTGAGCGCAAGTGGATCGGTCGAGGTGAGGGAGAATGCCGACGTGGCGACGTTCGTTGCACACGTTTCCACCTTCGATAAGGACGGAGGGGATAACGGATTAGTGAGATGTTCGATCAATAACATCAACTTCAAATTGATCCAGATCTACGATGGTGAGTACAAACTCGTGACCGCCAGGGCTTTTGACCGCGAGGCGACACACCGCTACGAGGTCGTCATTAGGTGTCACGACATGGGCGAACCACGAATGTTCGTCAACAAAGCCATCATTGTAAACGTTGCAGACGTCAACGACAATCATCCGGTGTTCACGTACAGTGTGTACAACGCTTCCGTGCAGGAGAACCTTTCCTGGGGCAGTTTTGTCGTGAGGGTCAGCGCGCATGACCCCGACGAGGCGGCCAATGGGGAGATCGCGTACATGTTGGACAGCGACGCGGACCAACGCTTCCACATCGATCCAGACACGGGTGTCATCACAACACTCGCTGGTCTTGATCGTGAGACATCGGAACTGGTGGAGTTTCACGTTCTCGCTGCAAACAAAGGTGAGCACGGTCTGGTGTCGCGTGCGAAGATACGCGTCCACGTAACGGATGTTGACGACGATCCACCGAGGTTTCTCAGCGAGAAATACGCTTTCGATGTATTCGAGAACCAGCCGTTAAGAACGGAAGTTGGTCAGGTGATGGCGATGGATCGCGATCTACCTCCGTTCAACGACTTTGCGTTCGTCATCCGCAACAGCAAAACGTTCGCGGTCGATCCAAAGTCCGGAGTGATCTACACGAAGAGATCGCTCGATCGAGAGGCGGAGAGTCAGTTCGAGGTCGCAATCGAAGTTCAAAGCAGCACGGTTATAATAAAGCGTAACATTGCGATCGTTGTGATAAACGTCGTTGACACGAACGATAACGCACCGAACATCACCTTCCCGAATGAGGTCAACCGCACGGTGATTGTCGGCTCACTGCTCAACGTTTACGAAGTCATATGCACCGTGCAGAGCCACGATTCTGACGTCGGGGTCAACTCCATGCTGTCCTACGAGATCCTCAACACGACGAATCTATTCGGCATCGAGCCAGCCACCGGACAGGTTCGCCTGCTGAAGGAGCTCGTTTCCCACGTCAACGAGACATTTGTGCTAATCGTAAAAGTGTCCGATGGTGGCCAGCCATCGTTGTCCTCCACGGCCACACTATTCGTCATGGTCGTCGATGGACATCATCCGGCTTTCGGTGGATTTCCACGAACACAGAACCAGTGGATTCTGTTGGCCGACATGCGGCTCATCATCATCGCCGGAATCACAGCGATCTGCTTCGTGTTGATTGTTCTTCTCGTGGCGGCCATCTTGCTGGTGCGTCGGAGGAATAGTCGGCAGCGAGCGAAAACCCGGTTGTCGATGGCGATGATGAAGAAGGTGACGGTGGATCGGGATGAAGGTGGTGGTGCGAAGGAGGATGAGGATGATGCGGATTCGTTGAATCGGATGAAGATGATGATGAACGATGGGAAGATGGTTCGCATGAAGGATATTTCATACACAGAACTCAACTCGGATGTACCGTCTAATGTAAGTTATTCTTTTATACTACTTCTTCCCAATCAGTTCAAATTTATTTATCAAATGCATTCAAATATATTCATATGTATTCAAAATATATATATATATTCAAATACATGTATATAAACTGTAATATGTATTTATATATTTATACATATATGTAAATATGTATATATATATATATATATATATATTTATACATATTACTATGTGTGTCATAAATTGTCTTGGTTGCACTTTTTAATCAACTTGCAGTTTTTTTGCATGTACAAATTGCATATGAAACAGTATACTAGTATATTTCCAATGAACTGAGAACAAGAATGCTCATTATGTCTTGTCATCGACTATTGGCTTCTTAAATGTCCAATTTCGCTGGAGTTCGTTTTTCCAATTCAACCAAATTTTTATCAGCGTTCGGAACTTTCTTGTAATAATGAGTGGGGAGAGCCCACACGCAGGTTCCCTAAAATAGCTCTATATTGTCAATAATTTTTTTGACAAAGACACCGCTGATCATGTATACGTTAAAATCTAAGTTGCATTATCTCACCTTGTACTTAGGCAAACAAATTATGTATCAGATATCCAACACAAATAATTTTTTTTAGAGATATCCATATTATATTTCTTATGGATATTTATGCATGTCAGAGATAGAATATATACCATACTTAATGAGATAGAGTTACTTAATGAGAGAGAGATACTTGATGAGATAGAGATACTTAATGATGTAGAGATACTTAATGAGGTAGAGATACTTAATGAGGCAGAGATACTTAATGAGGTATAGATACTTAATGAGGTAGAGATACTTCATGAGGTAGAGATACTTGATGAGTCAGATATATTTAATGTAGGTGAATGAAGTTAAATCTAATATAATCTATAGAATGTAGAAATGTCTTCTCAGATACCTAAACTGTTGGCATCAGAGTGCTTAATAATAATGTGATGCTTAAGAGATGAAAAACTGCCGACATGTAAACAGATCTTGCGAATACAGTGGCTGGATTATGCCGCCCTTTCATTCTAAACATCCATGAAGGAGAGTTGTTATTGAGTTGCGTCAAAGTGGTGCTGAGAGTTGGAAGCCATGCAATGATATGCTAACAAGGCGGAGAGTTGAGTGCTAAGCTATGACTTCTCAAGGAATGCTGCTTGTTTACAGAACCGTTTGTCAAACGGATAAACCAACAGGATTTGATGATAACTATGCAGGGAACTTTAGAATAGTCTAATTATGTGGTTGTTAGTGAAAGCTTTAGAATAGTCTAATTGTGTAGTGTTAGTGAAAGCTTTAGAATAGTCTAATTCTGTAGTTGTTAGAGAAAGCTTTAGAATAGTCTAATTGTGTAGTGTTAGTGAAAGCTTTAGAATAGTCTAATTCTGTAGTTGTTAGAGAAAGCTTTAGAATAGTCTAATTCTGTAGTTGTTAGAGAAAGCTTTAGAATAGTCTAATTCTGTAGTTGTTAGAGAAAGCTTTAGAATAGTCTAATTCTGTAGTTGTTAGAGAAAGTTTTAGAATAGTCTAATTCTGTATTTGTTTGTGAAAGCTTTAGAATAGTCTAATTCTGTGGATGTTAATGAAGATCGTGGGTGTCATTTACAGCTGAATTAACTTGCTCTGTGGTGGTGTGGGAGTATATATCTGCAGCTGACTTAACTCTTTACATGCATATTGTGATTAAGGCTATTACACGTTGAGTTTAAGTAAACATGAGGGTTAAAATGACGTGGCAAATGCTGAATGAAATTTGACAATGCTGGATGAAGAGCACTTTTCTGCTGAATAATGACTACATTTTAGTTTCACATTGGAATACCTAACTACCTTTAATTATACAAGACTACAAAGATATTCTTTGAATTGTTAATGAGTAAAAAAGACAAAACATTGGGTATCATCAAAGGATATTTTATGTTAATGAGCAAGAAAAGACACAAATTTGAGTGTCGTCAGCACAGAAATGATACCTGGCAGGGAGTAACTACCGGGCAGTGTACCTATAGGCGTGCTAGATTCTGTAAACAACAGAATGCCAGACACTGAACCTTGTGAAATAGCACCTGTTAACATAGCACTGGACCAATAAATGCCACTAACTTGCTTAAAGAGATCCAGCAGCAATGCAGCATGCATAGGCAGAGCTAGGTGGCAAAGGATTTAAGAGCATGACAATGAAAAGGAGGGTGGTTCATAAATGTTTACAAGCAGCACCTAGGCATTTGCCAGAAGTGGAATTGCAGCCATGACCTGGGGGCTGGATTAGGTCACATAAGCCTGCTTTGATAAACATGGAAAGAAGGGAAAGTCTTCACCACCATAAGCGTAGTGCCAAGAACCACTCACGATTGGGAAAAAGGTCTAGGAGTAATTTCAAAAATAAATACTGGTGTATTGAAGATTGAGACACCCTTGCATAATATATATATATATATATATATTTGCTTATTTACTTGCTTGAGTTTTTGCAGGCAAGTATATGATATTATATAATAAGGAATGCTCACAAACGAAGGCTTGGATAGTCGCAGACTTGCAGCATGACTCTGAAGTCTGAAGACAAAAATATTTAATTGTTCTTTATACAGGTCTCGAGCATGAAGGATAAATGAAGATATATCTCAGTTTATCTCTCTCCTGTTTACTTTTTAGACCTTCTTTTGCAAACTGAGTCGATAAACTTTTGAGACGGCAAGCGTGCTTATCTATAGCTTCGTTTTAACTCGTTATAAAGTTGGTTTTCAGTATGAAACCATTGTGGCTGGGACATACTAAGGTGTACGTTGGATAGATGCCAACGTGACAGGATAAAGCAACAGACTCTTAAGAGCAATCTGAGCATTTTTTTATATTGTTAAGTTTATGCAGAAAAGATTACGGTAATTTGTTCCATGGTTCTGATAGGCCAACAAAGCATATCCATTATCAAATGTACACAATGCTTTAAATAAATAAACAATTAAATAATTAAGTAAATCTTTCCAAGCTGTTTAAACCAACACAGGAATGTTCTTTTTTGTTCTCACAAGGAGAAACCTTCAAGTATTGACCTGTTTTCTTCAGTAACAGTAAACTGTATTTTATTTATTTATTTCTCACATTTGCTATAGCACCCCTTCAAGCTCTCTACTCAGAGTCGCTCCCGACTACAGCACGGACACTGCATCGGAGTCTCACACCGAAGCGCATCAGCAATTGCGGGTGAAGGATTTGCTTGAACTAATAAACGAATATTATGATTATTGCTAACAATTGTGGCAAAACTACATGTATGCTTTTTCTTAATAGAACCTGTCATAATAACGTTAGGTCAAAGCAGCCAGTGGCATTTGACACTTGTTAGCGTCCAGACCTATTAATCCGCTATTTGTATACTGACTTCACCTAAGGCCAGAAAACAGACGTAATTTACTCATGGGAAGGGAAACTACTTTAAAGTCTTTCCTGTTAGCAAATACTTGGCCCGGATGATTTATAAATACCTGTCTCTCTGTCTGTCTGTCTGTCTGTTGGTCTGTCTGTTGGTCTGTCTTATTGCCTTATGGTGTCTTTATGCAGGCCTACATACTCTTCTTAGTTGTTTTTTTACCACTGAGTCCAGAGACTCTAGACGTGTCTGTCTGTCTATTTGTCTGTCTGTCTGCCTGTCTCTCTCTCTCTCTGTATATATGATTATATATATATATTATATGTATATAATATATATTGCTGTATATTTTGGTTTGTTTGGTAGCTTAAGTATGCAAGTGAAATATGTAAGTATTCACGATTGCTTGCATGTCTACAATGCATGCATTCCAGTCTCTATACATTTCTGCAGATATATATCATGTGCAAATACTTATACATATTATATATATACCCATACCTGCCTCTCTGTCGGCTTGTCTGTCTGTGTGTGTGTGTTTGTGTGTGTGCGTAATGTCCGCATAATGTCTATGCAGATTGGCTATATATACACTATAATACCTTCTGATACGCATGTCATTGTGTGTGTGTGTGTGTGCCTATAGTTAGAGATTTACTGTTGTGTAAAGTAGATGCTTCCGGGAGGTTTTTTTCTATCTGCCCCACAGCTGTTTATATTGCCTGGAATTAACTAGATGTAAATGTATTTGTATACGTATAGTTAGACGTATGGACACACTTGTGTCTGGTTTGTGGAATGTATTATAAGCTTTTGTGTGTAGTATGTATGTGGAGCAGCAGTAGTGTATTTTTTTGTTGCGGTAGTCGCTGTTTTTTTTTCATTGATCAGTTACCTCCCTGTACATCTAAGAAATTGTTCTTGGAAAACCAATCAGACAAGATATGTTTACTCAGCTATTAATATGGCATTTATTGTGAAATTTTCAAAAGCACAATTTAAAGAAATGCAGCAGATCTAAAATGCTGGACTTAACTATCAGCCTATGACCAGAGGGAAATCGTTTCAAAATTGATCCAGAATTTGTTCTTTAGCTGAAGTTCACACCGGGCACAGGCCATTACCCCAAAGTATGAGTACACTGGGTTAGATGTTTTATTATTGTTACTTGAAGCAATAAGAGCTGTTATGGCTCTGATGGGAGTTCAAGTAAGACAAAGTCTACATTCTAAAGCGTGTAGGTGATGTGATTTGAGCGTTGATGGAAGGAAGTTGAAAAGAAGACTTTGATCCTGAGAGACTGTATTTCCGAACCGGAAGAACCAACTTTTTCATTATTGTGGGAATTCCCTCGAAAATAGAATGGTGAATCAATTACTTGAACCTTTAATAAATAACTAAATGTCAGAGAGAGATACATAATTTCAGCGATTGATAATTCTCTGGTTGTCTTAGAGGAAGAAGATGCTGATGAAGATAAGATTAAGATTAGAATATTCTTTATTTGAACAATAATTGCTATCCGCATTTTGGTGAACATACATAGTAATATAGAGTATAGAGTATAGTAGAGAGAGAGAGAGAGAGAGAGAGAGAGAGAGAGAGAGAGAGAGAGAGAGAGAGAGAGAGAGAGAGAGAGAGAGAGATAGAGAGACAGAGAGAGAGAGAGAGAGAGAGAGAGACAGAGAGAGAGAGACAGAGAGAGAGAGAGAGAGAGAGAGAGAGAGAGAGACAGAGAGAGACAGAGAGAGACAGAGAGAGACAGAGAGAGAGAGAGAGAGGGAGAGAGAGAGAGAGAGAGAGAGAGAGAGAGAGAGAGAGAAATAATTCATATAACTTTAAAATGTAGTCAAATTTGAAATGAAGCACATCATGCTAAATCGAGAATTGACGAGAATAATAATAATAATCGAATAGGAAATGTGGAAAAAGCAAAGGAAGAAGATATGGAAACGGAGGAGGAGGAAGAGGAAGAAGTAGATGATGATTATGATGAAGACAGCCCTGGAAAAAGATGAGGAAGAGGAAATGAAAGAGTGGGTGAATCGGGCTGAAATAAGCCATGTGTAGAATTGCCATCAATGTTTCTTACCATCATCATGTGAGCGCTGGTAGTCCTCTCCCCTGCTACTCGATCATACCATTGACAAATTTATACAGTAGATGTTCACAGTTTTAAGCAATTTTGCTAAGGAACATATATCTCTATTTGTTGGCAGCTTTGACTCCTCATTGTTTAGGTCATCAATCTGGTATTTTTTTTGTAATTGTAATTGTAATCGTAATCATTAGCATGTAATCGGTATACTACGTGTGTGTCGTGTGAAGTTCACACAAGACACAGGTTTACCTGAGTTTAAGCTGATTAACTTAACGACATCATGCCTTAGAAATTTCATTATAATAATATAGGTCTAGGTGAGAATCGAACTTGGTAGCTCAGTTTTTCAGTCTCCGGCTCTCCGCTCCACCCTTACAGCACGTACAGGTATGGTCACACTCACATATAGGAATCGAAATCATCACCTGGATGGGACCCGTATGTGTGGAGAACCCAACTGGTTCCAATCTGAAGTACATGGAAATGATCGCATGGCAAACACTAGACTACCCAACCATAACATGTCAATGCCCCGCGTCTGATGAACGTTGTGTCTAGTAGGTCTATGCAAGGACACGCTGGTGTCTGCAGACAGCAGACATCATTTCTGGTATTGCTGGAAAAGATGCCGAAGTTGTCTTTAGCTGAGCCTGTGCTTATGGAAGGCATTATAATGTGGAGTGATGTATGTATAACCTATTCAGTAATGCAATTATGGTGGTGTGATGGGTGTATGACATATCGCCTATCATCACCATCACCATTGGCAACTGAAGAAGACTTTAAAGTTGGCACCTGTTACTTCGTATCACCCAGTGTCTGATATTTTGCAATCCTCATCATAGTTTCACTGACTCTTCCTTCTCCTCTTCCTTCTCCTCTTCCTTCTCTTGTTCCTTCTCCTCTTCTTTCTCCTCTTTCTCCTCTTCCTTCTCCTCTTCCTCCTCTTCCTCCTCTTCCTTCTCCTCTTCCTCCTCTTCTTTTCCTCCTTGTCTTCTACTTCCTCTTCTTCATCTTCTTCTTCTTCCATATCCTCTTTTTCATCTTCTTCTTCATTATCTTTTCCTGTTTCTCTACCGTCCTATCTTCTTCCTTTTCCTCATCTTCCTCTTCTTCTTCTTCTTCCTCCTCCTCTGCCTCTTCCCTCCTCCCTCTCTTCTTCTTCCTCTCCTTCTCCCCCCCCCATCTTCTTCTTCCTCCTCTTTCTCTTACTTTTCTTCTTTTCCTCTTTCTCTTCCCTCTTCTCATCATCCTCTCCCTCCCTCCTCCTTCTCTTCCTCTTTGGCTTCCTCTGCTTCCTTCCCTCTCTTTGCATCAGAAGTCAGTCTTGCTTTTGCTTATGGTTTCGCTCAACCATGACAGCAGCTGCAGCACCAGCTGTACAAACATTAGCACAGCAAGACTTCTTACTCCAAAGTTTCCCTTCATTTTAACGTCGATCTTATATATCTTATATGCAATTAGCACTTACCCACCCACCTTTCCCACACACACACACACACACACACACACACACACACGCACGCACACACACACGTATTCATACATTTTCATTCATCTTCATTATTTTAATGTCAGAGTAATGCAGGATTCATGTATACCATGTCTGATGTCTATGTACGCAGGGCTGTCAAGCTGCGGCTAATAGTGTCTGACAGTGATGTACCTACATGTATGTATGTATGTTAAATTGTCAATGTATGTGTGAGCCCAGTAGGATAATTGTAGAAAAAATTAATAATAACTGAGGGGTCAGACATTAATTTATTATTTATGTGGACTTGGGATGTTCAATGAGGAATTTACTATATGGCATTCTAAGCAGTTGAACCCTCACAACCTGCCCCTGGCAATTCTCACCCTGGGTGAATCTCTATCTGTGTCTGTGTGTGTTTGTATGAGTGTATGTGTGCCTCTTTATCTGATTTTTTTTATATGGTCTCTTTTTGAACACTAAATGTCTGATAGGATGTCACCAATGCTGCAGTTTTTCGCTAAAAGAGATGAAAATGGCAGTTATTTATAAAAACCTTAGAGTTACAACTTAGTAAAGTTAGTAAAACTTTGCAAAGAGTCTTCAGCGGTTGTAAGAGCAGAGAATGTTTTAATGGCTTCAATGATGATGACTGATTTTCCAGATGCTATTCCTTCTCTGCTCACATCAACTCAACTCAAGCACATCTGTCCATTTTCCAGGAATGGATCTTTAGCTCTCTACAGATCTATTGCTATTCCCGATGTTTGCACTTCACAAGATACTTTTCCAGGTTATCTTTAGTCATGCATACTTAGATCTGTGAGACAGTTACGTTTCTTAATAGGTTTCAGAGTTTAAAAAAAAAGATACTATCACAAGATGTGGAGCTTCCAGGCTTCCTATTGCAGAGAAATACAGCAGTCAAAGATCTGCTCCCTTATATTATGCACCAGGGCCCGTATGCACATGAGGGTATAACTCGTATATTTGGCTTAAATCTGGCCTATACAGGAATACTGGGTTATTTCCGTATGCACGGCTTGAGATTAGCGAATAAAACTAGGTATAACGTTATTCCAATTCCGAGGAAGGAGTACGCCGGCTACTCCCATTGTGAACAATAGACGGCCGACGTTAGCTGGACAGCGCGAACAATAGGCAGCCGTCGACATTTCCCTGGGGCCCGTCTTTAGGTCTGAATCTGTTTACCCCACGCTGCACCGACCGCATATAAATATCTTTCACGCATGCGCGCTCAGCTATAACCCATTGAATTGGGGGGAAGAGCAAGCGTCATGCATCGTCGGGTGCAAGGAATGTGTAGATTAGTTATTCTCGTTGCTATTTTTTCTCGTGCATATGGATACATTCCAATGGTTATATCGGGAATTGCAAAGCAGCGTTTAGGCACTATATGTGATTACCTTATGCTGTGTCCTGTGCATACCAGCCCAGCAGCTGGGAGGACGAGCCTCAATGTTAGGATTAATAATAAGGATTTACAACTGATTACAGTGAGTGGTTTAATCACAGGGTTTCTGATGAATAATGTGCTGATCAGGTCTTTGTTATGTTAGAGGGGGGGCTACTTGTGCATTGGCCCGGTTGCAGAGGGGTAGTATCCATTGTCTTGACAGATGATGGCGTGTCAATTGATGAAGAATAGATGCTGATTTGTACAGTGACAGGTAATGACCACAGGTGATCATCAATTGGGGGGGGGGCGTCCAAGATCAGTCCACACACTTGGGGGGCGTCTTTACCCCTGGTGTTGCTGGACTGGATGAGGGTGAGGAAGTGGACTTGGGTAGTACCAAGGCACAGGTGGGGTGCTGGTATGTCAAGGTGCTTAGGTCAGGCAGGTGTAGATAATGGGCTGTGCAATTAGCCTTGGAGCTGTGAATAATTTCAGTTAGGATAGAAATGACCCACAAGGATATTTCACTGGAGCAGTGGCCAAACCAGAATTTGGCAAAGGGAAGGTCTATAGATGTAAGCAGAACCAAGCACTCTACTTCTCCATTTCGATGATTTCTTGTGTTTCTTCGATGTTTTATGGCATTTTTTCATGACTAAAGCTGGTAAATTGCTACCGTGACCATATTGGTATTATAGGTCGGTTGCGAATCCTAATAGGGTTGCTTTATTTTATGGACGATACTTTTGTCAATCACTTAAACACACCTTGTAAATTATTTGGTAACTGTGTGGGCGTTATTAGGGAGTTTTGGGTTCAACCACCAAAATAGAAAATTTCCCACTTTTTAAAGGCTAATTCAGTGTATTTCGTGACCATGTCACTGGAAAATCCCTGTAACGGAACTATTTTAGGGCTGCGCTTCAGGCCAACTAATTAGATTCAAACTAACCTTTATCAGTAGTGGGCCCAAAACTAATTAGTCCTGAACCGATTCTGTTAAATGGACTCCGTCAGATCCTCATAAAGTGCAAGTAAGACCCATGCGAATCTACTGCATGGGGTAAGGGCAAAATAAAGTAATGTCAATGACTTTGCGCATAATCAGTTTGAGTGTAGGCAACTCAAAGACGTGCAGGGGAGAATGTCCAGGTATGGGACAGGTCCTGCATTGGGACATTCTCCCCTACAATGTCCATACAATCAAATGGGGCTATGTCGACCCCAACCCCATTCATCTATAGACGTGTCTTTCATCTGAGGCTCAGTGGGGGGGAGTCGCTTGTGATGAATGCACCCAACTTTCTGCTCATCATTAAGAAGTCATCTCTGAAGAGACAGCGCTTTCTCCAACATCATTTACCGTTGTACAGTCAAAGCAGTAGCGGAAAAGCCAAAGTCATTCCCTGATGTCCTCATCCTTTTTATGATGTCATGTCTGCAGAGTATACACACGGATGTCCTGACTCCTGAGATTGGATTGCCTAATAACAAATTCAGAGTACGGCTGTCAGTTTTGGCAGTGATATGGACATTCAGCGTATATTCTCTAAATGAATAAATATATTATATATATGCACATACATATAATCATGTATATATGTGTACCCAGTATATATAATGTGATATATATAGCCTACCTGGTACATATTTATATACAGTTATATGCACACACACACACCACATATATATATATATAATATGCACAATGATATTATGCATATATATTATATGCATTATGCAATTTGAATGGCTTCTCACTTGTTTCCAGGGGTGTAGTCAGACCTTAGAAAGTGGGGAGTTTATGGCAGGGTTTTGAGGCATTTGTCAGTTTTAAAAAGGTTTGCTCAACCCCCTGCCCCGAATGAAAACTCAACAGATTTGAAAAAATTGTGGGTCTTATTTTTTCAGAGTAAGGTGGTTCAACGTCACTGCTTGGTTCCTCAGTGTTTTAAAATCAGTTTTGATGTCTACGGGCAAACAAGTGGTGGTGGTATTTGCAGTTTAATGTCACTGTGTGGTAACAAAGACCATTAGCGACGCCCTCCTCCTTTATCCAGGCCTGGGACTGGCACTGGCAGAGTGCAACCAGTGGCGGACAAGTTGTCTTGCTAATGATGTTTAGTGACATTTCACAAGTCAACTGTTATACTAAAAAGCCTAGGATACCATTGACATTGAGATCTGAGACAATTGCTGTTCGCGATTAAATTCATTTATAGACCACGAGAAATTAACTGTGCTATGTATAGACATAATGGCCATTTAAATAGCGCCTTAGCAAGAAACTCACCATGGCACTTAACAATGCTATCCAACTGATCAATGCTATCTGAGATAATTACACAAAGTGATACAGTGAAGTCATTCCTTTTGTCTTTTTCCTTTGCCATCGTAGCGAAAGAAACAATGGTTTTCACCAGATACTTTTCTATAGGAGAGATGGTCTTCTTATGCAGTCTGTTTCGTGTTCACCTTTGTTCTTACGGGTTGTGATGATTGTCTTTTGAAATGGCATTGTATCAATTTACGATTACAATTTGTCTGCATTGGAATTCTCCACCAACTGCTTCTTTATCCCGCTTTAGTTTGTCACGTTGAGTTGATTGCAGCTGTCGTGCAAAGGCGTTAGTGCACCATTTTGGTGGCTCAGAGACAGATTGCGTACATAATTATGGTTGCCTCTGCTTTGATTGATGTCATGGTATAATTGACAATCCTGTTGTCAGGACTGTTTGCAGTGGTAAGGAAAGGAATCGAAGTAGTATTTTTCCATTCAAGACCATGATACCCGGAACTATCGACTGAGGTGTGGTTAAAGTTCATTAAGTACAAAATCGTTTAACAGTTAAAAATAATGCTTAGGGTATCTAGTAAGGTCATCCGTGTTGTTAGGTGGTGAGCCATCTGGGAACGCCATGAACAAACCTACGTGTAAAAGAATTCGATAAGACCATGTTTTTGCCCTATAGGACTACTTGACCTAGAGAAATAATTATACTGTTTAATGACTTCGCATAGCTAGACGCCCTAGAGTAATGGCATAGCTACCATGGCAGTTGACATCGTCACCCTGATTTTTCCAGGCTTAAGACTTCTGGCAGAGCGCGCAGTTGCGAAGTTTGGACTAAAGTCGAGGAGAGAAGCAGAAGGAGAAAAAGAAGAATAAGAGGATGGGAAAGGGAAAGGGAGGGAAGAGAGAAAGGGAGAGGGATTCCCACCCGGTCGGTCATTTGACCCTTGAAATCACGTTGCGAGCCTTCGACTGTGTCGCTTTTGACTTTAGAACAGACAGGCAATTGTTATCATAACTAGGTCTACCTTACGGCTACAGCAGCAGATGTTATATTGGCGTCTGCGGACAGACAAGTGGTCCACATCGAATGAACTGTCGTATTATTATTGAAGTGACTCATCATCATAGCTGCAAGTAGCAATGAAGTGTGGTCGGCCGTGGGAGACGTTGTGACGCTTCAAGGTGTCGCTAAGTTCAAGGGTCTGTCTTTGGTGTTTGCCGCGCTCGACCCCCACCCCCACCTCACCCCAATTCTATTAGCCTGCCTTGTTGAGACTAATTACTATACACACTGGAAAGTCGACTGCTGCAATGGACAACGGCAATTACCTTCCGCTATGTATACAAAGTCATTCTCTGCTGCTGATTCATCCAATCAGAAAACAAGCACACAAGTAGGCTTCACTGGAAAGTTATGGTGATAGTTTTGTCAGATCTTGCGAAAGGTTTATGTGATTGTTGAGAGCAGGCAGCACCACTTCCTTCTCGTTTCCAACTGTATATTCATAATCGTCATGATACTTGCGGATATAATATTTCATATGATTATGTTCAGAGTATCTGCGGTACTCGCCTTCGCAAATCTTTGATCTGCTGTGGCCACTTGGTTCTTCTTCTTTGGCTTGAGTATCCTATTCTCACTGAGTATGTTCTCACATCTTGCTGGGATGAAGTGACGTTGGAGGAGTGTGCAGACACTACCAGGCAGCTTGATATATGGGAACTTGGGCATGGCTCAGATTTTGTTTTTGTTTATGAGTAGAATCTTCATTTGGAACTTGATATCGGCGGTCGTATTTCATTAAAAATTCTGATGGAATTTTCGTTTGAATATTCTCCGTTTTCATTTGCTGTACTCGATTTTTTGGGTTCTGGAACTTGACCTTTTGGATTTGCTCTTAAATGAGTACGATTAGATTAGTACGATTAAACGTGGTCTCGATTTCTTTTGCGTTAGGCTACACGTGTAGCAACTGCATGAGTTATCTTTGTCACGATCTAAGGTCATTACCAGTTTCAGATAGGGCCTACTATGCAGATAGAATTAGGTGATGCTGTATAACTGTTTACTTTACATTGCTTTTGATCCTCCTCCCTCTCTCTCTCTGTCTGTCTGTCTGTCTGTCTCTCTCTCTGTCTCTGTCTTTCTCTGTCTCTCTCATTGTCTGTCTATGTTGCGTACTCTTTGTATTTATCTGCATCTCGCGCTCTACTGTGTATGCGCTTGTATGTATACTGTACGTTTGTATGTATGCATGTCTGCGTTTGAGAATAGTATAGGAGGCACTGTGACACTTGCAAGCGGCGGCATCATCAGGGACATACGATACCTAAAAGTTTTCCAAAACTATAGCCTACCCTCCACGTTTCTCAAATCTCAATGGCAATGAAAGTTTCGAACAACCATCATCAGACCGTACCCGCCGGATGTACATAAAGGAAATTGCTTTTGAATGACGTGTTACACATCTGTCGATATATGGAACCCTCCTCCCAGCCCCCGGCCCCCCCCCGATGTGCGTTGGGAACATATTGCGCGATCATTGATAACTTCTTCTCTACGGCTCTTTGCAACGGAGACGTCGGCAACGGCGGCGTCTACGTTTCGTTGGCTGTCAACGAGATGCAGCTAAGTAATTGAAAGTGCGACCATCAATTGAGGCCGACTGACAACAACGTCGACTGTTCGCATGGACCAGAATTTATGTTCACCAATTCTCGTTCACGGCTCGCTGCCCCGCGGTCGCTGCTCATTGGTGTGGTTGCAGAGCGGATCAAATGCGAAGTTGGTTCCGACGGGGGTCCACGTTTGGCACAGCTTAGTATAGTGAATTCCAAGTTCGTCTGTCTTGTTGCCTTGATGGCAGACTTGATTAGAAATAGCATTTTAGTTAATTGAAAAATGTAGGCAGTCCCTAAACGACGCTTTAATATGTAAAGTAGAATAAAGCTTAAAGAGCGCCCCACATTATGAAAGAGCGCCTCTGAGTATGTACCTTTAAGGGGCGCTATATAAATTACGATTGATTGAATGATTGATTATTGGCCCTAATTTGACGAATGAAGTGGCAACAAACGCTGTCGATTGTAACTCGCTAAAAAAATAATAGCCCCGATTTGACCCACTCTCGGTGGGCCTGCTTGAATTTCCGGCTGTGTTTGCCCGGATCTTCTTTATCTTCACACCGTCAACAAGGTGGGTTTTGGAGGGACGGGCGGACGGTTGGACGGACGCCGTTGGGTTAAGCCGATCGGCGTCGAGCATGATGTATGATCGGGTGGCGATTGGTCGAGCAGATCCTGGTGATCTATCAGAGGGAAATTGAGGGACAAGCATCGAATCGTCGTCGTCGACTGTTCGATTCGCTCCGACCAAATCTAACTCGTTTCGTTCGCAATTGTTCCTGACAAAGTGTAGCGATAATGCCACGGCGCCACTTTGTTAAAGCTGTCCAATCTTCTTGATCATTCAAAGAGCAAAGAGCGCACGGATGCGTGTGTGTATTTGCGGTTTAACGTCACTGTGTGGTGACAAAGACCATTAGCGACACCCTCCTCCTTTATCCAGGCTTGGGACTGGCACTGGCAGAGTGCAACCGGATGCGGGATAGCTTCCCGCTAGTTACCCTCCCAAAAAGGTCCACTCAACCTTCCTTTCGGCAGATGGTAAACTAGTAGTAGGACCTGACAGCACCTTGCTTGGATGCTGACAGTTAAATTCGACCACTGTAATAACTTGGGAGCATCCATTCATTTCTGATTGTAATCATACTGCATTGTGTCAGTTTGAAAAATAAATGGTCATTATTATTATTATTTTTTAAATTATTTTTTATTATTATCATTATCATCATCATCATCATTATTATCATCATCATTACTATTATTATTATTGTTATTATTATTATTATTATTATTATTATTATTATTATTATTATTATTATTATTATTATTATTATTATTATTATTATTATTATTATACTAATGCTCACTATTAAGGGCTCAGGCGACTACACGGTTTTTTGATTGTGTTTGGTTAGTTCTTTACCTTTTATCACGTCTATTTTTATAGCTAGGCCCTTGACTTACGATCCCTGGGCATAGACCTCGAAGAAATTAAATTATCTGAATCCTTGTTATTTATTTGTTTATAGGTAGTCTATTCAAAGATGTACGCCCTATTTGTTGATTTCACATAGATTTTGCTTTTACATAATGTGAAGCATCAGTGATCTGATCATTGTGTTCTAAGGACTTCTAAGGACGGTCTCTGCGTAATGACCCCCGTTGCAAGACGCTTGAACATCCTACCTCGCAAAATGACTGCAGGCTACACCAATCAACCAGCTCGTGATTGCAGATGCCATTAAATATGATTTCATTATTTTGTGCCATGATTTCATTCTGTTCTGCTCTGTCAGTTTTTGTTCATGGCGCCGTCTTCGTTTTATGTGATATTTGTCTGTTTGGCAGTGACGTTTCGTTAAGCATGAATTTACTTTTGAAGGTTCAAGTTATTTTATGTTGCCTGCAGGAGAAACAGCTTTCCTGAAGTCATTCATTTATCCATTAAATACGCCATGCAAGCAGCAGGGCTTTTTTAACGTGCAGTTATACACAAAATGTGCAGTTGTAAATGAATTTTTGCAGGTGTAAAAGCATGCAGTTCTGTGCAGTGAAAATCATTAGAAAAAGGTAACTGGGAATATCGAAATGGAATGATTTGGGGGACAAAATTGTCAGAAGCGACTAAAAAAGGTCGTGAGAAATTTCGCCAAGAAGGTCACACTAGAAACATTTCCTGGTTGTGCAGTTCTAAGAAATTTTTTTAAAAAGCCCTGCTAAGCAGAAATTATTATCTACAGTTGATTATGTGGCTTATGAAACCAAGTGACGTGTTCAAGTACAGTTGGGCTTATTGTCTGCGCCATTTTCCTTCTGTTTGAAGTTCTTGTTGGAAGATTTTTAAAGGCTCTTCATAATTGTCACATGACATAACTTCTAAAGAAGTTTTTAGATTATGTTAGCTTAAGATATTTAAATAATTGTCTGACACTCTGAAATGGATTTTGACTGAGCCAATGTCTCTGACTGGCATCGGATGTTGTGATTAATACACAAGTGCTATGCCTCTGGTTCAAGTCTTGTTAAGCTTTTGTTATTCAATCTCTGATTATTTAATATTTATTATATTAATTATTGATGCGTGTAATTTGATATTCGTGTTCCACCTGTGCCCGATGGCCAACTCATCTTTATTGAACACACAGACCGTACATACACTGTTGTTGGTGGGAAGATAATACAGCGTGGGAGAGGACTGGCCGCCTGTCCTTAGATGCTGATACTATAATAAAAATTAAGTCGCTACCACTTCATATATATATATATATATATATATATATATATATATATATATATATATATATATATATATATATATGAAGTCGCTACCACTTCATAAATATATATATATATTATATATACACCGTGGTTCAAAAAAAAGTAAGCCAAATTGTTTTGCACATATCTTTAATACCTGATGACATATCACGCTAAAATTTTCCAAATATTTAGAGAATTGGACCAAGAATACGATTCCAAAATTTCATGAGATAAAGTTGAACAGATAAAAAGATATGAATCTTTCAACTTCATATGCCGAAATTTCAGTTTACAAGCAATTTTCTGTTAGATTCAATAAAATGTAAGCCAAGCTGTTTTTCTTACATCTCTAATGTTTGATGATTAATCATATTAAAATTTTCCCAATTTGGATAATTGAACCAAGAATAGGATTCCAAAATATCATTTCATAAATTTTAACGGATAGAAAGATATGGATATTTCAACTTCATCTCCCAAAATATCAGTTTTCAGCAAGTCTGTTATGGTATTCGTTGCGGTTTCGACGCTTGGTCGTTCCCATTAATTTTAGTCTTCATTGATCCCGGAGTAAAAATTAATGGAACCTATTATCGCGACGTTAAGCTGTCACAGCATATTCTACATGTAATCAGAAATCCAGCCCCAGACTGCCCCAGCCCACAGAGCCATCGAAATACTGACAAGAGAGACGCCCGACTTCCTTTATCTCACATAATGGGCTCAGAACAGCCCAAATTTGAATCCTGTCGACTATAGCCTAAACTGTGGAGCGTGATGCAAGACCGAGTCTACCAGACAACAATCCATGATATAAACGATCTGAAGCAACGCTTGTTTGAAGTCTGGGATCGCCCGGACCAGAGGATAATCGACGATGCTGTTGCTCAATGGCGCCAGCGCCTCCAGGCTTACGTGCAAGCATGCAGCAGCTAGGAGGAGGACATTTTGAGCATCTTATTTAATTCACTAATCAAACCATACTGTTGGAATAATATTGGTGGTTTATTTCTCTACATATCTGGAAAATCTTAGACTGATTAATCATCAGGCATTAGAGATATAAGAAAAACAGTTTGACTTACATTTCATTGAATCTAACAGAAAATTGCTTGTAAACTGATATTTCGCATATGAAGTTGAAAGATACGTATCTTTTTATCCGTTCAACTTTATCTCTTGAAATTTTGGAGTCATATTCTTGGTCCAATTCTCTAAATATTTGGAAAATTTTAGCGTGATATGTCATCAGGTATTAGAGATATATACAAAACAATTTGGCTTACTTTTTTTTGAACCACGGTGTATATACCTATGGTTGCCTGTCATTCGTGCTAGCTTAGGAGATTGCTCTTCTTGTGTATTTCTTATGCTGTTCATTCGATGTGTTGGCAGGTTTTATTCAATGATCTCTTTAGAAAGGACTTTGCTTTACAGTTTGTAGCACCCAAATGATGACAACGTCTAACGTCATACGATGAATTAATTAAAATCAATTAACAAATTAATTAATTAAGTAATTGTAAAGACCTCATTACAAGCGATTTACGAAGCAAGCTGTTTGTATTATTTTGGATATATAATAAGTTCTCTGTGATCTGTCTGTTATATTCCTTGCAGACAAGCCACCATCATATTCCGTCAAGAACCGGCTGCAGCAGCAGCGGCATTGGACAAGGTGTGTCATTGCAGGTGCGCCAAAATCTCATTGGTTGTCCTCCTCCGCCACCAGCGACCTTTGACCCGGACACCGACAGCGGATGTGCCGATGTATCGCACTGCAATGACGACCTCAGCAGCGGATCCGATCGATCCAGCAAAGATGTTGAAACAGGTACTATACTAAGGATAGAGACAGACACTAAGGCTTATCCCGCAGTTGGCCGTTTGGGAGGCGCCCTTGTAGCGGTATGGCTGCATTCCGGTGCCATGTAAATTGTCGTTATTATTATTATATTTATTATTATTATTATATTTATTATTATTATTATTATCATCATCATTTTTATGATTAGTTTTATTATAGACATCATGATCTACTCTGAAGTACGATACGTTTTCAACATGAAACATACAATTTGGCTTTGCCATCAGCACCACAAAGATCTTGGTATATATAGGGACTCATCCATATAATTATTGCATGCGCCCCCAAAATCGTATTTTCTACACTCCTCTCTCCCCCGTTGAAAGCCACACATCTACACCAATGCGTATGTATAAATAAGCTCTTACCCTGCCTACCTTAAAAAGTTAATTACGGAAGCTAAAGTCATCCCTAACCAGCCGGACTCTGCATTCCCTTCTGGGTTCCCTTTTGGAACCAAGAGTTTTCGTGTTTACCTTCATGTGATGCTATATCTTGTTTGCTTCTTGGCTCAATAAAAAAATTGATTGAATTGATTGATTGATCTATAAAACAGTTATTGCATTGCTATTTATTTTGCTATGCCATCATATTTGCTAGCTAAAATTTATTAACCATTATGATTTGCTGTTAAGATATGAACAAAATTTGATTACAATGTAATCAAATACCATGATTACAATGTAAGCAACTGCCATGATTACAATGTAATCAAATGCCATGATTACAATGTATCCAAATGCCATGATTACAATGTAATCAAATGCCATGATTACAATGTAATCAAATGCCAGCGGACAACTACAGGATAATACAGAGTTATAAATAGGTTATTTGGACTCATAATCAGATATTTATTTTGTGCACGTACTTTTTGTCAAGGCCCCTCCCCCGCCGCACGCACCTGTACGAAAATCGGCGTAATATATGGACAACCCCACCAGCTATATGCTGTTCTATTTCAGTATAACTTTGAAGCCCTGCAATTGTTTCTAAAAGTCTATTACCATTATACATATAACCCGGCATCAGTGTATCAGTGCTATGAAAGAAACTAGGTAGCCTAGCTATCCCACCTTATCAGCGTATCGTTCTTTTGAGCATTACAAGTCGATTAGTGTAGGCTGCTTTTCTTTCATGGGCTGCAGCAGTCGTTATTAGGTTAAAGAGTCAAAGAAAAGCGTCTTAAATTAATTGTAAAATTAGTTTTGTTCGTTTCTTCCAAAATATATCTCGTATACCGTCCCTGAGGCATTGCACATTTCTTGACAAGATACAGACGGACTGAATCACTAACGCTTCTTAGACTGCTCTAGACTTTTCGTATAGATGCCGTCGTTAGTGCTATATAAATTGTCTGTTATGCTAAGATTATTTCCGATGAGTAAGGTGCTTTGAAAGCCGTCTCTGCCCGGTGACTGGCTTTCCGAAGGGTCATCGATGATAAGACGGATTGCTTGAGGTGTATATCTTAGAGACCTCTGCCAATACTTAACCTCCATCGCGAGTTGCTTTATTGAGCCCTGAAGGAAGTCTATGGGCAGAAACTCGCCTGGCAGGAGACGAGGGTGGGTTGGACGGGGCAGGGGTCTGGGGGGGGAACTGGTCGTTAGTAACTGCGGGGTTTCCGGAAGTCAGACAATTACGGTATGTTCAATGTTGTGATGCAGTCTGCCTTCAAACGTCTTCACTTTCGTTGGCCACTGTGGAGACTCTACTCTTAATGTCTGGTAAAAGGAGATACTAATGTGGAAATATACACTTCACTTTGATAAAGCTATGCAGTATGCATATAATATGAAAATACTCTCATTTCCATGGCAAACTGTTCAGGCAACAGCTTAATCAAACTGAACAAAAACTTCATCTACGTGTTACTCATACGTTTCTGTTATTGCACATTTTTATCTGTTAGACGACAGTCTTGTTTATCAGCAGGTTTCTAAAAAGTTTCTATTTAATTGCAATACAATTGTATTTGATATATGTATCCATCGAAAGTTCAGAAGTGTGCAGCACACGACCGTGCACAACAGCACGTCAATAGTAAATGAGGCAGAATTTGCTCTAGGTCCTTCACAGAGCGATTATACCTTAGTGGAGAGGCTCTGAAGTCTTACTCTCTATGCTACAGACCACCGCCTTAGTGAAGCATGCTATCCATCTGGCCACCATGCATGCCTCATATATATTTAAATATATTTTTATGTATAGGCTATATGTATGTATATATATATGTATATATATATATGTATGTAATATATATATATGCATGTGTGTAATGGATTTTTGGGTGTCCCGTCAAAAGCGCGCAAGCAAAAGCGCGCAGACAAATGCGCGCAGACAAATGCGCGCAGTAACAAAATCGCGCAGACAAATGCGCGCGCAAATAACACACATAGACCCAATAATTTTTTTTTTTGAATCAGCATCTAAACATAAGGAAACAGAATGTGAGAAATAACGCAACATTTAATCCTAAACGCAATGAAATAGCCTATAGACGAAACGTTGTTCTTAAAGTTGAAATCTAGTCTCAACATAATTATCCTATCGTCAGTGTTCTTTAACGCAACATATAACCCTAAACGCAATGAAATAGTTGTTCTTAAACGCAATGTAGTAAAGACGAAACGAAGTAAATCGAATCAAATCAAATAGTGCCTCGCTAGAAATGTTAAGAAGATATAGAGTTCAAGTTCTATAAGTTTATAGGCTAACGTTCTGAGCCACCCCACGCAAAAAATCGTCCAAAGGAATCGTGCCATACGTTGGAACCAACGCCTGAAGGCGTCTATTGAGACGCACGTACTTACATTTTGAAGCCTCAGGGTGTCTAAATCCAGAACGATACCTCTCGATCTTCAACTCAAAGACATATGGAGAGCCTATGAAACATTTATGAAACATTGTTCTTTTTAATTATTCTCATCATTTTCTTTGTTGCGCGCTTTTTTTTGCGCGCTCTTTTTTGCGCTCTTTTGACGGGAAAGTCCCTGTTGCGCGCTTTGCGCGCTATTGTCTGCGCGCTATTGTCTGCGCGCATTTGTCTGCGCGCTTTTGCTTGCGCGCATTTGTTACGGCGCCGGATTTTTGAATTGCTATGATCCTGCGTAGACGAAAGTAGGACTTCGTGTGTGGCTTTGCACAACCGACTTACTCGATGCATACTCTATATATACTCTATGCATACTCTATATATACTCTATATAGTATATGCGATCAGACTTGTGTATTTCTTGTGTATATGTATATCTGCATGTGCGTGCGCTGCTGCTTCAATACACTTTGTATGGCACTTTTTATGTACCTCACCAGGGCCGGCGCCAGAGTATTTGGCACCCTAGGCGAACCTGTCGCACTGCGCCCCCCGGCGCCCACGGCAACTAAGATTGAATTAATACTAACTTTCACAAAGGAATGCTATGGTGCCTTTTGTTTTAATTCGTATTTGCATTCAATAGAAAGAAGAAGAATACATGTAGAAAAGAACATGTATAATCTATATAATGGTATATTCGTTTATACGGAATTATACCGGTACGCCCTAATGTAATTTCAAAACTTCATTTTTCGCGCTTTTGCTTTAGCAAATGTAGAAACGAGTTCCATCAGTTCAATGTCTTTGGCAATGTCATGTTCAATTGACAGAGTAGCTAGTCCAACAAGTCTTTCTTGTAGCATGGACGTTCGCAAATATGTTTTTATCAGTTTGAGCTTAGAGAAGCTTCGCTCACCACTAGCCACAGAAACTGGAAGTGTCAAGAGAATTCGCAGAGCTATAACAGTGTTGTGGACACTATCTGTTAGATTATTTTTTATTATTTTTTAGATAATTTTTTTCTACACCTTGCAACTTGTCTTGAAATGGCTTTCAGTTCACTGCTTAGATCAACTGCATCAATATCTTTGGATTTTAAATATTTACATCAAATGATGTTAAATAAAACGTTGTGAGATCCTGAGTGGCCGAGTGGGTTGGTAGCCCGCTCGCCACGCCGGCGACCCGGGTTTGATTCCCGGTCGGTCGGTTTATCAGAGATTAATTTCTCGGATCTTTACTGCGGGTGGCTCGGTCGCAATATAAACGTGGAGTAGCGGTGGTGAAGGATCTCACCCTCAGGGTCGAGGCCATAAGAAAGCCGCTGTATAAATAAGCGATTACATTTACATTACATTACATTTATTTACATTATTTTGTACAAAAGTAAAACTAAATATCTTACCTAAAGTATTTAAGTAGCCAGTCGACGACAATCGAATTTCAAATATTTAATTTATTTTCAATTTTCAATATTTATGTTATATTTACACGCCAGATTTTGATTTCGAAATGACGTCACCGGATGTGGCGTTATTTCCTATAACGTAAGTAAGTAAACTAGTGATCAAATTTATACTATGCAAGTCGTTCATCTAGCGCGAAAAAATAAAATGTAATATATTGCAATAAAACTTTAAATATTAATATAAATTAACTAAAAATTAAAAACTTTTAGTGCCGCACTGCCGCCCCAGAAATTTGCCGCCCTAGGCGGCCGCCTAGTTCGCCTAGTGGTTAAACCGGGCCTGTACCTCACACGAGTGCTGTCTCATTATCGTAGCTAATGCAGTTAGAGATACAATTGTTGGAAAATGTTGACTTCAAGCGGCAGTTAATCAGCCTTTTATTCCGAGATAAAATCAACAAACAGTCGGGCGAGACATGTCTATGGTGTTACCAGACACTTTAGACCATCTGGTCATCGAAAGTAGTAGTTTTCTTTTCTCTGCAGTTTTCATTGTTCAATCCAGAATGTATTTAGTCTGGCGTTTAATGCTTGAGTAGGCTGGTATTTCTAGGAATTGAGAATTAGCGGTTAAGATGTTAATTATGCACAGGAGTTCTGATGAATTCATCAGTTTTAGTGTCAAACCTTACTTAGTTTCACAACATATTGCAGTGAAGTTCTAATCTATACGATATAAAGTTGCTGATTTTTTACTACAGTAGAATGTTGATTAGCTTTAACTACAGGTTGAGCTAGAGCTAGTTGATAGTGGGGCACGGTGGTCGATTGGTTAAAGTGGTCGACCTGTAACACGTCCGAGGCAGTTAATGTGTAGGCCACTGTAGGTACCTTGAGTAGGTACTTCACTCACAATCAGTGGCGTAGCCAGGAATTTATGATGGGGTTGGGGTTTTTATGGCCTGGCCGGATGCCCTTTCTGATACCAACCAAACAGTATTACAGTAAATAAAAAAGGAATAAAGTAACAAAGGGAGTAAAGTAAGAAAAACAATTGTTCTTACAAGCAATTGTTTTGTTTTTCTTATTTAAGTGGCTAAATAAGATTTAATTTTTTTTCCTTGGCCAATGGGGGTTTAACCCCGAACTCCTCCCTTGTCTACGCCACTGCTCGCAATTGCTCTGCGATATATTATTTGCATGAGTGACGTTGAGGCATGTTGCACTTCTGAGCTTTGTAAGAATGGCGATACCAAAGTGCAGTTGTGTTGCTTTTTTGTACTGTATTGTATTGTACTTTATAAAACTTACTACTAGAAAATTATAATTTTGCTAAAAAAAATTATTTTTTGAGCAGGTGTGTTTGTATTCATGCAGAGAAATGTGGAATCTAGTATCTATGCAATTTGTTTTCGCTTGATATTAAGATGGTTTCTTTTAAAAAATAGGCTGAAAAACTAGAAGGGGTCAGTGAGAACCAATTCCATGTGAACACCTGTGCTTTTACGACCTCTCAGATATCACAAAGAATTAAAACAAAACCTCATCTAGTCTATTCATATCTGGCCAGCAGTGGCAGCTGAGCAAGAGGAAACCAGATCCTATGCTGTAAATCAGGATTTGAGCATGCAGGTTTTGAAGCCAGGGGCCATGTAAATACTGTACTGGGTAATGGGGCGTACTGTTTCATTTGACCTTGCATGGTTCATGGCTTCAACCTATGGTACATCCAGCTGCCTGTGTCAAATCAATATCCAGGTCACTTCATCTGTAAAAATGGCGGAATTGACCCAAGGATAATAGCAACACTTTCAAACAAATATTTTGATTGGTTGTATTATGAAATCAACAACAAAATTAATTTAAATCGTAAGCTTAGCTTACCACATTACGACCATTTGGCACTTCTGAGAGGTTGTCAAAAGGTGTTAATAATTATGAAGTGTCGTAAAGCAAATAAACGTACCGTACATAAATTTAATGAGAATTATACAAAATACTTTGTGCTTTGAGACAGGATCCATTACACTCTCCTTCCCCCCCCGCCATTGCCTGGCAATGAAAACTAATAAGTTCATCTTCTGTGAGATACAAATATTTTGTGCTTTGAGACAGGGTTCATTACACCCCCGCCCCCCCCCCCCCCCCCCCGATTGCCTGGCAATGAAAACTAATAAGTTCGTCTTCTGTGAGATACATCATACATGGCCTGATGACTATCGCCATCGTCTTGATCCTGCAAATAGTGTAAATACTTCTGCGACGATCGACGTCCATTCTTCGCTTAATGATTAGCGCCCGTCTATTCTATTCCATTCTGTTCTATTCTGTTCTATTCTGTTCTATTCTGTTCTATTCGATTCTATTCTATTCGATTCTATTCTATTCTATTCTGTTCTATTGTCCGGTTGAGTCCGTTTCATAAATGGATCAGCGGGTGTATTCAAATAACAAGAGATGGATGATATTACGACCAGACGCTTTTTGCATTACGATATATGTACATATAAATATACGGTATATGTATATAAATATACGATATATGTATATATATATATATTACCGCAAGTCTTTCCAGTTTCATAATTAACCGCTGAGGCGGCTTTGGACGCCTACCGTCCGGCTGGAAAGGAAGAGTCTCGACTGCGAGGTGGGAGAGAGGGAGACTGGGAGAGGGATGGAAAGGGTGGGAGAGGGATGGAAAGGGTGGGTGCGAAGCGATGTCCCGTAGACTACTTTATGCAGGAATTGCCTTCCAGCGACGAGCAATATTGGACGCGTTCGTTCTTTGTCCGTCAAAAGAACAAATATGAAAGAAGTCGAAATGAAAGCCAGAGAGTAGAAGTATACGGACGGACGTCATAACATGCCAGGGATCCAAGGGATCATTCATTCCGTGATGGTCGCTTCATCGACGCTGCTGATGCTGCCGTTCGCTTGCTTCTTCAACTCGTTTCCACTCCTGCCATTCCTGTTTCTGAATGGAAACATTAATTATAGTTTTTGTACAAAAAGAGCATGGCATGATGGCGGAGAACTGTGTGACTATCTTTCAACATTAGCTTACTACTGCAGTGAGGTTCTTGTGGTGCACAACATAATGTTCTCAACATCACAATGTGTGTGAGCTGTGCTTAAAGGCAAAAGTGTTCATTCGGTTCTGAGGCTGAGGTGTGTGAAAGCGACAAACTAAGCAGGATAGACCTAGTTGATTGTATTATGCAGAAAGTTTTAATGACTTTATTTGTCAATACCTTTTGTGACATAACGTACGGCATGCCATGGCACCATATGAATTTTTGTCATTTTTATTTTTATTTTTTTGCCCCGAGGTATTTAGAGTATCTTAGGGACTTCATTGCTGACTACTGTTTAAAAACTAGTCCAAAATGTTGTCTTGATTATCGAAAGTGCCTCGGAATGTGATCGTGTTGAAACGTTGTATCGTTAAAGAGATACATTGATACAGGAAAGAAGTTTCTCGTAGGTCCCTTGAAATTACAGTGAATCGCTGCATGTAGAAAGAATTTTTGCTGGTTGTCAGTAGTTTCCGATTTCTATTTTGCGTTATTTCTGTTTGTAGTTCTTGGTGGAAAAGATTGTTTGTCAACTTCCGACAATCATCACCGTCTTCCAACCTCATCAACCGTCATGATGACTTCAAGCGGTTGTCAGTACCTGCCAAACACCTCAGCAGCAGCAGCAGTAGCAGCAGCAGCAGCAGCAGCAGCCAACCCTAGGAGCGACGCCAGACTGTCTGCTAATCAGCCTCCTCAACACGTTGCTTTCTCATCTTCTTCTTCGTCGTCCTCTCCAAATTCAACTCTCCTAGGCTGCAATCGAAAGTCTGTGCGATTTGCGGATGATAAGTCGTGCGATGAGGCGCAGAAATTCGTTAATTTAAGTGATTCCAGAGCGACGATGAGCAGCGATGGGATGAAGAGAGATGGAAAGGATGAGACAGGCAGTGACAGAGAACAGACAATGCAAACGGATGCTGAGAGAGCCAAGATTCAGACTTTTATTCATCAGTATCCAAGTCACACAGCCATGACGACTTTCCTTCCTGATGGTGGAAGCCTCGTCTGAAGTTCGCCTCCATAGGATCCCCTTCTCATTGATGTCATCATCATTGTTATCGTCATCATTGTTGTTGTCATCATTGTTGTCGTCATCATTGTTATCATCATCATCATTGTTGTCATTGTTATCATCATCATTGTTATCATCATCATTGTTATTATCATCATAATAGTAATTTTACCTCTGTTTTTTGCTCCTGGTCTTTTCATTTCTCATCTTTCTCCTTCCCGTCGTTCTCACGCATTGCTAAGAAATTACTACCAGGTACTCATACCTTCTTCCTTTCTTTGTTTTGTTTTTAAAGTCTGCTTCTCCTCTTTATCGTATGTCTTTCTCTTACTGTTAATTTCTTAATATTTCCTCATTTTTCCTCATTTCTCCCTCCTCGTATTGCACCCTCTTGTCATTCCTAGTATCTTCTTCAGTGTCTCTCCATTTCTTCTTTTCTCCCTTCTCAGTACTCACCCTCGTCACATAATTATCTGTTCTTTCTCAATTTCTCCACGTTTATCGTCAGCTGGACTTTTTGAGTGTGATTCTCACTTATTATTGATACTATTGCTCTTTTCTTAGAGTGCTTATTGATACTTCTCTATGTATGTATATATAGTATATATACAGGCATAGACAACAGACCTCAGAAAACTGCACGACTTGTGTAAAGAGCATCTGATAAATTTATGGTGCAGATGAGTCTAATCGTGTGTGATCTTTTTCAATCGACTGTCATGGCAACAGAAGAGAGAAACAGAGAGACAGAGACAGAGACCGGGCCACATGGAACGACGTGTAAAGACTGAACGGCTTACAAGCCAGACACTGTGTTTTACGAGACACCGCCGCTGCTGATCTGATGTGTGTTGCGGGAATTAATTTTATGAGTTTTTGAGTTTGTGTGGTTTCTGCCGCTCGCTGTTTTAAAAATGTTTCGTTCTTCATCATTTCCTGCTCGTCGATTTGTTGATTTAGTGTGAGAACATTTCATTGCTGAAATTATTTGCATGTAATTATGTCATTGTGTAGAGGACTTCAACGATGTTTCTTCATCATTATGGTCATGTAGCATTGTCTGTATCAATTTGGTGTAGCCTGCTCTGCTTGTTACTGCAAGTGGCGTAGTGGACATTGTCTACAAGTGGATTATCATTGATCAGAAGTGCAATTGGACACACCCATTACTGTGATGGCATAAGATGGGGCAGTGCCTGCCGTTATTTAGTGGAAACCAATTGGAATTAAAATTGGAATGGGAAAGGACACTAATTTAGAACCACTCTACACTAACCTAAATGATTTTAAATTCAGTATTTTGAATTAAGCAAATAGACACAGCACTTAAGAGCTGGATTAAATTTGAAAGTCTTATTACTACTGTTCTACTGATTTGGATACAATGTTGTACTACTCAGCATATTTCTGTGTTCCTGTAGGTCTACCTTTCTCAGTTTGTTTATTATTTATCATATGCTGTTTCTCTTCTCTCTATGTGTCAGTGCAATGACCTTTGTGTTCTGAAAGACCTACTTTCGACACATGTGAGTCGTGAGTCTATGGTGTGCTGTCAGTTCAAAAATACCTCATACATTAGACATCTGAGCATTATTAGAAGTTGTTGTCATTTATTATTTCTATGCCGTTTTAGGATCACAGGGTGCTTTTTATATGAAACAGTTTCTGAGTGCAAAATTAAAGGTAATGGTTTGGAGGCAATATGAACAGGGTTCAAGGTGTAGGCTATTCCACCTCCAAGATGTACAATTCCAGAGGAACGGATGGTATCAGACATCCGCCAATTTTTCCTGAAACAGACATCGGGTCTATCCTTATTAACTATTTATTGCTATTTTTATTATTGTTATCATTAGTATTGGTCCGTCTATAAATGACGTCAAACTATTTGGGCACAGCAGTTTCCCCCAACTCCTTTCTTGTCACAGTTTATGCATTATCCTTAAGTTCACAGCTTCATAATCGCAGGATATCAAAGAAATCTGGCACCCTTCCATCTAAGAGGGGCCACATTTTTGGGCGAACCATTGGTGTCAGTTTGTTTTTTGGATTACTTGATTAAGGGGATTTTTTTTCATGTATGGATCGCCATTGCAGATGATTTTATTGGTGAAGAATATGCTGCAAAAGTTATCAAAATCAGCGAATTGAATCAACGGATATCAATTGTATTATTAATTTTATTATTGGTTTATTGCTATTTTATTGTTATTATTATTATTACCATCATCATCGTTGCAATTTTTCCCGAAGGTCTTTGTAATTCCTTGGGATTTGAGTTTCATTATTAGTTATTGTAAATGATGTTACTTCTACTGCTACCATTCTATTATTAGTAGTTGATAGTATTTAACATGTTGGACATATCAAGAAAATGATCTGCAGCCAATGAAGCTTTAGCATGTGCAGTGACTTCAGTTTTTTTACCTCGACGTACGGATGTACATATAAGTTCTGGTTCATTTTCTTTCTCATTAGAATGCACAATCATCAACATTCAGTGCACGAACTTGTGTTATGACCGTATTCAACAGAGGGCGCTAATTGAATAGACTTCTTTAAATGACGTTATGTCCTCCTAGCGAGTAATGTGTCATTAATACAGTGGCGTATTCCATGTTAATGATTAGCCGGCGATTATAATTATTAAGGTTTAAGAATGTTGTTGTTGTTATTATTATTATCAGGGTTTAAAGTGTGTGGGAACTGCGTTCCCACTGCTCTGGAAATTCTCGGCTTGCGTTCCCACTGTTCACCATGCATGGAATGCTGGAAACACGGGCGTTCCATTAAAACTCTGTTCATCGTTCCCACTGCTCATACATTCAGCGTTATCACTGCTCATACAAACACTTTAACCACTGATTATTACTATCTACCAGATATTTTAAACTAGTGCAGGTCTGCAGGAATGCAATATAGCATTATTATTATATTATTATTATTATTATTTTGCTTTTACCCGAGGTAGTTCTAATCCCTCAGGAAGCAAAAATTGTCCGGAGACTGTTAGTTGGTGGGTTCTGGAACGTCTATCATCATCATCATTATTATTATTATTATTATTATTATTATTATTATTATTATTATTATTATTGTTACATGCATTTTGGTAGCTGCTGAGTGGCTTAATGCATCCTCTGTGTAGACTGTTTGGGTAAACGAGACAATGAGACATTTTTGATCGGATGTTTGAATTAATTATCTGAACTAATTATTAATTCTCGTTTTTATTTCTACTGTCGTCAGAAGACTGCAAGTAGTTCTTATCAAAGGCTTTGGCAGTTGTTAGGGGTAAGAAGGTTTTGGGCCAATTCGAAATGGGGTCAACGGAGCTTTTAACTAATAGTAAAACAGTTGTGGACGGAAAGTCATCTGTGGGTGGGGGCTCCGTTACGAAGTCAAGGGGGAAACATTTTTGCACAACACTTGCTCTACTAAATGTTGATGAGGAAAAGAAAACCTATTGGCTCCACCAGTCATGTCAAAACTGTTCACACAGTCGAACTTGCGGACTCCTTTGATTGTAGCCTACATGAACGAAGACAATGTATTAACAAATCTATTGTTCATCCTTTCTCAAATAAGTCAATCTTTTGTCGATTTTAAATTTCTTTCAACTTTTCAAGATTATGTTGTTTATTGATATTGGTAGTTAAGCACAAACAAGTTAATTAGAGCCTAGCAAAGAGAATGTATTAACAAATCTATTGTTCATCCTTTTTGAGATAAGTCAATCTTTTTGTCGATTTTAAATTTCTTTCAAGGTTAGTTTGCTTATTGTTTATTGATATTGGTAGTTAAGCACAAACAAGTTAATTAGAGTCCAGCATCAGCTTCAGCCTATTGGTTTTTCGTTTCATCAGTTATTATTCACAAGTTGTTCGTTCGATTTTAGCAACCTGACATTTTAGTTGTTACGTATCAAATATGAGCTGTACAGTGTACTGAACTGTGAGTACTTAATCATGAATGAAAACATCAAAGTAATGAACTTTTGAACTTTGTTTAGACGTACTTAATTATGAATCAAACATTTTAAGAACTTTAATTAATTATGAATACAACATAAACAATACTGAGCTTTGCGTTCTAAATTAGTTTTGTTCAAAACAGTGATGTCCAATATCCTGAACTGTAGGCTGCTCTTCACAACGACATTCCTCGTGTTTGTTTCCAAGTCAAGTTTCCAAATGAACTGTGGAGACACGGGACAATAATTATAGTATGACGTCGTCAAAACAAAGATGACGTCATCCGAACAACAATCGCAAAGACTAACTATATGTATACCAAGAAGAATTATGTCGCGTTTATGTAGCGCACTTCTCTGTTAGCCAATGAACCGTAGCAGTCGTATTATTTAATTATCAACACGATTATTTTGTTTTTGTAAAAAAGTTCCCTGGTCCCTGTTAGTTTGCTCTTGAGAAGCCCATATAGAACTCTCGTTGCCTTGTGGGAACGCTATCATTTATCTCCACATCTTCTAGTTAAGTGGGTCAAGGTCGATGTAATTAATTAATTATGCCATACATTGAGATGCTTTCAGTAAAACATTGATCAATACCGGTAATGTTATAGAATTGTTCCGTTACCGTAGTTTGTTTGGCGCCAACGCTTAATGATCAAGCGAAACAACCCTAAACTCTATACCCCAGGTAGCCACTCGGCTGTGCCCCACGGGACTTGTGTGGTTCCCGTCAAATGATCTTCGGTACATGCTGGCAAGGCCGGTTAGGCCCTGGTCTACAATACAAAATTAAAACAGCTCAAAAACAGTATCAACGCGAAGGAAAAATGCTGCCTTTCCAATGGGGACATTCAAGGAGAAATTGTTACTATTGTAAGTATGTTTAGTGAAGACTTTGACTACTGAAATAGAACAATTTTGTTCGGATCACAACTTATAAGAATGCTGCCATTGCAACGCGAATATTCAACAAAACTTCTGATTGGGGGAACACAATCATCCCATCCCTAAACCCCTCCTGCTCTACGCTGCACGTCTCCACGATCGTTCGTCGAACACTCGTTTGTCTCCCCCCCCCAGAAACATTGATTCCCTCTCCAGAGGAGGGACTAGATTAAACACTACCCCTAGATGAAACACTGGGCCTACTTCTCCTTTGTCTTCTCGGCCATTTAATTTTGAAGAAGCCGAGAAAAGAAAAGCAGCGAGTTGGTTGAACATGAAATATAACAGATTAAAGAGAGACAGACATGCAGACATACAGACATACATACAGACATACATACATACATACATACATACATACATACATACATACATACATACATACATACATACAAACAGATAGATAGACAGACAGACATTTAAAGCACACACGGAGACACAGAGGGCAAAGAGGAACACGTCATAGGCAAACTAAGGATGAACGATGATTGCCTGGTAGGTGTAATAATAATATTGCTGTAGGATTCAGAATTATTATTTATTTCAGAAATACCTCGGCCTATTATAAGCTTAATTAGCACGCGCTTTCCTTTCTATGCCATCAGTCGGCTTTTGATTGTTCTTCATTCTTCAATTAGGTCTGCCATTACAATTACAGCGACTATAATTAGGCTAACCATGTATCGTTACTATTGTCCTGTTGTTGGCCTATAAATAATGTAGACTAAGTTGGACATAATAATTCCGTATCTTTAATTATCATTATAATTATCCTCAACGTTTAAATAACGGAGCATATGAGACCATGCACACTGTTAGCCTATAGCCCTATATCCTTAAAAACCGGACAAGACTAAGCAAGAGCGATGGACAGGGAGGATGGAGGGGAGGAAGTGCGTTGCCCGACGTGCAGACCTGCAAGCGATGGACTGCACGGGAAGTATTAATTGTAATAGGCCAAAGTATTAACATCTAATTTATAACAGCTTTCGCTACTTGTGTATGTGTAGGCCTAGCGATCATAATTGCTACATAAACAATGCATGTCTAATTCATTAGGTCATCTGCAATATGAACATTAAATTTATTAGGCCTATACACCGTGTCTCAAAAAAACCTGTGCAGAATTGTTTTTGTCAGAACTTCGTCAAATTTCCACCAATCTTAAAAACTTTTGGTAGGTAGATGGCAAAGTGGCTGAAATGTTATGCTATATATAAATTTTCCACCTCACCTGATTCATATTACCGCACTACCTTGTTAAACACAGATGTGCCAATTTTTCATATAACGGCGTCTCGAAGCTTGGCTGCACTGAAATCCATTACATCGAGCCGGATGTCAAAGTGAATGGGGCATAGGCCTACTATCACGACAACCTTCTTACCCAGAAGATACCGTCAGACATACGCCGGACATCACAGGGCGAGTTTATTGTAAATTCAACAGGATGGCGCCCCGACGCATCAAGCGCGCGACACTTGTCTCTTTCCTGGAGCGAGAGACGCCCGACTTCATCTCTCCAACACTGTGGCCAGCGAATATACTGGATCTTAACCCAGTCGACTATAGCATATGGATTGTGCTGCAGGAGGTTTACCGGTCCAGAATAGCCAACGTCGACGAACTCAAAACGCTCCTGCTTGACGAGTGGGCGCGCTTTGACCAGTCGATCGTTGATGCTGCTATCGGCCAGTTGCGTCGCCGTCTAAGAGCGTGTCCGTCCGTTCATTCGGGGCACATTTCGAGCACCAATTCTAACACTTTTAAGCAGGTCTGTCGTAGCTATTGAAACACTCTGCTAAGTAAACCATATTTTACTTTACTACGTGCTAATTCGCCCGTCAGATAATTTGTTGCAGGTAATAAAATCAATGCGTTATATGAAAATTGGTACATTTGTGTTTAACAAAGTAGTGCGGTGAAATGAGTCAGGTGAGGTGGAAAATTTATATATAACATGAAATTTCAGCCACTTTGCCGTCTACCTACCAAAAGTTATTAAGATTGGTGGAAATTTGACGAAGTTCTGACAAAAACAATTCTGCACAGTTTTTTTTGAGACACGGTGTATATGCACGCGTATAGGTGGAGCACAAATATATTTAGCTAGGTTGTTTGTTCGTCGGTCTCATTGGTTAGACAGGTTAGCGTTGTGCTGCGAGTCATGTTATTGTCAACTAGCGCTATAAAAAATAGATCAGTGAATTGGAATTGCGAATATTCCACCCGAGCCAGCTGCTGTCTACTTTTGGATTATGTCGTCGAAAGGAATTCTGGAAACTTTCTTTCTGTGTTCAGTAACTATAAACCTATTTCACTGTAAGTTGTGGCTCTATCCAACCAGCATAATTATCGTGCACATGTGTGCATTTATGATTTTTAGGGCAAGTAAGGTAGACTAATTGTAATTGTAATTGTAATCGTACATTTATATAGCGCCACTTCAAGAGAATTCATCAGAGTCGCTCCTGACCTGACACCAAACCACAGTCAAAGAGAGGGGTCTTCAAACGCTTGCGGAAAGGGGCAAAGAAAGACAACGAAGTTCATTACGGAGACTAATAGGTAGTTTATTCCATGCAGAAAGACGGACCGACCATAGCAAAGCTTCCTTCTATGCAGCACTGTGGAAGATCGAGCCATGGGGCAACCAGGTCACCATGCGTAGCAGAGCGAAGGAATCTACGGCCTGGAATGGATTGCACAGGTACACAGAGTTCCATAAGAGAGGTCGGAGCTTGGCCTGCTAAGCAATTACGCATGAGCATTAGAATCTTAAACTCAATAAGTTTTTGCATAGGCAACCAGCGCAGTTCTACCATGCAGTATAAATAGACAACGGTTAGGCCTACATGCTAATGTGATTAAGGACCTCAATGGTGAAGAGTTCAGCGTGTTTGACCTCTAGTTCTCCTCTCAAGGGTAGTAGGCCTAGCTATATCTATCTCGATTCGGGCCAACTTGGCTCGATTTTTTGCTCCATTTATAATTTTATACACTCCGAGTCCTATAGCAAACTCAGTGGGACGGAGTGGTCTACACTGATCGTAGTATACGTGTTGATGGGAAGACATGACTGCGAGGGGGAGGATTGGCAGCTGCATGCCTTTTTTAATAACCTACATGTATGTGGATTGTGGATGCTAAGAAGACGAAGGTGCTAACACTTTGACATTTTCATAACTGACTCAGGGTTAGCTATCGTATCTTACATGTAGATCTGTTATTCTTCTTGTCGTCACAAATTTAGATCAAATATTGATGTTCCTATTGAATGTTCATTTCCTTTGGTTCCTCGTTTCTAGCTAGTGTCTTCAATGAGGGATATACTGCACGTATTACTGTTTCATGGTAAACACTCAATGCTCGCACACTAGACCCTATAATTGACGTCAAATGAGACGTCGTTTTAGGGAAAATTTAGGCATTCCACTACCATTGTCACACAGCACAGTCAGTCAGTAGATCGCATACGCTTAAAATTTAGTCTAACTTAGGCTTGTAGGCCTATGTGTTTTAATGCAGTTGGAGTCTTTCCTCAAATAACCCACTTCTTAGACTTTATTGCACTGCTTCGTTTCTAATATTTTTTACGAACTTTAATTAATTATTGATTAAAAGCTAACTAACTTTCGGCATATAGGCTGCTCTGTAAAAGTTGTATTCCTAAAGTTAGTTCTAGAATTTCGAACTTCTTAGTATAATATTTTAAAAGTTTTGACACGGGTCAAGCTTAGGCCTACATGTTTCGCATTGGAGAGTTCATAGTTTTTGCAGCTATTTAACGGTAATTATTACTATTAGGCTACTATCATTTTTTTTCTTCAGTTCGTGATTGCTCTTCGTTGATTGAAACACGGGGCTTGGCCGCAGTGGTTGGCCGAACAGTCGATATTATCTGCGGAGAAGGAGGAAACGGAAGAGAACGAGCAGGAGGAAGAGAGGCAGCAGGAGGCGGGAATGGTGAAGGACGAGCAGAAGCAGCAAGGTCACGAGGACAGCGTCACCTCATCTTGGGTGCTGTAGATTGGTATCACATTCCGCTGGGGAAAGTTCGACCGATCTACCTTGGACAAAACAATGTAACAGTGGATAATCTCCGTACGGAGGATGGTTTTGGAAGCAGCGCTGGAACAGGGAAGGAGAGGCCTCTCCACCGAAGCAGAGGAGGATCTGGATCTGCTGATGGTCAGCTGTATATCGTCCACATCGATTCCGTTCAGAGTGGAGATGCTGGTCTGTACGAGTGCCGCGTGGAAGAGGAAGTGAAGCAGAGTGGAGAAGTTGTCGTTGAAATCGTCTCATTTGCGTCACATCTCATCGTTCTCGGTAAATTGCTTTCCATCTTGATTGTGTAGCATTGCCATTAGAGCTAACGTAGCAGACTTTAAACTTTTAAAGGTTGTGGCCACAGGCTCACACTTTGGTCAGTCTTCAGTTTTTTCTTACCTAACTCCAGTTCAAACCTTTCTCCGTCATAATGTCCTCAGACATAATTATAGGCCCCAGTCTTTTCGTTCGTTCATTCATTCTGAGAATTTATATAGCGCCTCTTCAAGTTATCTACTCTGCGCTAACTAGCCGAAATGACATTAAGAGTCATAGCGAGCGAAAAATAACAAGTTGTAAAACAAAAACAATCTGCCGATTTTATAATTTTCCAGATCCGGTCCGTCACTATATCGGCCTCAGTTTATGCGAATATTTCCCTTAATGTTTCTGAATCTGTTTCAGTTTCTTATCTCTAAAAAATTCCATATCTGCTTCAATTTCTGTTTTAGTTACGGACATGTTTCAGTGTGCGTATCTATAGATGTTTCAGTTTGAGATCACGTTTCAGTTTCTGTATCCATTTCAGCTTCTGTATACCTGTCTCAGTTTCTGTACCTCTGTCTGTTTGTGTAGCCTACCTGTTCCGTATCTGTACATGTTTCTGTTTCTATTTCTGTTTTTGTGCCTGCATCCAGTGGCGGCGCCAGGGGGGGGGGCTAGAGGGGGCTAAGCCCCCCCCTAAATGCGGTTCAGCCCCCCCAAAGCAAAATGCCGAAAATGTCTATAACGGCTTATTTCGTAATACGAAAACTAGACAATGATCAATGGCATCGAAATCTACTTTGAGAATGAAGTTAGCGACTTCATTTCTTGGCCTCAGTCTATGAAAACGGGTGACAAGTTTGCACCCTTGCCTTTTGACCATACAACCGGACAGGGTTGTCGAAATTGTCGAAGATACAACATGGCTCTTAGACACCTCGTTTCAGATTGAAACCGTTTTATAAGTATTAGACGTATAGAAATATCGAAATTGCCTAGTCCTTCAAAAAGTGGAGCAAAGCTGTATTTTATCTTGATTTTTGGCATATTTCACAAAATTAATCATCGTCGCAAAAGAATGTTTAGGGTTTTCTCCCCCCTGCAATCAACTATATAATCATAGCGTAGATGCTTGCGTCGTCAGAGGGCTAGGGGTTATAGCCTCTAAATGCGGCTCAGCCCCCCCAAAGCAAAAAACAGAAAATATCCATTACGGCTTATTTCGTAATAAGAAAGCTAGACAATGGTCAATGGCATCGAAATCAACTATATATACAATATTATATATATATATATATATGCATATTAAGTTGCATAGGTCATTTAATTCGTTGCATAGCAAATGCTACAAGTTTAGTGAACCAGTTTTGTTGCATTTAGTACCTGCCTACTGTAAACCGTTTCTTCTTTATGGAATGGAAGCTGTCAGCCCTACCAAAAAGTGAGCTGAACTATTTAGAGTACACATACAGCTCTGCAGTATGTAAAATTTTTAACCCTCGAGTGCCCAAGGGGGGGGTCCGACCGGACCCCAGGCCCGTTTTTTCCGGATAACTTTTTGACGGCTATAGATATGCAAAAATGCTTTTAGGTATTCCTAGAGCAGTGATTCCCAACCTTTTTGGCTTGCGGCACACTCAGACAGAAGAAAACTTTTCGCGGCACACTTAATAATAATTATCGTTTTTATCTATTTGTCCATATTATTTAATAATATTCTAATTTTAATGTTATTGTTGTCTAATAATACTCTAGTGAGTCTAGTCAGTCAGCAGATCAAATTGAAACGAGGCTACAGAGACGGCAATCACACTTGCATTTCATCGTTGATTCTAATAAATCTCTCCCTCTTTTCACACTTGATTTCAGTTAAAGCTGAAAATTTAAATTCACAAAACCACGAAGATGCAAATGGCAGAAGAACTTTGACTGCTCTTGAACTGACAGAAGGATATGATTTCTGGATGGAAACTCAAACCTCATCAAAACTCTTTTCGAAAATGTTGACTGATAAAATTTGTCGTTTCGTAGGCCTAAATCAATGAGCTGTTCTTCATCCTCGGTTGTAAGGTTTGCTGTTTCGCCGATTACAAATGGACTGATTGATTAACAGTATAAATTGCAAGCGAAGGGAATTAATGCTGTACTGCTTGTTGTAGGTCTATCAATGAATTTAGTATTTCAAGCGCAATTTTCTTCTTTGAGATTCATTAACCATGGGAAAACAATAAAGACTTCATTTGGAAATCTTAACCTGCAAGAGATTAAGACCAGCTGATTTAAGTTTTGATGTTGCAATGATGATGTTTTCGGATGTTTTGTTTGGAAACATTATTAATTAATAACATAGGCCTATTTGATTTTTTCCCGCGGCACACCTGCAAAAGTCTCGCGGCACACTAGTGTGCCGCGGCACACAGGTTGGGAATCACTGTCCTAGAGCAACCATTTGGGCAGCGAATGGTATATTTTGCGTGAGTATTGTCCAACCCTGTACCCCACAACCACATCGTATACTAAGGGTACCGCAAGATTTGCTGCTATTCCTTCGGTAAATGACGCAAGCAAGCATTATACTGTGTATTATGAGATTTTTACACTATTATTTTGCACCAGGTGGTGCTATTGTGATATAAGATACATCAGTCGACTGAAAATTCATCTGGGAATACATAGAACTAAATTCTGTTATGATATTCCAATCCCTTCTCAAGATTTTAGCATGAAAACGATAGACTTCCTTCGGAAAATGACGCAAGCAAGCATAAAACGTTTATCAAGAGATTTTACACTATTATTTTACACCGGGTGGTGTTATTGTGGTATAAGATACATCAATCGATTGCAAATTCATCTGGGAATACATAGAACTAAATTCTGTAACGATATTCTAATCCCTTCTCAAGATATTACCATGAAAACGCGCGGACCCCCCCTTGGGCCTTCGTGTACCAAAAAATACCTTGGGCACTCGAGTGTTAAAGTCTCCCATAGTAGTGTTGCATCTATACTGCACATCATGCATGAAAATAATATTGCAGACTGCTGGTTATCCAGAAGATTGCGTTTTATCCAGAAATGCCTTTGACACAACAATGTAGTTGTCAGATTTGCGTCATGTTTCTCTTACACACGTCAAATGTGCGCGCTCTTATTATTTTCGGTATAATAATTATTATATTCTTGTTGTGTATACCACCACTGTCTGGGAATGTAGGCCTACGTTTGATATAATGGTCAACTAAAAAGTCCTAGTGCTATTAGCATATACATGTAAAGCATTTGTGTTCAGTAAATTATATGTATATATATATATATACATAAAATAATTGCGTGCATATATCTAAGCAAGCATATTTTTGTATTAAAAAAAACAAAAACTTAAACTGTTTTCTGTCATTAGTAATATGCAGGCAAATAATTATAACAGTGTCCTGTGAATGCTGTTGGACACCTTTATTGTGATTTATTTTTATTTGTGATTATTTCAATTGAATCTCCAGGGTAACGGCCACTGTTGTCATAGACCCTGGTCAAATCGGATCCATCCATTATGGTGATTACTTTTTTGTTGTAAAATTTCTGAGTAATAATACTGTGTTGGACACCTTTATTGTGATAACTTGGAACTCGAGTCCGTGTCCATGGCCGACTTTTTATACGAAAATACTAAATTACATACCATTTTTTTGTAAAATATATGAATATTAATACTGTGTTGGACACCTTTATTGTGATAACTTGGCACGAGTCCGTGTCCATGGTCGACTTTTATACGATAATACTTAATTGCACACCATTGTATTGTGAAATTTATGAATATTAATTCGGTGTTGGACACCTCATATTGTGATAACTTGTAACTCTAGTCAACGTGGTTTCTGAGTGCTTGCATATCGGTATATCAAATACAATAGGGACTTTACATTACCTCACTGTCTGCACCACATAGCTACTCGGGCTACTGTGTGCACACGCACCGTATATACTATATCGCCTTTGCTCAGCTCGGTCACCAACTCAGCTCAGATGACTGAAATTTCGGGGTATGGTACAGCGCTGGCACGGCATAGACTTGACGCGGACGCGTTTGAGGACCACCCATTCTCGTTTGCTACCTTAGTTGGACACCTTTGTTTATGATAATTCGGAACTAAAACTAGGTTTGCGGCCGGATACACTAAAAATCAAAAACCTCAACAATTGCTGACTTCGTTTAAATAACCCACCCAATCTCCAACTACATCTTGCAATGGAATATTTACGTGGAGCGCGTTTGTGCCAGAGCACAATTTCTTGTAAAACCCTTCGCACGATTGCAATATGACCGCCCTGGGAAGAAAATGTTCTAGTTGCGTCTCTGGGAGGGAGGAAGGCTTGGGGCTTCAGCCCCCCCAGTGGCGGAGACCTAGGGGGGGACAGGGGGGACGGTCCCCCCCAATAAAAGTGTTGGGGGGGACGGCCCATGCATTTATCCCCCCCAATGTTTGAGCGTCAAGACTTGTTTGGGCGGCGAAAATAGAAAATTTCTTCGGGATTTGGACGAGATTTGGCCAAATGACTAAAAAAAAAAAAAAAAAAAAAAGGTCATCAACTTTTTTGGCAGCGAAAATTGAAAATTTTTCGGGATTTGGGCGAGATTTGGCCGGATGACTAAAAAAAAAAAAAAAAAAAAAAAAAAAAAAGGTCATCAACTTTTTGGGCGGCGAAAATAGAAAATTTTCCGAGATTTCGCCGGTCGTCAGAAATTTTCGGAAAATCTCGCGTCTTTCCGTCCCCCCCAATTCTCGGCGCAGGTCTCCGCCTATGAGCCCCCCCAAACCTGATATCCTGGCGCCGCCACTGCCTGCATCAGTGTCTGTACCACTGTCTGTTTCTGTAATTGTTTCCGTTTCTGTACATGTTTCTGTTTCTGTATCTATTTCAGTTTCTGTAGGCCTACCTGTTTCAGCTTCTACACCTGTGTGCAATCGCTTGGACCACCCGACGTTGCATGCAGATGATGGAACTACTGAGGATGAACTCATCGAGCTGCAGTGCTCCGTCGACTACAGAGGCAAATGGTCGCCCGATATGGACTGGGGCTGGGAGAAGAGTGGATACACCAGCCCCAGGTCAGATGGTAAAGGAGAAGGAGGAGGAACAGGTGAAGAGGAAGTGGGTGTCGTATGGAGTGTGCCTCATGATGGAATCACCAAATCCAGAAGCACTAACGTTTCAGTGATGACGACGCTCACCATTAAGGCGGCATCTGACCTTCATCGATCCAGATTCGTTTGTCGAACTCAATTCTTCGGTCAGACGGAAGAAGTGAGTGGAAATGGATCGTCAGCTGGAAGCAGACCAAGTTACAATCACATCTGGAGATCGGAAGAAATCAACATCTGGTGTATGGTAGTCATTTGACCAGCCTGTAGTCTAGTGGTATAGTGGTATATAGTCTAGTGGTATATAGTCTAGTGGTATATAGTCAAGTGACATAGTGGTATATAGTCTAGTGGTCTAGTGGTAGGTCTATAGTGTGCTTGATTGCCAACCGAGAGATCGGGGTTGAAGGTCCAGCATAAATGATTTAATAAAAGAAACATTTTCTGCGGTATCTTTTACAAAATTTCACATATTGCTACTGAATTTCAATCTTGTATGCCTTACGTGTTCTACTCAATCAACGTGTAATTAGTTATAAGCTCGAAAAATGTATCTTTTTATCTAAGGCCGAGAGGGAGGTTAGCTATAATTATGTGAGCAGGATCGGTGAAATGTGAAATCAGCAGGATACCACGTTGTAAATAACTGAAGTCGAATACGATAAGCCTACCTGGAACAACCTGAAATTGGATCTCTTAAATATAACACCCTCGAGATGGAATAATATAGTTGATAGAATTCTCTGCTTATAGATTGCAGTAGGCCTACAACTTACAAGTTGAAATAACATGCGACATTGTCCAAGTTTTTCTTCATCGAAACCTACTCATTCAACAACATGTTCCATTGCAGGTTTATGAATCATGATGGACAATCCTTCTGTCTCTCATTAAATCATATTAATATAGGCCTATTGTAATTTGTGTTTTAAAATGTCCATAAACCGAGATTTTGTCCATTATGGGTCTCTGTTTTGCCTGAGACGTACTGAACGCAACATTTTTCATGCTCATTTACATATTATGTAAATGAGCATGAAAATATTGCGTTGTACATCATGCCTGTAAAGCAGCTTTTTTATTGATTATATTATTTTATATTGCCACTATAATTGTGTATAATTTCATGCTAGATGGGCCAAAAGCCACGAAGATCTCATCACTAGGGGGCGACGGGATCCACTTTCAACCGGGTGACGTTCTTGTCTGTTCCGCTGACTCAAATCCAACTCCGCCACATTTCCGTTGGACGAACCTGAAGACCGGAAGTGTGGCAGGGACTGGATCACATCTGACGATCAGCAGGGCAGAGGTCGCTGGGGTCATCCATCGATACATGTGCACGTCAATCAACGACAGAAACCACGCCCACACGGAGAACGTCACCATCGAATTCGTCGTCGTTCATAGTCAGTAGCATCATCATCGTCGTCGTCATCGTCGTCATCATCATCATCATCGCCATCATCATCATCATCATCATCATCATCATCGTCATCATCATCATCATCATCATCATCTTCATCATCATCATCATCATCATCATCGTCATCATCATCATCACCACCATCATCATCATCATCATCATCATCATCATCATCGTCATCATCATCATCATCACCATCATCATCATCATCATCATCATCATCATCATCATCATCATCATCATCATCATCATCATCATCATCATCATCATCATCATCATCATCATCATCACCGTCACTACCATCGATTCCTGACATCGCCATTTGATAACAATGAGTACGAATAAACGACCAAACTTTCGGTGATGTGATTGTGTATACTAGGTTTAGGAAACTTTAAGGACATTTCATGTTTACTACAAGACTTGCTGCTTTGATTATAACATTGTCCAGACTTGAGTCATTTCCCGTCTTTGCTTCAGCCATTTAATTTTTATGGACCTAGTTACGGAATATGATGGCGAGTGGTCTTTGCTTTCCTTCACAGCCTAAACTGTTCGTGTAGCTTACAATGTGTAGTCGATTTGCTCATTGACTTCTTAATGATATTCCGTATGAACTTTCGCTGGGTCATATGGGCGTAAATTTGATTTAGGATCATCACCATTGTCATCAATTCTTACTTCTTTACATGTCACTTAAAACACCTAACTACTTTCAGACTATAGGCCCCATATTGAGGAAAGCCAAGCTCGTACTTAACTCAACGGACATTGTGTACTCAGGCTACGACAAAGTCCGGCTGCAGGATCTTCGCGCCCCCCAACCCCCACCCCCCGTGTAGCAAGAGAGTAATAATTATAATAAAAATTGATCTCATCTTCAGATTCTGGCGATCGTTCGTTCTCCTCCTCAGCATCTAATTCGATGCCAATGATTCCAATCATCATTGCAGTCTCCACATCAACCGTCGTCATTGTCTGCATCGTTTCCATTCTTCTTTTCTATGGTCTCAGAAAAATCAATCGATTGACTGAAGTCACAACAGCAGCACCAGCAGCAGCAGCTGCTCTTACCAACACACCGATGACGACAGGTATAGGATAAAATTATTATACAATATACAATTATACATACATAAAAATATGTGCGTCTTGATTATCCTATTTGGCACTAATACGCAATCAGCAGGTGGGCATCGGTACAGCTCGGTCTGAACCCACTGTTTGCACTGCTGGAGTTCCACAGGGATCTGTCCTTGGTCCTCTATTATTTACAGTCTTTACCTCCCCAATTAATCGCATAGCTAATCATTTTGGTGTCCAATTACAGCAGTACGCGGACGACACTCAGCTCTATATTGCTCTGTCACACACTGATCAGTCCGGTAAACTTAAACTTGAGGAGTGCCTTTCATCTTTATACGCCTGGTTCTGTTTTAACGGTTTGGCTATAAACCCAAACAAGTCTGAGGCAATTTAGTTTGGGTCACGACAACGCCTGCGTTCTTTCCCTTCACTTTCCAGCATCGACCTTGCAGGCTCCACAGTACCATTATCAGATTCTGTTAAAACTCTTGGGGTTACTCTGCATGGACAGTATGCTTACTTTTCGGATGCATGTAACTAACCTTTGTAGATCTTGCTTTTATCACATCAGGGCAATACGCCACATTAGGTCTGCTTTGACTAAGGATATGTCAAAGACTTTAGCTTGCTCCCTTGTTTCCTCTCGCCTTGATTATGCTAATGCGATTTTTGTTGGCATTTCAGACTATGAGCTACATAGGCTGCAACGCATCCAAAATTCCTTAGCTCGGGTTGCGCTGCATGTCCCACTTCGATCAAGTTCTTCAGTTTTACTTCATCAGCTGCATTGGCTTCCTGTTGAGTTCAGGATTAAATTTAAATTGGCCTGTTTAACCTACAAATCCCTCTCTACCGGAACTCCTCCCTACCTTCAGTCACTCCTTACTCCTTACATTCCTCCTCGTTGCCTGCGATCATCAAGCATGGGTCTTTTAGCTGAGCCTCGATGCAGAACTGTTATGGGCTCACGTGCATTCCATGCCTCTGCTCCCAAAGAATGGAATCTCCTTCCACTCTCTCTTCGTTGCTCAAATTCACTCCCTACCTTCAAAAACGGCTCAAAACTCACTATTTCTCTTTGGCTTTCAAGCACATGAACCTTTAACTGCATCTACCTCTGGCGGCTAACTATCCGCGCCTCAGATTCACACTTTGGTGTGACCTTGCGCGCGTAATAAATTTATGTAATAATAATAATAATAATAATAATAATAATAATAATAATAATAATAATAATAATACTGCTACTATACTACTACTACTACGCTACTACTACTTCTACTGCTGCTGCTGCTGCTACTGCTACTGCTACTACTACTACTACTACTACTACTACTACTACTACTACTACTACTACTACTACTACTAATACTACTAGCCTACTACTACTACTACTACTACTACTACTACTACTACTACTACTACTACTACTACTACTACTACTACTACTACTACTACTACTACTACTACTACTACTACTATACTACTACTACTACTACTACTACTACTACTACTACTACTACTACTACTACTACTACTACTACTACTACTACTACTACTACTACTACTACTACTATACTACTACTACTACTACTACTTCTACCACTACTATACTACTACTATTACTACTACTACTACTACTCAGGGGCTTCTATCCCTATACATGGCGGGCGCAGCTTGCGCCCAGTGAAAAATAGGGGGGGAATCAGAAGACAGCCATAATTCACGTCGGTTTGGGGGGGGGAAAGGTCGGACATGGAGGGCAGCGTTCAATCTAGACACCACTGAATGAAAATAGGAAAGGAAAATCCCCTCAGAAAATACTTCCCCTCCATATAAATTTGGACAAAATGGTAGGCCTAATAGTTTTTAGCAAAATGTATACACTTTATACACTTTGAGTTTTTAGTTAGGTTACTATCTGAATTTTTGAATTACATGAACTGCTATAACAGCTTTAATATAGGCCTACTATAAAAAAAATTCCTATTACATGATTATAATTATGTTTTTACTATTTGAATAATAATACAATCATATTATAATTGAAAAAAATAATGTTAATACAAATACTATTTTGCACAACTAAATGGCTTCTCTCCAACGTTATCTTTCAAATTTCAGACAGTCAAATTTGGTCCTTGAACACTTAGTAAAGCAACATCGTTATTACGTGGGCTTACAATGTAGGACCTACATTGTATTTGATTGTATTGCATTGTGCTCTAAAAATTTATGTAACGCCTCTTGAGAGCACACTGATCAGAGGCGCAGGACATATGGCTGCCCAATTTTGGCAGCAATTCCTCCACTGAAACAGTAGAGTAATTTTGCTAAAAGGACAGCTTAAAATGCTATAATTGCAATGCGGAAATCACAAAAATTTCTTATGGGGGGGCACATTCCCTTCCCATACCAGGTCCCTTCTCGGCGCTACACATGCTTCGGCGATCGTCTGCTGGATGCTCGTTTGTCCCTCTCCAAACAAACCTTCATTCCCACACTAGAGGAGGGCATGCGCTAGATTGCATTATATTGCATTGGCCTACATAGAGGAAGGCCGGTCCGGAAAAGGGGGGGGAAAGAAAATGGATTGCGCCCGGTTGCTTTGGGGGGGATAGAAGCCCCTGCTACTACTACCACTACTACTACTACTACTACTACTACTACTACTACTACTACTACTACTACTACTACTACTACTACTACTATACTACTACTACTACTAATAATAATAATAATAATAATACAACTACAGTACTACTGCAACTACTACTACTATTACTACTACTATTATTACTACTATGCTGCTATTGCTACAACAACAACCAGGCTCAGATAAGAGCCAGAGGTAAGAAGAGTTAGCGACTTCGCTTCAATTAACTTTCTCTTGTGAAGTCAGTCCTCTACATTTCCGCTTTTCTTTTAACCGACTGTTTGCAGTGATAATTATAATTATGCCTCATAGATATACATGTAGGCCTACACGATATAAATGTATTTGATATTGCTTTCCAATCAAATAGCCCGGGGCCTATAGTTATATACATAGAGGCCTATATGATGCAGGCCTAATTGCATTTGATATTGTTTTCTTTCAAAGTTCCGAAGTCTACATACGACCATTATAATACAACAGAGCGATGATTTACTCAAAGCATGGCCTTGCCAAAACCTGCATTCTTAAGGGGCTGAGACCCAAACACACGGTACACACCGCGCTATTAGACGTGTGTCCTAGACAAGCAACTACCGAGTCTCTTACCTAGAAGTCATTTAATAGATAAGTTCGCAAGGTGGAGCAAGTGGAACAGGAGTGTGAGAAACTTATGCATGATATCTTATACGATTCCTTAAACCAAGACAACGTTTATCTATGCAAATGTGCATGTGACCATTCACGATTCTTACATCACAATAGTTATAATTAAATAAGAAAACAAGTATAGCATATGCTTTAATATAGCCTAAGCAGCTGCCCAATAGCACTGTGGTGAACAAGTATCACAATATAAAATTCACACAAGACATAAAAAACTAACAAGACTAAACAAATTAACAATTAGTATATCACTGTATAGGCCTATGAAACATAATAGACAGAATACAGATTGCATGTCGACTGTAGGCCTATAGAGGACAAATGGGTTATGTCCAATGAGTTTTAGAGAGCTCATAAGTCATAACACCTTTGTGCTCTATACAGTCGAACATTGTGTTCTATTAGCAAGACACTGTACTTTACGCCCTCCAAACTACTCCTCAGTATACCTAACTCACACAAGTGACGTGACAATAAAATGTCCACTCCTGTGATTATTAGTCCTTGTTATTGGACCTACGTTTCTCTTTCGTAGATGAATCATTCAAAGCAGATCCTGTTGCTTCGACGACTATCGATTCTACGGAGCAACAAAATTTTAACGTCAGACACCTTGACGTAATCGATGACGTCACCGTATTAGAGGAGACGCATTTTGACGGAGCAGACGACAGCAACAGTTCAACGTCATCACACACGTACACGGATGTTTACGAATCTGTTGTCGACTTCGTCTATTATAATGATCCACCTGGGAAGAATGTTTACACTGGATTGAATGGAACGGGATCGATGGGAGTAACAGAAGAATGAGAGGAAGGAGGAGTAGGAAGGGGAAGAGTAGGTCACCTAGAGGAAAGAGAGGGGACGAATAGTAGGCCCTAGGCCTATACATGAAGAAAATGAAGCATAGATAAAGTATAGTGTGACCTAACCTGATCCTAACTGAGTTTCACGGGGCCAGTAAACTTACTCTCTATACTTTCCTTAGGTCCCCGATACGGCGATACTATAGTTATGCCGAAAATGATTAGGCTAGTCACTGAATAGTAACAGACTGGGTCAATCGACACAACGCAACAATAATCGTTTCTGCCGATAAGAACGATACAACGACAGTTTACTATTATAATCGAGACAAATGATAACAAACAAGAAGCATAATCACTTTTTTATTATAAAATAAAATAGAAATTATAATTAGGCTTAGCCTAATAATAATGATTGCGGTCATTTAATGGCGAGTGACGTAGACTTCGAAAATAGCCTCTGACGTCATAATAAGAGAGACGACGTATCGCGTTGATACCATCCAATCTCGATTGATCTTACCGTCTAGCGCAGCGGTTCCCAACCCGTGGCCCACGGGCCAAAAGTGGCCCGCCAGGCCTCAGAAAATGGCCCGTCAGGCCTCAGAAAATAGCCCTCATCTCTCAAAGAATTATCAAAAATAATATTATATGAAAAATTAACAATTTGCACAGGATAGAACGCATTATTATTTTCTGTTACAAACTAGTCTAGGCTATTTTGAAGGTCGATAAATAACATAAAACATTATATTTTGAATCAATTATAACAATTTTATATGCTTTTAGTTAATACAATTTTAACCTTGTAGCCCCTAATGTCCTTCAACTAAGAAAAAGTGGCCCTTGTGTCCTCCATCTTAGAAAAAGTGGCCCTCAAGTCAAAAAAGGTTGGGAACCACTGGTCTAGCGCCATCTAGACAGCGCACACGTTTCCTTGAAACCTGTTGCATGGTTGTAGAGGAGACGTGAGAGGCTTTTTGCGACTTCCATGGATGAAAACTGCATGAACTGCACGAGCCATCGAGGAATCTAACCGTCGAGACAGAATATAGGACTGTTGTGAATGTGCATAATGAATTGACGATTTTTGCATATGGATTCTAACCGTCTTTTATTTATTCAGTCGGGCGTCAACTTGCATCTTTTGTCCTAAACTCTGTCAGATAATATCGCTCCTTGGGTTTTTCTATTCAAAACCAAGTCCAGCCTCAATACGATAATTAATTATTGTGACGATACCGGGTACCTAGGCGAACTAAGCGCCTCCCATTATGGCATTATGAATTTACGATCTTCCAAAATCGATCTCATCTATTTATCTCGCGATAAACTAAAATAATGACTTGAGACGACGCTGGTGAGAGGTACAGAGTTCGCACCCCACACAGGCGGACACGCTTTGAAGACTGCTATTAGCGCCGTGTAATTGCAGGTTGTCTCCGCCTCCAACTCATTCAAAATTCTCTAGCTAGAGCCGTCACCAGAACACCCAGACATCATCACATCACCCCTGTCCTCAAGTCTCTTCACTGGCTGAAAATCCCAGAGCGAATCCACTTCAAAGTTCTCTCCTTAACTTACAACTCTTTACAATGCTCCCAGCCCAGTTATCTTCGCGAACTCTTCACCATCCAGCCTACCCGTTCTACCCGATCATCCGCCTGCCTTACACTTTCTCGACTCCCGGTCACAAGTCATCTCAAGTTCTCCAACCGAGCCATATCCATCTCAGCACCACGCCTTTGGAATGATCTGCCTCCTGAATTCCGATCCTTTTCAGTCCCTTCATCATCATTTCTAATCACACACCATAACCTTCCTCAGGCTCCTCTGTCCATCACACCTCGGGCTTTTCATTCGAAACTTAAGACACTCCTTTTCACGATCTCTCACCCTATCTCAACTGATCCTCCACCCTCCAATTCCCGGCCCAGACGACACCCACCTTAGTAGCTGTTCCGCCCCTCTGACCCTATGGTAACTCGACCCGGACCACCACGGACTACTCTCACGGACAACCCTTCTAACACAACGCATTTGATCCTGATCCAATGGTAACTCGACCCGGACCACCACGGACTATTCTCATGGACAACCCTTCTAACGCAACGCAGCGCTCGTGAATAAGCTGGTGCCCTGCGCTTGGCTTTCGAGTGGCGCTTTAGAAATCTCGAGTTTACGATTACGATTACGATTACGATTACGATTACGATTACGACTCTTAGTATAGGCCTATAAGTTTGATGTTAATTAAGATCACTGCATAACTTGTACATGTACAGCGCCGTGCGTTTGCAAGCGTTTAATTAAACTAAGAAATATTATTATATTTATATTATTGTTACGCAGACAAGTACAACAGGAAACTGTCCGTCTAACTATACGTCTAAATCTGCACCCCCCCTCTAGTCAACTTGGCTATAACGAGTACACCATGGAACCACCGTACAATGTTGGTGGGAAGATAGGACGGCTAAGGATAGGATTAGCCGCCAATAGCATTTTGTTGAGGACAAGAAAATGAAGTTACACAGTCGAAAGTTGTCACAATTGATCACTGACTGCATGCAGCCTTATACATGTAACTTAATTAGCTGAGCGCTAATTTAAGATTCTGTCACGTCTTGAAGATAAGCAACGTAATGTCATGTAATGCCAATGTAGGCAGTTGCATCCTTGAAATCGGGGTCCAACCTTATTCACGCTGCTGCTTTTCTAGGGCTCCGTTTGTACATAATGATTACTTGCCATATTATTGATGAAGTAAGCTTACTGACGATATTGAGTTCAAGTAGCCTATTTAATAAGCTTTCAATCAATTACGAAAATACATCCGACTGGATATTTTACACTTTGTCGGCAAATTATCCGGTAGACGCTGCAGTGGCGAAAAACTTCATCCTAAGGGTTTTTGTGGTTGAAACCAGTGAAATGCGAGCAGAGATATCAGAGCGCACTCGACAATTATTTCCATATCAAGTTCAATCGTTACTCTCCAATAAATACGCCGGTCCATAAAGAAAGACATCCTGCATCCGGAGAATCGACGGGAACTGAGACCATGGGAAAGAACCTTGAGACGCCGTTAAGGTGAAGTTTATACCGTGAGAGAGCAGTTCCCAAAAGTATTTTAATTCATTCGAGTTACCGGAAAAGGAATATTTTGTTCCTATAATTATTGAGTTATTGAGTTATAACGAATCTGGACATAGGCTACGATCTGTTGTTCTTTCGTTCCGCAAATATCTCCACTAATTTTAACTGTGAGAGACAGTGAGAGTAGGCTTAGTCATAGGGTGTCTGGGCGGCTATCTGAGCTGGCTTTTATTCTGCTAAATTGCGTTCACTGTTAAATTTCGCTATCAAACAAAATAATGGTCAAAGGCTAGTTCTATATGTTTTTGTCAAAAAGAAATAGATCTGGAACTGTATAGATTTAGTCTCAGATCAATAGGCACCGCACTAGCTTCTGCCTCAGCCTATAGGCTACACGGAAACCACATCAGTCATGAACCCACCGCATGGGGTCTAAAAGTCTCTGCAACTTATTAAATTAATACCCGAACGATAACATGATTTCATTTATGACTTTTTAGTGATTTGTGCCAACAAACAATGAATTTGGAAAGTATACGCAAGTACGGGTTGAACTTTACGAACTAACATAATTTGCGCCTCTCTAACATGATTTTGCCACTATTATAGTCTTCACTTCTTGAAACCCTTGATCCGCCTGCCTTTATTAATTGAAACGCAGGCTACAATGATATCGACTTACTGTGACGTCAAAAGAAACGCGATGGACGTTAGTGACGTAACACTGACGTTACAACCGTCAAGCATTCGTTAGCCTATACTTGAGATCTCTGCCAGGACCATAGAGATGTATTATATAATAAATATATCACTAGAGAGAGTATCACATCTGTATATCTACGTCGCTGTGTCATTCATACCGACCAATCACATACCTGCCTCATTCATACCGACCAATCATAGGCGGTATAAGAAATCGCCGTTTGAATCAGAGTGACGTAATTTTTTACTTCAAATCTGATTGCAGGGCAGATGCGTCATACTCTCTCTAGCGTGTATATTATATATATCGTGCATCTCAATGGCCAGGACGCCGAAGCCATTAACGCCCAGCGCAGGCTAAGGCTTATCCGAGGCACTTTTTCGGTGCGGTATATTATAGGGATGTCTGTTCCTTTGTGGATCAGGTTTCGATTGCAGCATCGTTTTCCAGCAATGAGGAAATGAAATGTCGATAATCAATATTATTAGCAATTATTCATACTTCCGCTTATGTGGGTTATGGATAATATTACGTCCAGAAAAGACAAACATACGTGGAAGACTTTGAACTTAGCATAATAGGCTACTAAATTATTTTGTAATTTAGACCCAATGCATTTGAGCATAGGCGTAGGCCTATACTCAGGAAACGGGGTTTCCAATGTCAATAAACATGGCCAAAAACGAGGCCTACACCGGAAGCATACAGAATTAGTTTAGCAATTTCGGAAATTGCACATTTGTGGGTTTTAATCGGGACACACCTAAATAAACAAATAATTATGATGACATGAACTGATCACGTTCGAAAGTCACGTTTGTAAACAGAAGATAAAATTTCGGTGCATTGCAATGAAGGTAATTACTTTGGACTGCTGAGATTAATATGATTTTTTTAATGAAGTTGAACTTGTTCAGGCACCGATAAGAGAGCCGGAATTAACAAGAGACTGCAGAATCGACGCCTCATCTGTGAGAAATGGCGCTATAGGTGGGTGTCGTTGGCAGTTTCTACCCCTGTGTATACTCAACACAGTGTAAAGAAACTACGTTGAACTGGTTCATAAAAAAATTAATTTGTAACTTCTATAGCGTCAATGTTTGATACACAATGAATCAAACGTTGATTTAGCCCTAAACGATCAATTCAAGATCACGAAATAGACTGAGTGCGTAGAGAGAGAGAGAGAGAGAGAGAGAGAGAGAGAGAGAGAGAGAGAGAGAGAGAGAGAGAGAGAGAGAGAGAGAGAGAGAGAGAGAGAGAGAGAGAGAGAGAGAGAGAGAGAGAGAGAGAGAGAGAGAGAGAGAGAGAGAGAGAGAGAGAGGGGGAGAGAGAGAGAGAGAGGAGAGAGAGAGAGAGAGAGAGAGAGAGAGAGAGAGAGGAGAGAGAGAGAGAGAGAGAGAGAGAGAGAGAGAGAGAGGGAGAGCGAGAGGGAGGGAGAGGGAGAGGGAGAGCGAGAGGGAGGGAGAGGGAGAGGGAGAGGGAGAGATTCAGACAGATAGACAGAGAGACAGAGAAAGACACAGAGAGACAGAGAGACACAGAGAGACACAGAGAGAGACAGAGAAAGACTGATGGATGAACCATCCGGAACAGAAAAAGTTGAACGTAGGGAAGTTGCAATTACTGTGTGCGCGATGTTTAACCATCCTGGCCAAATGATTCAGTAGGCTATATTCGTGGAGGTCCACGCTGCAATATCTAAAATTTAAACCATTTTTATTACTGTAGCGTAGACGTCTCCGATCGGCAGATGACGCTAGTGAGTGCACTAATCAACCCCACGTGATGACGGACAGAGTGGTTCCGCATTGACTTCACATCGACCAGGAAATAATAGTCGTGCCAGCAGATATATTTGATCCAGATGTATGGATGGAAAACTAATACCACGGCTTAGATGATCTCATCCCCGCTTGTTATTTCTTCTCTCCTCTTCTCTCATCTTTGCCTCTCTTCTTATTTCTTCTCTCCTCTTCTCTCATCTTTGCCTCTCTTCTTATTTCTTCTCTCCTCTTCTGAGTCTTCTCTCATCTTCGCCAATCTTCTTATTTCTACTCTCTTCTCTTCCTCTTTCTTTTCCCTCATCTTTTTCGTCTCCACTTCTCTCTCTCCTCCTGTCCCTTTCCTCCCCTCCCCTAACCCATACCCTTCCCGTCCCTACCTTCTCTTCCCTCCTCTCTCCTGCATGCGAGTTATGCTTCAGATCAGGGCGAGATTTGCTGGAGTTGGTTGGGAGGCTTCCACCCCTGGTCTTTCTTATGACTCCATAGTAATGCTTTCTTTGCTCATGCAACTACACGTGGATCAAACTGTGACCCCGCATTCATTTTTCGACAATAATTCTAATTCTGAGCATTATATAAGCTTATACGTACACACTATGTTAGCCTATGTACAGGTCGGAATGCATCGATGGAGAAACCCAGACTAAAGCTATGCATACCCTGCATTGCCTGCAATGCATCGGTATGACAAGAGCATAATTTTTATAGATGTCTTGCATACTCTGCATGAGAACATTTATCTAGAGTCTTTTCATACCAACCGTTGAGCGCAGACGACGTCAATGGGAAAGAGATGAATGACGATGAGCGATATGTTCAATTAGCCAGATGGCTGCCATGGCTGATGGTTGATGGCTGTCTGTCTCTGATTGGCTGGGATTTGACCCCAGAGGCGTTGAATGATGATGAGGCTGATGGAGTGGGGGGGGGGGGGGGCAATGGACGGGGTGGGGTGGGGCGTGGGCATCGCTTAAATGATAACAGTGATGATCCATCCATTCACGACAGAGGGAGCTGCTCCACTACGTGACCACGTCTATCGCTACCATTCTTCATATTTTCTCTTCCTCTCGTTTTCTCTGCCTATCTGTCTGTGTTCCTCTGTTTCTGTCTGTCTCTGTCTGTTTGTCTGTCTCTGTCTGTCTGTCTGTCTCTGTCTGTCTCTATCTATCGATCGATCAATCGATCTATTTGGCTGCCTGTCTGTCTGCCTGTCTGTCTGTCTGCCTGTCTGCCTGCCTGTCTGCCTATCTATCTATCTATCTATCTATCTATCTATCTATCTATCTATCTATCTATCTATCTATCTATCTATCTATCTATCTATCTATCTATCTATCTATCTATCTATCTATCTATCTATCTATCTATCTATCTATCTATCTATCTATCTATCTATCTATCTATCTATCTATCTATCTATCTATCTATCTATCTATCTATCCATCCGTCTCTATGTCTGTCTGTTTGTCTGCCTGTCCATTCTATCTATCTAACCAGTGATCCATCCATCCATTTCAGCCATCCAGCTAACTATATAATTATCTGTATTTGACTCAAGCGCGGGATGGACTCTTCATCAGATTATACAAACAAACGCATAGTCTATATATAATGGGGCCAAAGGTAAAAAATGTATATATATATAATTATATATAAACTATAATAATAAAGGATGTATTTATTCATGATGCATATGTTGTGCATATGAATATGATGTATGTTTATATATACTATATATATATGTATATATAATGGACAGAATATCTGAGCAACACTGCATAATAATTTTTTATTATCATCTAAATACTAGCTATTGATTTGAGTTCCGTCTGATGAAAAAGCGTCTCACGCTGTCCTATCAGCGACTCTCGAGTCCAGTCTGGGTTTTGCATTTATCCCCACCTCTTCTTCAGGGACGTCATTTGGGGGGGGGCAGGGGGGGGGCATTTGCCCCCCCTGAATTTGACCGATTGACATATTTTGACATATTTTTCCACACGTTGTTCAAAATTCCAAAAGGCCTGTGTCTTCACGATGACCTCTGTGGTTTTGTATGTGCGGGCAGATTCAAGCTGCACACAGTGCACAGTTCATAGCCACAGATACATGTATCAACTTATGTGTATATTGTGATATTGTCTGCATAGGGAATGAGCTCAGGCTGATACTCCAAAGACGTATACAGCTTGTTCCCCCTAGATAAAGTCCCAGGTCAGTATAAGGTCACCAGATGTGTGGGTCCTGTCAGCCACACATGTACTGCAAGCCGACCAATACCCAGTTATAACATGAAGCAGCCAGGCATCTGATGCATGATTCTCCCTCTGAGCACCCCACCCCGTCTGACCGAGACCTGGAGCGGATTCGTCAGCCTCCAACACCGGCGACCTCTAGGGCAAGTAGCAGGCAAAGGACAATGAGCGGGAAGTTCTGAAAGAACACAGCAGAAAGATGTATTACAAGGGCTGACTGCATGCATCAGTTGGGGGAGAGGTATGAGTGTGGATTACCAATGTAATGACGGTCAGTAGAGCTGATGATTGGGCTTTCTTGAGAACTGAAGAGGACCAAAGGAAATGAGAGTTCATCCTGTAAACACTCACAACGATCCACATTCCACACGGTAGGCCTATTATGTGACATCCAATTGAACTGGAAATTTACACAAACTGACTGTTTTTAGTGCAATGGTTATAGGCAGGTTACTTTTTATACATGAAATCTTGGATTTTAATCTTTTTTTCAGTCATATCTTTTCCAGGTTGATATGATCACAAGCCATTGACCACCACTTGAATGATCCCATAGGCATAGCCATAGATAATAACAGTCATTAACCCAAAAGCAAAAATATTTATTGCAGACTTAGTGCATGCAGCATGCTATATTGCTATGTGAATTGTTATTAATGACAAATTAAGGCAGTGTCGAATCTGGACCCCTCCTGGGGAGGGGATGTGCCCCCTGCCTGCAAGAAATTTGTTTGAATTTCCACAGTGCAATGACACCATTTTAGGCTATGGTCTGAACAAAATTGCTCTGTTTGAGTGCTGCTAAGAGTGGTCTAAGACTACAAAAATATAGGTCCACTAAAAATAATAGCAAATTCTTGTTGAGCTTCCACATTGTAATCATAGCATGTAGGATGTTATCCTGACAAAATCACTATATTATTTCAGTGCTGATAAAAAGAGCGGTTTAATATATCAATATCAAAATGTAATTATAATTGCAATAATAATTTCTTTGTGTATCAAGTTAGGCAATTCTGTTCTGTTGCTAATGGACTATTACAATGAGTAACAGCAGCAGACTGGAGTATAATAATTATTATGTACATGTAAGCTTACTTTGTTGTACTGGAATAAGCTTACCCTTGTTGTTCAAGACAACACAATTAGTAGAAATGGTTAAACATGGTATACATAGTAAGCACGAATTGCCAAAATACCAAAATTGGGAAGCATATGTAATAATGATGTTGTTTTACTAAGTGTCTCAAGGAGCAAAACATTTTGAAATCTGACAGTTTGAAATTTGAAAGATTACACTGGATAGTGGAGATAAGACATTTAATGGTAATTTTTTATTTTTGCAAGTATTAACAGTAAATTATTTTCCATTTCATGATGATGTCATCTATTAGACTATTATTATAGTAAGTAATATCATTATAATTATATAATAATCAATAATATTATGGTAGATTATAATGGTCCAGCCCGGTCTATGTAATACAATTCTATGTAATACAATAATGTAAACTGGAACAATGGCCATTATAATGTTTCAAATTTTTCTGTGGGTGAAGGTTATTTCTGTTATTTTAATTGTATAAAAATAGTTTTTGTACAAATATTAACAATAAATCCTACTCTTTTAATATGATACTATCATATAGGCCTATCATAGTAAATAATACCATTATTATAATCATATAATGGTAAATAATATAGCGGTATATAATAACAAGTGCAAAACATTTAATTATAGTTTATTTAAAGTAGTATAGGCATTTAAAATATACCTCATCACTGAATCAAAAAGGCCTATAAGTAGATTTAATAAATATGAGCATGAATAAAACATCTCATTTAAGCACAGTTTTGCACATGTTGGCTAAATACAGAATTTACGAAGCTTGTGGAGTTTGGACCCGCGAAATTTTTTTTGCCCCCCCCTGAAAAAAGCTGAAATGACGTCCCTGCTCTTCTTCTTCTCTGCCCCTGCTGGATTGCTTCGATAGGACTTGGTGGATTCTCTACACCCAAACTTTTCAGCGTTGCTCTGTCTCTCTGGCTATCTGTCTCTTTGTCTATCTGTCTATCTCTCTCTCTCTCTGTCACTCTGTCACTCTCTGTGCTTCTCTCTGTCTCTGTTCTCTCTCTCTCTCTCTCTCTCTCTCTCTCTCTCTCTCTCTCTCTCTCTCTCTCTCTCTCTCTCTGTGTCTCTCTCTTTCTCTATCCCTCTCTCCCCTACTTCCCCTCTCCCTCTCTCTATGTTATTTCTACCTCGTTTATATATATATATATATATATATATATATCTGTGTCTCTGTCTCTGTCTGTCTGTCTGTCTCTCTCTCTCTCTCTCTCTCTCTCTCTCTCTCTTTCTCAATGTCTCTCTACCTCTCTGGTTCTCTCTCGCGCTGCCTTCTATCTAGCACTGTCGTCGTTGTATGATCTTTCCTCTGCCTCTTTTCCATCTCTTTCTCGAGCGGTTTTCAACGTTTTCCTGTCTGATTTTTGTCTGTCTGACAGTAACTTAGTGTTTGTCCATTTTCTACTTCACAGTGTCTCATATCTCATGTCCCACACACCTAATTATAATCTTTCGCTAACGCTTTCCACGCCCTCCTTAATTCCTGCCATCCTTCATTCCTTCTTTCCACTTCTTTCGTCCCTCCCACAGAGCCATCCATCTTTACGTATAGAAAAAAGGAGTTGCACTTGTTGGAAAGATGCTATGCATTGTAGGTGCCGATTGCTGACGCCCCACCCCCACCCCACCCCACCCCACCCCACCCCACGCCCCGGGGGGATTTGAATGCCACCCAGGCAGAGTCTGATAAACAATTAGAATGGCGTTCCGCCAATTCCGTTTTAATGTGATTCTCCGCTAAGACCATTCAACCCCGGGGTATAAGTACAAAGCCATCTGACCCTTTTACAGCTGAAACAAAATATTCGCATGGGAGGAGGAGGTTCTAGCCGCCTAGCGTATTTGTGGAGCCCCAATGGTCTCAAGTTACGTTCTGTAACGTCAAATGATGGATTGTAATTCCTATGACTGTATCGTCGTTGTCGTCGTCGTCGTCGTTTACCATCATCAGCCACTGCCACATAATTGTCATGATTATCATCATCATCATCATCATCACGATCGTCATCGTCATCGTCATCATCATCATCATCATCATCATCATCATCATCATCATCATCATCATCATCATCATCATCATCATCATCATCATCATCATCATCATCATCATCATCATCATCATCGTCCGTCTAGCTATGAATCTTGGCGCCCTGTGTCAATGTCTATTATAAACTAACTGAGACTCCTCTAGATTGCGTTGATGTCTTATAAGAGGTTGATGTATCAATAATATTATATCGGTCCATACGAATGATGCGCCCACTCCCTGGAGATCAATGGATACTTATGATAAGGCTGTCGACACTTCTTATCAGAGGGACGCCATGGCTTGACCTTGTCAGGTCATAAATCGAAGAGTTCGCGCACAGATGTCGCCACTGAATGATCTATTACAGCCACTGCCACCTACCGACCGACCGACCAACCGACCGACCGACCGACCGCAACAGCCGCAGTAGCTACGTCACCACAGACACATCGAATGGAGAGTCGGAGAGTCCAGCAATATAGGTCTACATTTTATTGTCAAAACAGATCTCCATCTGAATATGACTTTAGTCACACAACGTGCAGAATTAGGCAGGCCGGCAGGCCTGCAGGTAGGCAGACAGGCAGGTAGGCAGACAGGCAGGTAGGCAGGCAGGCAGGTAGGCAGGCAGACAGGTAGGCAGGCCGGCAGGCCTGCAGGTAGGTAGACAGGCAGGTAGGCAGGCAGGCAGGTAGGCAGGCAGACAGACAGGCAGGCAGGCAGGTAGGTAGGCAGGCAGACAGGCAGGCAGGTAGGTAGGTAGACAGGCAGGCAGGTAGGCAGGTAGGTAGACAGGCAGGTAGTCAGGCAGGCAGGCAGGCAGGCTTGCAGGTAGGTAGGCAGGCAGGCAGGCTTGCAGGTAGGCAGGCAGGCAGGCTTGCAGGTAGGCAGGCAGGCAGGCTTACAGGCTTGCAGGTAGGCAGGCATGCAGGTTTGCAGGAAGGCAGGCAGGCAGGCTTACAGGCTTGCAGGTAGGCAGGCATGCAAGTTTGCAGGAAGGCAGGCAGGCAGGCTTGCAGGTAGGCAGGCAGGCAGTCTGGATGGCTGGCAGGCAGGGGGCAGGAATGATTGAGAGGCATCTACGCATAGCATAGGCAGATATGCCCAAGACTGAAAATTAATAGCCAGTTAGATAAGAAATACAACTAGAGCTGCTAGACAGACAGGTATACGTAGGAAACCAGGCAGGTATAGAACTACTAAGCTTGATATGAAGGAAAAAACTTAATATAGGTTTATCTCAAAATGGAAGACAAAACTCTTGGAATCTAACGTCTTTGACGAATCCCATATTTCGTAGGCTACACGAGAGCAGCAATAGACTTATTATAATAAACGAATAATGAGACGCAATTAAGCTTGTGTCGGATGAAAAGGGACACGCACACAGGCGGGCACAAGAAGAGGTCGGGCACACAGACCCACAAACAGGCAGAGATACACAGTGATATCTAGGTAAACATTTTAATTGAATAAAGTCCGACAATTATATCCATCAACAAATCGCGAGACTGAAACAACAGAGATGGGTCACGGGTGATCATATCAAGAGGTCATTAGGGGTCAATGGACTTTGTTTAGGCTCGGGCTAGGGATTTGGACAAATCCAAAGAGTTCCAGATATTTTTTCCACCAAGGGAAGCTTGCCTACCTGCCTAGGGGGATCACAGGTACAAAAATCGTGTAAGAAACCAAAAGGAACATTAATTAGGTCAGAAATTCTTTAGTGCTAGAGTCGTAAATTTGTGCAGCGATTTGGACGACGGCACTGTATCGGTGGACACAGTCACAGCGTTTAAGAGGAAGTTAGGGAAATTGAGCTAGGCCTACTGTTAGTGTTTCCTGTTAATTTACAGTGGTTATTACAGACCCAGCGGCTCCTGAGCCGCTGGGTCTGTAAGATATGCTTTGCTATGTTATTTTATGTAAGTAATGTTATGTTATGGTATGTTAGGCTATATTATGTTATGTTATGTCATGTTATATTATGTTAAGGTGGAGTCCGAAGGGTTCTAAATGCAAATTGTGCATATGCATGTATCCTTGTTATTATTCGAGAACTTTGGCTCAGACTCTCAATGGGGTCTAGCCACTTGAATTCAGGGGGCGGGGTCCAGCACTTAAACTCAGCTGAAAATTATGATATAGCCTACTTCGGTTGCATGCCTTCCTCAACGTCAGAGACAAGTAGGAGGTCGGTGGAAGTGATTTGCGTTAAACACAGAAGATTCTTCCGTGATCTTATCTTTGTGCCTATCTCTACTAAATGTATGTCTGCATGTATGTCTGCATGTCTTTCTATTTGCGTCTGCCTGCCTGTGTCTCTTACGAATAAAGATATCTCACTCGCAGTGTGTCCAGACATATCACTTTTCTACCGTAAAGCTTCCGCAGACAAGGGGGTCGTGGGTGTGCGTGGAACCACTGAGCGTGAGGTTCCACTTGAGGCGTCACCCGTATAGTTCCACGTGGAGCAGAAAGTAGGCGGACCTTGGATCAGCATTCGGCAATTCTTAGAACCTTCCGCTTACAAACACCCAAGTCACACTGTGCACACTCGGTCACTAAATGAAAATCACCCTCACGGCGCATCTCTTCTTTCCCCCTTCACCCTCTCCACCCCACCCCACCCCACCCCACCCCACCCACTCAGGAGGCCATGGAGCAGCAGTCGACCCAGTCCTTCGTTTGAAATTTCATTAACTTCGTCAACCACGTGGTGTCTTCGACTCGAATTTCCTACACGGTGACCCCACTATGTCATAATATACAAGCACCTCTGTGTGTTTGTGTATGTTTGTGTGGGTTTTTTGGTATGTGTATGTGTTAGTGTGCGTGCGTGTTTGTGTGTGTTTGTGTGTGTTTGTGTGTGTTTGTGTGTGTTTGTGTGTGTGTGTTTGTTTGTGTGTGTGTGTGTGTGTGCGTGTGAGTGTGTGTCTGTGTGTGTGCGTGTGTGTGAGAGTGCGTATTAGGTATGACCGAATTAACGTGCATGATTACTTTAGCATAGGCCTGCACCAAGTTTGCCTTGGGCAGAAAGCGAGATCCCTACAAACAAATTGAGTGAAACAGGTCGGAAATAATGCATAGATAAAAGTTTGTAGGCTATAGCCAAACGTCTCCGCTGGCAATTCAGCCATAGCATCAGCAATTAGAGGTAATTGAAATCGTCTGCACAGTTTTCAACCGTTTTACGCGGCTCGTGTCAAAATAGAAAACAATTAATTATATATGCACGCGTTGTTTAAACTCGTTGAGTCAATTTTCAACGTCGGGGTTACAGTTTTCATCTGATGTCTTAATTTTTAAGTTGCAAATGTTACGTCGCAAGCTTGAATGCTCTGCATTAAATGTATATCATTATCATTTTCGTCACCTGATTTTGTATCCAAGTGTCTTCGCTGTGGTGTGAGCGATGACGATGATGGTGGAGGTGGTGTGATGGACACTGGTGGTGGTGGTGATGGCGGTGGTGTGGTGGTGGTGGTGGTGGTGGTGGCGGCGGTGGTGTGGTGGTGGTGGTGGTGGTGGTGGCGGCGGTGGTGTGGTGGTGGTGGTGGTGGTGGTGGCGGCGGTGGTGTGGTGGTGGTGTGGTGGTGGTGGCGGCGGTGGTGTGGTTGTGGTGGTGGTGGTGGCGGTGGTGTGGTGGTGGTGGATATCGCGGTGGTGATGGTAGTGGATCGTGGTGGTGGTATGGCGGTTCTTTTCTGTGCCCATCTGGTCCTGATGCAAATCATCTGCCTCATAAGCGGATATATACTTACCACCTGCTTAGCTGCTGCTGCTGACTGTAAACCGTTACTATAGCAACCGCCCATGCCTCACTTTTTAACCGCAAACACATTCTTCACAGCTACACGTGGCCATCAATCTTTTCTTATCGCATTCTACGTCGACTCTAAACAGCAACTTCGGTCTCATTATATACCTAGCCTAAACCTACAGTTTCCTATTAGGCCCTACCATATCTTCAATCTTCATAGAATCATAGTCATCTTCATTGTCATCTTTATGTTCACCTCCGTTCAACATCTCTTGATTAATCAACATCGCTGTTTATAGATTATATCAATGTCCTTTCTAATTTTATTCGCAACTCCATCTCTCTCTCCGGAACTCTCTGTCTGTCTGTATGTCTGTTTGTCTGTCTCGACCATCCTTCATAAACATCCGTCTTCTCCTGCTCATGCTTCTCTGCTTTTTTAATTCTCGTCTCTCTCTTTTATTCTCCCCTCTTTTATTCTCCCTTTTCTCTTCTCCTTCGTGTCTATCCCATCCTGTCTCCCTCTGAGCTATAATGATTACGATGGCGAAGTTCACATCCATCCACCTCATAACAAACTCGATCAGCACCAGCGTCAGTCTTTTTCACATGACTGCTGCCCCATTATTATAACACTCAATTGTTTTTGTTCAGCCGACATTATATATATATATATATCGATATGTAATATACACACAGATATTATATACATAAATGTTAAATTATATATATTTATGTTTCTGATAATATAACCTCGCGACGCATCTGTTTATGCGAATGATGATTAGCTGATACATAAAATATATTATGTAGACGGTATACATCGTCGGTATGGCACGAGTAGAAGCACATGTGAGCAGTTATAACAGAGTATAGGAATGAATGTTGTTTGTAAGCCACTGAGCGTGTTGGGTGTATTGATGAAGCCATTGCTCTCCCTTCCTCACTCCCTCTCTGTCTGCCTGTCTGCCTGTCTCTCCCTCTGTCTCTCTCTGCCTCTCTCTGTGCCTCTCTGTCTCTGTATCTGTCTCTCCCTCTGTCTCTGTCTCTGTCTCTGTCTCTGTCTCTGTCTCTGTCTCTCTCTCTCTCTCTCTCTCTCTCTCTCTCTCTCTCTCTCTCTCTCTCTCTCTCTCTCTCTCTCTCTCTCTATCTCTGTCTCTCTGTATATATATATATATATATTTCTCTCTCTCTTTCTCTCTGTCTGTCTGTCTGTCTGTCTGTCTGTCTGTCTGTCTGTCTGTCTCTCTCTCTCTCTCTCTCTCTCTCTCTCTCTCTCTCTCTCTCTCTCTCTCTCTCTCTCTCTCTCTCATCAGGCGGCTATAGATGTGACCCCTACGGATGGTTGTAGACTTGTAGTGCATGGCGACGGCATTCGTGCTAGGCACCAGATTCCTTTACCGCATAATCGCGACGTCAGCCGCGTCTAATAAAATAATTGTCATCGTGTTGGGTGACATTCAGTCGTTAGTCGGATAGAGAAACGTACGACGACGGTCTTAATAAGCGATTCACAATTAGTAATTGTTGAGCAAACACGAAGTTCGTCTCGCTCGCTTCGATCGTGGCGCTGTATCCGTCTGTGCACAGAGCTCGTTCGGCGGCAGAGCGTCTGGTGTTGCTGGCTGCTCCTCACGAGGATTTCTCTCCGAGCGGAACTCACCGAATGCATCCGAACACTCGAGTGATGCACCTTGAAATTTCGACGTTGGGTAAGCATTTCTAATTGGGATTCAGGGCCAGTGACTCGGCTACAGTCACCAGAGTCGAAGGGACATTAACTGAGGGTTGAAAGTCATCGATGTCCTGCGCTTTTAGGGACAAAAGAAGCGTTGGAATTAGACACCGTCCTGCGCCAGTAGGGACAGAATAAGGCGTGGAAGGCAGATGGATGTTGATGCACTCATGTTAAATATGAATGTATTATAATGACGGAGACAACACTGTTGAAACAATAGCATAGGCCTACGCAAGAATAGCAAGAGTCACCGCATATCTCCGATGGAAATAATAATAATAATACCATTTGGCTAATAGACAACTATAAAGCTTAGCAACAGCTAAAGCAACATCGACAACAAGAGCGACAGCATCATTGGACCCCCACCGCCCCAAGAGAAAGCCAGACTAATGAAGTTGTTGCGTATCTATCTGGTGCTCGTGCTTGTCCTTCTCTTTGTCCTGCTGTGTACCATTGTCAGTGTGGCTCTATTCGTCCGGATCGTCCAGGTCTCCCTTGACTCCCCTCCATGGCCAGGGACCGCCTCCGCCTCTCCAGGGATGGTCGATGACGTCAGAGAACAGAGGACGTCCGTGGACCAAGGGACAGGCACGGACAAGGTCAACAGAGGGACAGACATAATATCCAAGGTCAACAGAGGGACAAAGGACGCTGGAAAGGTCAACCGGAGGACGGAGGACAAGGTCAACCAAGATCTCCGGGAGAGCATGATTCGCCAACTGGAAGAGAAGGAAGAGGAGATTCGTTTCCTCGTTCAACAAAGAGATCGACTCCGCAAGGACCTCGCTCGACTGCGACACCAGATCCAGCATCTAAGGTAGGACCTATGCCCAGTGGCGTAGACAGAGGGATTTTGGGGGTAAAGCCACTACCATTGGCCTAGGAAAAAGTTTTTTAAAGGTTATTTATACACTTAAATAAGAAAAACAAAACAATTGCTTGTAGTAACAATTGAAGGGCTTAATTCCAAAAACGGTTAAGTCCTTCTTTGAACAGTGTGACTTAACCGTTTTTGGAAATAAGCCCTTCAATTGTTTTCTTACTTTATTCCCTTTGTTACTTTATTGGTTTTTTTATTCCCTTTTTATTTACTGTAATACTGCTGGGTTGTGTCAGAAAGGGCATCCGGCAGGCCATAAAACCTCAAACTCCCCATAATAAATTCCTGGCTACGCCACTGCCTATGCCTCTCTGAGTGATGAGCCTCTGCCTCTTGAAGTGGCGCTAATAAATTCTCAATTACAATTACAATACTAGTAGCATCATAGCATGCCATCTAGGCCTACGTACGTGTATAGCATTGTCTTATATTAGGGCTGTTGTTCGATTAAAATTTTTATCAAAATTAATCGCGCGATTAATTTTTTTAATCGCAATTAACTGCAAATAATCGCATCACATTTGCTTCAAGTACCTATATGTTAATCTTAATATTTTTTTAAATACCCTGAAGCATATATGATAAATGCATACTTTCTATTACAAACAATTTCAATAACCTTTCGGCTTAATTAGTCCCATTAAATTTCTGTAGCCTATTTATTTTTATTGAAAAGTTTTGTATAACAGACATAGGACTAACTGAAACACGGTTCAAATCAGTAACCTGATCAAAATCCTTCAATTTGATTGTTTGAGCCACCTCTAAATTGCTATAGGCCTAAATGTGAAATTAGACGTAGGCCTACGCTTTTGTGACTGTCAAAATTAATTATTTAGGTTAATCAGCCGATTGTTTAGGCAGACCAGTTTATTTACATTGGTCGATTCAATGGGTGCTCTTTTTGATTAGCAATAGTAGCCTACGTAGGCCAAGGGCGGATACAGAAATTTTCGAAGGGGGGGCCAAATTTTTGGTGTTGCCGGCGAAAAATTTTTTTTTACCGCTGAAAAAACTGATGACCTTTTTTTTTTTTTTTTTTTTTTTTTTAGTCGTCGGCCAATTTTTCGCGGAAGACATACCATTTCAACCGCCGAACAAAGGGGGGCCACGTCCCATGCAATTTTTAAATGGGGGGGCCATGGCCGGATTAGCCCCCCCCTGGATCCGCCCTTGACGTAGGCCTACTATTGCACCTCGATCATCAGTTGGTCAGAATTTTTCACGAAAGGTTGCAGCTCTTGCCAAACCTTGTCTCTTTTGTTCTTCTTCTGTAAGCATTAACTTATTATTTAAAACCTGTAGTTGAGAAAGATTTTTGACAAAGTGATCAGTGATCACTGATCACTCCAGGAGATGCTTTGACCTTTATGGAGGCCTACAATAAGCCTAAGGACGGCAGTTAGAAGTCATATACGCCATTATCAGCAGTCGCATTTTCACTTAGCCTAAGCTTAGGATAATAGTTGACTAGTCTTGAATTTGAATCGATGGTATTAATAGCCAAACTGTTGAAAATTTCAGCATCAATATTAACGGAAGTGCAGAAAACAGAACAGAAAACGAGACCAACGATGAGAACAGTGACGACAACATTGATGACGACAATGCAGCAGACACTCATGACGATGATCAGTTCTTAAACGCATCGCTGAGGCATCACGTGTCCAGCGGCAATTCGTCCGCACCACAAGAAAGGCTGACATCTATCGATGACGAAGACCGGCGGACGATGAAGTCAGGACGTCCTTTGGATGCAGAACGGAAGGAGGACTTGAGGTCAGCAGAGGGAGTCCGTTTTACGAACGAACATGAGGTCGTTCCGTACACGAGGTTCACCCTAACACGGCTCTACGTTTTGGAATCAGGGCTCGAGCCGAGAGTAGTCGAGAAGCCTACGGGGCACCGGAAGACGGCCATTGATGCAGTCATCGAAGAGGCCCTGGACAGACTGAACGAAAGGAGACCGAAAACGAGTCAGTTTGTTAGGGAGGACTTTCTCGAAGGAATCTTCCGCAGTGTCCCCGGCTTCGGGGAACAGTACGACCTCTACTTTGCGGATAAGGAACTTCCGAGGTACGTTCAGATGTCGATGGAAAGGCTGCTCGCTCCACCGGTTGTCGCGACCAGAAGGACGGTTCAGATCCGCAAGGACTTCATCTACATGGTCGTTCCGCTGGCTGGAAGGATCGACAAGTTCCGGAAGTTCGTCGAGAGATTCGTCCAGGTGGCAATAATCGGCGATAACAAGGTCCACCTGATGGTCGTCTACTTTGGCCGGGAAGGCCTCAGCGAGGTCCAGGACGTTCTCCGGAAGACGTCCAGCGATCACCACTACCCGCACATGAGCGTTCTCGCCCTTGACGGGAAGTTCTCCCGCGGAAGAGCCCTTCGCGAGGGGGTGAAGCGATGTCCCTTCCCAGGCGACGGGCTCATGTTCTTCTGCGATGTCGACATCGTCGTAACGACCGATTTCCTCGAGAGATGTCGCCTCAACACGGACAAGGGTCGACGCGTCTACTACCCTATCGTCTTCAGCCTCTACAACCCCCGTCTCGTCTCCTCCCTCCAGGCCCGCTCCCTACTCGACACCGCGGCGGCGGCGGCGGCACCCACCGCGGCAGGGACGGCTGCCAACGACACCGTCGTCCTGTCGGCGGAGACCGGGTTCTGGAGGGACTTCGGCTACGGCATGACGTGTCAGTATCGGTCGGACTTCGAAAGGTTGGACGGATTCAGTGAGGCGATACAAGGATGGGGGTTGGAGGACGTGCTGCTCTACCGCAGGTACCTCCGTAGCGAGATGGCCGTAGTCAGAGCCACGGATCCCGGTATAATCCATCTGTGGCATGAGAAGAACTGCGACCTCTCGCTGCCTGGGGATCAGTATCGCAGCTGCATCCGATCGAAGGCGCTTAACGAAGCGTCGCACGCACAACTCGGAATGCTCGCCTTTGCAGCGGACATTGATCTGAATAGAAACCTAACCAAGAAACGACGCGCTTAGCTTAGCTTAGTTACTGCAGGACGTCTCGACTCTTTTTGATCTGATGGTGGTGGTATTTGCAGTTTAACGTCACTGTGTGGTAAAAAGACCATTAGCGACGCCCTCCTCCTTTATCCAGGCTTTGGACTGGCACTGGCAGTGCAACCAGTGGCGGAGTTTGATTTGTAATAAGGAAGCGGTCATCTCGTCAATAGCGGCTCGGCTGGTCATTTAACCTGTCTATTTTAATCGTGACCTGCCTTATGACATGTCAAAAATTCTTTGGAATTTTTAATATCTTCGTCGCATTCAATTTCTTCGATCTGCAGCTGAATAGCTCCCATAACCCTGCCACGACTTTGCTGAAACTGTAGCTGATGCCGCTACTGCACCTTGGAGTGACGAGTCACTCCAAAATGTTATGCATTATAATAACATCTATCATCTGTCTATTAGGGAATGTAATCCCGGGACACTTGCTCAATCCCGGGATTCCGGGATTATAAATAAGTCAATCCCGGGATCCCGGAATTGGCTTATAAAGGCAATTTTAAAAATTCCTAGACATAGTTTAGTAGTAGGCCAAATACAGTAAAGCTTTCGCTTTGCTTCAAGTACTTCAACCGCGACCAATTATGACTCACGGCAAAGGCTTTAGTCATTGGTCCCTGGCAACAGCGTGGTTTGTTTGAAACTTAATAGTGATAGGCCTACAACCAGTGGCTTCGATCCCTACTAAACAAACAAGTTAGACCCCTCTCCTACCCCGCCCTAGCCTGCCCTCCCTTGTCTCTCCTTTGACCAGGGCTGTTTTTAAGGAATTTTTAGAACTGCACATCCTCTTCTCTCCTTTCTCATCCTCCATGGTAATTACTCCAAATCTGAGGAAAATGACCTATTTTTAGTAGTTTTAACTGCACGGAGTGCTTCTACAACTGCACGAATCCATTTAGAACTGCACATTTTGTGTAGAACTGCACGTTAAAAAAGCCCTGCCTTTGACCTAAATTGCCGTGAGTTTAGCTCATTTCGGATTCCCCGGTCTTTAACTGGGCTTAAGTTGCGATCACTCTGAATAGGGTAATTGCCCTCTGCATACGACGACCCGGAATTAGGTCAGACGATACGAGGTGACCAATGCACCGACTGACCACAACGCGAGGAACAAAACAAGGTAGCAGGCTAGCCAAGATTAACCAGTGAGTCATCTGATATTAAGGCAGCAACAGCCCGTTTGTATGCTGTCAAGTTCAGGCGCAATTTTGGGGTGGGGGTGTCATCAACACGAGTGAATCGGAGTTGGGCGCTGGGTGCCTAGTCGGCCAGCACTGCTGGCATCTTACATCTGTTTATGTTCTATCAGTCAACTGAATGGTGTGGGTCATTGTTATGGAGGAGTCTATAGTCGGTATACATGAACCAAGCAAGGAATGGGAGCCAGGAAAGCTAAATCTCATGCCTGATCACTGAGAAACGCCTACCTCCAGTCACCCCTCTGGGTTTTCTGCTGGTCGCCAGCTTACCTTCATTAGGGTGTGTGCTTATTTGTCGTTTTGGCGTCTATTGACCAAGGAATTGTTGCAAAATTGGTGAAGTAATTTAATAAAAATCCGAATTTTCGGTAATCCCGAAAAACGGGATTCCATGTTTGTCAATCCCGGGATTACGGATTGTAAAATGTCCGGGATTCCCGGGATCCCGGTAATCGGGATCCCGGGATTACATGCCCTACTGTCTATGCATGGTCCTCGGTTGACAGAAGCGAAAACCGTCTCAACTCGGTGCCTTTGTGCAATTTCTAGGAGCCAGGCTCGTGAATAAACTGGTGCCCTGCACTTAGTCTGTATCCTGCATTTCAATTTTGCCAACTATAGTCGCTAATGTTTGTTATCTTTTTTGTTTTCAATGTGCAATGGCTGCTGCCTTAATAAAATAATGGTCATTTGGTTTGATTGATTTAGAGTTTAGAATACACACTGATCATCGCTTTGTGCTCTTGGTCACATTGGCTGTCAGTGTCAAACTAGAACTAAAGTGTTTGCCCGAACATTTTGGATAGCATTTGCGTCTCTATGTTGACATTTAAATAGCAACTTTATGTGATCCATAATAGAAAGAGTGTTGCTAACATCGCCGTTTATAAGAGGATAGCGTTTGAGTTGAGCCATAGAAATTGCCCTCCTTTTTCCAGGCTTGGGACTGCCATCACCAGTGTACAGGCAGTGACAGAGTTTTCTCTTGGACCCGCACCGTAAATCATATTTGCCAGGAGCACAGTAGGTTAAAAACAGCAATTGGTGGGCAGCAATAGGTCGACAGAACATCACTCTCAGGGAAATAGGTCTACAGGTAGCACTTTGAACCAGAATGGAACCGGAACATTGCATGGAACCGGAACATCTGTCCACTTTGCAAAATACACGTTCAGTAACATGATTCAAAAGTGGACATTTCGCTTATGAAGTTCATGTACCCGGTACATGAATGCATGCTTCTGTTTACGTACAAGTATGAATGGAAAAATGCATCCAGGTTTGTATATGTAAAATGAATGTATGCCTAAATGCATGAATCCAATTACGGACACGTTGTGCTACATTATCATACATGCACATAATATCATTAATATGTAGTGTAGGAATTATAAACCAAAGAAATAAACCAATAAGAATTAACGGTGACATCTGTTATTCACAATCCTTCATATATCTGTCTTTGGATGTACGTTTCAATTTAACTGAGCACTACAAATAAACTTACATACCAATTTTTCTATATCAATCAATTTCGGCATTTCACTTCCCACATCAACTTTATGGTGCAAAAATTCAACGTTTAAACGTGCGCTGAAATGCAACACCACCAGCAGCATGTGCAGGCAGCTGCAATGCCACATGCACCAATGACACCTTTGTCGTAACACCATGCACAAGCAATAACACCACATATACACATTACACTGCATGTTAACCTGCACACAGGCCGAAACTCTATAGGCCTACATGTAACTTTATATATATGACTATGCCTATCGTGGTAGAATTACTCCGATTACATACATAGGCGCTGTTGCAAAATACTGTTGTAAAAAATCCCAATTTCCGATGTTGAGAAGACACTTGAAGTCTTGTCAACAGCTGGTGCGCTGACGAATATTAAACCCTGGTTCTCATTGGGGATACTTTTTTTATATCATTTTCGATTTTTCGATTATCGTAGTTTTATCGGACGACGCAGAAGACATGGTTCGTATGCTACAGTACACAATGTAAATGTCTAGAGTTTAACAGATCCGTCGGGTAATGCTGCGCTGCAAAGATGGTAGAAGCGAAGGTCATTGACAAACGACTGAATGTTCTGAACAAATGACGGCAGATCCTAACAACAGAAAAACATCCAGAAATTAATTATATAAAATTTCATACTTTTATTATATTGCAAAATCTATCATTTTTATTTTGTCATAGAAACATCGAAGCGACAACATCAGAATGGATAAATAAATACGCATAGAAGTAACCAATTTAAGTTTGTATTATGTTTAGATGTCTCTGTGAACAGCTCCAATGCAGGACTCTTGAGTTGGAGCAATCCCATTCCCAGCAGTTTCATGCAGACCTCTGACAGCTAGCATACTGCATTGGGTTAAGTGCTTCTCTCAGCAAAAGCCTTTCAGAAGCACTCCCAGTGCAATCAACCCCGAAAGAAAAGGCAGGATTTGAGGCGAGAGAACAACGACGAAAGACAAAGAGAGAGAAAGGCAGAGTGAACTGATGGTGGAAGTCCATTCCATAGAGATGGACTTATAAATGCAGGTTCGGCATCTGGATTGAACCATGCCAGTTCTGACGTGGGGAAACAAAGAAAGAGGTCAAGCCAATCAGAAGCTCTACGAGGATGCAGCGAAATAGCAGAGATGGGAGGAAGCACGAGACCACAAAGACATTTTGGAGCAAATCAGTTGTTCCCAGAGGTAGTTGAATTGTTCAGCCACTTTATGAAGTGCATTACACATACAATAGACATGTACAGTGTCTACCACATCAGAACGGAATGCAGTATAACACTGACTTAATGCCACCCGCATAGAAAGCAGTAAAAACGAAGAGATTGTATAAATTCTCTCACTTCTTCAGAGCCGCGCTACACTGATAAAACAACTAAAAGAGGATGCGCAACTCACGGTTTCCGAGTGAAAAGTTCGGGAGAGAACGGCCCTCTGGTGGTCGCTGATTCCTTTCATGATGTGCAGGAACTCGGGAATGAATTGTGCGTAGAAACCGCAGAAGTTGACGGAGGCCATGTTGTAGATGGCGTACGTGATTTCGTCCTGCAGGAGATTGTGCGAACGCTGTAGGAGGGTCTGAAGCAGAACGGTGATGAACTGGTTCAGCATCATATCACGGAAGATTACCTGAAACAAGACCAGCATCAAGCATGCATTTTAGTTTGACATTCAATTCATACCATTCGTAAATACCCTTTAAACATGAGCTGGCAACTCTTGAAGGCTGTGGTTGTGTGCAGGATTACAGCAATTTGCACAGCATTACTTACAAGTCTGTACAAAACAAAGAAGTAATGACCACCATTAAAACTCTGATTCACGTTACTACTTTCAAAATTAGGAAACTATCACTCACCTTTCGATAGAGATAATGTTTAGTGTTTAGAGATTCGAGTGATTCTAAGTTCTGACGAAACAGAGAAATATCCATTTGCAGAAAGGACTGACCAAACGCCTGAAATTAAAGAGAAACATTAGGAATAAAATCAAATAAACAAAATTAAAATTCAATTCAATTTCGACCCGTAACAGAAAATTGCTCAGTAAGTTGTTGTAACAGGCAATTGTGAATGAAAAACCTGACCAGTGGGAAAATCAACACCCAAGAAACGCCCTCTGAAGGGGGCTGGGCATGTAATACGCGAGACATAGTTCAGTACATAAATTTCAAAGAAACACCAAACAGTTCACTTAAAAGATCTCACACTAAAACTTCATGCTACACTAAAATTTTGCACATAAGAAATTTACTTATAATATTATCCGAGACAACTAGAATAATTAGAATGCAATTTAACTGATTATTTCTTAAATGTGTTTCCACGGAGAAGTGCTTCTGAAATAAGTATATACCAAACTTTACATTTAAATAATATTTGCAAAAAAACTCTCTCAAATTTTTTTTCATTTCCAGCCTCATCAACAGCAATAAAAACAAAATTTCTAATTTTCTAACAGCTCCCTATATATCCTCCTGCACAGTGAGAAAACTCCAGGCAAGGGCTATGACTTTATGATTACAATGGAGTTAACCTGCATTATCAGGATAAACTGGTCCTTGTTGTCCACCTTCTCCATTGTCTGGTTGTTGACCGATTCCAAGACAGATCCAGGGAAGAAATATCTCCAGTTGAGTTGCAGAAACTGGTAGAGTAGTTCAAACAGCGAAGGTTTGACGTCAGGGGAATCCCTCTACGAACACCAAATCAGAAGATGATCAGTTCAAACAAGTACATTCGCACAAAACCATCAATAAATATATTCTTCAAATGACTAAGATATTTTCACATTTAGACCATCTAAGTCAAACCAAAAAATCCATTAAAAACAAGCATTCTGAAATTTGTTATCCAAATTGCAAAAACCATAAACATCAGCTGGTTGTGAGTTAAAATCATTGACGATATCATATCCAATGATTAGCAACTGTTAATTAAATAGTGTAAAAAGGCTAGCAACAAACACTGGTTCCAAAACTGTTCAGCATCCAACAAATAATATAATTTTGTCCTTGGATATAATCTTAAATTTGAGAAAGTCCCTGACTAACAAGTTTTGACAGTGTCCTTAAAGTTCTACCAAATTTTGATAAAGCTCGAGTGTAAATTCTGAGTGCAATTTGCAGGTCACAGGTTTGAAAGCAATCTCGTTTGTCGAATATTGACAAAACTGTGAACCTTGTGTACTGCTGTGGCTCTGTCTGATTTTTTAAAATAAATTATTTGACTCAAAGGTAACACAGTCTCACAGATTTTAATCAGATTAAGAAAATGGGAAATCTGACGAATGAAACAAACGTACGACGCTTAGAACGGGGTAGATCTGCGAGAGGCAGAGGTTGAGAATACTTGGCAGCAATTTCCTAAACGATGAACCTGGTTCTTGAACGATGACCAGCAACAGCTTGAGAAACCTACGAAACAAAGAAGCCTTCCATTACTTTACACAACGTAGTCAGGTTTCCACAGAGCCAGTTTATGGTGCTGCTTTGCAAGTTGTTAATTTATACAGCACTTGCAACAAAAAACTATGATGGAACGTCAGTCTTTGCGAGTCATTTCTACACACCTTACATGACATTCACTTATCTATACGAACCATTAAACTACATAACAAATCCTTCTGTTTATCCTAACGCACCAAATACTCATCACAACATGCATTCTGAAACAACATAGACTTTGGAACACGGACCATAATGTTAGTTTCTTGCTAGAAAAGAACCTAATTACACCATAGCCATGCAATAATGTGATTCTAGTTGTGGCTCCCAAGTTTCCATCATAATAAACTTGTAGATCTAAGTGATTACATTTTGCAACTTCAGATTTCCTTAGTTCTGCCAGAGAAAGACCAGAGGCGACAGTCATACAAGAAAGACCTGTTGCGGTACCTTTACGTCTGTGCACGTTAAATACTGGTCACTAAAGTCAGAGATTTGTAAAAACAAGTTTAACAACGCAGATACCTATCAATTAGCTGATGCCCGTATGCACTGTCTTGATGAAGACTATCCAATATCAACTCTCTAAACACACACATAAAAATTCATCTTCAATATCAGATTAATCAATAATTAATCGTAATATTTTACTAGCAAATTCCACTCAAAATATTCCAAAGCACTGAAAAGAGAACACATGATGATGAAGACCACCAAAGGTTACTATAGAAATGCCAGATATTGCAATCAACTCTGAGAAATACAATAAACTTCTTTCTCTCTAAGCGACTCCAATGCTATAAACTGGTAAGCTATTACAAACAACTACATTTACAACACAGCTAATAATTTTTTAAAGTGCAACTTCATGTAAAGTTATCAGTAGCACTCCCAAACCAAAAAGAACTGCTGTTGAAACAGAACAAGGGTTCAGCGTTAAGCGCTTGTAAAACAGAAAAGCAGATAGGGTGACTAGCTGAGGATGATTAGCTTGTCCCAGGCCACACACACACACAGCCTAACCTAGAGCTGATTCCTCTGCCAATAGAATTATAATAATTATAAAAATGCTGTATGACTTTGCATAAATGTTTCTATTATTTATTTCTTCTGTAAAATACTGTGTGTATGCGATTAGTCTAATCAAGAACATTCTAACTTACTTACTTTTAGTTTTATGAGCTGTTCCAGGTCCCACAACTGGCAAAAGCAAAATTTATGTGCCAAGTTGTAAAAAGACGAGCCTAAGGGACAAGAAGAACACCCTGATTGGCCAAACCAAAGGGCCTGCAGCTAGGAACAGTCAAGGCAGAGATTCACAGTAACTTACAATAAGATGAGGAAATTTCCACCAAATAATTCCGCATATAAGTTACAATCTTAAATTCAATCCGTAGTTAAGAGCTTAACATCCGATGCTTAATTTGAACAACTGATGCGCCACCTGGTGAAGAGGTTTAGAAACGTCTGGATGACCTTCTCGACAAACTCCGATCCCATCTGGAGTCGAATCGTCTGGAACAATGCCAGAAAGAATCCAAGAAACTGGAAAGTTATTTCTGAAATCCAGAGAGAAGAAACAAGGTCAGAATCGAAATGAGTCAATCGAGCAGATATCCCACGATCAACAAATCACCATTTTAATTCCATATCAGTCCTAATAAGGCTGTGACAGGGTTTTGATTGAATAACAAACTGCTTTAATTACCTAAGGATAAGATGACGTCATCACAGTTTCGCATAAAGAAAAGTCATCCAAAGCCTACATAACTACCAACTGAACATAAAGATCAAGTAAATAGACAACTACTCGTTAAGGTATTAATCATTCTGTCTGATTAGAAAAAATTTACTAAGCAGTTGAAAACAACAAATGCGATAAGAGAAACTGATTATTGATAAAGGCAGTGCACAGAGACAACAACGGCAGAGACAATGAGTGGAAGAAAAACTCAAGCTAGGCACGGCCCTAAGTAATCCCTGAAGATGTTGGTTGTTGGAAGAACGGTAGCAACAAACGCGATAAAAAACAAGAATAAACGACAATAAATTTCTGCAGGACTATATAATATATTTTGCTATGTGTGCTTGTATCAAATGTTTAAAGTGTGATGATGATGATGATAGTCTCACCATAGTCGTGCACGTAGATTGGGACAAGGCAGAGCGTGATGTGGATGTAGTCGCGAAGGGCGGCATGACACATCTGTTTGCTGCGGCTGACACCGTCGGCCGACAGATGATCGACGATGTCGGTCATGATTGACAGCGAGCGAATGATGCACCACCTGGCTGTTACACACACACGCACATACATGCACAATCATTTGCCGTATGAATACAAAACTTGTTCGTTTGATTGTTGGGCTATCAATGACGGGAGTTTTCTCTCATAACTGCATGAATACCGCTTGATTTCATACTTATGCTGAGATTAAACTTTTTCTTTGATTGACTGATTTTTTCAGACTCTACAACTTATGCATTTGTTTAATAACAGTTATAAAAGGGAAGTGCTGGTGTTTGTATCATGCTGATAAAGAGCACGTGCTTGCAACCTACTTACATACATGGTCAATGTTAAAAAAAGCAATAAGGTAAAACATGATTAGCATACAGATTAATTCCCTAAACTGATTCTAATAGATGGAAATCAAAACTGTCTCTCGAGTAATAACCTGTATACAACACATTTTCAAATGTGAACCAAATGACACAAGTAATGACTATAGTAATATGTTTCAGCCAAAGCGGTATGTCCATTTCAGTAAAAGCTTGAGTAGTTGAGAAAAAACTTTGGTGACCCTACTCAACAGAATACCAATCGTTTATGAACCTCCTATTTTTATCAATAATTGTAATATTGTCTAATTAGTGCTTCAATGATTATTACAATTGGTTGCAATAAAAGACCTTGATTGATTGATTGACTGATTGAAAGAAGAAGACAGCATGTAAGAGAATACCATTTGACCGAGCCGTTGGGTTGTCCTGTAGTCCTGATATCTCACAGACTCTCTTAAGATCGCCCAACAACTGGCCAAGAAATACAGCCAGGCTGTGGCTTCTTGTTTCCCAGTCCTGCTTTGATTCGTGGATTCCTGGCCACGGCAGCATCAGGTAATGCGACAGAGAACGAAATGTCAACAGCTCCACCTGCAATCACATTGAAACAATCTGCATTATAACATGTTGCAACCTGCAATCACATTGAAACAATCTGCATTATAACATGTTGCAACCTGCATTATAACATGTTGCAACCTGCATTATAACATGTTGCAATGCAGAGTGACGCTGATCATGATTGCTTGGTTACAGGCACACTTTGTCTACCTAATGAACTCTTAGGTTTCTGTAGGCAGTGCTTCTGTACAGTGTATTCAATGTCCAGATACATAAATAGACAGGTACACACATACAAATAATAATGTAAATTACTTCATGGTTAGGAACTTGGAATTCGCTCCCTGTTGCATTCCACCTGGTGCCTAGAGGTCACACCACTATATGTGCTCCTTTTGTACTTAACTGCTTTATTTAGCTGTGGTTGGACTATGAGCTCTTCTGAGTAGCTTACCTTGAAAGTGTGCTGTATAAAACTCAAAAAAAGAGGTAAAAATACAAAAATTCTTTCACAAACAGACTGGATGACAACTGAAACTAATGCTCTCCTGGAAATAATAAAACATTGTCCACCAACGATCTGACGTAATGTAAAATCAAAATTCAAAAAAGCATCTTCAACTGATGCATCATCCATAGATTGATGCCTTTGACAGCGTGATATATCGCCCTCCCTAGCCTCCTACAGATTTGTATAGACGAGAACTATATCCAATGAGAGACATGTGGCCAACAAACCTCTGGTGGACATGAGTTGACCTTTATGCCTTCCCGGAATAACTTCTGTACGAGAGGATTGTGGTAGAGGTAGGCTGGTCGGACGGTCGTACAAAGAGACAGCAGAAGATGAGAGGCTGACAGAAGGAGTTTCTCCGGAACCTGTATGTACACGAAAAGCGTGTCATCAGTTTATACATGCAGCTAAACAATGAAAATAATTATCGTATCTAAACATTGTGTATGGCAATAATCACAAAATAACTTCAGAGGAGCTCTCAGCACAGAAACCACAGTGGAAAAGAAATGCCTTTAATGAATGGAAGATCAATGAGGAAAACCTAGTCACTTGTTCAACCCTTAGTGAGGAAGGTCACTCCAAATGAAGGGACCCTCTACAACATTTATGCCTAGGCCAGGCAGTCCTAGTCCAAAGGAACGTAAAGATCAAGATGGTCACCAGAGCTTATGAAGCGAAATGAGGATGTGGATAATGGCTTTTCGTGTATAGCTATAGTCGAAGACGTATTTTTTCGTGATTCCCAGCTGTGCATTTGAAACCAGAAAGAGAAATTTGAAATGGATGCACGTAGAAATAGGACGCCAGTGCAAGACTCCAAGCTACATATACTATTTACAGATAGGCTATGCGCACATCTCCATATATACAATAGTATCCTCTAAAATCTAAATGCTCAAGCTACATATGTGGAGATATGTGCATATATCCACATATATGATACTTATGCCATTTAAATACCTACTGAAAATGCTATATAAAAATAAATAAGTTAAGTTCTTACGGATTCCTCGAGTAGCAGCGGTACAACGGTGTCAACTATTCCTTCAATCATTCGATGACACTGCGTTCCCCTCTGTTCGTCTGAATGAGAATGCTGATAAAACTGATTTAGCCAACAACTGTACGCCTTCACAACTGCCATTGACTGCGCATGTCTGAAGTCAAACAAACAATACTTAAGGCCAGATCAGGAATGGTAGGGTATACAATACAATCAGCACAGTAAGGTAACATTTTGAGAGCTAAAGGATAGCATAGACAGTGAAAGTATGGCACGGAAGGCTAAAGAAAGGTAAGAAAATCTAAAGTAGTTACAAAACGCTAAAGCAAGGCATGGAAAACTAGAGTAAGGAATAGAAACCTAAAGTAAAGTGTGGAAAGGAAAGCTACAACACGGCATTGATAATTAAAGGAAGATACAGACAGCCAAAATAAGGTGACGAAAGTTGAAAAAAGGTAAAGAATGGAAAAAGAAAGAAACGGAAAGCAAAAGTACGAAGCTGAAAGCTAACGTAAGGTAAGGAGAACTGAGGTAAGGAAAATGCCTGATCAAGATTATTCAGAATACAGCTTCATCATACAGTTCTGGATGCAATAAATTCTTTGGCCCAAATGCATATGACACCAGCGCAATAAATAAAATATCTCAGCACAATTTTATCAGCTCAATAGAAACAGAATTCTGCAACCCAGAAAGACCAAAGGTCAAATAACAGCATAAGAGATGCTTTGTTACGCTCCTTGTTATATTTACAGACTGCAGATTAAAGGACTGAAGTTTAGTTGCACATACGAAGAAAGACATTCACCAAGTATAATTTGAAGAAAGTTTTGACATGACGACTTACACTTCAATGAAATCACCCTCCAGCACATTCTTTATGGTTGATCCGATTTCGTACAGCTTCATTTTGGTCCCATAGACACCAGTGTGTATTAGTCTGTTGAAGGCAAAAAATCATTTTAATGTTATGCCATTAATAACGATTGCAATAAAACACAAGAACCAGTGTGAAAAAGGAAGACATAGACCAAAGCTGTGCGTATAACACTCAATGAATAGCGTTGGAATATAGAGGCTGTTTTTAGTTCAAAATTCTAATAGGAAAACAAGATTTAACAGGGTGAAGTCATACCAACTCTTATAGCAGAACTCGAGAAATTTCTTTTGTTTAAATTGCATAATTTTCTAGATTTCTTAACATTTTTCCAAGTTTTTAATGTATCACCATGCAAAAGTTTACTGCTTTACATGCAGGAAAGGCAAGGTAACAAATCATTATCAATGGTTAGTTGGTTACTTTGGCTATAGCATAAACAAAAAAGACACACAAACGAAATGCACAAACACAGCAGCAACTATGCAAAAACCAGACGGCATCTTTATACTGCAAAACATGACAGTTGGTTACAATTTTCCCAAGGCACTATAAGATATGAACCCCACTTGCTGAACAGATATGAAATCGTGCCACCATAGCAATTACACAAATGAAATATCTACAGCATACACCCAAAACAGCATCTTCAAAAGCTAATAAAAGTGCCGCTTATCCTAACTCAAACTCCATTTTAAAGCACATTACGAACAAAAAATCCACCAATACAACAGGCCAAACAGTTGCTATCTTAGCCAGAGAATCCACACAACCAATGATCTCCATGGTCTTACTTCTCTACAAGAATGCAGCCGTCCTGAATGGTCTGCGTGAAATTCTCGCCAGTGAAGTGGCAAGACAGACGACCGTACGCCTGGAGAAGCGACGAGAGGTCACGCAACGCACAGTGCAGTCGTCGACAGTCGTTCTCTGCGGTAACGTTGAGCTGACGTTTCAGTTGTGCGTCGGTGATGTATCGCTCAAGATCAAAGTAAACAGTCATGTACTCTTGGAATGGTTCATACTACAAACATATGCCGGGAACTCATTAGAATCTCAACCTATGCAAACCGCATGAAGATTGGTCTTATGAAGATGCTGAGATATATAACGAGTTCAAATTCAACAGGTTAATTAATTTGAAATACATATCTCGTGCTTTAGAAAAACGTTTCACCCAACGTCCAGAGCAACGGAAAAAAAAGATCTAGAAATGCAATCTATTTCTGCAGAGGTTGTTCCTGCAGCAAAAATTGCGGACTAATAGAAATGCAGACAGTATTATAGTCGAACAACACAGACTGAAAAAAACTATGGTTAGTTTAATCAACCAAAATACATCTGCTCTACAGCAGGTCTTAGAAAATCATCCTAAACTAAACAGTCGAAACTCATGCTACTCAAACTATGTGGTCCTCGGTGTCGGTCTACAAGTGATTTTGGTTACTGGGACACAGAATAATAACCGAATCGAATTACAATTCTCATCGCAATCAAGTAAAATATTATATTTTACACAGCGTCGAGCAAAGAGAAACAAGAACAAAACACACATTTAACACAGTGTTTAATTGTTCATACATAATAAACAGTTTTGAAAATGCAACAGTGACAAAAGTAAACGTTTAATCGTCTGTGACAATACCGTGACTCCAGATCTTAGTATTATATAATATATGCAATGTAAGAAGCCGGTCAACACAGACTCAACAGTATGGCAATAATAATAAAACAATAGATGGTCTGCATTCTGCAGCATCCGAAAGGTTCAGGACCAATGGTCTAAGCAATTCTTACCAGAAGAGTAAACATCTGCACGGGATACAACTGCGTCACTTTGGCGATCGTTTCGAGGCATTCAGCAAGAAAGTATTGCCACTCCGTCTTGAACTGCAATAGACAAAATAAAGAAGTCTTTTTGAGTGAGAAATTTAAAACAACAGATTGATTTCCCAAAAACATCAAATCTACCTCAAAATTTCATACACGAAGCACTAGCAATAGCACCAGGCAAAATAAACTCATTCTACAGAAAATTCAATGAAGTGTTAGTTTGCCAGTTCAGAAGAAAATTGCACGTCATATAAAGGCAGCAACAATTGCTATATTTTTAAATCCAATTTCAACCATTAACTCTCGCAAGGTCATGACCATAAAGACCCTAAATGGCATTGGAATGTTTACAGCTTTGCTACATAATCAGGAATAATCTATTCATTAAAAATGCAACTTCAGCAGATGAAAAGTTGCTTACATCATCATCAAGGACATCATCATCGAGTAGATCAAGTTGCGATTGGTTGTAACGAAACTGCATTTTCTTGAGAATATCACCAGCGAGCGAAATCAACGCTTCTTCATATCTACATTCAAACACAAACATAAGCAAAAAATAAAACTACATTCAAAAACAAACATAAGCAAAAAATAAAACCACTGTTTATCTTCAGCCAAACATACAAAGTAAGCGTTCTTAAAGTAAAACTCATGAACAAATAAGGTGCAAGAAAAAGAAATAAACTAAATTTTTAACTGCATACCCCAAACTTCTCATGTATAAACAAACGATCATAAAAGCAAAAAAAGCACAGCAACATCACACCTAAAACAATAGGACAATAACAAAGTGATGAGGAAAAAATCAGATTAGGATGACACTGGACAGCATATTAGCAAATATTAATCTGAAATGAGCTCAGATGTAGTTCATCACCTCAAATTGAGACTGGGAGAATACACTAAAGCTCTACAATTTGCTTGAAACACAGGCAGCAAGGTTAATCAAACAGTGCCAAATACAGTACAGACTAAAATATAGTGTAAAGAATGTACTACAGTACAGAGAGTCCTAAATTACAGACTCGACAACAGTACACTTTTGAATTGTGTAGAAATTTGCTCCAGTTGTGGGTCGCGGTGGTGTAGTGGGTATGTTCGTTGCCTTGAAGCCGGAGGGTTGCAGGTTCAAATCCACCCCAAGCCGTCGCGTAGGGACCTTGGGAAAGTCCTTCACTTGCAATTGCCCAGTGCTTCAGCCAGGGTGGAGATGATTTAAATAGGTTGATTTAAATCATTGATTTAAATCACGATTTAAATCGGTAATAAAAATCACGATTTAAATCGAATAGTGAAAATAAATTTCAATCAATGCTTTTGTGCCACACAACTTGCAGGTTTGTTTCCTTTCACTTAGCTGCAGCATTGCAGCTGCCAGTTAGTGCATTAAGCATGCCCAGCAGGCTGACTCATCTGGCTGCACCGTGTAGTGCTAAAGCCTAAAACACGTGTCACCTGCTGATGTCACTACTGGAAACTGGTGTTTCTTTTCAAACTTATGAACAAGAAGCCATTAGCGGGAGAAGATGAACACTTGTATTGTGACTAAAATATTTTGCATCTGAATGACAACAGTTACTTGTGACTAGCACTAGCAGTGACCTAATAATATTAGTATCGTAGTGTTCTAGTTTGCAAGGTGTGACTGACTCAGTAACTTAACCACTTACATAGCGATCTGATTTCACAGTTTCACAGAACATTGACTTCTTCATTGGATTTAACTGATTGTTCATCGATCGCACTATTAGTATTAAGTATATATACCACTTCAAAGGTGTTAATTTGTATTGTATAACTGCAGAACTAAAGAAGGTAATAATTGTTACCTAATACCAAATATCAGTTACAATAATGCATAGTGGCTTGATACCCACATGGAGGCAGTAAATCCAAACTTAGAACTAGTAGAAAGAAATTGGATATAAGTTTTAAAAATCGGATTTGTTATTTTTAGTTAAAAAATCATGATTTTTATCCACCGTGTATTGTATAGCTGTAGAATTAAAGGTAATAACTGTTACCTAATGAGGCATGTGACTTGATACCCAAAAAAAGGCACTACATACAAAATACGAACTATAAGAAAGAAATCCGATATAAATCAAAAAAATCCGATTTAAATCAAAAAAATCCGATTTAAATCAAAAAAATCCGATTTTTGGATTTTTATTAAAAAAATCACGATTTTTATCCACCCTGGCTTCAGCGTGAAACTACCATTTTAGTGTTCGTGCTGTAGTCGGGAGCGCTTCTGAGTAGTAGAAACCTTAAAGGGGCGCTATAGCAAGTGCATATACATGTACATACATACATACTATAGCACTACAGTCATATGCATAATGCATATATATATGTACTCGATGATTTGTGTTTTGATAGAATATTTTCAATGATTTTACCTATGTTCATTGTTCAAGCAAATTACCTAAAACCATTGTGGAGCAGTCTGTGTCCTGATTGGACATAATAAAAAGAACATTCTACTTCAACAAATGTATAGGAAGAGTCCATTTTGTGCATTATATATACAATATTATAAATAAATATATATATATATATATATATATTTGTAAATTTTATAACAGGGTCAGTAGGAGTGGCAACCCGCGATCTGTGGACTATTTCACACGGAGTTGGGTTTACAGCTACAGTCCAGAAAAGAAAGCAGAATACTTTTGTAAATAAGCGTTCTTGTCGGTCAACCGTTCGTCCAACTTCACCGTCAGATAGTCGAGAAATTCACTCCAGACGGCCAAACAGTTGAAGAAGCTTTCATTGGTCGGCTACAAAGAAAACAAACTCTTTAATATCAGTTACACCACAACTACGTCAATAGCCCATAAACATTCACATCTCATTGACAGTTATAAGAACAGCTTCAATATCCACAAGCTGAAACATCGTAAGAACTACCGTAACTGGCGTTTGATTGGTCGTTTCAATTCAAAGACACGGCAACAAAGAGTTATTAGCGTCGCCCTCTTCCTTTATCCAGGCTTGGGACTGGCACTGCTAGAGTGCAAACAGTGGTGAAGAAGTTTAATTGGTGCTTGATTGCGCAATAAAATTTTAGGGCATACATTGTGAAAGTGAAGAATTCTCTTAAACAAAATAAATAATATGACTATTAAAGGAATAACTGCAAAAGTTAAGACTTTAGCAAGTCAAAGGAAGCCATGGCACCACCACCACCATGACCACCACAGAATTCCGTTAATAAAATAAATAATAGGACTAACTCCACCACCACCGCAACCGCCACCACCAACATCATTAGCTTATCGTCGTCAGTTAACTATTTTTCCAGAATAGAAGAGAGCAGAATTGAGCCAAAGGAATAATCGTATTTTAGTTGCATTGATTGCACAGATTGACTATTGAACAGATTGATTGCACAGATTCTACCGAACAATTGATAATCACAAGATGACGCAGTCTTACTTGCTTGAATGTGTATCTGAAGACGAGACCAAGGAAGTTCAACGTGGGAAACTGGGAATTCCCTTCAAATCGCCGCAGATGAAGACGAACAAACAGCTGGAGAAACTCCGTAAACTTATCCAGGTAGCTGGAATAGAATTAATACAAAAAATTTAACAATGACCACCATAAAAACATGAGCGTTTGCTTTCATTGGCCCTGCTCTTTGGAATCAGTCATCCAAAATTGACATGTTCTTCATTATTAACTGGTTTTTCTTAGTGATGCAGTTTTGTATTCTTGTTGGTAATACATTCAGCCTCATATCAGCAAGCATATCTGACTTGCTTTGTTCTTTGACCTGCACTATAATTGAATGTACAATTACATATGTCTGGTCTCATGGTAGTGTTGATGGGTTACATCCTAGCACTGTCATCCAAGACATCCACAACCCAGCGCAAATTACTAGTGGTAGCAGAAATTTCAGCCTCAGTAGCTCTTAGGTTTTGCCTTGCCTTCATGCTGTAAGCACAGAAATCATGCTATATAAAATCATGGATTTATGCTTCCACTTCACCTTTAGAAATGCAATAATGAACAGAAGTGGAGAAAATCATTCCAGACATGTTCAAAAGTATCGTTCAGAAACTCGTAAAACTTTTTGTCTGCATTTCAATTTGGTCTTTCAATCATACTCCATTGTCTCTATTTTGTATATATTGGCTGGCAAAGATATCAACAAAATAGTTGATTTATTGATTGAAAACCATTGACAGCCACAACTGACTTGGTCACAAATTGAGGAGAGACTCGCTCTTGAAGATAGTACTCGAGGGGGAAAAATGGAGGGAAAGAAACCACCAGGACAACCACAAAAGATGACGACAACAAAGAAAAGTGAAGAGGATATAAATCAATCAAGGAAGAAGCACAGAATAGACAAGAATGGTGTCATTGGCATCTTGGACGATCTTCCTAAGGGTAGAACACTAAAGAAGAAGCAGAACCGGGTAAGCACAATAGCACATTAATACAATACAAACAGTGTGTGCTTACTTTTCATCGAGAAGCTGCATGCTATTGCCGGACGACTTGGGATCATCATCTTTCGTAAGACACTGAAGCAAGTGCAGCGTCTGATTGAACATCATGAGAAGGAATTCCTCAAACTCCGGCGGAACACAGTTCTTCGTCAGCAACTCATTGATGCAGTTCATCGCAAGCTCTCCCAACTCACGCTGCTTCTCATCAGCGTGGCGTTCGCATCCGAACTCGGCGAACCGGAAGATGATGCGGAGCATCGACGGAGAGATGGAGCTGGAGAGAGGGATCCAGCTGAAGAGGTGGATGAGGCAGCGAAGGGACACGGAGCAGATGACGTGCGAGTGGGAGTCGAAACGTTGGAGCTTAACGGACGCGTTGAGGAGAGACGTTGGAGATACGTGCGACTTGTGATGGTGAAGAAGACCTAAACGACAACATACACAGAACCTGATTTCATCAGAATAGAGCTACAAGTTGGCAAAGATAACATCATGATAGTTATTGTTGGAATTGCTGTTATTATTATGAATTTTTCATTATTATTGCTATTCGTATTTGTTTCCTGGTTTTAAAACCGAGGTACCTCATATCCCTCGGGAATAAAAAAGTTTTCCGGATACGTAAAAATTATTGTCATTGTTATAATCATCGTCGTCATCATCATCATCATCATCATTCATCCACACCCATTCATTCATTATAACAGCTTCATTTTTCATTATTATTACTTCTAACTTCTATTAATATTTATTAATATTATCATCATTATATTATTACAATCATCATTATAATTATGCATTTATTAAGTACCACTGGTCATCTAGTGCCACCATGCATCAGTCGATCAGCTGAGCAATAATATTGCAAGCAATAATATTGCGAGCAACAATATTGTGAGCAATAATACTGTGAGTAAACAACTTGCTCGAGCTCACCTGTGTAGTCTTACAATTTACCCATCTCACATAAGGCTAGAACTTGAACTGGTGTCCCACAAAGATACAAGCTTGACATAACGTAAACAAGTTAATGGGTCACAGATGGCAGATCATGAAGCCCCCCCCCATCAATTTCAATTTCTAGAAAGGTAATTACAACATCATAACAACAATGAAACAATTGTAAAAACAATTAATTAAATCCAAAACGTAGCACAGTCATCAAAAACATGTTCTTTAAAAATAATTATGTTTCACTAAGATTATTATGAACTTAAATTGAATTCAGTCTAATTAACCAAAATCAATGAAAAAAACCCACATTGCATTTTTCAGTGTCTAGATAATTAGAGCAGTTTCTGCTTAGTTGCTAAGCTAGGCTTGCCTTCTTCGCATTGATGCTAGTTGCCGAGATGAGATGACAGACTTACCGTGCTTAATCGGTGTAGATGTGAGTGGCTTTTCTGTGGAGTTGGTAGGTGAGGGTGGAGGTGTAGCAGTCACCATAGCTTTGTGTTGGTCAAGCGACGACTCGAGAAGATCTACAGCATTCAAACACAGTTGCGTACAGCTGTAAATCTAATCAAAATGGGGAACTACTATAGCATCATATTCATCATAATGCGTCAACAGCATCATTTATCATAATGCTTCCATAGTATCATTTATCATAATGCGTCCACAGCATCATTTATCATAATGCTTCCATAGTATCATTTATCATAATGCTTCCATAGTATCATTCATCATAATGCATCCACAGCATCATTTATCATAATGCTTCCATAGTATCATTTACCTGATGAGGTCACATCTAAGCAAAGTTACATTCAAAGAGCAAAGTCAAAATGACATAAAACTAAATGAGATCAGAAAATAAGCAATCTTAAAAGAAAGGACTTCATCATTGGCCTAAGCAGCATCAAATCGTACTACACGACACTTATATAATTATACTGGTATGCATATATCAAGTCCCAGCAAAAGAAATTCTGCTGTAAAAGATGCCAGTTATTTATGCCTTTCTAGGTCATAAAAACAATAAGATGTTCTCACTACAAGTCAGCAGATCATCAGAAAATGCATAGACAATAATAATTAACTGATGAAAGTAGATATATAATTAACAATAAATACAACTTCATTGTTTAAAGAACCATGTGTCGACTAACTGGTGAGCAATGACATAACGTTTGGCACTTGATGGAGAAGTAGTTGGCGCAATTCATTCCTGCGCGACGTATTCAGAGCCCCTTCTCTCGGACTGGCGAGCTCTTCAGATGTCAGTTGTAGCAAGATCAGACTCAGCACAACTGTCTCCCTCTGGTGACTTAGCTGAACAAAAAACATCGCGTAATAGTCAAGCATGAAGCAAAAAAATTCAATGTCCTTATCCACATGTCAGAATCCACAATTTATTCTTTTATCGGTTCAACCCTTCACTCACCACTTCTCAGCATCACTGACTGATGCCGGGTCACTAAATGGCACTTAAGACGCTTTCTAACAATAGTAATACTAATAATACTACTACGGTGCGCACTTACATGGTGTACTCATATAATAATAAAAAAAGTCTGTCTACCCCTCTATTCTTCCACTATAACCATCCAATTCATTCACGCATTGATTAATCATTCTTCCATTCATCAATTCATCCATCCATTTGTGGGGCGCGGTGGTGTAGTGGTGATGTCGTTGCCTTGAAGCCGTAAGGTTCGAGGATCGAATCCACCACAAGTCGCCGCGTAGGGACCTACGTAAGTCCTTCACTCGCAATTGCTCATGCGCTTTGGTCTGAAACTCCGATGCAGTGTCCGCTCTGCAGTCGGGAGCGCCTCTGAGTAGGGTGCTTGAAGTGGCGCTATAACAAATGCACTTACAAACAATACAACCAACAATAATAACAATCCATCCTGTCATTCAGTCAATCAATGCAACGCATCATGCTCACCGATAGAATATTTGAGAAGAAGTCTGGAAAGGCGTGCGGCCAGTCGAGCCGAGCAATGAGGACGATCACTTTAGCCATCTTGTTCCTAACAAAGCCGGAGACATTCGACTGTGTCAGCAGCAGCAACTGATAGATGGTTGTTCGAATGACCAGCCGGTCCTCCATCTTCACCGCCATCCACTGCTGATTTATGACATTCTACACACAACAGCATAAACCACGTTTAAAAAACTACAGAACTTGAATGGCTGTGCAAGGCTTAAAACAATAACAGAGACCTCATTCATGACCCAAACAAATCACTATCAATTTGACTAGAAATAATTTAAGGTGGGTGATTAGCTGATTATATTCATGTGATACTGGTATGCTTTAGCCAAACAGAAATGGCTATACAGTTTAAACAGAGCGGCAGCAAAGTCTGAAATTCATTCTGATGGTCATTATTAGCGTTTATTATTACAAGGTGGGCCAAAAACTAAGACCCCGGCCTCTATGGTTTTTGCCAATATCTTGGCTACTATTTGTTGTGCTACGCTTCTGAATCGTCAAAAAATAGCGAGTGGTCTCACTAAAAGTGATATAACTTTTGTTCTGTTTGAAATATTTTGATGAAATCTGGTCATAATGTGTAAACATGAATTGTCTTTAAGACTGTCAAATTTCATTTCGATATTCTTCTGGCCAAGATATTGGCAAAAAACCTTAGGGGTCTGTTTTGCCCACACTGCATATTGCATGCAACAATCTAAGGGGTGAAGCAATTATGAGCAAATGGTGCCACAAAGTAACCATCTTGGGGTTGTCTTAAACTTGTACTCTAAAAGATACAAGTTGGGTGCTCTAAGCAATCAATGACTATTGCCACAAATGATAGGTCACATCTATTCCTCAGTGACTATGAAACATACAATGCAAAAATATGTTCTTTTGTCAGATTTCCTCTTTGAAACTTGACTTGAATCGCATCATATACTCATTCAATGCACATTCTCAAATTCTGTGTATGAAAGCAAACCTTCAAAGATAAGTCCAGCTGAAATTTCTGTCACATATCAAAACATCTTATCATCACAGATATGGTATTCTTACCTCAACCACGTTAAGACAAAACATGTGAACGTATTCGTTGCTTGTGTTTGTCAGGAAGTACAGACAGTGTTTCCATGCCAACTGTTGCTTGGAGAAATGAGTTAACGTCTCCTCTATGATACAAAAGATATATCTCACATCAAATGCAGCTAAACTAAAGAACGAGAACTGATACCTTAACAATTTACAAAAAATCGTGTATTTATGCAGGTACCTGAATATTAATGAAGCATATATTAAAAGAATAACTCAAGTCTTCAGAACTGAACTATAGAGTCCAGCAGCACAACATGGTGCCAAAAAATATCGCTCAAGCAACCTAGCCGGGCACCATACTTCGAATATGTAGACAAGGCATTATCAACAACCAATGAATTCACCATTCCCTGAAGAGTTTACCTTCTCCCTAAGGTGGCTGAAGCAAGCATCATTATAAGCACTGCCAACAGTTGATTGGCTGTTTTGGGTATTCCTGATCCAATGACAGAAACGTTTTGTATCAGACGTCTATTTTTGTAAAATCATCATAAGAAGAATTTTTAAACAGTACAGAATGATGTAATAAATTAAAAGAGTTTAGATTAGCATTCTCGACATAAAGCTTCAAGACTCTCTTCATGTTTAAACACTAAAATGCTAGTGTTTGACTTGATTAGTTAAGGCTACATACTCAAATACATCACAGACCTACACAGATAAATTTTCATCATTAATTCTGACTATTTCTCATAGTCATCTTCAAAACCTTCTGTAATCATCATCAGTTGCTGGCATTTAGTATCATATTCATCTCTACATGTATGTTCATCATTATTCTTATTATCATTAGCAGCACAGCGGCAGCAGTACATATACTTCTACACACTTGCGCTGCCTACAATTCATGTAACAAAGGATGACGAGCATTGTTGTCTTACCGATTTGTTTCTTGCGCAGATTGTCCGTGCTTGGAGCGTAGAATTCCTGAAGTAATCTCTCCAGAGCAACGAGAGATTCTGCGTCTGTGGACTGAAAGAGTTTTAACAAGAAGGTCAAATATCCTTCAAATACATCTTCAATTACATGTTCTTTAAATACACCAATCATATTATGCTGTACATCATTTTACCCATTCATGCCAAGGTTCTATTTGAACATAACTGTATATGCATCGTTGACTAACAGCTACCACAGACTCTTTCCTTATTCGAATCGATGGCAGCGCTTTTCGTTGCCCCAGATCTGCCCACCAGCAGTGTACAGTCAGTTTACTCATTCTACGACTGAGTTCACTACTAAGGAGGTAGGTGTAGGTGTAGGTGCTAAGGATATGATTCGAAACAGATGCTGCATCGACGTTGCTTCATCAACCGTCAGCTTCAATTTCAAAACAAGTTAGCAATCAGATATGCAACTGCTTAAAAAAATAATTCATGGCATATATCAAATGAAAGTTGAAACAATACTAACCATTTCAGCTTATGGCTCAGAAGGCGAATATTCCAAATTCTGAAATTGAAAAAACCCAGATCAATGAATTAATTCAAATGCATCCATTTGCGTATAATAGCACTAATTGTGTTCCACTAATTCTGCACAAAAATGAGTGGGCCATTCACCTGGAATACCCTACTCCTCAGTCTTATGGAGTACAGTACTCAGAATAATTTGACGATCTGGCTGTGGACATCACATACAATGTTCTCCAACACCTTAAACCATTCTCTTTCATCAGGAAATGACTCTGTACAGTGTACATACTCAGTACTGTAAGCTCAAAATATCAAAAAGCCACTTGAACGCTCAGCGCAGAGTATCGGTTTATTTATGACCACTGATATCTTGAAGAGGTCCCAATAAGGGCTCTGAACAAAAGAATGAAGAAATCAATGAATAAATGCCAGAGGCACAGCATAAAGCTGGCTTCTGTTGCTGTTGTCACAATGTACTGCATGGAAAAGATCCTCAAGTATCATGATACTGAGCACAAGATAATTTTAATCTTATGAATCATGAACAGTTCAAGTACACCAGAACCCTTCTTATGTTACTCGCTTTGAAATGAGGCTGTGTGATGACAAGCTCAATTTTGGATGTCAAACTACATCTTGAAACCATGTTTGACCTAGTTCCAACGAAATTCAGGTTAGAAGGAAGAAGCAACAAGTAGGACTTCAAATGACCTAGTCACAAATCTTGGTGTCTTCAAAAATCATAACAATTGCAGAACAATACTGTTAATGAGTGACCTTACGTGAGCTATCAAAAAATCTGACACAATAAATTTCTGTGCGCCATCATTTATTTGATAAACGCAGGACAAATGGAAACTTAAATAAGGCTTGTCAAAGTGGCATACTTTGCATTGAACACACAAAAAGAAACTGAAATGTCTACAATTTTACCTGATTTGTCAAACTTAATTTCTATCCAATATGCAGTCATAAATGTAATAAGTCTAAATGTCTCATACTTAAACTAAAACTCTGTGAAGGAACAAGTTTCATGTACAATCTCATGCATCTCAAACATGAACGAGTATATCAAAATAAGTACATCAATTTTGAGGTTCTGAGATTCGTAACTTAGTGGCTATCTACGAAATGTTTTCTTCCTAGTATTGAACATCAGGACACAAAAACTAACTGATGAAAGATAGAACAGCGGTAGCGAGTCGTTACAGATGACAGATTACGGCTGTGATGGTGAAGCAACGGGAAGCCGATGGGGTGGTAGTTTCGCACGATGGACCGAAAACCAACGGCATTACATGTTATTCAATCAACCATTGCCATTAGCCAGAAAATATTACAAACAACGAAGCGAAGCCGTTGTAGACTCGTTGATGACTTTCGTAGATCTTAGGGAATTCAACTTCCGGTTGCCTTTAACTTGTGGGAGATATCATAAATCTACGCCTCATGTAGCTAAATATTTATTATGCGCCATAATATAACGCAAGCTGATGATAAGTGGTGTTTTGGAACAAGAAATGTCTCATTCATCCATCTCAAGAATAATTAACAATACTAGAGGATTTTGTGCTAACTAAGTAAGGCTCCCGGCTATCCTTATTACGGTGAAGTCACTGAAGTGGCGCAATAAAGTCGTTAGGCCTAGCCTACAATACATAATTTAGGCCCACAATAAATGTAAGCCTACACGATTTCCATATAAATAATATATTGCCACCGCACGACCTCTTTGTACCTAAAATAAATGTTAATTTATTTGTTTTTGTATTTATTTTTTTATAGATGGTTTGGTTAGTCATAATTCTTCTGTACATTTTAAAACGAAGTGATTGAGTGAGGTAGCCTACTTCTACACCTCTGCCCGTCTAATTTCACCGATGAAGCATTATAATTTTTGTTCTCATAATCGATCCAACCCTGTTATTATAAAACTGTCATCGTTGCTGTTGTTGTCCCACCATCATATTGTAGTCGCTATAATAGGCTGTAATTAGGATAATAGTTAAATAAATCCTAAATATGCATAGGTCTATACTTGAATTTCTCGGTAGCCGAAACAGCCGAGTTGAGGCCGGTGACACGAAACGGAGTATCCCCCCTGAAAGCTATCCGGGGGGATAGATTAATTCATCCCCCCGGATGAAATTAACCGGTCTATACTATCCGGGGGGATAAACCATTATACCCCCTTTTTTGAAAAATGAGCATAATAAAAAAAATTATGCTGCAATCAAAATTTAAAGTGACTCTAATTGTTTTAAGTGTCCTAAGCAATGCTCAGATAAAGGAAACTCGAATTTATTTAGTGTCTCTGAGTGTTCTTAAGTGTTTTAAATGTTTTAAGTGCTCTAAAAACAGGGCAAAACAAATTATCTAGTAGGAATAAACATACCTGTTAGTTTCATTGTTCAAAACAAAGCAGATGAAAATTAATTTGCCAAAAAAACTACACGCGGAAGCGGTTTTTCGACTTTTTTAAATTTGGGGGGATACAATTAATACGGGGGATACTCTATTTCGTGACACCGGATCCTCAAAAATTTCAGGCAAACACAGAATTTAGTCGTTTCTGAGATATTATTTAAGAGACCTTCAATCATAATTAAAGGTATCTTAAATAATAGTTCAAGGTTCAATGAATTGAAAGTGTGATCAGCCTACGTACTTGATCTGTTAATAAGCTTACACATTGCATCGGTAATAGTCTACTTTAAAATTTAATTTTCTATGGGTTATTTGAAATTGTCGCTTTCAATACCATTATAGTAGGCTTACTGTCTTCGCATCATAATAATTATCTGCTCGACTAGATCCCTCTTAAGCTGACTTCGAAATTGACCAAAGTGGAAAAATAATGAACCTGGCAAACTTCAGATTCCATTTTGGTGTGACCTTGCGCACGATACAAATTTACTTAATAATAATAATAAACTAAATTTGATAGAGCACCGGGTCGAGTATTTAAAGCACAGGTTTAGCAGTTTGGTCGCCACTCCAAGTGTCAAGAATCGGGGTGGATGAGCTGTGATGTTGCTGGACCAATTGACAAGTCTAGCACGGCTGTCAAAGTAGAAGCTAGAGTCTGCGAGTCACTCATATAATAATTATAGGCCACATATGAAACAAGTTCAGCAGAATGGAGAGATACCTTACACAGTACCAATGTTCAAAAATGGAAACAGAATCAAGTTAACTGAATTGTAATTAGGCTGGACTGCCAGTTTATTTCAACCAATGTTTTGCACAGTCACGGTGAGATCATAAAGCATAATTTTGTGGAACAATTGAAGGAGCGCAATGCTGTTAATGTTAATTAAACAGACTGGTTTTAAATTAAGACTTACATCACAACCGCTAATTTCAATTCGTGAATACACATCACCATAATCATAGTGGATAAAATAACCTCGTGACGCAGTCAATGCAAAATACCGAGCAGCAGAGAACCTGTACTTAGAACTATAATTAATTAACAAGTACTTTGAAGTTAACTACAATATTTCAAATTGACTACATTCTTCCAACTAGCTTTAGCTACCTCCATCTTACACAAACTACTATAGTCTCAAACATTTCGATGCTGTCCCTTAGCCTGTACACAAAAAATTATCAAACCACTTCGTAAATATCAATGCACCATGACATAACTTCTGCCTTGGTTTCTGTTCAGAAAAAGATTTTTTTCAAAGCACACTTTGCAGCCCATGCTGCTAGGCATTAGGGTTGTTCAATGCAACGTACAGACTAAGACCAAGTCAACACTTCGGGTTATAAACATTAAATGGCAGTCAGTGAATCTTAATGATGGTCGTCCTGCAGCATGGCTGAATCACTATCATGGACACAACTCACGGCAGGGCCTTGCATGTGCATACTGTGCAAGAAGGCCTCCCACTGCGTTGCTGTTGTGATGTTGTTCAGGCGCTTCAAGATCTCTGACGTAGCAGCAGGTGTGGACTGAAAGCATTCATTAAACTCACACATCTTTTCGATCACATCTCCAAAACCGCTGTTGTTGTCATCTGGGCTGACATCATCATCATTATCATCATCATCATCAACGTCTGGTGGTGACTGCACTGACATCTGATTGGCTGCCGAACAACTTGGTATATTATCACTGCTTTCAACTTTCATGGGCTGCTCGAAGTTGTCATAAAACGAGACATCCTCTGCACACTCCCCGAGTGCAAGCACAGCCATTTGGTGGCGTTCCTCAGAGGCAGTTCGAGGCATTGGTGGCGCTAAAGCTTCAGTATACTTCCAAACAGCAGCTCGGTGCTTGCATAACTGTCCAAACATAGCAGAATTTTTACAGGTGCATGTGGCCAGGGTGCAGTTGACAAAGTAGAACACATGGTCATGACTACGTGCACTGGTGTTCTTTTCGCTGGGCACCGAGAACGTGCCATCAACATTAACGATGTCACCAGGCATAATGTAAGCCGTCTTCTGCACTAGACTCTCTGGCATCGGTGACGACTTGTGGACTCGGGATTCAGCAAAGAGACGCAGCCTATCGCGGTAGTAGTCTTCCATTGCAGTGCATGTGAAGTCGACCAGTGTGCCAATGCTGTACGCCTTGCACCTACCGAGTACGATGTCTCTGTAGAGTTGTATTGTGGACTCGCAGTAATTATCTGTGTTATGGACCAGCATTGCACTGTCCCTCCAAGCCATAGACCACAAATGCCGACGTTCCCAGTGTGATGCCATGTACTGTTTCCACATCGGGTACTTTGTCCACAGGCTGCCGTTGATTTCCTGTGCGTATTTATTCCAGACATCATCGACATTCGTGCCATGAACAAGTTGCTGAAACGACTGCATCAGATGTTTGCGGTCCTGCTGCAGTATGTTGTGCCTGTCATCCCATATCCAATGCCAGACAGTCTGCTGAACCCGATACGAGCAAAGTCTTGTGCTGCTTTCAGGCCACTGCTCACGCAAAGCACATTGCATGACATCACTATCATCGGTAATAAATGTCAGCGGGTGACCCTTGCCACCGAAAGCATCTGGCTCAGTGAGCGACTTGAACAGAGTGAAGGCTATACTATAGTCAGCAGTTGATTGGCCAGCAGTGATTATGATGCCTAGTGGAACAGCTCCAGCAGCACACGGTGCAAAGATAAACGTCATAGAATGATTTTCACAGTCGCAACTGGTTGTTGAGTCAACGAACGCAATTTGTGAGGCTTCTCGGAGTGCGTTGGCACGCAGCATGATTGGCGTAACGATGACAACAGCCAGAGGATCTCTGTGCAGTGCGACACGATGTCCGAGATCTTTGTATGACTCCAGTTTCTGCTCCAACACCTACAGTGTGCCAAAAAGACAGCAACAACACTTTTATGAATTGTCTTCAACTCTAATATGTCTTACAAGGGCCATTTAAAGAGTATTTAATTTAAAATATTTAATTAATATTTGTAAACATCATACATGCTCATTCATGACATAGTTGGCAGTATGTTTCCATGTCTGCAAGGATATCCCTAGTCAATGCACTGGTTGCCAATCAATTGGATCACTATAACTACCTTGTTACTGGTATCAATAAGCAAAACATGCTCAAGCTGCAGAAAGGTCAAAACTGCGACTGGAGCAAGACTTGTATGCAAGACAGTAAACCTCGAAAACAAGGGTTACAAGACCATGACAATTGGATACAAGACTGAGACATAAGGTTTTGAAAGACTCCTGGCTTTTCGGCATATATCTCAAGGCGCAGCATAGATTACAAAAACAGTAAACAATAACAACTTGGAACCAAATCCAAAAACAATTTTTCTCTCAACTGTTCAATCTACTACCAGGACAAGTCTCTGAAATCAGCCAATTGCCTGAACAATGTAAAGAAATTATACGTTTCATTGTATTTCAGGCATCCTGAAACCTTCAAAACGATTATAACATTTTAACCACAAATATTCCATAAATTGACGACATAAATCATGTTGAGAAACTACAGTAGGCTAAGACCTTCCAAGCATTTTGCCTATGGCTGCTTTACACCAGCGGCAAACGGCATGCCATTTCTTTTACTATTTCAGGTTCTTTAATCTTTATTAGACATTTTATGATTTTTACAATGATAGAAAATAAAAATAAACTAAAAGTGCTCTATTCAACATCTGACAATTTATCCATTGACCAGAAATACCCCCTTCTTAACATCTGGCGTGTTCAGCACTTACGACCTACAAGTCTAACAGGGCAGGACCTAAAGAAACCTCACAAGAACCATGGAGACCGCTTCCACAAAAGAACAAGACTTTCGCTTTGAGCCAGTTTCCAAAAAGTCGAGACTCCCTGTTGGCATTGCTAAAAAATTCATCTGCTGAATAATAGAGAGTATAACATGTTTTATGTGTTCTTTTGTTGTGAATCTGTGTGACTGGCACCTAATTGTTTCACTGAACATGACCAAAACATTTGTTAATCGGGTCATTTCACCCTCGATTCCAATTCCTCATAGGATGAGTGTGTAGGCAAGGTTTTTTTTGCCAAGGGACTGATGGCATTCGCATTAAAAGTTACCAACTACAATTACAATCGTTGCAACATAACACGAAGTTTATATGGTGAGCTTAAAGATAATAATAATAATATTCTCTTTACTCAACAATCCGGTTGACAGAACGCAACCGGTTACAGTGTACAATTATGCAGTTTAAACAATTCACAAGAACGGAGATCACAGAATACACAAATCTTAACTATACTAACTGAGCAGACAGCCTGCAATACATGACGCTAATAGCAGCCTACAAAGCAAATCCGCCCAACGGGGGCTAAAACTCGCTACCTATCGCACTCTACGCCAGCGTGTTATCCATTACTCTACCGGGCCCCAAAGATCTACCAAAGTACCGATTGGAATGTATAAAGAAGAACCTTAACCTCTTGTACGGCAGTGCCCCGTCTCCACTCGTCGTACCACCAGCGAACAGTGCTGTACTTCGGGTTGATGGACCCATCGGACAGTAGCTCCTCGCTAACGTCACTCCCCAGTTCAAGCACGCTCTTGTGGAACTTCATCGCCTCGGCGACAACCATGCCATTGGCGAAATATTCCTCAAACTGGACTCGCCTTTCAGCAGAGGCAGGAAGATGCAGCAGGGTTGCGATGGTGTTCAACAAGTGATTATGAATATTCATGAGCACAATGACTCCTGGCAATCCATCCTGCAACAGAACCAGAAAACTTTATGATTACTACGAGAAGAAAACAAAGACCGGTCAAAACAAATATAAATTTTAAAGTTGTTCATATGCTAACTGGAACCGAGCATATATAAATTGATGTCATCCTCGTTGTTGTCATCGTCATTACATATAATTTTATGTATGATGATAAATGCCTAATGAACCGTGCGACCTGGGTAACATAGGCATACAATATCCACAGAGAAATAATTTCTAGACTAATGTACACCTGTATCAAGAGCACATGGCAATAAACTGTCTGATAATTTAATCTGCAGCAGATTAATGTGCTCTCTCTACCAAGAGACTTAGAACATGAGCACACCGACGATGCAAGCCGATGTCGTCATCATACTGAATATACTATATTAATTAAATCAAGTCCAAAATATCCACTAAATCCAATATAACAACCCCAGATGAACATTGTCTGTTTCATATACATTACTGAAAGCCATGTATTACAAAGTAAATACTGAAACCCGTTTGTCTAAATCGTTCAGAGTGCAACTGAAGATCAGCTTACCTTGATATGTGGATTTCCCTGCTTCGTCCGCTTTGTGACTAGATTCACCTTCTGACAGAGACTTGCCAAACAATTGCAGTTCTTTGACACTCTTTTTGTCTCGCACTTGTTGAAAGAACTATGTTGACAGACGTAGTCGGTTCGATATGCCAGTCGTACAACGTTCGGATAAGTGTTTCGTATAATCCACTTCGTCTTTGTGCGAAGTTCAAACTCGCGTAACCACTGCGCCATTTCCTCTTTCGTTGCTGCATTTGTCCGCACAGTCGCTTGGTAGCCGTCTTCTTTCTCAAGATACTTGACGACGCAGTTCCGAAAACTTTCTGGCAGCCATTCGAAATTGCCACCATCGGTCGCCATTTTGTCCACGGACGACGGAAGCGAAGACCATTGAGATAAAATGTTATAAGCCGAAATTGGGTCACGCTATTTATAACTCGTTTCCCTATTGGCTCGTCGAAGCCTTGGATCCGCAGCCGGGTAGCGTCTCCGAATTCGCCGTGTTCGTGCTCGCACAACCACTGTGCCTCCTCTTTAGTTGCTGCATTTGTCCGCGCTGGTCACCTTGTCACCTTGTGCCGTCAGTTCGAGGGACTCTAGCGACTGCCATGACCAGCCTTCTCCACGCCGTTCTGTTCTGTGTCACATCCCTCAATTGTCCAAGATTCATCCCTGTCCTCCTGTGTATATCCTCCATCCATCTGATCCTCGGCCGTCCTCTTCTCCTTGTACCCTCTCCACACGCCAGCATCAGTGCCTTCTCCAGTCCACCCGTGCGCATCACGTGACCAAAAAACATCGGCTTCTGTTTGATGATCCTCTGCAGCAACGACATATCCCCTCTTAGTTGACCTATGTCCTGGAGCACAGATTCATTTGTTCTCCTTTCTCTCCACGATATACCGCTGTTCCACACCTCTGATCATACGGTACCTCGACCCGGACCACCATGGACTACTCTTACGGACAACCCTTTTGACTCAACGCATTTGATCCTGATCCTATGGTAACTCGACCCGGACCACCACGGACTACTCTCACGGACAACCCTCCTAACTCAACGCAGCGCTCGTGAATAAGCCGGTGCCTCGCGCTTGGCTTTCCAGTGGCGCTTTAGAAATTAGGAGATTACGATTACGATTACGATACCCAGCAACCTCCTCCATATCCACATTTCACACGCAGCAATGTAGTCACCCAACGCGATCGTCTTCGTCCACGTCGCACTGGTCAACGACCTCATAATTTATTTATTGTTCCGCACTGTAGCTTGGTAACCGCAGCCATCGCTGTTCTCCTTGCACCCAGCGACTAAATTGCGAAAACTTTTTGGGAGACAGTTGAAACTATCACTTGTTATGCCTTTCGACCAACTGCTGCTCTGATATCCATTAGTCTAACAGTGTTACCACTCCTTTGGTTTTTTCACAAGATCTTGGGTTTTTCGATCCTAACCTGGGAAATGGTTTTTTTTCGGAAAGAACTTGGGTTTTTTGCTTGTTTTTTTTCGGCCGAAAAAACGAGAAATTTTGGACATTTCCGGACAATTTTGGACATTTTCGGGAAATTTCGGGACTTTTCCAGAAAATTTTTCGACATTTTAAAAAAGATTTTGCGCCGGACGACTTAAAAAAGTCATCGGAATTTTTTGCCGGAAATTGTGGACACAATTTTGAAAGATTTATCATTTAATAATGAAAATAATAATATCTTTTCTTTAATTAAACGCCTGCAAGACGCACTGCGCTTTACATTTACAAGTTATGCAGTAATATTAATTAAACTTAACTACTAACTGAACAGACAGCTTTGTAATTACATGGCGCCAATGGCAGCGTATACAAAGCAAATCCGCCCAACGGGGGCTCGAACTCACTACCTCTCGCACTCTTGGCCAGCGTGTTAACCACTACTCTACCGGGCCCCCCCCCCCCCCTATGCCCCGGTTGACTAAAAATAAAAAAGGTCAAAAATTTTGGACGGAAAATTTTGGACATTTTCGAGAGATTTGGTAAACTTGGGTTTTCTTGGGTCTTTTCGCCCCTTCAACTTGGGTTTTTTCACTTTTTAGAATGGCAACGCTGATTAGACAGCTACTGGTCACTAACGGCACTTACAGTGTGTTAGCCGCACCATAGAAATGGTTGTATTGTTTATGGGAGGAATTGTTGTAGTTTAATTATATTATTAAGGATACTCTAATCGGCGTTCTATTCATAAATAAAGCAACATTGAACTTGCAAGGTACGATCTACGATTACGAAGGTACAGTTTAAAATATAATACTGCAAAATGGAAGAACGCTGCGATTCTTCAAACGGTCCCACACCATGGAGTCTACCGCTTTATTAAACGCGCTGAGTTACGGATAGCCTGGTGTATATGCATTGACAATTATTATAGGTACATACGTGATTCTGGTGCAGTTTGTTATATGGTTCTTCGGTATTTCGGGATTTTGCACACCAAAACCTTGAAGCAGTGCAAAGACAAAAACTATATTTCTTATTTATGCTGTCTTGGCTTTAGGTTTGTTAATATTAATATTGTGGCATGCACCCAAGATACCCGTCCTCAAATCACTGGCTTAAAATACCTGAAATGATAGAATAGAAGTAATATCACTTACCCTGGGGCGGATCCAGTGGGCAATCCGGCCATGCCCGCCCTTCAGAAATGTGCATGGGACGTGGCTCCCCCCATCCGGTTTCAACAAGCTTTCGATCAATGAAGCGACTACTGAAAGCTGATGATTTAGCATTGACATGGAAAAAGGGGCATGTTGTTCAAAGAGATTTTGTCACTGAAATGAATAAATGACCAAAAAAGGTCTCAGCTATTTCAGGAGGGAGATTCGGTCTATTTTCAAAACATTTTGACCAGATGACTAAAAACATCGTCAGCTATTTCGGGAGGGAAATTGGGTATGTTTTCAAGACAATAAGATCAACTAAAGTTTTCCCGACCCAATGTAAAAAAATTTGTCCCTCCCTTCGAAAATTTCTGTATCCATCCCCGACTTACCTGTAATCCACTTCAATCATCTCAGCCGTCCTATCTCCCTTCAGTTGTTCACCTTCCAGCTCCTCTTTGTCAAAACTGCTCCGCCCTTCCATCACCTCATCACTAAAATTTTCAAATTGTTCTTTTCTCTTTAGCCATTGCTACTCCGTCTCTTTGAACAAACTTTCACCAGTTCTATGACAATTATCTAACCCATCATGCGGACTCGCCAAAACTCAACCTCTTCCTGTATCTCTACAGGTCTTTCACTCGAACCTGAAAACTTTGTTTCTTCACATATCCTTTCCTGTTCCCTCCACTTCTCTCTACCTCCCACATCATTCCAGCTCTAAACATCAACCACCACAGCCATCTGACTAACTGCCTGCCTGACTCTTGGGATCTTGATCCCCATGCTATTGATTTTGTTTTAATTGAACACCCATGAATATGCTGCTTCCTGCGATTTTGTGAACGCTGTAGAAGTTCCATGCTTATGATTATGATGGGTTAGATAATATCTTCAGTACACATTGGAATGTTAAGATACATTGCTGACAATTTGAACACTCGTGAGGCAGTCTGAGCTAATCTGCTCTATTTTATAAGTTTGAACGATCCATGTTCCAGTGATTAACAGTGAAATGAAAGTTATATACTGTAAAGTTCTGTCGCCTGTAGTTCCGTCTGCTAGATTGGTGTATATTTGTTTTAGTTACATCTCAAGGAAAGACTGCGCAGTTTACCATGTCAGGAAGTTATTACTTTGTCATCGTCGGCCATCAGGATAATCCAGTCTTTGAGATGGACTTTCTTCCTGCAACTAAAGTTAACGACCCAAAGGTGACTCTGGATAAAATCATCATGCATGTATTGACACAGACTGTATGAGCTCTCAGTTGCTTTGTTTTGAGCAGTACTTTACGTGTTTGCTATGAAAGTTTCACAAAGTAATTGCTGTGGATGTTTAGATATTTGTTTAGGAGACTCTCAACTATGTCGTTGCTATAGACTATACCTGAGGCGTTTAAATCACTTAACAGTGCACGTTTTGAATTACCAGTGGCAATAATGTTTTAGAAACTGTTTCATCAATAATTTTTGTGGGGGCACGGCAGGCGAATGGATATAGTGCTCAACCTGTAACGTAGAGAGTATTAGTGCCGTAATTATGTTGGCTGCCTGTGTCAGAGTGCATGGCTTGTCGCTGTCAAGGCGCCTCTGTAACGGCATGTGCTGTGTTTACCGCACCATAGAAATTGTTGTTATTATTATTATTGTGGATAGAGCTCCCAAGGTGATCAGTGTGTAAGGACTTTGAGCAAGGTCTAACCCGCAATGTTTTGTGGTATGGATGTGGCCTTTTCTAAACTTTTGAAGTGGGGCAGAGCCAAATACAGTTGTATTGTATATTCAGTTGTCTTGTTTCTGTTGTGAACAGAGAGATGATCATAGACATTTGAATCAGTTCATCGCCCATGCGGCTCTCGACTTGGTCGACGAGCAGATGTGGGCGAGTAACAACATGTACTTGAAAGTCGTTGATAAGTTCAACGAATGGTTTGTGTCGGCCTTCGTAACTGCTGGACGTATCCTTTGTTCATTGATGCTTAAATTGATTGTCTGTCTCTGGTAATATACCTAGAATGAAATCTCTTTTCTAGTTGCTGGGTCTTGATTTCCTGTATCTGATTAGTAACTTGTGTCATTGTTTGCTTATTTAAGACTTATCTTTTACAAGTTGCTTATCAACCGCAGACTGCCTCTGAAGTGAATGTTTGTTATAGCCACAGTTATATCACACATAAATAGATATCCTCCCATTGTACAAAGACTTTCTTTTTCTTTGCACTGGGAATGCCTGTGATTAGGTTGTACTGTGAGAGGTGGTTTATAATTCTGTAAATTGAATAAAATAGAACATGATCCAATTTTTAGATTGCATCTGTTTCACACTTTGAATCTTGGTATTATGTTAAACAGCTCTTTACACTTGTATGGCATACCAGCATCATTAAGATGGAGAGGATGAGATGTTAGACATGTGGTTAGACCAAAAGGTTAACTAAAACTGGGTCACATGAATCCTCAAAGCCAACTCCAAGTTACTCAACACTCATTGTCGTTATTAGGGGATTTTAGGGGTTCTTCTACTTCCAAAGTAAATGCATTTCTGTTGAAGAACACGATCATGTCTAGTGCACCCCAAAGCTAAATACTCACCGTGTTTTGCTGGCTATGCTCCTGGTTAACCTTAATTGAAATCGGATGTTGAACCTTGGCTTGTGTCTGGTGTTGACAGAAATCAGTGCTTTTTTCTTGACCTTGAAATGACAGGAATGCGGTTTATTATGTTGCACGACGTAAAAAACGAGGACGGAATCAAGAACTTTTTCCAGGATATGTATGAAACATACATCAAGGTTTGTACCAACTGCTCAGCCGTGTTATGGTTGATTAAGAATTGGTGGTAACCAGCTGAGATTTGGTGTATTTAATTTTTTTTTCTGATTCGTCAATTATAGTAAATATTATAAGACAAATTTGTCACTTGATTTAGTTCATTCTTTGTTAATTTAGTTATCAATTCACTAGAATTTGCATTAACAATGGTTCTTAATTCTAATACTTAATATAATTTCTCTAAGTGCATAATTATATTTGATATAAAAGTTTAATTAAATATTTTAATAGGTTTGCTTGACTTTAGAAATGTGCATATATGCATTGCTGTAGTAGGGCTTGAGAATTATTATTATTACATAAATTTATTACGCGCGCAAGGTCACACCAAAGTGTGAATCTGAGTAAGGGAATGAATGACTCAAAAGAGTTCTACAAGGTATGTGCTCACATCAATGTGAAGCATGTATAAGCATATTTGTATGTATTTTATATAGATATAGAAATTATATTGCTTTCTTTTATTTCAATTAAGCCAAACTTATAATATTGCCATCAGGAGGTTTTAATAGGTATTACACAAATGCCCAAGTACAATTAGTACATAAATGTCTTACGTAGATCAAAACACTATGCAGAGCCATGGTTTCTCGGTGGTAGAACCCTAACCTGGAATGGCCTTCCTCTGACACTCCGCTGCCTTTCTAAAAGTTCTTCTCAGGCTTCCCTCTCTCATCTTAAGTGTTTTATTTGGCCGCGCTGAGGTTGGGAGCGCCACTGTAGCCTATAGCCCTCTCGAAGACGTGCTATACAAATGCATTTAATGAATGAATGAATGAGTTACATTGCTTCTCATTTGTTTCAGTTTTCGATGAATCCATTCTACAAGTTCAACGGCCCAATCAAGTCGGCATCATTTGAAAAGAAGGCCCAGTTCTGCGGCCGAAGGTATCTCAACAACTGAAGATGAACGTTGTAGTTTCTGAAAGTAATAATCTGGTTATGTGCAGTGAGCCACTGGGAAGATCTCTCGAATTTCACCTCTGCATTTGACATTACGGTATTGTCAGAGATGTTGCTTGCATTCCAGGAATTTTAAGCATCGATGAGGTCCTGGCCACAGACGCTAAATGTAATTATTATAACTGGTTTATAATTGTTCTATAATAATGTTATTATTCTGTATATAAATGTGCCACAAGTCTACAACTTAATTTTCAGGACAGTGTACGATAGTTTGTGAAAGCTACTGTTGTGACAGCACGTGACATTTAGGTCAGATGTGTTTCTCTTTTTGGCTGCTACATGATCACTGAAAGAATATGATGCTTAGTGTTTCATGTTAGTGTTTCCGTGTTTTAAACTGGTTGCCATGCATAATACAGCAGAGGTCTTGAAAGGCACTAGACACTGATAATATGATCAATATACAATTAATAACATAGCATTTAAAAAAAATAATATCACATAGAAGTCCAGACTACAGAAAGACACCAGAGTTCAATCAACCACATTTGTCCATGCGAGTCAGAGTAATTTTATCTTAGTTTGGCCAGGTCTACTAAATAAAGTAAGATGTCATTGTATTTTCTAATAATTTAGAATTTATTTTTGCTTGCTACCATAGTAATTAAAAGAAAGTTCTTTTTATGGGGTTGCTGGAGATGTTACACAAAGTTTCTATAATTTACGATATTTGTGCCCATCAACTAAAACATGCACGCGAAATGCGTGCATGAACTATTCCTGCTAAACGATTTTTAGACGGAACTTGTGCTCGTTATGTATGGCGGCTTGCATGTATGTGCATGCGTGTGTAGATGTCTGGTAAAGTGATTTCTGATCATATTTCTGCTATTACACTGTCGTCATCATCGAGTCCTAGAATGTATCTCTCAAAGTTCTCAATGTCCTGCATTGCTTCCTGTGCAGTCACGCTGCTGTCGTCGTCATCACACGTGATGGATCGTAGCGACGAATCCTTTTTCGTTCTTTTGATCTTTGGCAACTTTTTCCACGGACTACATCTCATAACCATTTCTTCTTTCTGCAATTTAAACGTGCAATTTATCAATATTCTAAATTTGTAAATATTGCGGGTTTGAACCCAGCACTGTCAAAATTTCATGAAAAATCCAAGATAACAACAAAATTAATTGTTTTCAATTAAATGAACAGTTTCATGGACTCTTTTTGCACAAAGAAGTAGTAAATGGCTCAGTGATTAATTGAATGTAAATCAATTAATCACGATTAAATTTAGGAGATTTAAATTAATAAAGTTATTCGTATTATTCGTACGCTGTAATTGTAATCATGCCTTACAATCTGCAAAAAATTCATTGGAATTTTTAATGTCTGCCCTTAACATTTAATTCCTTCAACCTGCTGAATACCTCACTTAACCATGGTGACGTGACCTGCTGGAATTGTATGGCTGACATCGCCACTGGTATGAAAATAAGATTTTTTTGCACAAGTATTTTATCGATGGGCCCCTTATAAATATAATAGTCATCACATTTGTATTCACTGTACAGCTAACAAGCATCTTTGCTGGAGTGAATATCTGGTTGACATGCAAGAGTTTTACTTTGTGCATTTACTGCAGAAGTGTCTTTGCTAACTTTCATACCTGTATTCTGGCCTGCCTGTGCCTTTCCAGGAGGGCTCTGTTTGCTTCTCGGATGTAGGCATATTTCTCAAGTCTTTCCAATTCATCCATTCTCCGGTACTCAAACAGTTTCTCAAGGAACTCTCTTTGCTTTTGTTCTGTACAAAATAAAACATGCCAGAGTGTTACCATTACCCTAAACCCCTCCCATGCTATGTATTTAGCAAACAACATATTAACAATTAATATAAATTACAATACATGTTGTCAGGGCTGAAAGTGGTTTTGAAAAGTTGCCGGGTCTGACTTTTGGCGGGAAAGCGCCGAAGGCGCGACGGTGCGAGTGCCGAAGGCACGAAGCCCATACCGACTAGGGGGTCTGGGGGAGCGTCGTAAGCTCCCCCAGCGGGGTCTGGGGCTCCGCCCCAGCGACCAACGCATTTTTAGATGTGTTGACCTCAACTAGAGTTCATTTTAGGCTCTTATTTGCCAGCTATTTTATGAACGATAAAGTCATGAAAACTTCAAGAAGAAGTCTTTTTGCAGAGTAGTGTTCAATGAATGTCTCCACCACCGTCACCGTGCACGACATAGGCCTATAAATTTGTGAATTTCCACACTGCACGAGGTACAATTTTTTGCTGTCGTCGTAACAAAATTGCTCATTATGGATAAACAGTGGATAACACTCTAGAAATTTATAGAGTCTAATGATATTGCTGAAATATTTCTGAAATATTGGGTATATCAGCATCTCCATCCCCAACCGCAAATTCCGGGATCCGCCCTCAGGCCCCTTAAGTCTCCGCCTATGAATGTTGCTGCTAATTTAACACCCCACTTCCTAATGTAGTTGTACAGGACTATCGGCGTAGACCCTCCCAGGAAGCCGGCGGGCCGCCCAGTAAGGTTGTGGTGCACATAACCTCTTCGTGGGTCGGCGGCATGTTTCACATATCTGCGGTGTATTCATTGGCATAAACATCTACGCTAGTCATTTGCCGAAAATTTAAAAAAAGTCCTACCGTTTTAAACTTTTAACCTATAGTTTTTGGCGAATCACGACCTTTTTTTAGTCATTCGCAACTGACTTTTGGTAAACAAGCGACCCGGCTGAGACCCGGCAACAGCAGGCCTCGAAAATCGATGCCGGGTCGCAGACCCGGACCGACCCGGCTCACTTTCAGCCCTGCATGTTGTCAATATATAAATAAACCAATGATTTTCAGGTTTCTGCTACAATTTCATGCCTTGCAAAATATTGTATTGGTACAATAAAAGTCAGTAGATCTACAGCACATTATTGTGCACTTGTAAACAATGTATTAGGATTAATCAAATTTCAGTTGCCCCCATCTACAAAATATCTCGCCGACTCTGGATGACACTGAACCAATTCAGAACCGGTCAGAAGTCGCTGCACGGCAAATCAAATTCGTTGGAAACAGGCTTCGAACCCTCTCTGCGACTGTGGAGAGGTGCAGTCTATGTCTCACTTCGTCAATGACTGCAGAATAACTGGTTTTCCTGGCGTCTGCTCTGCATATTGCTGATGGCGATGCTGTGCGCTTGCTTAGCGCGAACTGCAAACGCTAAATAATTAGCTGCATTTTATTGCACTGTAAAGATTCGGTGGCCAGCGTATAATATGTATTTGCCTATTACAGCAAGAACTTTCAATTTTGAAGGTGTAGCTTACTGCTGTGTTGGTGATGTCCAGGTCACCATCACTTCTAAATGTTACCACCACTTTTCTGCCATATGCTAACCTATTTTTGCAATATAAGACGGCATTATTTTTGTATGAACTAAGTTCAGGCAACAATGATTAATGGAGTCGGGGTTGGTCACCACTTTATTGGGCAAATACGCTAACAAATGAAATAAATAGGGGTTTCTCACCATGTTGTAATTCTTCCGTATTTGCTCTTCTGTTTGAAACTGGAAAAAAGCATAGTGTAAACAGAATTAAATAAGACTCAATTTAAATACTAAGAATAATTTCAGCGCGCTCTGCCAATTGAAAAAGTTTTTTTAAGACTCTGAACTTTCACCATCAGCATAGATTTCCCCTCAGTTATTACGAGTACAAAGGCTTCCAACTCCTCTACAGTCCTACCACTCCCCGATACTGCAGTTTCGCCGAAACCTTGGAATTGGGGCATTAGGTTTAAAAAGTCAACATTGCGAGAGAGGTCGATGAACATCTTTTAATTTTAAATAGAAGTACTTACTGACAGACGTTTGTGCATTGCTCGCAGTCGTTAACATTTTAAATAACAGTTACCATAATTATACGTACCATAATTACTGTTGATTGGGGCGGAGCGTTGTCTCTGTTTGATGTCGGTTGATACTAATCTGGATTCCATGTGTGGAACGAGGTTGACCGACTGCCAGAAGGTTTTTGCAAAGCTCAGATCATCGTAAGAACTTCCAGAAAACGTTAGTTTCTCGTCGCTTATCCCGAAATCCTCGAATAAAGACGCCATTTTGGAAGTCAGTTGCTATTGGCAACGGATGCGAATAAAACCATTGAGATGTATAATAAATATAAAAGTAAGTACGTAAGTAAGAATATTCTTTATTAATATTATGAACATTATCTCTCCACAATCCCAAGGTATCTCTCCACAATCCCAAGGTAAAGTCAGCGCATTGTAAACATCGCCGTTAATAAAGATGCTTATCGACCCATTAAAATTAAATTAGAATCAGCCAGAAAATCTAGTGAGATTTATTTTTTGCTTCTGTAGTCACACGTGTGTCAATGGGCCAATATTAGGCCCTATGCCTATCCGTAGACCTTTAGAAAGCCAGATTCAACAGAATTGCTTAAAAGTCCGCATAATATTGATTTTTATCTGGTAAACAATTAGGCATATTACAGTGACTAAATAGAGTACGGTATATAATCTATTAATCCAGCCTACGGCAATATGTTTGTAGCAATATGTTTTTCCCACAGTGCGTTTGCATGTGGTTCAATAAAGAAAATACTTACTTACTATTGTTTTATACAAGCCTACGTCATTATTTTTGCGGTACAAAGATCATTTGTTGATAATCGAAGCTTCGATATTAATAAACCGATGATTATGGTATGTAGCCTAATTGTTGCCATAGAGATTTTTGCATTCCTTATAGGCCTAGCCGAGTGATTTTCCGAGTGAATTGCGTTTCTAGTGTGCAGTAGGCCTAGTTGTTGAATTTCGGATTGTTTTCAGAATGTAATGTAAATGTAAATGTAAATCTTCGAGAATTTCTCAGCGCCCACAAAAGCCACGTCAGGGAGACCAGCTTATTCACCGGCGCTATATCAAATCAAGTCCGCAATAGCCAGAGCTGCCGTTTTCGTTCCGGTGCCAGGTCAAAATCCGGGGAGGTCAAGCCGAGGAGACAGCGTGGTGCTACGGTGGTTGTCGGTGATGGTGGTGGTTATGTGATGGAACCTGATTGGAATCTGGATAGGATAGGTTGAAGAGTTCGGTTTTCAGTCGTGAATGGAATGCAGCAGAGGAGAGTGCAAGCGGAGGAGAGGTTGAATTTGGAGGTGAGACTGCAGGAGAGATAGGAGGGTGAGCGAACAGGCGGAGGTATGTTGGGAGTCCGTTCCAAAGAGCTGGTGCAGCATAGACTAAGGAGCGGTCGCAGAATTTCAGAGAGGATGATACTGGAGGCCGAGAGAGAGAAAGATATGATGATGAGCGCGTAGACCTGTGCGGTTGGATGGTGATTAGTTAACGAATGTAGGAGGGCTGAGAGGTTTGAAGAGCGTTGTAGGTTAGAGAAACAATTTTGTAATGGATGCGCTGAGAAACTTTTAGCCAATGAAGAGACTTGAGAACAGGGGTTATGTGGTGATGTTTGGGAGTCTTAGTGACTGCGCGGGCAAGAGCATTCTGGATAGTTTGCAGGCGTTTAATTTGAAGAGAATCTATTTCATGGAAGAGCGAATTGCAGTAGTCGAGTTTGGAATGAACTATTGAGGTGGCTATTGTGCTTCAACTTCAGAAGGTTTCTGTTCGCACTTCCCTCCGGCTCCGGCATCGAATCGATCCGTGTGACCGTGTCTCTGCATTCGTCAACAATCAGTGTTTAATCTAGTCCCCCTCCTCTGGGGGGGGGGGAATTGAGGTTTCTGGGGGGGACACAGTTGAGCGTCCGAAGGACGTTCGAAATGCGCATAGCACCGAGACTAGGAGGGAGAGGGGTATGGGGAGGGGCGCATCCCCTCTTTTTCAGTGACCCATTAGAAACTTTTTGAATTTCCACATTGCAATGGCAGCATTTTAAGGTGTCGTCTTAACAAAATAGCTGTACTTTTTCAGTGGCCCATTAGAAACTTTTTGAATTTTCACATTGCAATGGCAGCATTTTAAGGTGTCGTCTTAACAAAATAGCTGTACTTTTTCAGTGGCCCATTAGAAACTTTTTGAATTTCCTCATTGCAATGGCAGCATTTTAAGGTGTCATCTTAACAAAATAGATGTACTTCTTCAGGGACACATTAGAAATTTTTTTGAAATTCCACATTGCAATGGGAGCATTTTAAGGTGTCTTCTTAACAAAATAGCTGTACTTTTTCAGTGGCCCATTAGAAACTTTTTGAATTTTCACATTGCAATGGGAGCATTTTAAGGTGTCGTCTTAACAAAATAGCTGTACTTTTTCAGTGGCCCATTAGAAACTTTTTGAAATTCCACATTGCAATGGCAGCATTTTAAGGTGTCATCTTTACAAAATAGCTGTACTTTTTCAGTGACCCATTAGAAACATTTTGAATTTCAACATTGCAATGGGAGCATTTTAAGGGGTCTTCTTAGCAAAATAGCTGTACTTTTTCAGTGATCCATTTAATAGAAACTTTTTGAATCTACACATTGCAATGGCAACATTTTAAGGTGTCATCTTAACAAAATAGCTGTACTTTTTGAGTGACCCATTAGAAACTTTTTGAATTTCCACATTGCAATGGCAGCATTTTAAGGTGTCATCTTTACAAAACAGCTGTACTTTTTCAGTGACCCATTAAAAACTTTCTGAATTTCCACATTGCAATGGCTGCATTTTAAGGTGTCATCTTAACAAAATAGCTGTACTTCTTCAGTGATCCATTAGAAACTTTTTGAATTTTCACATTGCAATGGCTGCATTTTAAGGTGTCATCTTAACATGATAGTATCATATATTATAGTAGTAAATAATGTCATTATAATCATATAATAATAAATAATATCACGGTATATTATAACACTTCATGTAAAACAATGATGAAAACAGTAACTAAAAACCAGTATCATTTCGTCAAATTTTTCTGGGGGGGAAATGTCAATCCTGGGGGGGAACTTTCCCCCCCCAAAGACGTCTAGATTAAACACTGGTCAACAATCACCGAGGAATGTAGACTACGTAGGCTTAGTCTAGGCTATGTAGCCTACGTTCAACCACAGGCTTAAATTCACAGCGAAACTCAACGCAGTGAGACATCACGTACCTACGGCGTCTGCTGCCAACCGTCTTCAGACATTCGATCGTGTCACATAGATGCCAACGATTTTGCTAAGCCTATTATAATTAAAATAGCTGGTCAAAAATAAAATTTCTAAATGGGGGGTGGTGGTGGCCGGATTGCCCCCCTGGATCCGCCCTTGGACCTGCAGGTTATACGATGTCGATACAGCTTAACAAGACCACTTCCTGTAGGTGTGACGTACCTCACCAATATTGAAATGTCGAAACGGCTTATTGCATTACACTGCACTTGTCCATTTTGCTAGGCTATAATTTTTATGAGACGTCATTCGGTTGGTCGGTACTCCGTTTGATACTGTTCGGGAGAAGAGTGAAGGGAGGAACAGAGGATTTCTCCAGATGGAAGGCTGACTGGCTGTTATTACCACTAGAGCATATGCATTATACAAAATATGTTCTACAACAAAGTGAATATAAATTCTATACATTTTATAGTGTTCTTCAACCACCAAGATTTGAATGGCGATGCAGTAGGCCTATAATACTATAGGCCCAGTGCTTAAAGTGTGGGATAATAAGTGCATGGACGCCCCTTACATTTCCAAAAGAAGTGCCTGGACGCCCTATACCTTTCCAGGCTGCTCTGGCCAATAAGTGGCAGAACAACGTTCAGATTTTAAAATAAGTGCATGGACGCCGTCCATGACCGTCCAGCCACACTTTAAACCCTGTATAGGCCTACTGCATCGCCACTCACATCTTGGTGGTTGAAGCCGATGCTGAGAAAATTAAGTTGGTCTCTATATTATAGAGACCGACTTAATTTTCTCAGCATCGGGATATAGCCTATATATAGGCGCTCGCACACAAACACACATGCACACATGCACACACACACACACACACACACACTGGGCCAGGGGCGGATCCAGGGGGGGGGCCAATCCGGCCATGGCCCCCCATTTAAAAAATGCATGGAACGTGGCCCCCCCATTTGGTTTTAAACACATGTAGTGGGAGAGAAAAACAGGACATCTGGCCCCCCCTATTAGAAAATCGTACGGGACGTGGCCCCCCCGTTCGGAAATGGCATCTTCTTTTCCTGAAAAAATTAATGGATGACTAAAAAAAAAAAAAGGTCATCAACTTTTTGGGCGGATAAGCTGGTATCTTTTTCCCCAAAAATTGGTCGATGACTAAAAAAAAAAAAAAAAAAGGTCAACTTTTTTTGGCGGATAAGTTGGTATCTTTTTCCCGAAAAATTGGTCGATGACTAAAAAAAAAAAAGGTCATCAGTTTTTTCGGCGGATGAAATGGTATTTTTTCCCTGAAAATTGGTCGATTGACTAAAAAAAATTTCTCCTGTCTCACAAGACCAAAAATTTTGGCCCCCCCCTCGAAAATTCCTGTATCCGCCCTTGCACTGGGCAGATGACAGAAATTCCGGGCTCCTAAGAAGAGCAATCACAGTCCCAGAAGCCTTCATGAAATTTGTATAAACAAATCAAAGTAATAAAAGTGCGGGTACAATCTACGATATATTTTTTACATACATTTATTATTTCACTGTTGTTATTTCTTGTTGATATGAAGTTTAGTGTCATGCAGTAATCCTATATTTCAAAAGGCATCAATCATAAACTCTGTATAATATATATATATATATATATATATATATATATATATATATATATATATATATATATATATTATATATATATACGGGCCCTGAAAGTCGCTGGGCATTTGTCTCTGCCACCCCTGTCGGCGAGCCTGCGCACAACTCGTAAAGACTTTCAGTGATGCAATGACTACATGTTATTGAATTAACGTGAAAGCCTACGTTAACAATTTTTATATGTTCTCAGTCAATTGCTAATATTAATTTGCAGTAATTAGATTGACCAGGTACAATAGGATATGCATATCGATATTAAAAACGATAATTTAATTAAGTTAATTTAATTTTACAATTATTATTATGGCTGTTAATGATCAATGATTAATATCAATTACAACGACTCCTATGGAGCCTTCAAGTGATGGTTAGTCTTTCATGTAGCCTTTCTTGGCGACGGTTCGCAGCCTTTCGCCATCCAGATATGGGTTATGGGCGCGCTTGACGTTAGCCAGCTTCTTCAATTCGGACTCCATGTTGTCACTCGATGCACTCTAAAATAATAACAGTACCCGGTAATTATAATAATGCGTCAACAGACAGATTTACTCTAGGAGTCTAGGTCGTAATCGTAAACTCGAAATTTCTAAAGTGCCACTAGAAAGCCAAGCGAGGGGCACCAGCTTATTCACGAGTTAGAAGGGTTGTTCGTGAGAGTAGTCCGTGGTGGTCCGGGTCGAGGTGGCGATCTATCAATATTTAGGCCTACTCCTTGTTACAACGCAGACTAGATGTCCTGAAGTCGCACCTTCTCATAGAGTCGATTAGTATATAAGGGCCTACATTTAGACCTACATAGGGCCTAGCTTATGAAAAGTTATGAAAAATTATGGATTTAGACATCCTTGTTGAAAATGAAACAGGACAAAACACAAGTGAAAGCAAGCAAAATTTTAATTAATGAGCCCAATCATTGTCATCAAGCTTCAGAGTTGACTCATGGTTCTGAGTCTAAACTCTGGAGAACTTTCAACTTAGGCCCAGGCCGCCAAACTTAGTGCACTTTCCTGACTTCCATTTTTTAGGAGTGGCAAAATGTATACAAACCCTTTTGATTCTGGGAGATTTCTTAGCGACCAGAGTTTGTCTTTTCTGGCCACCAGAGTACGGATTAGAAGCCTAAAACACATGAACAAAATATGCAGTTATGCTGTTAATTCGCACAAAACGACGATAACAATTTTATAGGCCTAAGTGATAAAAAATTTATAGGCCTAAGTCTCAGTATAATTTTAATCTAAGTCTATTATTCTACAGCTTTTGGACATTTGGCTATTCATCTATTCTGACATGTTCTTGATAATTTATCATTATTGTATGCCCTGTCTAAAATGTGGTCTGATAAAGAGTCCTATGAAGTGTACGGGGCAGTGGCAAATTCAGCCGGATACCCATCACCGAAAAGAGAAGGCCTGCCACCTAAATGTTCTTTTCTAACAGTCATCTGAAATAATGCGCATTTCCACAGAACGAATCTTGTATCACAGCTTATTTTGTGCATTTTACGAATAGCGATTAGCAAGTAGGGCTATCGGTTATAGATTATCGGTTGTCAGAGAGACAGACACAGACAGACAGGGAGGGATGGAGAGAGGGAAGGAGGGAGGGATTTAAGAAGGAGGGATGGGACGAAGAAGAAGAAGAATGAGAAGAAGAAGAAGAAGAAGAAGAAGAAGCAAACGAAAGAGGTTGAACGATACCATAAATTCCACATCACCATGTAGGATGCTACCAATGCGAACATTCAGTTAAATGGTCGGCCTATAACCTAACCTTTAGGTAAACATATGAAATGATAGTAACGTAATATTATATACTCCATAGTAAATTGCTTGTATTGAACCATTGTGTATGTTATTACGTAGACCTACCCAGCCCTCGCTCAAGTATTCCTTGACGAAATCGCCCGTGCTGGGGCTTAGCATGGCCTCGTCAGCTGGATAGTCCTTGCTACTGCTTGACGGCTTCGGGCAATTGAACATGTGCTCCTCGTCGCATTTGCAGTCTCCTCTTGCCTCCATCGTCTTGATCCACTTCTGCTGTACATCCGCAGTGTCCTCGATTAACTCAATGCAACCGTCCTTCTCTGCAAAACGTCAAAACGTAGTCCCACATGTATTCCTACGCAGGGATGTTTTTAAGAAATTTTTAGAACTGCACAACCCCTTCTTTCCCTTAAGTTCCCATCCTGCATGGCAAATTACTTCCAATAGGATGACAATGACCTTTTTTGCTAGTTTTAACTGCACAGAACTTGTGACAGAAGTGCTTATACAGCTGCACAAATCCATTTAGAACTGCACATTTTGTGTACAACTGCACGTTAAAAAAGCCCTGTTCCTACACCGTCTTCAGATACAGGCCACAGTTAAGAAGAGTGTGTAATAAATACTTAGAGATTCAAAGCTGCTAGATATTAATACTAGGGGCGGCGCTATGCCAGGGCATGGCAGAACAAATGACTTGGTTAAAAAGACTGGTCGTTGCCCTGCCATAAATTTTGCCCAGCCCAAGCTGCTAGGTGTTGATGCATGGTGCAATCTGCAAAACAATGAAGTTGAACACTCTTCGCTGATTCAGGCCATTCATACATAGATTGGACGCTTCCTATTGGATGATGACTCGCTTGTGCTATGAATATTAATTAGGCTTGACTTAGATTGTGCTCGTACCGGCAATCTCACTACTACTACTACTACTACTACAGCAATAACTAGATGAAATTTCCATATTCCTCATGCAGAGTCCATTATATTTATTCATCCATCCGCCAATCATCCATTAATGTATCCACACATGCACACGCTCATATATCCATTCATCCATCCATCTACCAACCCATATACACATCCATTCATTCGTCCATCCATCGATCCATCCAGCTTACCCGTGTATCCCTTGGGGCATGGGTTTGGCGGATGGCAGTAGAATGGCAGAGATTCGTCTGACTTGACTTGTTGGATGTTCCCGTACGTTCCCTGTGGATTCAAATGCTGCTTTCCTTCACCAGCTCCACCTTCAGACAAACGCAAAGACTCGCATACATGTACATCATTGATCAGCTGTTGTGAAATGTGACCATCACGCCAATTGATTACAGAGATATCTGCTGTGTACTTCAGCCCATAGATTGAGTATTCACATATTACGAATATTAAGATTTTCAAATATTCACGAATATTAACGAATATTAAAACTGCCAACGAATATTATATTCGTAAAATATTATGTTTTTTCAAGAAATTCTTAATTCTTAATTCTTATTTTGATATTTATGAAAAATTTAAATGTTTAACTTTTACTGAATAAATTGCACAACATTGAGTTAGCCTACGCATAGGCCTATTATATCAGTAAGTTGCAATAACTTTAATAGATTTATTGTTAAAAACTTCAAGGTCTCTGCTGAGTCTGGCCAATGTGGCCATGCGGCATTCATATCACATTCGATACTTAGGCTAATATATGTTAGTCACTTTGTCTGACTTCTGGCCAGCCCTCCCGACTGAAAAGAGGCAGAGGCTGAGCAGAGCCACCGATGGCAGTTGGCAAGTAGATCTAGCAGCAATAGTTGGCTATATTAGAAATAAACTTTAACTGCCTATAATAGTAGGCTAACTGCAAATTAATATAGTAGTTTTATATCAGTGTAGCAGGATGAGTAAATATAAATGCCAACGCAGGAAATAATAGTGCCAGATTACAAGTAAAAATTATCCCGATCTCCGCATGTTAAGCGCATTGCTTATTTTAATTCAGCCTTGCCCTGAATACGAGAGAATGTAGTAGAGATGTAGCGACGTATGACTACGCTACAGGTTTCTGGTCGATAATATTATTATATAATTATTTTTATTTAATTTTTGATCGGTTTCAGGGATCTGATATATTTATTTTATTTCTGTGTTTTTGAGCTGCCTTGTGTGACCTATATTTTAATGTTGATTTGCGCTTGACACGGGTCACAGCGACCGCTGACGTAGGCAGCAGTCGCTGCTGTTTCATTGAATTCGTGTATTTTTCCCACGATATTGGCAATCGTCGCTCGCTGACTTGAAAGACCTCGCCGCCTGCTGTCAACGATTAGGCAACTTATCACACGGTTCGCCCGAGGTGGTCTGATGAACAGAGTGAGCGAGGAATACAGCCAGACAGACAAGCACAGACAGGGAGACAGATTGAGAAGGAAACACTGTAGGCGTGTGTGTTAAAATAGCAGCGTTTTCACAGGGTTAAACTGGTGCATTTGGTGCCTACGTGATCAGCGGCAGATGGCGCTTTTCAGAAGGAGAGATAGAAGGAGAAGGACAGTGAGCTACAGACAGACGCGGAGATACACAGGAGAGGACGCACGTGGCAGCTGATTATTGCCGCCTTGAAACAGCTGCACAGCTGCTGAGTTGGCGCGTTCGGCTCTTTAGCTGCGCATGCGTAGTAGAGGGACGCTCTCCCTGTCAGGCAGTAATAAAAGAGCAGCGCAACGCTGAGAGGCTCAGTTGCGCATAGGATCTCAGGGCGGTCGGATGTATAGTGAGTTGCGCATAGGATCTCAGGGCGGTCGGATGTATAGTGAGTTGCGCACAGGATCTCAGGGCGGTCGGATGTATTGCGGCGGTTGGTAGTTTTAGGCTCGATCAAGTTGGTGAAGCATGGCCAGGATAAGCGCCTGCTTGCACTAGTTGCGCATACACGGATTCTGTCGGCGATTCATTCTCTCTCGACATGGAGTCGATTAAATAAGGGGAATTGTTTATTGCGAGAAATACATCAGCGTCGCTGCAAGTTTTGCCTTCGCTCTCGCTTCGGATCTATTCCTGGATTACTAATTCAAGGCCTCTTTTCGCCCTGTCACACGGAGTGATTTATCGTGGGCATCGAATCGTCAGCGTTCTGAAATTGTGTTGCGAAGCGGTGGTTCGTATGTTTGCCTAAGGGCGTCTTTCTCAAACGGCTTGGATACATAGCCGAAATTGTTGTTCATTGCGTGAAATCAGCGACGGATTTAGCTGACCCTTTCGGGCGTTTCAAACTCGACGCCTTTCTGTGTGTTTCGTCGCATCTCTTGGATATCGTCTTCGTCGCTGTTCTTCGCACACGATCGGCTTTGTCCCTTGTCTTCGGACATAAGGTACGCTTTATTGGGGAATTAATACGATCGGTTATTTAGATATTTTGGGCTGAATTGAAATTGGCTGTGGGACTTGAGAGTCAATCGGGATTTAATTTAGGCATACTCCGGTTGATAGGTGTTTGCATTGAATTGTCTACATTTGATTTTCATTGAATGTCTTTACAAAGGATAGGAACTGATAATTAAACTTACTGACTTTTATGTTGATTGCTTTGAACATAATTGCTGTCAATTGAAGATTCAATTGATTGTGAATAATAAGAAATATTAATTAAACTTCTGACTTTGATCATTGATGGCATTGAATGCAACTGACGTTGAATGAATACTTGATTGATTGTGAGCTATAAAGATAGGAGTCATTTCTATAGCGCTATGGAGGAGTCTAGGCCAGTTACTCCTGCTCAGCCTTCTAGGCCCCCTTCTTCTATGGAGATATTGCTCGAGGCAATACAAACTAATGCTAGGTCTACTCATGAAGCCATTCAGACTAATGCTAAGTCAACTCATGAAGCAATCCAGTCACACGCTAGGTCTTCACAAGAAGCTATGCAGATGCATGCCAGAGACACGCAAGAGGCGATTGCCACGGTGGAGTTTAATGTCCTGGCAGTGCAATCAAATGTTAGCGATGCTATTTCCTCAGTGCAATCAAATGTAAGAGAGGAGATAAGAGAAGAGATCTCGGCTGTAAGAGATAATGTCAGGGAAGCGCTGACGGAAGTTGTATCACGATTGGAAAGGCTAGAGGCGTCGCCGGTACCCAAGCCTGCTGTGGATTTGAACCCTGGTTACCTCACCGCTATTACCACTGCGGACGCGCCATACCACTCGACCATCGGCCTGGAGGAAACTTTGGGTGCTAGGCCTAAAGATTTCACGCAACCTGGTATATTGCGAAGAAGTGATAGATTGGCTAGTAGGCCGCCAATTTCATATAGGGAGTACGGTAGTCGAAAAGACTGGCCGCCTTTCCTGGGTTGGGATCCGAACCCAGAAGTCACCTCCTCCTGTCCTCCCTCTATCTCTAGAGCTTGTCCACAGCAGCACGCGGTCCCATCAGGCGAGGATCCGGAAGTGGCGACTCCGGGGAGGCCGATAGGGGCGGGCGTTACAGAGACATAGGCCTACAGAAACTTAAACCTCTAATTAATACCGAGTAACATTGCGGTTTCGATCGTTCGCCTTAATTCGTTAACGAATATTTGCGAATATTTACGAATATTAAAAAATCTTAATATTCACGAATATTTACGAATATTAAACCCTAAAGTCACGAATACTCAATCTATGCTTCAGCCAAATGATCCATCAACTGAAGATTGAAGAGCCATGATGTCACTCTCATGAACAAGTCCGGATCAAGGGCATAGCAAATAATTGAGTATGATGGTGGTGGTGATGGTGGTGGTGATGATGATGATGATGATGATGATGATGATGATGATGATGATGATGATGATGATGATGATGATGATGATGATGATGATGATAAAGCTTATTCGAATACACATCCTATAATAATTATGTTAGACTGAGATGAGGGATCGGAAGGAGGAGATTTGCTTTTTTCTATTCATTTCACTTACGAATACGTACAAATGCATGTAGGGCCTACATTTAGATGCATACGTGCATACCAGAGATTATATTGTTGAATTTTCATTGTATTGTTTCTGACCACTTATAAAGTGCTTCTCACAGCACAAGAACCTTTCAGATGCGCTCCTAGAGCATGCAACCCCGGGAGAAGAGGCAGGGTTTGAGACAAGAGAATTTGACGAGAGACCATAATTATATGAGAGAGGATGACAGAGCGAACTGATGGGGGAAAGTCCATTCCATAAGATATTCCAAGCACTTGGGCTACAAGCGCAAGTAATTAGGTCTCAAGTACAAGTAGGCATATACTTATGTCTAAAGTCCAAGAGTCTATGTCTAGAGTACATGTACTTAGGTCTCATCTCATGCATGTTCAAATACGAGTACTAAGATATCGAGTACAAGTGAAAGTACAGTACTTAAGTGTCAAGTATGGGAGGAGCTCAAGTACTTAGGTCTCAAGTTCAAGTTGAAGCATGAGTATTTTGGTCTCAAGTGCAAGCACAAGCACGTTAGTCTCTGTAGTACAAGCAATTACGAACTGTACTGACAAATGCAAATACAAGTAGGCATATACTTCACCTGAAACGTGTATATAGGCGCTTTGAGCTTCACTGGGACTGTGTCCAAGATACTCGGAGTCACGGATGTCCGCCTGGCCCGTCGTTCTGTCAATCCTATCCTGGACAGTCTCATCCGAAAGGACATTGCCTTGGTCATCGTCTTGGTCGTCCTCTCCACGGAAGTAGCCCTGGTCGAGCTGCGAGAGGCGCTTGTACAACTCCTGCAGCATTGCGTCCTGGTAGTCAGCGTTGCCACCGATCATCGCGGCGTCCAGAGAGCTGCTGCCGCCACCGTAGGAGTGGACACCGCTGGACAGCAGGGTGACCACTGCCATCGCCAGGAGGGCGGTTACAGTCATCTTCATCTGATGATAGGGGCAGCGAAGCGGAAGCTGGCGGGGGCTGTCTTTACCTGGATAATGAGGACAATAATTATTTGGTTGTTGTTGCAGGTCTATAGATATGAATTATACGCTTAAGCGTGTAAAAAAATTAAATTCTTACTTATGGCCAAGATATTGGCAAAAACCGCAGGTGGCACTTTTTTGCTCGCCCTGTGGATGCAGGCAATTATTGCTGTGCAATGCAAATTCTCCAAAAATTAAACGGCCTTATTTCGTTACATGATAGCCTACATAAATCTGACGTTGATTCGAATTTTTTTAGGCTACTCGCCTAAGTGGAAATTGACGTCGACGGTTATGCATAGAAGTAGCCTATATCTTTTACATAATTATATAACAAATCCAAGTATGATGTGCAGATATTGTGCAAACTTTCGTGTAGGCCTACTCATACCCTATTGCAAGAATAAACATTTGAAAACAACAGGTGGTATTATAGACCTGCATACGAGGGTATAGGCAACTCATCATCATTCGTCGCCTACTCCACAAATGGGAGCGCTGCACGATGGGTTGATTAAATTTCTCCAACGTGTCAGATCTGCAGCCGATGTACACATTACTCATGTCTTGCAAGGTCGAGATTACCTGTAGCCTATAGACCTCTCACGATCATTATGTAGCCTATAACACGTTGGCTCTGTAAACCCTAATAATAAAACCAGTATAAAGATTGCCCGCAATCCACGGCCATTATGCATTATGCACGCAGATTGATCTTGGCAATTACCACCAGCTGGATGGCTGCATCAGGGAATAAGACGGTGTGAAGGCATATAAATTATACGAATAACACCATATGTATATAGGCTACTGCGTGTCTTCGATAGCATAATTATGTCTACTTCTAGAAAGATCGATCATGATCGTAATCACTAACCTTTTAGATCGAGATGCAAGCCTTGCACGATCACTGCGTCGTTCCTTTGCTGGTTTCGTTGACAAATGCCAACAGACGATAGCCAACGTCAGCCACGACTGAACCAACGCAGTCTCTGCAGCTCAAGCAATGTCGTCATCCGCTGATGTTAATGAGCCAATCCGGAAGAAGAAGAAGAAGAAGAAGAGAGGAGCGACACAGACACAGTGGTGGTGTCATGAGGCAGGTGCATGGTGGCATCCATGTAGACATGCAGACGGTTAAAGAGACGGACACACTGTCGCCGCATTCAGTGGATCAGCCTCCAACGACGTAGATCCGATGTGGTGTCAGGTTGGTTCTTGAGCGAAAGTAGTTCCGGAAAATAATGTGTTTGGCGCTTAATCGTAAACCCACTCAGTAACTGAAGCGCTACTCTAAAACTAAGTGTACAGCTCAGTGGCCGCGCTTGCCCCCTCCCCTTGGAAAATTGACATCAGATTCCTTTTTTAACTGCTGCTTTTTGTTTTTAACAAATTTCTTTGCACCGCAGCATTAGCCTAATAAATAATAATACGTATGGCCTACTATAATAAATTGATATACAAAGTGACACGGAGAAAAATGCACTTAGAAATTTTCTATGTGAATAATAGGCATATAGGCCTACCCGTGTTCATAATTTATTGCTTTGCATTTTTCGAGCTTTTGCTAAAAAGATTCACGGTGTCCATTGTGTTTGCCCCCAGCGGAGAAATATCTGCGGGTCGCGGGCGCCCACGAATGGTCATAATGGTATAGGCTACTTAGTATCAGAGGTGTACTAGGCCTAGACCTATCAGAGGCGGACCCAGGGACAACAGATTCTTTTTTAAACTGCTGGCTTCCATTGGGAAACGCCCATGGAACGTGCCTCGATCCCATTTGGTTTCAACAGAGTTTCAGCAGCAAGTTTTAATGGTGTATTTTCCAAACAATTCGGCAAAATGACTAAAAAGTCATCAGGTTTTTGGCAGGGAAAATGGTAGACTATATATTTAAAATATTTCAAGGCAAGTTGGACCAAATGACTAAAAAGGTGATCAGTTTTTTCGGGCGAAAGAAATTTTTCCCTAAATGTTGTCCCCCTCCCTTCGAAAATCTCTGTATCCGACCCGGAGACCTATATCCATATATAGGCTACATAATTATTTTGTCCTAATAGGACTGACAAGATACCGATCAATTGTTTGGTCACTGCTTGCATGGCCGCCTGTCTTAAACTCATTAACGAATTGATAGGAGAGAAAACAGGATAGGCCGAGTGGCATACCTTAAATTCGCATCAAGGTTATGTGTTTTGGTACCATAAGTGAGCAGCGTCGGAACCTTTTTCGCCTTGGAACCAATCCGTTACGACTATGGCTGCAGCGACCAGAGCGCACGTATACGGCCGCAGCCAAAGCTGCACCCACACACCCACATGCACACGCAAGTGCAAATGGCTCGCTATGCGCGTCGCCTTCTTCACTGCTTTCTATTGATTCCTGCGATCATATCATCATACTGATACAGTATCTCAATGTCGTAGGCTACAGCCAACACATATATATGCAGAAAAATCTCCAAGTCTGCCATTTGTCAATTCGCTAAACAGGAACGGTGTCGGCTGCAAGAGAATTCTATTGTCATGGCCATGCAACCGTTAGGATATAGGCCTATATGCTATAATATAACTGATTTTCATCTTGGCATGATATTTGCACAGCCAGCAACGATTTAATAGTATGCAGCATACGTAGCCGATGTGCATTCGAAGCGCTGCATTTATGAATCGTAATAAAAAAATTGTCATAATGTGTGTTATGGATAATGTCAAGCACATGCGTAGGGGCGACAACGTACGCTAAAACGAAATGTAGGCCTAACATGGTAGTTTTTTCTTGAAGAAGCGCTATATAAATGTCCGAATGAATGGTAAAGGCCGCCTACGCAAATATTGTAGCACCCACTGAAACCTACACCTGACCCCCACACACCAAGGCCGTAGCTAGGGGGGGGGGTGTTTTGGGTGTTTGAACACCCCCCGAAATGGAAAATGGGAAAATAATCTAATGCATGTACGAGCATATGACATAAAAACCATGAAACAAAACCATGAAAACACCCCCCGAAATGGAAAAAATAATGTAGTTTTTTGGTAAGGGAAATTGGTGAAACACCCCTCGAAATAAAATCCTGGCTACGGCCTTACCACACACACATGCGCGCGCACAACATATACACCCAGCCCCACACCCCTCCCCAAACACCCCCACACACTACCGCAACCGCATCACCACACTACGTACGACAGTTGTGTGTTCTGTGTAGCCTACTGTTGTTCTATTTCCCCTCATCTTCCTCGCGACTGCCACTACTATGATCAAACACCATGTCACCGCGTAAGTCATCATATTCACCACCACCACCACCACCACCACTACGCACCTAGCCTACACAGGGTCGGAAAAGCCCGAACTATATCATACGAGCCCACATGCATTTTTGCATGGGGAGGGGCAAAACTCAATAGTCATGGTAATATTTTGTGAGAAGAACTTGAAAATGCAAAACATGAAATAAAGAATAGTTTCGATATTAGTCCCAGCTTATAGCGATTGAATCTATGCGCGGGACAATTAACAAGATACGCCGATTAGCTTTTGTCATCATCTTGCCTGAGTGACGTAAGCAACCTTAATATATTAATTAACTAGATGCATGGAGGAAAGGATCCAGTGAAGAGGGACGCTGAGGGATGGAACTTGAAAATAGAGCGCACATTATTAGCCTATAGAACTGATTAAGGTCACAAAGAAGATGGGCATAATTATAGCCTACAATAATTTGTTATTTATACTGTGATTATATTGAGATGGACCATAATTTTATTGAAGCCATTTGAGTGTCTGCATGGGGGCTCTCACAGTAGGCTACGCCAACCGCATGAATGCCCACTGCAAACCAATCAATATAGGCCACTGATTCTCGAAGCTTGGGTTCGTAGGTGCTATACAAGTCTCTAAGATAAGGCCTACTCTTACGATTAAGACCTACGTCTACGGCTACGCTTTATAAATCATTTTTGCAAATTTTGGCCGCGTGGTGGCGATGCATAAAGATAAATAAAATTGTATTTCTAAATCATCATGCGAATATGTAGTCTGTGGTTTGACTAATATTCTAAAGTCTTAAAACAACGACGAGAAAGACTTATTAATAGCGAATGAAAGTTTGGAATGTAAGATTTATTTACTGTTTTGCTGTTATAAAAGTGACATTAAATAGGTATTTCGGCGAAATTACGGAAGATCTTGAGCCCGATCTAAATCCCGCTTTATCCTGTTTAAGTGGGCGTTGTCATTTTGTAATTGTGATTATGTGCAGTAGACCTAATTGGCTGGCAGTGTCATTATAATATATGGTATATTATATTTGTTATATTATTTATGTTTATTACTAATTCAAACTGATATTCCACAGCATGACTTTTTGGATGTGCAGTGCACAAAAGGGCAGTTGTAAGCCAATGCGTACAACTGTAAAAGCGTTTTTGTACAGTTAATAATGTTCATTATTTTCGATATGGAATAATGTATCATGGAGGATGGGAAGGGAGAGAAGAATTCGTGTTGTTATAAAAAAATTCTTAAAGAAACCTTGTAATACTAATACAGTCTGATTACAAGTCATAGTGTAATATTGCAGGAGTAAAATTTGGCTCTATGGCAATCATGCTAGCTGCTCATCCATTCTACTTATCAGTTTATCCGCACCGCCTAGTGAATGGAAATCAGAGTGGACCTTTTGGATGGTTGTTGGAATCGATTCTGCATTCATATTCTTCTTTATATATTATTGTGTTTTCACTTTCTCTTTCATATATAGAAAAGTGCTGTCAGTTTGTGCAACCTGAGAGAAAGGCAGGATTTGAGGTGAGGGAAAAATAGGGAAAGACTGACTACCAGAGGAGAGGATGACTGAGTAGACTATTGGGAAACGTCCATTACATAACTGGTAGCTTGCAGACTTTAGTGTTGTCTTATTAATTAGTAGTATATAAGCCTTGCTAGTACATATGGATTGATGAATCTTTGTGGTATCATTCCAGTTTATTCCTTCTGATTCCATCCCGGCAATGTTTCAGCTCTCACATTTTCCATGATTGATTTGACTGATGTTGTTATCGACTCACAATAATTAATTGGAATAGGCTTGCCTTGACTATGCGACACCTCCCAAGCTGTTCTCAATTTCACAAACTGTTGAAGACTGTTTTTTTCGCTTGATCTCAGCCGGGATCGCCTCCGAGTAGATACCTTGAAGGGGCGCTATATAAATTACAATTGATTGAATTATATCTAATAATCCGAGCAGTTTTTGGGATGTTAATTGGGTCTTGACTTCCTCCTTGTTTTGTCCTGCACCCATTTGATGACTTGTGATGGTCTTTACAGCAGTCCATAGGTAGTAGAATCAACTGCAGCCATGTCGGCCAATCCCCCTTCCGCCTCAACGGACTCTCCTCCGTACGTCATAATGGCGCTCTCTCCACGCGATCCTCTGAATGGCTTCGTTGGTGAGTGACATTAAACTAATTGTCGGTGACATCACTGTGCAGTCTAAGCAATACCAAGTCTTAGGTTGAGTACTTCTTTATATATATATAATGTTTGTGACAGTTTCTCTTATTGTTTACTTTTGTGGTGGCACTAAATATATTTCTATTTGACATTTCAAAAGTCAGTGTGTTGCCTTTTAAGCAGTTTGATATCTTGCTTCATCTTCCTCTGGCAGTCAAGGCCGTAGCCAGGATTTTATTTCGGGGGGTGTTTCACCAATTTCCCTTCCCAAAAAACTACATTTTCCATTTCGGGGGGTGTTTTCATGGTTTTATTTCATGGTTTTTACGTCATATGCTCGTAAATGCATTATATTATTTTTCACATTTTCCATTTCGGGGGGTGTTCAAACACCCAAAACACCCCCCTAGCTACGGCCTTGCTGGCAGTTGACTATCTGCACGTCATATTCACGTTTCTTTGTGACCTTGCGTGCATATGAAAGTTATTTAATAATGATAATAATGTTTTAATGCTTGTGTACCTTTTCAAGAAGTCCACAGCTGCATGTCTTTCCTTCATTACTGAAGTGGTATGAATTAAGATAAGTTAAAACTTTCTTGAGCTGTCTTTCTTTGTAAACATTTCGTTTGAATTTGTTCTTACTTCATCTTATATTGGATGTGGTCTTCAATTTGAGTTAAATTTGCCATGGCGATCTTTTTTAAGAATCTGATTTTTCAAAAGCTTATCATCAATGCATGGTTGCTTTGACTCTGTCCTGCCACATGTGCATTGTGCAAGTTCTAACCAACACCCAGGCTGCTCTTTCATCTCCCTTCAGTCAATACAAGCCTTCTATTTAGTCAATTTTGGTCATAGTTTTCAGTGTCGTTGTAAAAAAATCTGGTCTGGTGCCGGTGAATGGGCTGTGGTCTCTCTGACACGGCTGGTGTCTGTGAGAAATTCTTTACAAGACCGTTAAGTCAGACTAGTATGTCCAGTGTCCAGTTGTTTTACGTGAAATAGTTTCTGACTATCAACCACTGCATGTTTCATTGTGCCATACAATATGTTATTGGTTTGTTTTTTAGCTGTTGATCACTGGGTGATTTTCTTGTAGATATGTGGTATCATGTGTTCCTCTGGTCGCTCTTCTCTTCCATTCTCGTCCATTTCGTAGCAGCTGCCATTGCGTTCGGCCGAATGCGGAAGCACAAGATTGGCCGCTTCATTCCTCTGGCCATGATCATCATGGGATTCCTGTCTCCCATAACAGGTGGAGCTATCACAAGTAAGCCTATAATTAGTAATTTTTTGCTTATAAACTGAACTTAATTATCGTATTGCATGTAATATCACAACACATTACTATTCTCTAGGGCTTATCCCACCTGTTAGCTGATTTGTGAGGCACTCTTGTAACGCCATGTAAATTGCTTTGTAAGGTGCCATTGTAGCACCATGTAAATTGTGTCACATATTATTTTTATTATTATTATTATTGTGCTTTGAAATATGTCATAAAAGTGTAAATTGATTCTCCCTCTTGGAGTCTTAAGTATGAACTTTTTATGTATGCATTAATTACGTCATTGTACCAGGTATTTATTGAATATGTAGTGCCTCTTGAATACCTTTCTCAATGTTTCATATGACTTTTTAAGTGGTGCAAAAGCTATTTAAGGACAAGAAGCACTTTGGCAAGTCAACAATGTGCAGATCTCAGTTAATTAGAAAAGTACCCACTCACACGTAGAGATCGAAAGCACTGGATAGTTTTTGTGACAGTTGAGTGATGCTGTGTTTCAGCACTTCTAAGACAATAGCCTTTGTCTGCCTGTGCTGTTCACTTTGTGACACAGTCTGTTCTTCATTTGTCTACACTGCAAGGCTTAGCACTTTGCTTGATAGAGTTAATAATATACATGCGACATGTTCTCTATAACTTAACCTTTTTGGTAAGGCGCACTTTACGACATATTAGTGCATTAGTAAGCTATGATTAAATGCTATCAATTGATGTAATTTCTCTTTTCTTTCAGGTGCCGCAATAGCAGGCGTCTACAGGGCGTCTGGTTTTGAGATGGGATCACTGTACGCCCTTGTTTGGGGCGTTGGACAAACGATAGTTCTAATATTCATCTCGTTCACTCGTATACTGGCTACTTTGTGACAGCAAGTAGAGACCGTCAGTAACTCATAATGTCGATAATTATATGCTGAAACTTTTGAAGTGATTTTAATATGGACAGTAGCGAATTAGAGCATTTTGTAACTTGTAAGTTGTCTTGGAGATTCTGAATTTATATTTTACGTAAATGTTGGAGAGCGATGTTACAACCTTTGCACTTAGATTCTGCAGTGCATGTTGATTTAAATGAATATTGTGTTGGCTGTGGACTTGTATGCAAGTGAATTTGTCTGTATTTTAAGTACCCTACTCTGGATAATGCTTCTAAAGGACTATTGAAGCATATTTGGGTTTTAAGGTTATTCCTGTGGAACAGAGTGAAAGAAAGCAGTATTAATATTTAGAGATTGAATTATTTATAATCTGGACTTTTCTGTAATTGTTGCTATTTTATAATCTGAAATGCAGTTGGATTACAGGAGGTATCTAATTCAGTTCATTTAATAAACAATTATTTGAATTTGTGTAGTGCCGCTCTGATAATGCTAAAAGTATTACCGTACTTGATGGTTGAGCTGTTAAGCAGATTTGGTCAAGTTTGATGCCATAATATGCATTTTGTTCGCAAGTCGACTCTCGGCGTTGTGACTACACCGATCTATGGCTGCCAACAGTCTCGGACTCGCCGGATAGTCCCGGAATCGGCCTTGTGTGTCCCGGATTGATCCCAAATTGTCTCTGAACTTGTGGTAGAGATGCGCTTGACAAAATGTTGTTATTTTCCTTTAGATGTAATTTTTTTCATCTTTAGGCAGTCGAAGGTCAATGGTGGCAGATAAAAGTTGGAGATAAGTTATGCACAAATAAGGATGTCTGCCACTAATATTTTTTACATGCAGTTATTTCAGTACAGGGTGTACTTAAAAATCCAACTTCAGTCAGACAGCAGAGTATGTTCTGCATCGCTTGTAATTATAGTTCTCTTGCTGTATACATAAAAAAGCACACCTCATTAGTACAGTTACCCTCTGCAGGATCAACAGGGTAGCCTAATCTAGACCTTAACCCTTTGAACACTGAGCTCCCGTAACTCTAGGGATAACAGGCCGAAAAACCGGCCCGTCGGGTTCAAAGGGTTAATGCTCTAATAGAGTGTAAAAATCCACAAATTGGGATGGGAAGGGTAATACCAAATGCAGTCAAGGGGTGTTTCATTTTTTCGTGGACATTCTTTGCGAATTAATAATTGTTAATTAATAATATTCTCATTGATGTAATGCAATTAAAATAATTTACAAATACACAGCATTGTACTTGGCAAGCTAGGGCACCAGCCTACCATAAACATGTATGACCAATCCATATTGCCTGTTGACTTTATGGTCTACTTTCACGGTTTAGAACTTCACACAAATAATGGCTAATACCAATAAAGCCTGCTGAATCCACCAGTATATTATTGCTTTAGAAAATTCAGAGCTGTTACTCTGTACGTGTATTGCAAGATGCAAGAGATGATCAACATCATTATTTACACCATTGAGCTGCAGAACATTGGTTAAAATTAACACTAACGAGAAGAAACACAGAATAGCAGAACCCACAATAATGACACTGGTCAGATGTCTGCAAATAAATAAACCCTGTACCTAAACTTGGTTAATTTAAAATTTCAAGCTGACAATATCAACCATTAGCCTACAATTACTTAGCATTCTGTTTTAATGTCACATTAAATAATAATAGTGACAACAATTTCTATAGTGCCGTAACACAGCACATGCTGTTATAAGGTGCGGTGGTGTAGTGGGTATGCTGCTGCCTTGCAGCTGGAGGGCTGCAGGTTCGAATCCACCTCAAGCCGTCGTGTAGGGACCTTGGGCAAGTTCTGCACTCGCAATTGTTCAGCACTTCGGTGTGAAACTCCGATTCAGTGTCCGCGCTGTAGTCGGGAGCGCTTCTGAGTAGCATCTTGAAGGGGCGCTATAACAAATGCACTTACATACATACAAGGGTTCCTCAACAAACACAAGAAAAAAGGACATATCATAAATTTTATATGATGAACGTGATGCAGAGAAATGTAGCAACCTTTAGCTTGAATAAATGTTAAATCTTAATAGTAAAGTTTAAAAATTCATAAAGGCGTCATGATATCATAAAATAATGCCATTAAATTGAAACAATGTCTCTACAGGATAAAACGTATAGAGCAGCATCTGGTAAAATAGTCTGGAAAATTCTTTCATAAAAATTTGGCACACATTGGTTACTTCCACAACTTCTGCATAATTAAACAACACAGAATAAAACTTGCAACATTCTTAAGTAGCCAAGCTTCTTGGAACACAATGCCATGTTCTGATCGCTGATACCTATATCAAACTAAAACCTAATCTTACCACAAATTCTAAGGCCACAATTTGTCACAATGAACTAATTTATACAGCAATATTTAATGCAGTGGCATTATGTGTACAGTACTGGCATATAAATTGTCACATATTTACAGGTAACTGCTTCTGAAGTAAGCAAGTGTATATTATACATGCACCAAGCATAACAAGGCAAGAAAAAGCAAAAATGACACGAACAAAAGAGATCACTTGTACTATAAAAAAAACAGTTAACAAGCTAAATACAGTTGCATCTACTTCATTTAACAAGACTAATAAGCTGTTTGACTGAATGTTTAATAAATATCACCAGGTAGAAGAATTGAGCACCACTAGTTTGGCAGAATTCTAGACCTTGAAACAAACCAGAAGTGCGCAAGCAGCTGATTAAAAAAATGACAAATCCAAACAAATTGTTTACTTTGAACGATCTGACTCCCATCCCATTGCCATAACCTACTATACAAAATTAACATTCTAAACGTACAAAATAATAGAAACTGAGTTAATGATTTAAACCCTAACCACTGAAGTTGAGAAACATCAAGTAAACAGTACAAAATTGTTGTCATACCCTTGCAGAAAGGTTTACTATCCAGCAAGACTTTAGAATGCATTACACAGATAATAAATTAATGTTGGCACTGCAATACTTAGTGATTAAAGTAGTTTCGGTGAGTAGTTGGAATGCAGAATGGCTGAGCAGTGGGAACACCGAAAAAGAGTTTTATTGAAATGCATGTGTTTTCCAGGTTCCATGCATGGTGAACAGTGGAAACACAAGCAAGGAATTTCAAGAGCAGTGGGAACGCTGCTCCACCCACTTTAAACCGTACCAACACTGTCCATTTTCTGATTCCAAGATTTTTAACTTAATACACGAAACCGCAGGCATGCAAATCCTGAAAAATATCTCTCAGATTTCTGCTTGACAATTATAACACCTTTATTTTGGTGTATAATTTAATTAATAATTTTATGTAATTTAATTTAAATTTATTTTGGTGTATAGACGGACGGCGCTTTGAATGACTTTGCCTTCTTGCAAGCAGCTTCACTGGCAAGCACTTTCCAGATCTGTCTGTACTGATGTATTCTGTCAAGCCCAAGCGCTGACCAGCAGACCAGCTGCGTGGACTGTCGCACGGCTTTCGCCTCTCGCGACGTTCTCGTCGCAACGACTCTTTCGTCGCTCATGTTCACAAGATTCTCCGTACTGTAGCTCTTCTCTTGGTCGTCTAGATTCAAGACGGCAAGAACCAGGCCATGTTCAAAGTCGTACGGGTTACTGTGCGTCACGTTGATCACGAGAATGTCCCCGTTCTCTCGCCCAACCCACAAAGCGCCCTGAACGAAACACATGCTCCTCACACGCTCGTTAATCGCAACAACCGGCCGCTTGTATTTTTCCGTCGATCTCGACTTCGCTCTAGTCATCAGCTTCCTTCGATACGACGTGGAATGCCCCGGTCCGTCTCTCTTGCCAAACTGAACTTTCGGAACAGGTTTCGCCTCCACAGCGGCAGAACCTGGCACTTCCTGTTCTTCTGCAGCTGCAGTCGCTTTGAGCGTGTCAACCCAGTCAAAGTTTGAAACGACGTTGTCCAGAGGTTTCGACTGCGAACAGTCGAGTACGCAAAGAATGTTTCGCGACTCAAAATCCAACTCAACGACTACAGAGTCCTTTCGACTCATGCACCAGACCTGGTCCGCATTGCAACACATGCGGTTGATGATATTCCGGCTGGAGACCAATGGGAAGATTTTGATCGTTGTTTCTATCTGGATGTTTTCGGAAGAGGAATTGAGGACGACGATGTCGGGACCACAACTGACCCACAGTAGATCGCCGTCGTTAAATGATAATCCACAGATGACGGCGTGGTTGCTGTTGTCCGATAATTTAATGGATTGCTTTCGGTTGAAGGAAACCGTCTCGGTAGAAGAGACCAATTGTAATGAGTAGAGATGCAGTTCTGAGTTGGCAAAACCAACATACAGTTCATCGGCAATCTAAAAAATGATTTAAAACCCCATAAGAACAACGGAAGTGTCGTCGTCCTCATCATCTCCATCATCATCATCATCATCATCATCATCGTTATCATCATCATCGTTATCATCGTTATCATCATCATATCTACCGTAGTTATCCTGTAACTGTAATCAGCAACTTCTATTATGCTCGTGTCTAATGCAAAGGGCATCAACTGACAACACACTTAAACCAAGCATTAATCAGGTCAATACCCGATGATATTGAAATGTGCTTCTCATGATCATGACATCTAAAATTACCAAATCGTCTTTAATTTATTAATCACAGCAAATGGTGCCAAGCAGCAAAAATACTAACCTAGAATCGACTACTAGACGTAACAGAGATACTACTAATGTCTGTACAGAACCTCAGATTGTTATTTCTTGCTATTACATCATGCTTTGATGACCAGTGTAATTACTTTGTAAAGTACTTAAAATCTGTTCTAACTGTACATCTTGATAAAATACACGCATGTATGACGTAAGTGTGTACGCATATGGCTATTTGCAAAGCACCTTTTCTGAACCTTGAAAGGGCGCTTAACATAGCAATCTAAGAGACCTGAAACAGCACGCTCTAAGACATCTGGCTTGAAAACGTTTCTCGTGCTGATTTTTACTATCACCCTTTGCTACTAGTTTCAATCAGCATTTGGTAGAACATAGAAGGGCAGGTGTAACTAAATTATTCAACTTTGAGTGACCTTCTGGTTGTGTAGCAACAGCAACGGTACATCATCTGTTGGCATTGGATCTGGCAATTTGTCCAAGCGGTTCGTTGCTCTTTTGAATCCCAACGCCTGCAGACTGCAAGGATACTGTCAACAACAGTTAAAGAAAAGATGATGTCAGAAATTACAGTCCTTGTGTGTGTGTGTGTGTGTGTGTGTGTGTGTGTGCTACAGTGGGTCACATTTTAAAGAAGAATTAAATCTTGGATACATACAAACAAGTTCTGTGAGTAAATAATAATTAATCATAATAAGCTTATAATGATTCTGGCTCTAAGGAGGCTGCAGTAATTATATTAAATATTAATTCCATAAGTACATGCAAAATATATAATATATATATTATAATATATATATATATATATATAAATGATGATAATGGACAGATTCATAGCAATGATGATGATATTGTGGTGATAATGACAAAGTCACCAAACTACATTTGCAATGTCTTCATAACCATAGTAACAATGTCATTAACTTGCAATCTAAAAAATCATCATATATATAATAATGATAATAATAAAAATGATAAAAATAATGATAATAATAATAATAAAAGAAAACGTTGATTGACGCAGTTGTTACCTCTGTGCCGATGATCATGAGTTTGTTGAAAACAATCATGCAGCTGACTTTCGGTCCAGGGTGGCATTGGTTGAGGATCTTGAACTGACCAACTGCGGCGTTGAAGATATGGTAACATCGACCAGTCTCATTTCCTGTCCAGAATCGAAGATATGGATGGTGCACACCCTGATCACAATGGAAGAAAAACCAACAATAGAACATTAAGTATGGGCAGGAAAGTGTTTGTCACAGTCAGTCCATCAGTAAGTCAATCTCATCAACTACTTCTTAAGGTCAAACATACGCACACACACGCACAAGTTATGCCATGTTGTAAGTTATGACGCGCTATCAGTCATGACACGTTTTAAGTCATGACACATTATCAGTCATGACGCGCCATAAGGTAAAACACTTTTTAAGTCACGAAACGTTTTAACACACCTCACCTAACATTAATTCTCATAATATCTTAACAGTTACTGAAAAAGTCAAATTGCTGGAGCTAGTCTACTCATAGGAGCCCAGTCAAATAAAAAAAATTGGAGAGACACAGACAAGGTCAGGTTTGGAGCCAAGGCGAGATCCAAGGTCAGACATCCAATAACTGTTATGGTGGCAGGACTAAGTAGCTATTGTATAAGGGTTAAGAGAACCTTGGGTGTTCATACCTTAAGCCATTTCCCTACTCTGTACCACCATAGTTCTCAAAGTGTAGATTCAATAAGAGGCAAAAAATTATTTAAACTACTAGAGGAAGCTTTGTATATAATTTTTGTTTATTATAACCTGAGTGACAAACCGCAATCAGTGACTCCTTGCCTAACTTTCTGGATCTTAACCCCCCCCCTTATCGACTTAGTTTTAATTGAATGCCTGTGAATAAACTGGTTCCCGCCATGGGCGGAGACTTGCGGAGGACGAAAAGGCGGCCAAAGATTTTGGGCGGACGAACGGCTGAGACGCCGATGAAAACTTTCCATCTTTTCGCCGGCAAAAATTTCTGACGACCTTTTTTAAAAAGTTATTCGTCCGAAATGTCGATGGAAAAAGAAAGCTAATTTTCTCAGCCAAAAAAGTTGACCTTTTTTTAAGTTGTCACCTCGTCTCATTTGTTGTTCGCCGTGTGTTTCGTGAAGTGTGTACATGATGACCTAACACTTACCGATTACCGATTGGGGGGACAAATGCATGGGCCGTCCCCCCCACCACATCCACTGACCGTTCCCTGCCCCCTAAGTCTCTGCCCATGGTTCCCGCAACTTAGCTTTTGTGGGCACTGTAGAAATTCCGAACGTACGACTACGATAGAGATGAATAATAAACATAAAATGAGAGTTATTGTTCATCTTACGAGAGTCTTGTCCCAATAGGTGACGGAGAGTCCACCGAGGATGCGGTTAGCCTCAAGAGAGATGACCATCTCTTGACAGACGAAAGCGAGGTTTCGGAGGATGGTCGAGATTTCGGAGGCAGACGGTCTATCGTTAGGATTCTGTGCCCAGCATCTCTCGATGAGCGACATCATCTGTGGGGCAACCGTTCGCGATCCACTGTTCTTAAGCAGGAAACACAAAAACAACAGAACAATGCTTACTTTATGTTTTACTTGACATCGGGAGCACTCCTGTGTAGTAACCTTGAAGGGGCGATATATAAATTGGCATAATGAATGAATGAATGAATGAATGAATAAATTCAAAATTTCTCCTAATTGGAATGTACCTCCACATAAGAATGATAGCACAAAGTACCGGTACGAATGTTTATCTATTGTTATAAACTTGCCCCGCAGTTAGCTGTTTGTGAGGCGCCTTTGTAGCGGTACGGCCATGTTACAGCGCCATATAAATTATTTTTTTATTATTATTATTATTATTGTTGCCTTAACCCTTAAAGAATGAGCTACAAAGGTTCTCAGTAACACGACCTTGCTGTTACAAGGGTGCCTAAAAACAGCTGGCTTATTATACCACACTAAATGCTCAATGGGTAATGAATACGTTGGCACTTAAATTTTATATGTTGACTTTTAAAGGTCACCAGACTTAGCTGTTTGGCAGATGAATTTGTACTCCACTTACTGCAGGTCGTTTTCCTTGCAAGATGAATTTGTTGATAAGAACTGACGAAATGTCGTGGAAACACGGTTCACCAGTCACCAGTTCATGAACAACCATTGCATAGGCAAATATGTCGACCTACCAAAAGATAAAAAAGAACTGAATACTGGATTGATGAAAGCAATCACATCCCCTGATCTTTATATGCCTATTTAACTGAATGACCGTTACTAAAGAAGACATTTTCAATACTTTTTATATTATTTTCTATATCTCTTTATGTACCCATGTGCGGGGTGTCACTTGGTTTTTGTCATTAAACGAATATATACAGTATATATATCATAATCTTTGGCCAAGAATTATAAATAAAGTCCAGACAGAAACACTAAGCACTGCTCAAACTTTCAACAGATTTATCAGTAATTGATGTCATGTATTATTTTTATAAATATGAGGTCTGAACAAAATAATAGTCAAGGGTGGTTGCACAAAGTCTGATAAGCAGGCTCAAATTCTCAATCGATGGAATACAGACCATATACGATAAGGAATTGATAGACAGCTGTGAGGCACATATGAATACCACTATTCCAGTAGGGCTGCTCTTGTTCCCATTTGCACAAACTGCGACTATGCAGAATCAAGCCTTTTCCATGGCGGCCAAGTAGGCTGGAATGGACTTTCCCATCAGCAATGCCTGCTTCTTGGGACTCTCACTGATGACTTTTTTTATTCAACTCAAAAACTCTAACTTTTTCATACTGAAATCGGGAGTGCCTCTGAGTAGTTCCTTCGAAGAAGCGCTACAAACATTTCCAAATGAACGAATTAAATCTAAAAAAGGTCCGGCAACGTCCATTATCACTCGTGCTCTGATTTCTGCAGCAAGAATGCATCGCTGTTGCAAGGTGTGTCATCTGCTTCACACAAATAAAGATCACATACCTACTGCCTGAGTAGCTAATGCTTTTACTGACTGACTAACTGACTTGTGTCCGTAGAATCAACAAACCTTTTCATTATATGGCTTTTGCTGTCTGATTTCTGGAGCCTGGTACCCTGTTGTGCCCTCAACTCCCATCAGGCCTTGCTTCGTGAGGCGACGCGCGAGACCGTAATCGGAAAGTTTAATGTTGACGTCATCTTCCACGTCGAGACTCCAGATGAGAACATTCTCCGGCTTCAGATCCTTATACACGATTCCCTCAGAATGAAGATATTGCAATCCGCATATGATCTGAAATAACACCAATGCAACTGAAGATATTGCAATCCGCATATGATCTAAAATAACACCAATGCAACTGAAGATATTGCAATCCACATATGATCTAAAATAACACCAATGCAACTGAAGATATTGCAATCCGCATATGATCTAAAATAACACCACTGTGATTGAAGATATTGCAATCCGCATATGATCTAAAATAACACCACTGTGATTGAAGATATTGCAATCCGCATATGATCTGAAATAACACCAATGCAATTGAAGATATTGCAATCCGCATATGATCTGAAATAACACCAATGCAACTGAAGATATTGCAATCCGCATATGATCTAAAATAACACCAATGCAACTGAAGATATTGCAATCCGCATATGATCTAAAATAACACCAATGCAACTGAAGATATTGCAATCCACATATGATCTAAAATAACACCAATGCAACTGAAGATATTGCAATCCGCATATGATCTAAAATAACACCACTGTGATTGAAGATATTGCAATCCGCATATGATCTAAAATAACACCACTGTGATTGAAGATATTGCAATCCGCATATGATCTGAAATAACACCAATGCAATTGAAGATATTGCAATCCGCATATGATCTGAAATAACACCAATGCAACTGAAGATATTGCAATCCGCATATGATCTAAAATAACACCAATGCAACTGAAGATATTGCAATCCGCATATGATCTAAAATAACACCACTGTGATTGAAGATATTGCAATCCGCATATGATCTGAAATAACGCCAATGCAATTGAAGATATTGCAATCCGCATATGATCTGAAATAACACCAATGCAACTGAAGATATTGCAATCCACATATGATCTAAAATAACACCAATGCAACTGAAGATATTGCAATCCGCATATGATCTAAAATAACACCACTGTGATTGAAGATATTGCAATCCGCATATGATCTGAAATAACACCAATGCAATTGAAGATATTGCAATCCGCATATGATCTAAAATAACACCACTGTGATTGAAGATATTGCAATCCGCATATGATCTAAAATAACACCAATGCAACTGAAGATATTGCAATCCGCATATGATCTAAAATAACACCACTGTGATTGAAGATATTGCAATCCGCATATGATCTAAAATAACACCAATGCAACTGAAGATATTGCAATCCACATATGATCTAAAATAACACCAATGCAACTGAAGATATTGCAATTCGCATATGATCTGAAATAACACCAATGCAATTGAAGATATTGCAATCCGCATACGATCTAAAATAACACCAATGCAACTGAAGATATTGCAATCCACATATGATCTGAAATAACACCAATGCAACTGAAGATATTGCAATTCGCATATGATCTGAAATAACACCAATGCAACTGAAGATATTGCAATCCACATATGATCTAAAATAACACCAATGCAACTGAAGATATTGCAATCTGCATATGACCTGAAATAACACCAATGCAACTGAAGATATTGCAATCCGCATACGATCTAAAATAACACCAATGCAATTGAAGATATTGCAATCCGCATATGATCTAAAATAACACCAATGCAACTGAAGATATTGCAATCCACATATGATCTAAAATAACACCAATGCAACTGAAGATATTGCAATCTGCATATGACCTGAAATAACACCAATGCAACTGAAGATATTGCAACACCTTGAAGGATCTGCAGCTACACCTATTGCGAATGATACTCTTTAAAGGCTAAGTTTTTGCCACATACTCAAAGTAACATTTATATAATATCTTTTGTCACATACTCAAAGTAATATATTATTTTTTTGTCACATACTCAAAGTAACTTTTTGTCACATACTCAAAGTAATATATCAGTTATTGTCATACCTTCAAAGTTATATATAAAGTCTCTTGCTAACATGCATGCATAATATACATATCTATAAATATAAAGCTCAAAGTTTGTCCTTCTGTGTGTGTGGCAATAAATTTTGTCCGGGGGCCTACTCGGAAATTACAGCGATTCGTTTAAAAAAATTTTTGCAATCGATTCTTACCCACATTTGGAGTTAAACACCACTATTTTCAGCTGTCAATTAATTGTATAGCCCGTGCTGTCAACATTTTAACTTCACACGCGATTCGAAAGCTATGCACGTTGATCGCCTGTCTTTATTAATACGCCATTTGCTTACACTGAAACCACCGATGATATATTGATGATTCAAACCAATACATTAATGACGTCATGGCCGGGCTTATTCTTATAGAGCATTATGCCGTTAATTAATATTAATCTTAATTAATCTTAACCATGTCGTATGTGTCAGTATTTAAGACGCAATAATTTTCGCCGATCGATTTTCAACGAACCAATAGATTCCTAACCTCATTTTTCGCCGAGGTCAGATCTTTTCGCACGCGGTTTCGCACAAATGCGGACGGGTTGTAACTGGGTTGGACTGAAAAACTAAATTTCACGGGCAACGCCGGGCACCCCAGGGTCGGAACGGGTTGGGACCGATGGAAGGCGAAGTGAGAAGGGCGGCGTGGGAGCGGGGTCAGGCGTGGGAGCGGGGTCAGGCGTGGCGGGAGCGTGGTCAGGCGTGGCTGGGAACTAAAAACCGAAATTTCCCGGGCAACGCCGGGTGATTCAGCTAGTATATACATAAGTGCATACATACTAGCACATAATTATACACATGTGTATATATACATATACACATGCATGCATATACATGTCTACATACAATCATACAAACACATATGCACACGTAAATACATAGATAAACACACATACATACATAATTACATAAATACATATTTTGACATTTTATGCTTATTTTTATGCCCTACACTGTGAGGTTTCACCCAAACATTTATATAGCACCCTAACATAATCCGAGATCAACAGATGCTCTCATGTCATACCTGGAAGACGATCTTATACACGAGCAGTTTATTGAGCAGAAGTTTTCCCTCTCTGTCCGATGACGATCTCTGCATTTCCTGATTCCTGAGCAGAACGTGGCGCAGACTTCCATGCGGAGACAGCTCCATGACGTAGGAAAGAGACCAAGCGGATATTCCCAACAGACTGATTATGCACGGATGACGGAGCCGTGCAAGGACACACGTCTCTTGTCGGAAGCCGTTGAAAGCACTCAGCGTCTGAAATACATCGGCGATTATTGACCGTCGATCAAACGATTATGATTATGATTATGATGCAACACATTGGTAATTTTTAGATGTTTTTGGGTCAAGCGCCTCGCCACCTTTGTGATATTATTAGGAAGCCTTTCTCTGCTACCATTGGACGTCCTCTCCGCTCTTCAGACCGTCATGATCTTCTTGTACCACGATCTCGGACTGCACAGCCCAACATCGCGCCTTTGCCTCTGTCTACCCTTTACTGTGGAATGGCGTTCCAACTATTATTCGTGCCCAGATTTTATCTGGAGGTTTTACTTTTTCTGCTCGTTGTCTTAAGACTTTTCTTTTTCCAGGAGTTCTTCGCACTGGGAGCGCCTTTGATTAGATTATACTGTGAGAGGCGTTTTATAAATCCCAAAATAGAATAGAATAGAATTGACCATCGATCAAACATTCATCTATCGATTATGATGCATAACTGCATAATGAAACATTAAAAAAATGCAGAATTGTTGAGGATGATTGGAGAAGAAAGAGTGCTGATAAACACAATAAGGGACAGGATGAGACAAGACTGAGCGAAACACGACGGCAAATCACCTTTGACCTCCAGAAGAAGTCTGAAATGAGAAGATCGGACTCTCCAGACGGTTCCATAAGAAACGATTCGTTTGAATCGGACTTCATCATCATCGACTCCTCCAGCGTCTGGCAGCTTTGGATGATCGCGTTCTGCTTGATGGCAACCGACTGACCGTGGTAGCTGCCCCGGAAGACCGTTCCCTCTCCGCCCTGACCGAGAATGTCCGCGGTCGGATTGTAGTCGAGATCGGAAGCGCTGATGTGCAGATGTCTCGGTAAGTCGAGGAGGAGAAGATCCGGAACGAGGAACTTGAGATGGATCTGCGGACTGTTACACTTCGAACATCGAATCGTCAGGGCGGAAGTCGACTGTGACGCGAGAATTGTTTTCGCGCATTCGATGAGGCTGAACATGTGAACGTCTTTGAATGTTTGCGGATGTCTGCTGCCCTGCTTTGCTTCCACGCAGTAGGGACATGGAATGAGTTGCTCCAGGCAGCCTTCGTCCAGAAGACCTTAACAAGAAATGACATTGCGGAATGCGTTAGACAAGGTCAGAAAGTCTAGTTGCTCTATGGTATAAACAATGAACATCTTATGATAAGCTGTGTTCCAATATTTTTTCTTTAAATGCATTAAAAAATTAATAAGTCAACATGTTTGGACTGTTTTTAACATTCAACATAATGCACACTAAGATTTTTACCTACTAAGCAGCATTTCAATCTTGTAAAGGTCTTACAAACTTTTTTGGGATTTTCCTTGAACTGCTTTATGGCGAAGAATAGTATGCAGGATAAACATGATCAAGTTGTCATACAGAAGAGCCTATTCAACAGGTTTAAATGGACAACTGAGATAATGGACAACCTATTATTGCATCTCCACTGGTCTCTCACTCGAAACATTGCTTTTTCACAGATCCTATCCTAATTCCCCACTTCCACAACCTCACACGCCGCTTCAACTCAAAACATCATCCACTGTAGTCATCGGACTAACTCCCTGTCTGACTCTATGGATCCCCTGATGTTGTTTTGATCAAGTGCCTATGAATAAGTCTGACTCTATAGATCTCCTGATTTTGCTTTGATCAATTGCCTGTGAATAAGTTGGTTACCGCAACTTCGCTTTTGTGAACGCTGAAGAATTTATTTCCGAGTTAATGATAACAAATACGATTAGAGACAAAATCTACCGCCTGGACAACTGTCATCTGATGCACTGAAGTGTTTTCCGTACCTGGATACCACTGGTAGATAAGCGAATCGATGCAGTCATTTGACTAACTCCCTGCCCAACTCTACAGATCCCTGATTCTGCTTTGATCGAATGCTTGTGAATAAACACCGAGGAATTTCCGAGTTTATGATAACAAATACGATTAGAGTCAAAAATCTACTGATCAAACAGCTGTCATCTGATGCACTGAAGCATTGTGCCTTTGCTTCTGTTGGCCCTTTGCTTTGGAATGGCCTCCCTGCTATAATTCGTACTCAGATCTTATCTGGAAGCACTGCTGTTTCTGCGCGTTTCCTTAAAACTTTTCTTTTTCCAAGGGGATCTTCACACTGGGAATGCCTCTGATTAGGTTGTACTGTGAGAGGCGCTTTATACATCCAAAAATAGTATAGTATAGAAGTGTTTCTCGTACCTGGATACCATTGGTAGATAAGTGAATCGATGTAGTCGATGGCAAACGTGGCCAACACAAACGCGAGATCGGATGAGTCTTCCTCGCCAGACGTCTTTGTAACGGTGATGACGATTCCACGCTTCAGCGACTCGCAGCCGTCCTCCGACTGTGGAACGTCCGACTGTAAATACTCGTCGACCGGTTCGATGAGCAGATGATAGTTGGAGCAGTGAATGTAGATTCCCTCTTGCCAAAACGTTATCTTTGGATCATCGCTACAGAATAAGACCAAATCATTCTTTTCAGACATTCTCCTTTTCTGAACACTTTTAATTTGTACATCTTCATATTAACTAAGCATAACCGGAATGGCCTCCCTTTTGAGCTGCCCCTGTCCCTCCCAGATCACCCTCTGACACATTTTATGAGCACTTGGAAACTTCTTTCTGACCGTGCTGGAGTCGGGAGCACCTCCGAGTAGTTTCCTGAAGGAGTGCTATAATAAATACTTGAATGAATGATTGAATCGATGAACGACGTTGTCATATGACTAAACTAGACAAGACCTCTTCTAACTACCTCGAATGCTGGTATACCCTCACATTATTAATCCCACTTCTATGGCAGTTTTCTATTTTTCCCAGTAAGAAACAAGAAGCAATTTTCTGACTAAGGCAACGTAAGAGAATGATGTGGTTGAATTGAGGGTAGAAGTAGTTGGGGCACAATTTCCACATGATACTTCTTTCGTCAAAGAATACAAGGTGTGCATTTGTTACATGCTACTTAAGAATTGACCAACCGGAAGTTTAACCAAAGTGGAACAATACCCAACCCTTTATCAAGCGACCACAAGTTATAACAATACTCAACAATTCACCTAATGATCCAAATGAAAGTCATACTTAACAATTCACCTAGTGACCCATAGTGAAAACAACACTCAACAAGTCCTCTAACGAACCAAAGCGGACACAGAATTTAAGAATTCACCTTGTGACCCTTAGTGTAAGCAATACAATACTTAACAATTCATCAAGTTATCCAAAGTGACAACAATACTCAACAATTCATCAAGTTATCCAAAGTGACAACAATCAACAATTCATCAAATGATCCAAAGCAACAACAATACTCAACAATTCATCAAGTTATCCAAAGTGACAACAATACTTAACAATTCATCAAGTGATCCAAAGCGACAACAATACTCAACAATTCATCAAGTTATCCAAAGTGACAACAATCAACAATTCATCAAATGATCCAAAGCGACAACAATACTCAACAATTCATCAAATTATCCAAAGTGACAACAATACTTAACAATTCATTAAGTGATCCAAAGCGACAACAATACTCAACAATTCATCAAGTTATCCAAAGTGACAACAATACTTAACAATTCATTAAGTGATCCAAAGCGACAACAATACTTAACAATTCATCAAGGGATCCGAGATGCCTGTATTCATGGTCATCCTTCGCCGTTCCTCGCGCACTTCTCATGCGCCATGACCGATTCCTTGACCCACTCCCATCGCTGTTGCGCCGTGCCATATCCGTCGGACCCTGGTGGCCGTAAATCGCAGCCAGGATCTGGACGAGGAGTCGGCTCCAAAAGCCGCTCGGTACGTGGTTCATGCGGTAGATTCGGTGCAGCTGTCCGGCTTCCACACGAAGTGACTTCGACTTTACCGACCGTTGCAAGCCAGGCTTTAAAGAGGGCAGCTTTGATGGAAGAAGTAGCCTGAAGAAAGATAGAATGGCACAGCAAAGCATGACCAATTGACCATCAAACCATAACAATGAGAATCATGCACAAATATACCCTCAGACTTATGCACAAATATTCCTCAGGTCATTATATAATATTCATTCATTCATTTCGATAATTTATATAGCGCCTCTTCAAGAAACCTACTCAGAGGCGCTCCGAGACCAGCCAAAGCCAAAAAAAGATTTGAGCAACTTATAAAAAGCAGGTGAATTTAGTCTAAGCGTAAATCGTAAGGTTAGTGGGAGGCCATTCCAGATAACGGGACCCATGATTCACACTAAATATGATTATCATACACAAATATATCCTCAGACTATTAGATAATATGATTATCATGCACAAATGTGTCCTCAGACTAAAAAATCCCGTTTAAATGCAATTTATAGAAAAATAATGATGGCAGTTGGTTAATTTAGAGCTGTACTCTGGAAAAAAACACGTTTTAGCAGTGTCAGAGTACATGCAACAACCAGCGTCACAAAGAAATGTCAGTGCAACCACAAGCACGGTCCAACACAAGAAAAGTCCCTGCAAGCAATGTCAAAGGAATTCAGCAATCACCACAATTAAATAGTTTATAAAAAAAATGAAAAAGTGAAATAAAGAAAAAAGTTTAAATGTCGACTGACTTGCTGTTGTCAAGGCGAAGAGCGATGTCAAATGACTCGAGAAGATCAACATAATGATCAAAGCTGATGCTAGTCTTGTTCCCGCTGAACAATAGAGCAGCCTCCGCATCTTTCAGGTTGATCAATCCACCACGCGTAAAACGCTGAACGCTCTAGAATCAAACGAACATCAAAGTAAAGATTCTCATCAAAGTAAATAAGGAAGTAAAGTAATGCTGACATTATCCACCTGGTGGAGGGGGCACAAGCTTCATCCACTTTGACCCTTGAGCCAGCAATAGGAGAATGCTAAGGTCCTAAACACAGGGTAAGTGCATTGCACACACACACACACACACACACACACACACACACACACACACACACACACACACACACACACACACACACACACACACACACACACACACACACACACACACACACACACACACTGCAGGATTGCTGTTGGCTTAATTCCCAGCATATGCCACTAGCAATTATACAAGGTTCCCAGAAATCTATACTTGCCGTTTATATTCAAGTAGAATCTAAACATTTTAAAAGTTTAACCATTTTTAATGGTTTTAGTGAATAACTAGTAAACGGCTGTAGACTAGAGTCTCACGTCGACAGCGATAAACTTTGCCAGCATCTGTGCCAGCCATTGAGGATCGATGAAATAGAGCGGCTCAAGACCGTTGAATGAAGACGACACAAAATACAACAAGTAGCCAGATTCATTGAGGAACTGAGCAGCTGCAAAAAACACAGCATAAAATTAATCAGTTGCGGTTCAGCACGTCTCGTATTAACATTAATTTAGTATAAAAATCACAATTTATAAAGTGCCTTAGTGATTGTATTTAACCATTTTATAAAGTGCTTCTAGCAGGGTGAATCTTTCATAAGTGCTTGCAGTGCGCCACTGTGATTTGAATGGCACATTGTCAAAACGTTCTGCATACAGAATACATATCTAAGCACATAGTTAAACAGATATTGATCCATGTTTCTGAGAAGTTTCTTTTAAGGACAAAATGTCTGCAATCTCCAACTTTCCTTCCTACTTATTGGCCCAGAGCAATGAAATAGATAGGTCCACCTACCAGGAATAGTCTTCCATTGGAGATACGCCCGTTACCTATGGCAGACTAATCAGAGTTTTACAGGCGTCATACAACCGTTTGGTGCCAATGCGGTCACTGGGATCACCTCTGAGTTGGCTGCTTGAAGGGGCACTATATAAATTCTGGACATGAACGAACGAATGAATGAACTTGTGAGGATAATTATTCTGCCGTGGCTTTCTCACCAAGTTCCATCTCTTCCTTGCTTCTGATGCTGCTGTTCTTCAGTGAGCTGAACAGATCCCAGAACTCATCTGCGCTGAGCACAGGCCATCGCTCACCCTTTCGACATCGTTCGACCTCCTTCTGAAGCACTCGAATCAACTCCAGATAATCCTTTGGAACCTTTGCACAACGAAAAGAAACGTTCAACGATCGTAAGCGTAATCATGAATTTATATAGCACCAATTCAAGAGAAACTCCTCAGAGGTGCTCCCAACCTGACAGAACCAAACCACAATCAAAGAGAATGGTTGTGAAACACTTGCGAAAACGGGGCAAAGAAAGATCAAGAAGTTTGCTGTGGAGACTGCCAGGTGATTTATTCCAGAAAGATGGACTGGCCATAGTGACCATATCAATGATACAATCCAGCTTCTTCTCTAACATTTATGTAATTAATGTGAAAAAGATTGAGTGAGTAGGTAGTATTTACTCACCTTAGAATAATGTTCTAAGGTGAATTAATCACTTAACCGGTTTGAATACAGAATGTTCCAACCAAATACAAGCAGTCAATAATTAATTAATCATCAAGAAATACACATTATTATGGAAAAATTCTAAAATTACTGAAAATTCATCATTCGCTAAAACTCCTTATGGCTTAGTTATTACGTCCATTCCAAACAATGTTCAAATTTCAGCTCACCTGTGAAATAGAAAATATGTAATAAGTGCTTTGAGCATGTGTGCAGTGCTCAGTGCACGGCTGGCTAATCGCACAATTACGTGGTGCCTTGCAACAACTACTGTGCAAAACAGCGGCACAAACAAAATAAAGAAAATATAATCAGACGAAATGGGACAAGAGGTGGGTTTGATTGCATTGAAGGAGGCATTATTCATTAAAAAATTATGGCATCTGAACTGCAGCAGACTCTGAAGCTAGGCACAGTCTGACAAAATAAAATGAATCATCTTGATTCAACATTACATGCCAAGGTTTCAAACCTAGGTAAAAAAGATGGGTCAAAATGCCAACACCACGGTCAGGTGTCTTTTTATGACATAAATTTAAATCATATATTCATTCATTTCACCCATAATATCACGCAAGAAAATAAGAAATTCATAAAAAGAACGACAAAACAAGATTCAGTCACGTGGGTCATTAACAAAACATTCAGAAAACAGATTTTCACACAAAATCAGAATAATTAAGAAATTCCAGTAAATATCTTTTTTAACAAAGTTCAGTAAATAATCAGCCAGAAGTAACTAAAGCTTGGTAAATCCTTGGAAAAATGGATCTGGGACACACATGCACACAGTCAGACTGGACTGCTGTTCACAAGCTTGTGCTTCAGTCTGGCACAAGTTTGAAATGTACTCATCATATACAATTATACATACCAATGACACCATGCATATTTCTTGCCTGTCACATATCTTCTACTGTGAAATTTTACATTTTTTTAGTGATACTGCCAACATTTGTGTTATTATGTTAGACTGGATAGGTTTACGTATTAATTATAGTCCACATTCTCTGCTTCTATTGCTCCCTAATTCACATTGAAACCAATGGATATTTGCTGCACGACTATGTTCTGATGACATTTTATTGCTTTTAAGATAATTAATTGGAGTTCTCTTATTAAGCAGGACTCTTGTTCCTCCTGGTATCACTTTGTATCCTCAGAAGCTACTGTACCAAATGTTTCTTTGCATCCAATGTCTCTGGATCACTAAATGATTGACGGATAAATGATCGATCACTTAAAAAATAACTCGTACACGTCACCCTTGACCAGACTGAAGAAGGCAGACTCAGCATGGAGTTACTTCACAGACAAATTTTCCCTCTCACATTGGCAACATTAAAAAGGTGAAGCATTAACAAACCAACGACCATGCATCTGGGAGGAACGTGAAATCAAATTAACGACAACAAAGTCAACTAAGTGAACGGTTTTGAGAGATACAACATATAATCTAATGTAAAAAGACATGCAAAAACATGTAGTGATAAGTCAAAAACATTTATATAATGCTATCGCAATCAACATACTCACTTAACTGTCAGCCAGAAATGCTAAAAAACCCAGAAACAGAAAAAACCTCAATTTCCATATATATATATGAAACGTACTCTATCTTTATTTTCATGAACTTTGAGGGTGCGATGGTGTAGGGGTATGTTCAGTGCCTTGGAGTCAGAAGTTTGCAGGTTCGAATCCACCTCAAGCCGCCGCATAGGGTCCCTGAAAAAGTCCTTCACTCGCTCATGTGCTTCAGCGTGAAACTCAGATTCAGAGTTCGCGCTGTAGTCGGGAGCACTTCTGAATAGGAATCTTGAGAGGGTGCTATAACAAGTGCTCATACATAGATCTACACAATTCAGAGAACGTCTCTATTGTTTCACATTGCACTGTCTTCAACAGATCAAGATTTTGTCATTGCTCGACAATTTGTCAAGCATCACAGAAGAAAGCGCTGTTTTCCATTGTCTTTTCATCTTAAACTAATTGAATTCATGCAACAAATCCATTCTTTGCTTCAGATTTATAATGGTGCCACATACATTTTGCTATTTGATAATGTCTGGTAAGAGGCACAGTTTCTCTGGTCATACACCATAGTGGTCTCTAAAAGTCATAAGATAAAACTATCTGCTGAAAACACATGCACTTATGCTTTGACAGTAACTGAATATAGAATAGAGATGCATTTCAGATTACATCGGTAAACAAGTGGATACAATTCCTTATCCTAATTAAGCACAAACACTAAAGCATGCATACACTTGGAAATCAAAGTCAAAATGCAAATCCGATAACAGTTGAAAGTAAGCTAGGAAGAAACAGGCAGACAGGGAGAGAGATGGAGACAAATTCAGGTAAACAAAGACAGACAGACCTGTAGACAGGCAAGACACAGAGACAGACAGACAGAACGAAGTGGCATACCAAGACAGACAGAGACAAATTCCGGAGATCCCGAGAGAGAGATCCCGAGAGAGAGATCCCGAGAGAGAGATCCCGAGAGAGAGAGAGAGAGAGATCCCGAGAGAGAGAGAGAGATCCCGAGAGAGAGAGATCCCGAGAGAGAGAGAGATCCCGAGAGAGAGAGAGAGAGAGAGAGAGAGAGAGAGAGAGAGAGAGAGAGAGAGAGAGAGAGAGAGAGAGAGAGAGAGAGAGACACACACACAGAGAGAGACAGACAGACAAAGGGAGACACTCTGAGACATGCATTGAGTATGATGGAAGCCTCCGCATAGCATAGCATAGCATAGCATAGCATGCATGGCTGACCTGCAGGTTATTCGTCAAAACATTCATAAAATTGACGCGTTCATTATCATTGAGCAGAGTCCAACTGGTGTTGGCACAGGCTCTGTGATACTAGACATAACAATATAACAAAATCAATTCACACCTAAGATTCATATTTTTAAAGAGAGTTTAAACATCGGCAAAACGTCATCCAAATTTGCATCTGAAGCTCTAAGCCAGTGGTTCGCAACCCGTGGCCCACGGGCCAAAAGTGGTCCACCAGGCCTAAAAGAATGGCCCTCATCTCTCAAAGAATTAACAAAAATATGTGAACAATTTGACAATTTGGACAGGATAGAACACATAATTATTTATTATTACAAATTAAAATATTTTGACATGTATAAATAACATGAAACACATTCTATTTTGATTCAACTATAACAATTTTACATGCTTTTAGCTAATCAAATTTTAGCCTTGTGGCCACCTAATGTCCTTCAACTAAGAAAAAGTGGCAAACATGTCCTCCAACTTAGAAAAAGTGGACCTAAAGTAAAAAAAGGTTGTGAACCACTGCTCTAAACCCACTTCTGATTAGTGTGTGCTGCAAGAGGCACTATATAAGTTTACAGATACAATACATTACAATTGGATTTCAAGACAGTATGCAACAGAAGAGAAATTGACAAAGGTTCCTTTATTCAAATCATTCAACTGCAAACATGATCAATATGGGATATCCTGATAATTCAGAAAAAATGTAAACATAACTTTTCATACGCAAATCCTCCGCACTTACCATCCTCCCAACGAGGTTTGTCTTGCCATAGTTGTCAATGCGGACCCGTATCTTTAGAGCGACGTCGTAGATGAATTTACGCAAAGTGTCGAGCCCCTCCTTTCGATTGATATTCGAAACCTCGACGATTCCATCGATCTTTGGAAATCCTTGTCTCTTGTAAAACTTGTTCTGGATGTAGTTACGCAGATCCGGAAGACTGTTCCGACCTTCGGCGAGGCGGTCGAGAAACGTTCCAACAATGATGACATTGGAGTCAGGAGCGTTAGCCTACACCAATCAAACCGATCAATCAATAAGCCAATCAATCAATCAATCACATAACTTTATATAGCACCCCTTACAGACCTCTACTCAGAGATGCTCCCAACCTATGCCTGATCAAAAAGGAAAGCCTTAAGATGGTAGAAAGAACCAGCAAAGTCATGGGGGTCGGTGGGGGGTGGGTGCGAGCGGAGAGTCAGTCAACAGGGAGGCCATCCCCGATAACTGGACCCAACACCAAAAACGAACGTTCTTCGCTGCATGGTCGCAGTACGTGGAAAAGGGACAAGGAAATCTCCATTGACAGCTGCAGCAAACAGCGGCCCAGAGAAACAGAAGCTGGGGTTAAAAAGCTCAGATAGATAGGATGGAGCTTGAGTCAAGACGCCGAGTCAAGCAAACACATACAAAGTAGAATGAATCGCCGTTGAAGTGTTCAGAGCGGTTCTTGACAGAGCTCCCACAGACAGTGACGTGAACAAGCGAACATACTTTTGTTCTTTTATGAATTTATGTAATGCAATCAATCAATCACATAAATTTATATAGCGCCCCTTCATGATCTCTACTCAGAGGCCCTCCCAACCCAGGCCTGGTCAAAAAGAAAGGTCTTGAGAAGACGGTAGAAAGAGCCAGCAGAGTGATGGGGGAAGCGAACGGAGAGCCGCAGGGAGGCTATTCCAGATAGCTGGACCCACCACGGAAAATGCTCTTCACTGCATAGTAGCGGTACGACAAAAAGGCCCAAGATAGTCAATGCAATGTAATTATCGGTATTAATTTCTATAGCGTCAATCACAGCTCACAGCACCAATCAGTAGTGCTTCCAGTGTTAGAACCCCAAGAGAAGAATTAGGTTTTAAGAAGACAGAAGAGATGTAGACAATGATCGGGAAAGGAGAGTCGCACAACGTATGGATGGAAGAGCTTTTCATAAGAAGGTCCAATAATGACATAAGGCCTTATATCCACTAAACTTATCAAACTGTTTGATATATGAGAAATTTTTTATAAACTCTGATAACACTTTTTTAGTTGTTTCTCATAAAGCTAAATACATATATTTAAATTCTGATACATATAATTATATATGCATAAATAAATATTTGCATATAGCCACCACATGAATCTTGTACATCTGATGGTATGTGATACCTGTATATCTGAGAGCCAGGTGTGTAGTCCATCAACTCCTTGTTTGCCAAGTCGTAGGTCATAGACGACAAGATAGAGAGCCGAAGACGACAGAAACACTTTGTGCGTAACGTAATAGTCCTGCTGACCTGCAAAGTCCCACAGCTGCACCGTCAGTTCTGGAGATGTGCTTCTCTTTATAAAAAAACATTCAGAGGTAACTTTAATAATCAACGTGAATTTGTTGACCAAAACATTAAAAGTTGATAATGACTACAGTAACTGTTCTTTAAAAAACACATTTACAGCTGAAAATGTGCCATTTCATGTTCAACTTTACAAAAACATTTCTGGTGATGGGTTCACTGAGCCCCCTTTCTCATAACCCTACCCTCATTTTGTACGGGCTTCTTTGGCAACTTGGCCCAGCACTTGCTGGAAAACACTGCCACTGGCCTAAAATTAAGAAAAATGTCGCCTCCCTGGGCCCTGGCTTACATCGTGCTTAGAATTCTTTGGTTATTCAACATTCAGTTTTTATATAAATCTATAGCTATGATACGAAACGAGTGTCCTTTACTTCTCACACTTGTGCCATCTACTTGCTTGCTTAAGCGAGAGCAGGTACACCTGAAGCAGCAACACAATTTTCTCAGCAAATATTTTCCCATGTGTATATCATTTCTTAAATATTCCCTCAGGTGCCTATCGTTTTTTAAATATTTCCCTAGGTGCCGATAATGTTTTTAATATTTTCCCAGGCGACTATCACTTCTTAAATATTTTTCACAGGTGCCTATCCTTTCTTAAATACTTTGCCTAGGTGACTATAATTTTTTTAATATTTTCCCAATGTGCCTATTATTTTAAAAATATTTTCCCCAGGTGACTGTAGTTTCTTAAATATTCAGGTGCCTATCATTTCTTAAATATTTTTCCCAGATGCCTATTGTTTCTTAAATATTTTTCCAGGTGCCTATCATTTCTCAAATATTTTTCCCAGGTGCCCGTCAGTCTCTTGGTTTGACAACCCGAGCAACAAGGAGCTTCTTGAACTGATGCTATTTAACCTCAAGCATCGTTCAATTTTTGACTTGTTCAACATGCTACAGGTGCTATCATTATAAGTTATTAGATTGGTCCATATATGTCTTTGTTTCTATAGCAACAGGACACTGACTTATCTTATTAGCTCACCTTCAGCACGATTCCTCTAGAGTACGGAGGCAACTTGAATTCACTGATTTCAACTCCGTCTGTGGCAACGTTGACGGTGGGACGTGGCAGATCGCGCAGAGCATACGCCAGAGACGTCTTTCCTTTCTCCTAATCAAAAACATTTAATAGCAATAATAACAATTATGACATCGACAATTAACATAGCGCTTTAATGTAGCCAAACCGGTACAAGGATGGCTTACAAACAACTAATAACCAGGATAAGCCTAGGCAAACAAATAGGATTTGAACTTAAGATTTGAAAGAGCAAGCCGAGTCGACCAAGCATCTGGGATCAGCGGCTGAGAAATAACCTTCCAAATACCAGAGTTCTTGAATAAGCTGGTGCCCTGCGCTCGGCTTTAGAAATTTGGAGATTCTGACTGCATGGAGAGTATCAAAAGCCAAAGCAAAAGTGACATTTATTAATACACATCCTGCAACTACCGGTATTAATCTACTCCATTCAATTCTGTAGCTCCTCTATCATAATGCACATAACATCAATCAGTGGTCACTTCCACTGGTGTCACACTAGAAAATCCTAATCATGAAAGAACCCAAGGCTCAGTGAAAATCCAAAAGGTCAAACAGAAGTCCGGATATGGTGGATGATATTCCAGTCAAATGTATTTCCATACAGTAAGCAAAAGCTGAAAAAGCTATGTTCTGAACTGATCCTTGGTTAAATCAAAAGGAAACTGACTGAACTGTAAAATACAAAACCCAGATGTAAATGAAATAGAGCAATACAAAATCCATGATACTATAGAACATGCACCTGGCTTCCAACAAGCATCAATTTGATTCGGTGATACGGAACGCACTGACGATGAATCTGGTTCAGGTAGGCTACAATGACCTTCGCTGATTCAGCTGAAAACACAATAACAATGGTTAGTTGTTAACTTTTATTAAACATAATAAATCACCATGGTCATTTGTTAACTTTGATCAACCATAACAAATAAAAATGGTCATTTGTTAACCCTGATCAACCATACCAAATAACAATGGTCATTTGTTAACCATGATTAACAAGATTAAAGTGTTAAAACACATCTGCTATGGGAGTGCCTCTGAGTAGAGATATTGAAGGGCGCTATATAAATTTATGTGATTGATTGATTCTGCATTTTATTACTCTTATTTATTATATAATCGTGATCTTCTGCAGTTTTCTTGTCAGAATTTTATTCACGACATTTTAAAAAATCACTCTTTGTAAGGCCAGGACAGCACTGTATGCGGTATACTTGTGTATACCCTCGTGTACGGAACAAGTGTGCTATGCCCAAATAATATTTTAGGTGCGTACACGCTGTATACCGATGTATACCAATGGAAAGCCCTGGTTGTAACCATACTATTAATCCCAAATGATAGTACACCGATTGCAGAAGCCATACAATTGCAAGCAAAGAAGATCCCGCATTGGAGAGTCTTGCACAATGTCAGGTACACTTGGAATAGCACAAGTCATAAGACCATGCACAGCACAATCACTCAACCAGTTAGCTATTAGACAATTCAAAATGTTTTTATAACATAATGCGTCAACTTTGACGATGGGCTGCAATCGAAAGATGGTTTTACTACTTTGAATGGTTTTACCACTTTGAATGGTTTTACCACTTTGAATGGTTTTACCACTTTGAATGGTTTTACCACTTTGAATGGTTTTACCGCTTTGAATGCGTCGGTTGACGTTGTTGTCCGAGATGTTGAGTCCATCCAGGACGAGAGTGTGAAGGTGATTCAACTGACTCAACTCAACCGGAAGAGATGTCACGCCAGGGTTACTAGCACACACACAAAAACAGAATCATCATTCATTTAAAATCAGTAAATCATTCATTTAAAATCAGTAAATCATCCATTTAAAATCAGTAAATCATCCATTTAAAATCAGTAAATCATTCATTTAAAATCAGTAAATCATTCATTTAAAATCAGTAAATCATTCATTCAAAATCAGTAAGAACCTGTTTCTGTTAACATCACTAGACTACATTAATTATCTAAACAAAAACCCCAGCTTATCCCACGCAAAAGTACCTCGTCGATATACGAAAATAAAGGATGCTAACACTTGTCATGTACTCCATAGCAATGTTCAGTCCATCTTTGTGGAATAAGTTACCTAATAGCCTATATAATGAACTTCCTTGTCTTTCTGTGCCCCTTTTCCACAAGCATTTTAAACCCCATTCTCTTTGATTGTGGCTTGGTGTCAGGTCGGGAGCGCCTCTGAAAAGTTCTCTTGAAGTGGTACTATATAAATGTACGACCAATTACTCCGTACGTGACATATATCAAGGAAGTGAAGTATCTGATCTGAAATGATATCTTCCCTCCAAAGCAACAACCATGAATCATCCCACAAGTTAAAACATACAGCCGCAAAAAAGTATAGAGCAATGCATACTGGGATACATCGAGCTTCGTCAGTTCTCGTAGTTCAGTGACTGACTGCGGAATTTCTTTCAGTCGATTGTGACTCAGATTCAGATCCGTCAAAGATTCGGAAAACAACTTCGGAAGAGAAACCAAAGCAGACGACGATGGCAACGAAGACGACGGAACAGTAAGGTCGTTCTTCGAACTCGTTGAAACGGATCTCACTCTCGGAAACCAATTCGGATTTAAGCGATTGACGAAACTCCTGCATGGAAAATCAGAAATATGTTGGAATTCTACGACATCTACTTTTTCAACCCTAGGAATTTGCAACACTTTAACCCTTAGAACCCGACTGGCCGGTTTTCTGGCCCGTTATCCATAGCGTTACGGGAGCTACGGGTTCAAAGGGTTAATATAATATCCTTAAAACGTATGGGAATCACACCCACACTCCTCTGTTCTTCATGCTTTTGTATATTCGTTCTATTCAACTATCATATGCTTCCATAAATTATTATCATAGGTAATTTTTCTATTTCAATTCATAATATCACATGTTTCTGCTTGTAATGATAACTGTTGGTTTCATTTTACATAATGAAACTGAGGTTCACAGATATATGCAAATGGCACACACGTCTTTCTCGTCATCACAACTAGCAGAGTCTTACACAAAACATTTATTGGAAATTTGCGGGCGCCTTACGAGACAGCGTGTAAACTAGACAATATGTAAAACAGATAATGTTGAGTTAATATATATTTAGCATTTCAATCCAGTTCTTGGACATCACATTAACCAAAGTAGCATGTTAAGTGAAATGGTAATAATCATTTGAGAAACCACGAATAATTAAAATTATTCACACTTAAAAGTATATTGTATAAGTATAAAAATACAGTTCAACATTAACTAAGAGCTTATGCACCAGAGTAAGAAATTTTAAGATAAGCATAAAACAACCAGAGACAAAATGTAAGCCATAATTAAATTCTATTTAACTGAAAATCCATGACACTCTTTCAAAGTTCTGTTTGACGTAAAAGAATTTATTCCATATCGACTCCATTGTCACCCGACTTACCGCTGGACGTTGGCCACTGGAGAAGGGCAAGATGGCAATGATCCGAGTTTGTTGTGGGACACATCCAGCGACTCCAAACCTATGCATTCCCACCAATCAGGATTTGGAAGAGCGGAAATGTTGTTGTGTGAAAGGTTGAGATCTTTCAAGGCAGCTGCAAAATATCAGATTCATTCTTACAATAAATATCTGGTAGTTCTGTGCAGTTTTAATTCTACGTTGTCACTGAAATCCACCTGTTTGCCAGACAGTTTGGATTCTTAGAAGTGATACAACTGGCATCAAAAACCAAGTTTTTACATATCTTTATTTTTTTAAATTTTGCAACTGCTCATCTAAGTCACCATCTGTGCGTGTCTCTCTCTCCCTGTGTCTATCTCTCTCTGTCTATTTGTCTGTATATCTCTCTTCCTTCCTTCTCCCTCCTTCCCTTCTTATCTTTCGCTCTCTTGTTAATCAGCCATTTAGAACTAACTCAAAAGTTGCCAATTAAGCAAGTTAGCTACACACTTAATACAACAGTTTTAAAGTACCTTACAAAGCACCATCAGAAATGTCCTAAATTACTAAAGTCGATCCCATCTGCCCGTTCCACAAAAAACACAAAAGAATTTTCACGTAGACTCAGAGACAACAAAAGACTCCAATGCATCGTTCTAAATCGTTGTTCTGCCCTCAACGACGCCCCACACTTACCCAGACGACAGATCGTCTGCGGAAGATCAGTCAACGAGTTTGTCGAAAGATCGAGAATCGTGAGACTTTTGCTCCAGAAATCGTCCAAGGCCAACGGCAAATCGTACAACTCATTCTTGGACAGATCCAGCGCTTTCTAAAACAGCCAATTACACGTAGCTCTCAATAAAAGTCACTACAACTCACATAAGCAACTGATGTGTTGCTGAACTACTGTCTAAAAACTTTAATAATAGGCTATAGTCGTGGGCGACAGAAGAAGAGATGGATGGACATGATCCAGCAGGACATGGAATTTCTTGATCTGAGAAAGGAAGACGCTGGAGACAGAACAACATGGAGACAAAGGATCCGAGTGGCTGACCCCTCCACAGTGAGGGATTAATCCTAGCCAGAAGGAAAAGAAAAAGGCTATAAATTATCGAGCCATCAATGAGTGTGAAGTAAATTTATTCCTGACATGTAATTGCTCAGCAATAAATTCTGCTGTATGGACGTGGATGTACTTCTGAACGTTGTAAAGAGGGTAACATCAAAATTAGTTGTGCTCTGTGTAATTTTTTATCGTATAGTTATGAAATGCTCAGAGCAGGTAGCCACACTATCGACTTAATAAGCAAATGAATGAATGAGAAAATGATCGGAAGAATATGCAGTTAATTAAGATGGATTTGCTCAAAAATTCATTCGATTAACAAAGATGCTTCATTCAGAATTGAAAGTCTGCTCTAAGTACAACACAACCAGCAACATCGGTTCAGGACTAACCAGTGGACATCATGATGATGATGGTGGTGGCAATGATCATAATAATTATGATGATGATTATGATGATAATGATGATGATGATGATGAGTATGATGACGACAATGATGATCATGGTGATGATGATGGTGGTGATGACAATGATGATGACGACGACAATGATGATGAGTATGATGACGAAAATGATGATGATCATGGTGATGATGATGGTGGTGATGACAATGATGATGATGGTGATGATGACGACGACGATGATGATGGTGATGATGATGGTCCAACTAACCAGCGGACAGGACCAGGGATGAACGAAGCTGCTGAGGCAATTGTTGGATGCGTATAGGTTGACGAGATTGATGCACGAATGAATCTGGAACGGAAATGAATCGAGACGATTCTCGGAAACGTTCAACTCCTTCAGATTCACGCATTCCCACGAAATAGCTTAAAAGATAAGGACACATCAACAATCAACATATCGTGGAAATTTCATAAGGTTTCATATTGCAACGCTGCATAAACTTAGATGGTGCTGTCTTTAGACAACAGAAACACAGACAAGTTGAAAACATTTAGTTCGGAATTGAATTTCTTGAATTGCGGAATGCAATGGATGGAGCTGATTTTAGGGTGCAGGAACAATGAAGGCAAACGCTCCAGTTTTAGTCAAAGTAGTCCTTGCAAGAAGCGGAACAAGGAGACCATGTGAGTGTAGTGGAAGTATCATGAAGATACCTGAGCACTAGGCCAGAGTAAGACCAGTAAATTAAAGCTAGGAACCTTTATTTAGTTTATCATGATCATCATTATTTTATTATTATTATAATTCACATTTTTGTGCCAGTTGAATAAAAAGTCCCGCAGGCCCTCAGAAAATAAGCATTTGCTTTAAAGGTCCCCATCTGTTTAAAAAATATATATATAATATATAATATATATTATATATAATATTTTGTCTTTAATGTACGACACCAGAAACGTGAAAACGCCTGCAAACGCACTGCGCTTTACACGTACAAATTATTCAACAATCTTAATTAACATCAAACTTAACTACTAACAGAACAGACAGCCTGCACATGTAAAGCGCAATACGCGGTGCTAATAGCAGCCTACAAAACATGTCTGCCCAACGGGGGTTCGAACTCGTTACCTCTCGCTCCCCATACCAGTGTGTTAACAATCATGCTACCGGGCCCCCAAAAGGAACCCAATAAACGAACAGCATTAAAGCGCCGCATGCAGATGGACAATCGCTGGAAGAGGCGAGTTGTCATTATTATTAACTGGATAAAGTAATAAAACAGACACAAAAGATATGTCAAGGTTACCCATTCACTACTAGCAGTGAACACAAATTTAAAATCAAACTTAATCAAGGTGATTGATTAATATAATACTAAAAATATTAATTGCTTACAAAAACAACATAAAATTTCAATATAAGTTGCAATTTTCACAACAGAGTGGAAATGCCAGAGTAGTACGACATACGCTGTTCTATCTCGGAATTCCTCAAATACAGGCATCTCAGCAAATTTAAAATCAAACTTAATCAAGGTGATTGATTAATATAATACTAAAAATATTAATTGCTTACAAAAACAACATAAAATTTCAATATAAGTTGCAATTTTCACAACAGAGTGGAAATGCCAGAGTAGTACGACATACGCTGTTCTATCTCGGAATTCCTCAAATACAGGCATCTCAGCTGATTGTGCGATAGATTGAGTTTCTCCAACGAAGGCAGATCAAACAGTTCGACCGGGAGATCCAATAAGAGATTGTACGACAAATCTATCGTCTGCAGCCTAATGAACAACACAAATAACACTAAGTAAACAATTAATAACTGAGAGACACCATTAAGAATATACTATTGAAGATACTTTACTGCAGAGAGAGACAGAATAAAGGAACAAATAGGGAGACAGAGAGATCACCATCACCTAGAGACAGAGGAGACATAGAGAGAGACAGAGGGGAACATAGATGGATAGATACTAGATAGATAGATAGATAGATAGATAGATAGATAGATAGATAGAGATAGACAGATAGATAAAGAGTGAGAGAGAGATAGAAGGTGAGAGACAGAGACACAGACAGAGACACAGACAAACAAACAGAGAGAGAAATACAGATAGGGAGAGAGGAGACAGAAACAAAGAGACAGAAGGACACAACGGGTGAAAGAAAGGAGCAGTAGGAGAGTGTAGCTAACTGAATGTCTTTGTGTAACTTGCTAAAAACATGAGGCTACTTGAATCTTCTAGACTGTCAAACAGATTCCATTCTTCACAAATCAATCAACGAAATCATATTTAATAAATTAATCGAAGCTAATCCGAAGATTATCTGCATAGATAAATTGATTACTTCATTTTTAATCATCACAATCATAAATAATAATTTTTAAAAATAATAACAACGATAATCATGCATCAAAGTGATAATCAGTTGCAGTGCTGTGTGACACACGTAACCACAAACCTCTGGCACTGAACACCGGCATCAGCAGAAGGAGACAATAAGACTTTCAGATTGCAGCTGGAAACAATGAAGCTGCGGAGGTTGACAAGTTGCCAAGGAACGACATCTGGAAGGATGGAAAGACGGTTGTCACGCAGATCCAGGTCGTGGAGAGAAGTGACATAAGGAGAAATCCACGAAGACATCAACGTGTGGAGACTTCGACCGGACCAATCAATGCTCACCTGAAACGGAAAAGAAATGTCAATATTGTTTTCTACTCTCCAGGGCTGTTTTTAAAGAATTTTTAGAACTGCACAACCCATTCTTTTCTTTCCCATCCTCCATGGTAAATTACTTCTAATCGGAGGACAACGACCTTTCCTGCTAGTTTTAACTGCACAGAACTTGCAACAGAAGTGCTTCTACAACAGCACAAATCCATTTAGAACTGCACATTTTGTTTACAACTGCACGTTAAAAAAGCCCTGCTACTCTCGTTCTGGTCATTAATATCATCCTCATCCTCCTCACCACCACCACCACCACCACCACCACCACCACCACCACCACCACCACCACCACCACCACCACCATCCTGATCATTATCATCGACACCAATATCATAACCACAACCACCAATACAACCACCGCTACCACCATCACCCATTTGACATTCCAAGTAAATACAATAGGAAAGTTCTTCATCTCATGCATGATGTATAAAAACAGCTACCAAATAAAGGACAAATTAGCAATGGCTTACTAATTGGTTACACAAATACTTCGTCTATACAAAAGAATTTGTAACTTACTGTTTTATGAATAAAAAAATATGATATCAAAATGGATCTGATAAATATTAAATGATAACAATTATAATCTCGGCAGTGAAGATCCCGATGTTGGGGAAAGAAAAGAAAGAATACTCTTTAATTGACCAAATGATATCTGCATTTTGGCAATAAATAAAAAAAATAGCACATTTATTACTGACATAATTCATTGATGACACTGGAGACCACAGTGACACATCTATACCGAAATTATTATTCATATTTTAAAAGTGGCCCCAGCGACTTCATCAAAGTGTCGGTGACACGAAACGGAGTATCCCCCATGAAAGCTATCCGGGGGGATGAATTAATCTATCCCCCCGGATGGAATTAACCGGTCTATACTATCCGAAGGGATAAACCATTCTATCCCCCTTTTTGAAAAATGCGCATAATAAAATTTTTTTTGCTGTAATCAAAATTCAAAGTGACTCTAATTGTTTTAAGTGTCCTAAGCAATGCTCAGATAAAGGCAACTCGAATTTATTTAGTGACTCTGAGTGTTTTTAAGTGTTTTAAATGTTTTAAGTGCTCTAAAAACAGGGGAAAACAAATTATCTAGTAGGAATAAACATGCCTGTTAGTGTCATTGTTGAAAACAAAGCAGATGAAAATCAATTTGCAAAGAAAAATACACACGGAAGCTGTTTTTTCGACTTTTTTAATTTGGGGGATACAATTAATACGGGGGATACTCTATTTCGTGACACCTGCACTCGGCATGCAAACCATTTACATGGACAGGCTAATAAACGAGAAGCATTTGCGATGCAATTATCATTAGATAAGTGCTGGCCACATTTGAAGTCATGTCAAAGGCCTTTGACCCAGTCCCAGCTCTAATGCCAAAATCATCATACAAAACACAAAACGAGGCAATGAAGCAAACTACCGGAACAGTAATTATCGATCAGTACAAACAATTGATGAAACTGCAAGTACCCAGGGTGATGGGAACAGTTCTGGGCAGCCATTATTATCTTTGTCATATATGTCATAATGATATGTTACACAACCATTGTTACTCATATTTCATGACTCTCAGATCAGTAGTGTTAGCTCAACTGTACTTTTCTTTTATACTGCACGCAGACAAACAGTCATGAATCGGCCGAAAAGTATCTTGTGACTCGCTGTACTTCGAGCATCACTGCATTTAAGTTTTGACTGCTCGTTAAGAGTGGGATGACAAAGTTTTGCTAAAGTCGGATTGCAACCCATCATTCTGCCATTGTTCTTGCAACAGGTGAACAGTCAGAAGTCATGGAGCAGTGGTTACACTTAAAATAAGGAAAAAATAAATCTAGCGAATGCCAAACAAGTGTAACTGACTCTTAGGGCAGCGTAATTTTGTGTAATTCTTCATAGTTTTTCGGCATGCAATCATCACGATCACCATACGCAAACCAACCCCAGCTAATTTTATTATCATAATGCGCTTCTGACAATACTTTAACACAGTTCTTCATCTACATTTTGTATTGTGTGCTTAAAAATGTCCACCTTTTGCATTATTTTTTTTATCCCATCAACTATGTTTCAAAATGACTACCTTTCAACATTTAGCATACCCTCCATGAATATTTTAAATACTTTGCAGATAATCAGATGACAAATTTTAATCCAGTTCAGATTGAGGGTCGGGTCATTCCACACAGGAGGACTGCATACACAAATACATACATAGAGAAATGCATACATAAATACATACATACTATGTTCCTCAATTTAATACAATTCCTGAACTACATAGCATAGAATAAAGCACAGCATAGAATACAGTTACCAACTGACCATAGTTGGATGTTGGTCTGTAGCGGTCGGCTGACCATCATCCTGTAACGTCGAATGATCAGTCTCCGTATCAACTACGAATTGGTCGAGATAACGTCCGATAACAGAACTGTAATTCTCCGCCAGGTCTTCCGCTATGCAAGCCCCACTTTTTGTATTCAGAAGACAGGATAACACGTTGACAAGGTCCACTGAAATATATTCATACAAACCATACTGAACCATGAATAAAACTAAATGGTATGAATACATAAAATCACAGAGCTACAACAAGAAGAGTTGGCTAAGGCATGAGAATGGCTAAAGCATGAGAATGGCTAAAAGTATGAAAATAGCTATAGTATGAAAATGGTGGCTTCCCGTTGCTTTCCTCACAGACACTTATGGGTGAGCAAGGATAAGGTCGCTAGGCAGTGGCTCGAGGTAGATCGATTCTACAATAAATATCGATGTCCATATTTAGTAAGGTGCCAAAATCTGTTAACTTACGCTGAAGACAAAAGACGATGAGCTCCCATTGAATGAAGTGGACCAACGTATCCTTCGCTAACGTCACTTTCGTCAGCGAGTCAAGGCAGAACTGCAAGATGGCCGCATGTCCTCCGTAGCAAGCGATCTTTAAAAGACTCTGACAGTTCTCCACATCTTCAAAGATTTCTAAAACAAAGTTCTAACATTAAATATAACTGCTACGTCGTTCAACACATCCCAAAATATCTGGCACAATCTTTAGTCGGGTGGTCAAGATCTTGAGTGGTAACGCATACAACATCATGAGCTCGGTAATTGGGAAATATATGTTTATCAGAAGAATTCACTTAGCAAACTTCCATATTAACAGACATTGGTGATAATAACAATAATAGCAAAGTCAATTTATATGGCACTGTAACAAAGCCATTGCAAAGGTGCCTGATAAACTGATAATGTTAAAAGACATTGTGCCTTCAAGAGATTCTTGTAAGGTGCTATATAAATGGTCATATATACCCGGTATATATATGCATAAATACAATACATACATGCACATTACACATACATAGATACATCCATCTGTTGCCATTTTGATGTCAGAATCAAGACATATGGTAATACCACATCAATTGCTTAACAATAATTTGCAAATGACAGAAAATCTCTATACATTTGATGCTTTAATATTTCTTGCGTAATTGGCAATAGCGACCAGTTAAATCAAACAACGTTAAATTTAACTAATTTTCATGGACTTGAAAAAGTGTTTAAGCAATTAAATGATGCTTCCTTCTTGTTTAACTGGCAATAATGACCAGTTAAGTTATTTAACTAATTTTAATTGGCCTGTAATGGGGTTTAAGCAATTAAACCCAATGAATGCCATGCCTTTTCTTAAGTAGCATAATAATGACTGCAATGATGCAAAATCTTGCATCTTAAACTGAAAATCTACCGTAACAAAAGCAAATACACTTGAACATTAGATGTGAGGCCTGAAGCCACTTACAGCATACACACAACGTACCTGAATATTGAAATATTTGCTTAACTAAATTTATAGGCAAGTAAGTACAGCATCTTTAAGTACTCCACAAAACAGCTACTTAGAGTTTAAAGCTCTCAGGATAAACTGTGCAATGGTAAGCAAAAGCTATTGAGATAGTCAATACTGACTCTCATTAACATGCTAAGTCGCAATTCAGAAATCTCTACCCAAGTGTCTCCAATGAATCTTAAAAAGAAGACAAAGAAGCTTTGCACACGATCTAAGAGACATATTTACATCTGTTATCAGAGATGGTGCCGAACATCTTTGTAACCATGGCATATCCATGGCAGTAATATAAGCAGCCAGTGCATGGGGCTATTTACGCCCCAAATAAATTTTTGGCATGGCAAAAATATCTAGCAGCCTTGTGGTAGGGCAATGGCCAGGGCAATGGTCTTTTTATAAGGCATTTGCCCTGGCTTAGCAACCACTGATGTTAATGTCTTCATATATTTTATGCAACCTCTTTCAACATCCACTGCTGTAAGTATTTCTAATCAGGCATTAATATCAAATTTCAATTTTATTACAAGATTTTCAAAATGCAAAATTAATCCAAAGACGGAGGATTCATTCAAGAATTTATATAGCAACCAGATTTCTGCAATGCCGTCCTCGCTGGTCTCCCAAACTACCGGATACGCCAGCTTCAGTCTGTCCTCAACTGCGCCGCCCGAGTCGTCGCTGATTTGCCCAAATTCTCGCATATGTCAGCATATATGCGTGACACGCTGCACTGGCTTCCGGTCGTGGACAGAACGATATTCAAGATCATCGTTATGGGACGAGCGTCAGTGGTTGGCCTGGCGCCAGAATACATTAGGGAGCTTTGTATTCCCGTCTCCAACCAACCAGGTCGTCGGTCTCTGCGCTCTGCGACTCGTGTGGACTTGATAGTCCCACGCTTCCGTACAGTGATGCGGACACGCCGCGCCTTCTCATGTATTGGACCTTCATTCTGGAACAGTCTTCCATTGGCAATTCGTGATGCTGCGTTGCGTGTTTCTCATGAAACATTCGCAAAGTTAATTAAGTCGCACTTGTTCAGAACTGCCAGGTAGCTGCGTTAAGCGCCTTCGTGAGGTTATTGTAAGGCGCTATATAAATGTTCATATACATACATACATACATACATAGCACTTCTTCTTCAAGGAAACTCCTCAGAGGTGCTCCCAACTCCAATCCGACCAAAAAAGAACCGTTCCTAAGAGCTCGCAGAATGTGTCAGATCTAGCGAACAGGGGCAGTTCAAGAGGGAGGTCATTCCATACCGTTCAAGGGCAAACCACTTACCTCGTCTAACGCTCATAATAGCCTCATATCCACCATATCAGCCCAGAGTGAAATTCAATTTGACAAACCGAAATAGAGTTCGAGTGGAATTGAAGCAAATCTCACCTGGTTCGGCATCGATCAGCATTTTTACGATGCTCATCCATCCGTTAACTGCGGCCTGGTAGAACGGACATGACCTATGAACGACATTCATCTCTTCCCTCGTCACGGGAGCAGACGGACGCACCTTGATTGGCAATGGAACAGGAACAATTGCTTGGTTGCAGAGGAGAATGTCGACAATAGATTCGTATCCATGCTCACAGGCAACGGACAATGGCGTGCCCTAGTTGACAATAACAAGGCAAAAACCCCGTTATGGCAACACCACAAATGTATCATTATATCAAATTACACATAATATTCAAAAAATCAATCCATCCACAAAAGTGCAACTCCGAGCACTTATAAATAAAAACATTTTCCACAGTAGCAAGCAGAAAATTGGATGAAATTCATTTAAATTTGGGTCTGGTAATAGTTTAAAAATATCTGTGCAATAGATTGAGTGCCAACTGCTGACATCGTAGCACAATTTCTTTTTTAAATTCTTTGCATCATTTTTTATTGTTACATCAGCAAATAATTCAAATCCATTCAGTGCTAATTCCAATCAATTAGTTATCAAAATCTTAATTACCCATCACTGGTTTTTCCAGTGACTATAATTTAAAACTGAAATTTTGCTCAGAAACGAACATTGACTTGTTGGAAATTACAAAACCAACATAATAGTAGTCATTAGATAAACCCGGACCCACAAAAAAGTATTTTCACTTCATCACTGCAGCAGTTTCTATTGCAACCCTTCAAAACTTTTTAAACTTGCATGAAGGGACAAGCATGTAAAGCAATCTTCGAACCGCAAACGCAATCACATCAGCATTAGTCTTTATTACAGTCCATAAAACACTGCATTGGTTGTATTCACCGCAACTTCCAATAAGCCACATAGCAATATTTCACTGCAGAGGCTAATTACAGTAAAATAGTAAACAACACTCTAATCATGATGTCATCTGTTATCTTTTGATGGAAATCCGCTGGTTGAGCTCTACATGTGCGCGTGGGCACACTGCTGGGGACTCTTCCTGTTGAGCATCATACTGAAAAGTGCAGAAAGTGCCTCTGATATGTTTTTTTTCTTCTCTCTAAGGGGCCCTATATAAATGTTCAACGACAATCACAATGTCAAACAAATATCCAAATTTATGGAGTGATTTGACATTTTACATCTGCATGCAACAGGACAAAGAATTACCACTATAGCAAGGCATTAGCACTATAGCAAGGCATTAGCACCATAGCAAGGTATTAGCACTATAGCAAGGCATTAGCATTATAGCAAGGCACTATAGCAAGGCATTAATACTATAGCAAGGCATTAGCACTATAGCAAGGCATTAATACTATAGCAAGGCATTAACACTATAGCCCAGTGGTTAAAAGTTCCATTGTTAACCAAGAGGTCAATGGTTCAAACAGAAATTTATTTCCAGTTTTTCTGTTCTACATACACCCTCCACTTTAAAAAAATAAGCAACAGACTGATGCAAAAAATCAACAATCCCAGGCAGCTGTTCAATGGTCAAATGATGAGACAATTAAATGCTCAGTCATCAGCTCTAAAAGAGAATGTAATTCATCAACCAACCAATTAACAAATTAGTGCAAGAACAAGTCATGAACTTGTGTAACTTCCCTCGAATAATTCCCATGTTTTTCATATACTCTACTTCCCCATCACAAAACCAACTGTACGCAATGGGACACAACAAGAGCTAATCAACCACAGACCTGAACCAGTTACCAAAATAGAAAGAGTCAATGTTGTCAAATGCAGATCTATGATATCAACTGATCTTCAAGTGAGGTTGTAACCAATTAATTATCATAAAACCTTAACACAAACATTTGCAGTCTTAATCTCAATTCGAACTGTTTCCCTTCTTCACTTTTTGTTAACATTGAAAATATCGCTTCTTAATTATATGACAAGCGATGGCTGAAAATGTCCAGATCTTAGCAAAACTGTCAGTGAATAAGACCTGTGGCCAGATAAGCCCAACCCTAAGCACATACATCGGCCAATTTCTACTAGTTTACAATAATCTCTGAGAATCAGAGATAAGCAGTAGGCTGCAAAAGGTATAAAATGCCAGCAACTTCATTTTATTTGCACTGCAAACTGTATTTGTATCAAAACAACCTCATCATTATGGGACGAATTACTCATGAGTGCAACAGCGTCAGGACAAAAACAGCTTTTGAGAAAAGAGAAAGAGACGGAGAGGTCGTTAGAAAAAATTGCAGTGCAAGCAGAAGGAGAACGTGCATTGATAAAGCAGGGACCAATTGAATCGAGCGCCTCTGAGTAGGTACCTTGAAGGGGCGCTATATAAATTACGATTGATTGATTGATTGAATTGAATGAAAAGATGGGCATGTGAAGGTGACTGGCCATCCCTCTTCCTCACCCTCTCATCTTCCCACCAACAGTGAACTCAATACAGCTGAGTAGACTAAGACACACATGTATGTGGAACCAATACACAAACCGTGTCACGACAACTGGTCTACAGACAATTCGTCTAACGACAAATGGTCCCCAGACAATTCGTCTAACGACAAGTGGTCCAGAGACAATTCGTCTAACGACAAGTGGTCCAGAAACAATTCGTCTAACGACAACTGGTCTACAGGCAACTGGTCCAGCGCTTGAGAAATGGAAGCTGGATGAAAGTCTTTACAGGTGAAATGGAGGTTGGATCAATTGATGAAAAAACGCAAGAGAAATGGAATCTGGATGAAGGTTCTTTTACAGGTGAAATAGAAGTTGGATTGACAAAAATAACGCATGAGAAATAAAAGCTGGATGAAGGTATTTCTAGATCTGAAATAGAAGGTGGATTGATGAAAAAACGCTTAAGTAATGGAAGCTGGATTAAGGTAACTCTAGATCTGATATAGAAGCTGGATTGACGAAAATAACGAGCGAGAAATAGAAGGTATTTTTAGATCTGAACTAGAAGCTGGATGCATGTTGAAATACATGAATGAAAATCATCAATCCAGCTTCAATTTAAGCTAGAAAACCATTGAAAGTTTTTTTCATAAATCCAGCTTCTATTTCATCAATACGATTCGTCTGTAGACCACTCATCGTGGAACCTAAAATACCTGTGGGAACTTTGCTGTTCTACATTGAATGACAATTTTTAATTAATTCATCTGTCCAGGCTGAGCTTCCTCGCTCGAGGACCTATACGGTACATAAAGCAGCGCCGTGCTTTCTCAGTCACTGGCCCAGCCACCTGTAAGGGGCTTCATGTGGCACTTCACCCAATACTCATGGATCACTCCAACATGTTCTTCTCTAGTCTTAAAACTGTCCTATTTAGACAAGGATGGGTCGGGTATTTAGACAAGGATGGGTCGGGAGCACTTCTGAGTAGAGTCTTGCAAGGGCGCTATATAAATGCTTCTAATAAATAAATCTTGAAACCAATTTCTGTCCTGGACAGGATTTTAATCTCTGGCTCCACGGTTGACATTCCAGCACCCTAACCACTAGACTCCAATAAACAAACAAACATCACATTAAATCATCCTTTAATAAGGTAGTAAGTTGTCATTGAACAGAGATGCATGTAACTTGAGGCTTTGCATATACGAACCATTGGTGAATTGGCGTTGATGTCGGACGTGAAGGCAGTTAGGAAGACAATCAATTCCTCATCACCGAGAACGCAGACGCTATGCAACAGGTGGTCATCATCGCACAACTTTATCAGAATCTCCTTCACCAAAGTAGGATTTTCCTGCATCAGATTCAGAACGCCTTCCTTTCCGTTTGTCTCAACAGTAGTCCGAACCTGATTTGTGAAATCTTCAAAACAAAAAACAAAATTGTACAAATGTATGTATGCAAGTAGGCATGCAAGTATATGTATATTGTATAAAAGAGTGTGCGTGTTTATTGTTTAATTGTACACAGATTATATGAATGCAAGCATAATAAATATAATCATTATTCGCAAACATGTAAAAATCACCAAATTAGTGAAACTCAGTAGAGCCCTGAGTCCTCCTGACCTTTTGAACACAAGACCACGACCAAACCGAATGGTCTTTCAGAAAAGAACCAGTGGAGTTACGATGGTTGTGCAGAAAAAAACAAGTTTCTAAAGATAAGATGGAGCACAGCCCACAAGACAGTTATGCACAAGAATAATGATCCAAATCTTAATGCACAAATATGCTCACACACGAACGCACACTTCATTTCACAGAATGCAAAAAAGTTTTACAAAAATAAATCAAGACTAGAAGAAAAATGCAAAAGTACAAAAAGAGATGATAACTCAAGCGTTATACACCCATTATCTGATATCACAATGTCCTCATCTACCTACACACCAAGGTCATTAACTAGACAATTACGCTCATGAATTATGTACATAATGTGACTGTCAGTGATGACTGTCAATGACGGCATATTCAGTGCACTATAATTGGCAGTCAGCCTGCCTTTAATGAGTTTGGACTTGACAATGACTGTCATATATTTATTTAAAGTCCAAACTGTCTATGCCAACAAAACATATTCTTTCCGATTCTCATCTCTGGAAACCAAACACAAAAGCTGTTTTTTGGCCTACATAACCAATCAAATTCTTACTTACATATATACACGTATAATGATGAATATAATAGCAATGCTAAAGCTTAATTACAGAAGTAAAAATTAAGATGATGATTAATATATAATGAAAATAATGATAATTGTGATGAAAATGATGAAGCTCGTGTGGAAAAAAACAAGATGAATATACTAGCAAAATGGTAGAAAAAAGATAAAGATAACATTTGACATATAATGAAAACTACTATGATGATGACTAAAATGATGAATTTGATGTTGCTACATATGCATATATATATATTCATGCGTGTAAACATATATGTAGAAGTAAATTTAAACATACAGTTACTGACTACATTATGTGCCACATTTAATACCTACAATCAGGATCATCACAAGATAGGAATGTAATATCCAAACTCAATTTTTTCACACATGAAATAAAACTAGAGCAACACATCCAATGAAAAAAGAACAATACCTTCATCCATGACTGAATGTCTTACGGAATCCATTCTTCTTCCACGACCAAAATTAGGTCGATGACTCAGCAGATGAAAGAAAAAGTCACGATGAAACAACCACGCAAGACATTCAGCAGCCGAAGTCTAAAAAAATCGCATAAATTAGACGTTGCACATATCTAAACACCTGCATCAATACTGCAGCTGGTCTACCACCATCTGTTCCTCATCACCTGGCTAATGGTCCTTCCGACCGAGCACTCAAACCTTGACTACGTTTGGAATATGGATTACAGTAAGAAGTGAAATTTACTCTAAATCAAACATCGATTGAAACGGAGATTGAGTATCATGAAACTGCTCTGAGATTGACATGAAGAAGAAAGATGGCTGAATGGTAAAGCACTGGCATGATGACCAGAAGGATGCAGTTTTTACACTGCTAGCTCCACAAGATTTTTTCAACTTCCCACTACCCAGTGGGAACTTAAAATGAGCCGTAGGATGGATGGGCAACCTGCAGGCAGCCATAGTTATATCCGACTCAGACTGCTAAATTTGCTACCATCTGTCATTACTATATTATGTCATTTTACTGTCTACTGTAACACATTTCAGTTTTTTTAAATATAAAACAACAACAATTGATTATTATTAGCTAATATCAGCTCTTTATGGGAAGCCATTGTGTGTGTGGGTTGTTTGTGTGTGTGTGCGTGCGTGCTTGCGTGTGCATGTGTGTTTGCATATGAGGACGTGCATGCTGGCTGACTGTTCCAAAACTTTATCTGAGCATTGTGTGCATACTGAATACTGATCAACATACCTAATTATGTTCTTATGGTCATCTTTGATTTAACATGCACAGCACCTTCCTTTGTAAGGCGCTTTGAAGATCACTGGGTAACTAACTAACTGACTAACCATTTCAACAGCATAACAGATATCTTCATAGCAGATTACATTTTTCTTTTAGTGATAATTTAGAGAAATAATAATAATAACAACTAGTAATAAGCAATAATAATTTTAAAAAATAAGAATATTAATTAATAATAATAATATATTTGTTTAATTTCAAACTGACATAATCTGGCATGAATAGAACTCAATGCATGAACATTGAACAAATGATCACAAGTTATTACAGGAGTCGAATTTAACTTTTAAGGAGACACAGCCAAAACTATCATCACTTCCTTACCTACTACAGTATGCTCAATGCGTACACAATTACACATGCATTGATGAAAGAAGCATAATTCAAACTACGAATAGCTGATGAGACTAGCAATTTGACCACCTTCAGCCTAATGAGTACAACTAAATACTATCTTTTGCATAACAGAATACAGCATACAATCAGTTAATTTTACACAGGAAACATCTGACATTCGGAGGAATCATAATCATGAACTCCAAATTTCTAGAGCTCTATTGGTCTACAGGTCTACTCTAAAGCAAAGTACGGAGCAGTGGAGCACAAGCTTCTTCACAGGCATTGCGTCAACGTGTGGTCCTGCTATTCACCTGTTAAACCAGTCTAAGCAAAATGTATTGCTCAGTGCTATATCTGAACAGACATCATGAGACATGTATGCCTGCTTCCTGGGGCTCTTACTGAAGCATTTTTTTTTATTCAACTCAAAATTGTGCTTTTTGCCGTGCTAGAATCTGGAGCGCTTCTAAGTAATCCTGCTAGAAGAGGCACAATAGAAATTCTTGGATGAAAGAATTATACATACGCATAAATTCAAAGAATCAATGAAGAATTCTTAAAGTTCCGCAGACTTCATATCCACAAAGCGACGATCGCACTTTACATCCCAGGCAAAATACGAGAAAAAGTTTCCAGAGATTAATGCTTGCGCCCGGATACAACTTCCACGATCGCCACCGTGTTAATCTATATTACTGGCAATTTACTGCAACTGATCCAGATCCTGAAAGCAACGCTCTTTCTGTTCTGCGGCAAACTTTCCAGAGGTCCGTTCATTCAACAGCAAGAGCGAAAGGAAATAAAACCAGTCACTTTCCCATGGCGCTCGACACAAAAACGCAGACCATTTCATTTGCAAATACCATGATTCAAAGCACAAACTTAGCATTAATACGATCACGCAATATTTGCGGTTAACGCCGATTAATAACTTTATAACGAGTTAAAAGCTAACGTCCATATTCCTAAGAATCAGTTTCCGGATGCAAAGCAAAACAAAACAACGTGCTATCAGAGACCACAAGGCGCTTTCCATTATCGCTTTGAGTACACTCGGAGCAAACGCCGTGAATTCATCGTTTCGACGTAGAACACGAGAAACATTGCAATTGAGGTGCAACGTAGTGTAAGTGTAAAATGCAGGTTTCAAATAACTGAATTTTGGGCTATAACGGTCCAGTAGCCTACCTGAATGGCGTGGCCTCCATTCAAATGGACGAGCGGCCGGTAGTGAAGAATCTGACCCGATTGTTTTCATTGAAAAAATAGCCTAAAAACCAACAGGTTCGAGGTCATTAGGGCTATGGTCGCTATAAAAATCGATCCCAGTTCAAATAAACAACCTTCGGGAAGCGAACCATGGTCCGACCATAATACGAAAATTTTCAAATGCGATCTTACCAGACTTAACCAAGTTAATTATGCCTAGAAATTATTTTGCCCATAAAGATCGAAGGACTATATAGGCCTATTTAAAAAGATGGGTCTTCGTGAAAGAATATAGAGCGGCAGGCCTAGGCATATAGTAGGCCTACAAATGCTACAATGCAGCAGAGGTTATTCTAAGGAATTTTCTCAACTGCACATAAATGACGTATTTTGAGACTGGGCATAGGAAAGTCGCTGATCAGGGATTTGTCCCCAAAGCAGAAGGCATATTTTGGCATTCAATTGATTTAAAATATTGAATTCGATTCATTTTTCGATTCATTTGCTTTAAAATGGTTTAATAGGCTTACTTATTTCAGAAGCAGCTTTTGGTGAGCGCTCGTTAATAAGCTGGCGCTTGGCCTTCGACTGGAGCCTTAGATGTTTAAATATTAAGATTTTCCGACTTTATAAAAATACATATTAGGCCTACAGATCAAAATCAATGTTATGATAATGTTTGACTCAAAGTTCATCATGGCAAAATCTCCAAATGAATTAACGAATGAAATCAGCTAAGGGGCCGTCCATAAAGTACGTCACGCTATTTTTGACCATTTTTGACCCCCATCCCCCTTGTCACAAACTGTCCCAAATCTCGGACCCCCCCCTAAAGTACGTCACACTTTCGAACAAAATTTTTAAAAACAACCATTTACCTAACCCTCTAAACCCTAGGATACGCCTACTATCCCTTATTCCTCTGATAGTGACGTGTGTCCCTAAACGCTTTGATAGTGACGGGAAATCAACTTTTATCCCGCCAGGCCGGGTTTTAGACACGCCTGGCCGGGCCGGGTCGGATTTTAGGTACTAAGAACAAAAAAAATATAAAAGAATTTAAAAATCAAATGTGTGACGTCACACATGGCCTGACCCCCTCCCCTGTCACAAACTGTCACACTTTCTTACACCCCTCCCCCCTCCTTGAGCGTGACGTACTTTATGGACGGCCCCTAAACGTTCTTTGACGTTTTAGACTTTTCAATATCCTTAATCGACTAGAGATCCCTTAAAGATCCTCTGCTGCTGCTGGAATTGTCATCAGTACACGTTATATGACACGCATAATTGAAAATAGCTCAGAAAGATTGCAAGTGTAATAAAGTTCAATGGTCCTATGTTTCTGGACACTTACAAAATTTGCTTGTATGATGTAAGGGTGCGTCTAAATGTTGCTTTTCTGCTATGAAACCCTAGTCATTAAGATCAACATCATTATTGTTTTGCCAAAGCTAGAGCTAGCAGACCAGATGAGATATTTCCCGAAGAAATAAAATCTTTGAGCTAATTTCACATTTTGTATTAGCCTAAATATAACCCATTGACTGCAAAATACGATGTAAGACTGATACATATCACGAGCAAACCTCCCAAATCGTCATTATTGATCGATAGGCCTATACTGACACCCACATCAACACGAATATGTACTGTGTAGGTTAACAGCAGTTTCAACCTGGAGCCGCGTCGCTGATTTACATGTAAATGATATTTTACCACACCATGACTTGGCTTAGGGTACGACTGCTGGAAATTTTATATGCTGCAAGCTCTGGTGTCACTCATTCATGAGAACCAGAATGTGTGTGCGAAAATAATCGCAGACTTGGTCCTGGGTTTGTGGAAACGAACGAGCGACCGAAGGACAATAATTTCCAATGCACGAGCGCCTAGCAGGGTAGGGGCTTGGAAGGTGATGTGTGAATCCCATATTCGATTTTTTTTCAATTTCCACATTGCACTGGTGGCATTCTAAGCTGCAATTTAGCGAGGTTGCTCATCATTTCAGTGCTGATAGTCATAGTTTAGGACTTTAATAGGTGTCCACTGTCCCGTCCCATTGTTTAAATATTTTTGATTAGAACATTGTAATGGCAACTTTCAGGTGTTCAAGACATTGCTCACAAATTTCACGCCAAAAGGCATGGTTTGATACATCAATAATTGTTTATATTTTTGAAATTCCCCACTGTAATGGTAGCATTCTGAGCTGTCATCTGAACAAAATTGCTCTTTTTAAATGCTGATAGCTATGGCTTAAGAGTTTAGAGAGTCTCCTTTTTATTGTTTAATTTTTTCATTTGCACACTGTAACTCCCGCATTTAAAGCTGTCATTTAAAAAATTACTCATAATTTCTTTTCTCGTGCATTGTTTGAAAAAAAGTAATTCGCCCACTATTTTAATAGCATTTTAAGCTGTTACTTTGACAAATTCAATCATAATTTTAGTGCTCAGAGACGTGGTTTTAAGACTTGAATAATTCCCCCTACCTGTATCTTAAATTCTTGTTAATTTACACAACGTAATGGTGGTAGTTTAAGCTGTCATCTGTATCAAAATTGGTAATTATGGATAAGCAGTGGATAACACCGTAGAAATCTTGCGTGCATCTGGGCTTGCGTGCATTCCATGCCTCTGCACCCAGGGAATGGAATCGGCTTCCGCTCTCTCTTCGGAACTCAATTTCACTTCCTTCCTTCAAAAAGCGGCTAAAAACTTACTATTTCTCCTTGGCTTTCAAGCATATGGATCTTTAATTGCATCTTTCTCTGGCGGCTGACTATCCGCGCCTCAGATTCACATTTCGGTGTGACATTGCGCGCGTTACAAATTTATTTAATAATAATAATAATAATAAATCTATAATAATGTTTGTGATCATATTTCTGAAATATTTGGGGGATATAAGATATAAGCATCTCGGTCATCACCACAAGTTCCGGGTTCCGTTCCTCGATCCTATCCCATCTAAGTCTACACCCCTGTGCGAGATGCTAGTTCAATAACATAGGCCTACGTGCATCTTTCAGATTCTGAGGATGGTGATTTTGGAATGGGATCACATAAACTCAAAAACGGTGCGTGTAATATGGGGATATATGGAGAATTTGGAAGAAAATTTGAGTATGCATTGACCTATAGTATGCAATCCTACATCATGTCGGTATATGTATGTACTATGTATGTAGGCCTATGTATCAGATAGCCTGTGTGGCGGAAAGGCTAGCTCAGTCTGGATGTATGCCTGATTAATTCTGTTCTTTTCATCGCCTGTCTCCAGTTAGATACTTGGGTTGTTATATTATAGTAGACTATTTTGCTTTATGCGTCTGACTGTCTACGTTCCTTGAACTCCTTCCTGCCTCAGTTTGTCAGAGCAAGCGGCAAAAGCAGGCGAAATTAAGTAAACTACGATGGCCAAGAAGTTGTCATTAGATCTATATGGTATGAAGGATAACCCCGGTCTTTACAACTTTATCCGGATATCAACCTACAGCAGGCCTTGAATCTGCATCCACACATACATTTACTGCAAATTCTTCTGTCTGCAGCCTATGTGTGATTTTTTGCAGAACCTAATTGTCTTCTTCGATCACATCACCCATTTCCCCCCGCTCTTACTTCATGCACAACTTGCACAAGGGTGACCTTCACCGAATCGGTCTTATGCTTGACTTGAAAACTGCATGTAATCGCCATATCAAATTTCAACAGGCCTGCTCTTTTCCTGAACATAAATATCACCCAAATAAACCGCCTCAAAGATGTTCACTTTGGGCTGTTACTATAATGTTTGTGTCCAACTTTTTACCACTAACTTCTCGTCGGTTCACGCAATTAGGCAAAAAGTAACTGCACAAGATCTGATTTTCAACTGCACAAATCTCTTTCCCAACTACACACTTTGTGTCCAGCTGCACGTTAAAATAACCCCTGCAATGCAGTGTTATTCAACGAGACAAAGTCATGTCCTAATGTAGGCTATGGCTGTTCAGAGTAAATAACCATGCATGCATGCATACTATTGAGCAGCTCTATTTAATTAGGCCTAGGGTTTATTCCCCGCGCTAGGGCCCTGTTTGAAATCAGAGTTTTCCTTCTCCTAGATCCTCTTGGAATAATAATAATTTGCCTCCTTGTGTTCGTGACTCCCCTAGCGAGACTGTCTTTCGCTCTAAACTGAAAACTTTCTTTTTTGAGTCCACCTATAGATAGTTATTAATTGTCTGCCAAACTTCAATGTGCACTTCTGAGCTTTGTAAGGAGGGCATTATCAAATTTCAGTTGTATTGTATTGTATTGTATTGGAGACAGATCGTCCTTTGTGCCGCCAAAGTTCGGACGTACGACGATCGAGGGGTTTATTAAAATGGGTATAGGCATGGGCGTCCGCAGGAATTTTTCTAGGGGGGCGCAGATTTTATAAATTGTCACAGTGGCTAAATAGGTTGTCGAAAGCAACCGATCACTCCGCCTTCGTCGCTCGCTTCTTCTGCTCTGGCTCCCTGTCGATCAGCTGTCACGGAACCCAACATGCGAAAAATCATAGACATTCATTGTAAAAACTGTTATGATAGTCAAATTTTATGTGACTGTAATCTGACCTTACTGTTGAAATAACAATTGCAATCGTCTGGGTTCAGTGGGTCCTTATATCCAAACTGATTTAGCACTTCACGAATCCGCTTCTGCTGTCTGAAATTGTTACTGAAGTACGATATGCATGTACAATGTACATAGTTACACTCTTTAGGTCTATACAGAGACCTGATTAACGGTGGTCACTGGTTGTTGATCAAATGAATCCATGTTTCTACCCTCATATATAAGTTCCATATTGAAATACCTTAATTTCTATGACAGGCCTACCCGATGTATTCCTAAGCCTATATAGGCCTACTGGTATTTAGTTTAAAAAAGTCTGACCGTCTACAGAACTTAACTTCAAACGAAAATGAAACGCCCTTGACAGTGTGTTCAGTTCCCAAATCCCAACAAATTGCCCATCGCTTTGAATGAGCGGGAAGCTTTTGATCCCTTGTGTTGTGAGTCTTGTGACCTCAATGATCAATCTGCCAGCAAGGTCGTTATTCCTCTGCTTCCCTAAGCTCCCTTCCCTCTCCGCTCGTATATATATACATATATATATATATGTGTGTGTGCCACCCTATCAAGTATCAACTTTGATATTACCCGGTGTGTTTCCTCTTCTCTCCCTCCTCTCCCTTTCTTTCTCTGTCCCTTCTATACCCCTTCCTCTCTGTCTCTCGCTGGCACCCTCGCTAACTCGATCTGTTATCCCCTCTCTGAAATCAACCAAGGCTGAGTCAACGCATCGTGTATAATAATAATGCACCTCTTCCTATAGTATATGTATATATATTATATATAATATAGGCAGTATATAGGACTCCATGTATAGTTGTATACTATAGAAATGCAGTAGTTCCGAAGCTAGCAGGATATGTAAAGTGTCAAAACGCGTGTTGGCTGGCATCTAAGCTGATTTTTTACATAGTCAGTGTCAGACACTGTCGCTTCAGTCAGTGCTAATTAAGTTTGTTTATATAAACTACACTACTATTGGCTATGTGACTACATTCGCGTTTCACCGGCTGGCTCTCGTAGTTCTAGTGATCGCCTGTAACAACACAAGAGTCCCTGTTAGAGGTCACCCGATACCAATTGCTTAGCAATTAGGCGATACGACTGAATGGCATTTTGTCGTATCGCGTTAACAGTATGAATTTCCATATTACCACAAGAGAATCCTACAGGCTACCTATACGCAGAGTGTGATTTGCCGGGGGGGTTGGGGGGGTCGGACCCCCTCTTTGCTATGGCCCGACCCCCACACTTCCACCTCCAAAAAAAAGGTGTGGGGGTCCAATTTCGACCCCCTCTTTTGGCAGTGCGGGCGGCCAGTGCCACAAGAGGGGGACTGCAAGCAGTTAGTAGGACTTATTTGTTTCATTTCCTCATTCGTTCAACACTTGACAGGTCACAGTTGACACAAAGTTTCAAGTTGTACTGTTGTGACGTTGTCCGGTCCCGTCGACTCCCGTGGAAGCCTTAACGTTTAGGCATACTGTTCAAAGATTGTGATTATTAAGAAAGTTCTTATTTGAAGTTATTTCTTGTGAGTTGTTATAAGAACAGTATTTAGTTGATGCATTACAGCTTGTGACTTGTGAAGTTCCGAGCACTTCGTTCATCCTAGGACCTTACTATTGTTTTATTATTTTGAGTGCTGAGTCTGCTGACTGCTGAGTATTATTCTCACTTTGCGTTGTACTAACTATAGTGCAACATAAGTGAATATTATAGTGCCACTATAAATGAATACCCATATGTCTTTGCTCCATGTTTATGTGTTTTCCATGTTAAACAAAAAAAAAAGTAAAACAAAAATTTCAATTGGACTTTGTTATTTTTCTCATATTTTAAGTCCAATTGGGAGTGGTTTTTGTATTATTTTACTTCTAATTTAGAGCAAGTTTATTCAATTCATTCAATTCACTTTCAATAGAAGATTTTGCTTTGGATTGCACCAAATCAATAGCGGCCGGGGCTCTGCCCCGGACCCCGCTGGGGGAGCTTACGACGCTCCCCCAGACCCCCTAGTCGGATATGCTCCGCAGTCGCCGCGGCGTATTTTGGCCCCCCCCAAAAGGACATTAAGCCGACCCCCACACTTCTTTTTTGACAAATCACACACTGCCTATACGTTATGCGTCCAAAGAAAGATAGGTCCAACCGATAGAACCCACCAATAATCATGTTGAAAATCGCATTGTAAATTTGTAATAGTCATAACCAAATAATATAAAGTTATCTGTAAATATGCGGAAATTCCAGGGGGGCGCACTTGCGCCCCCTTGCGCCCCCCTGCGGACGCCCATGGGTATAGGCTTACCCAATCTTCCAATTGGTAAATTTGGTATAGATGGCGTGTTGGCAAAATGAGCAGAAGGATGTGATGGACGCCTTTCTGGCTGCCGTCAGTTATATTTGACTCCTGTAAAATCTTGTGATCATCCGCCATGCTATAATAATTATTGCAATCATTCTGTGGATTGTAAGTTTGAAATTCAACTGAGATTATTGCAAAATTATTTAAACCTACTTGAAAACATCTGGCATACAATTGGCCAGTTTGACAAGGGAGCGTGCGGAATCCAAAGCCTAAAAGTACACATTTCCACTCTGAATACATGCACAAAGGCTTAGGGCTTTGGGAGGGTTTATTGTTCGCGATTACATTTCGCATATGCATGTGGTCTACTGTCGAGTAGACTCCGACCATAATCGGAGCAGCACTGGAACGTACCCGTAGATTGCGCGGTACCTCAACGTGGCCTATAGGCCTAGGCCTAAATATTTATTTAATTTAATTATTGAATCACTAATAAGCTTATAATATTAGGCCTAATTGAAAGGCAAGAACATCGCATAACAGAATCGCGAACTCTGAAAGATTGAGACCTGCACTCGAAAGCCAGATGCATGGCACCAGCAGGATATAGGCCGGTATAGTCGACCTATTATACGATGAAAAGTCCTAGGCCTAGGCCTATTCTCTAAATTTCTAGAGAACCCAGAAAGCAGTTTATTCACGGCAGTCAAACGCTCGATACGTAGGCTATTCCTATAAGATGAGAATCGTTTACTATTAAGATCTGGTGTGACGAAATAGAGTATCCCCCGTACTAATTGTATCCCCCAAATTAAAAAAGTCGAAAAAACCGCTTCCGCGTCTATTTTTTGGGCAAATCAATTTTCATCTGCTTTGTTTTGAACAATGACACTAACAGGTATGTTTATTCCTACTAGATAATTTGTTTTGCCCTGTTTTTAGAGCACTTAAAACATTTAAAACACTAAAGAACATGCAGAGTCACTAAATAAATTCGAGTTGCCTTTATCTGAGCATTGCTTAGGACTCTTAAAAAATTATAGTCACTTTAAATTTTGATTACAGCACAAAATATTTTATTATTCTCATTTTTCAAAAAAGGGGATAGAATGGTTTATCCCCCCGGATAGCATAGACCGGTTAATTCCATCCGGGGGATAGATTAATTCATCCCCGGATAGCTTTCAGGGGGGATACTCCGTTTCGTGTCACCGGCTGTCACTTAATAGTCAGACGACTCCAGAGGATAGAGTTAGAAGTCGGGCGCGCGGCATAACAGTTAACCAGAACCGCCAGCGCTCGTGGATAAGCTGGTGCCCAGCGCTTGGCTTTCGAGTGGCGCTCTCGAAATTTTGAGATTTGTGTGCTGCAACATCCGGGTCCATGGGCGGAGTTTACTTTCAGGTTCTTTTTTTTGGGGGGGGAGCTAAATCATAACTTGCCCTCTTAGGCTTTGGGTGGACGAGCGAGCGGCTGAGGGACGATCTACGACGCGCAAAGCGCCGAGACTTTGTATACCCGCAGCCAATCGAGTCGTGGGCTACGATCGACTTGGCTCGGCCGACCGACTCGATCGACAGTGTTTAATCTAGTCCCCCTCCTCTGGGGGGGGGGGGGAAATTGAGGTTTCTGAGGGGGGGATCGACAAACGAGCGTCCGAAGGACGCTCGTGATGCGCGTATCAAACAGACTGGGAGGGGGAGGGGTATGGGGAGGGGATGTGCCCCTCCCATCAGAAACTTTTTGAATTTCCACATTGCAATGGCAGCATTTTAAGGTGTCGTCTTAACAAAATAGCTACTTTTTCAGTGGCCCATTAGAAACTTTCTGAATTTCTACATTGGAATGGCAGCATTTTAAGGTGTCGTCTTAACAAAATAGCTGTACTTTTTCAGTGACCCATTAGAAACTTTTTGAATTTCCACATTGCAATGGCAGCATTTTAAGGGGTCATCTTAACAAAATAGCTGTACTTTTTCAGTGACCCATTAGAAACTTTCTGAATTTCCACATTGCAATGGCAGCATTTTAAGGTGTCGTCTTAACAAAATAGCTGTACTTTTTCAGTGGCCCATTAGAAACCTTTGGAATTTCCACATTGCAATGGCAGCATTTTAAGGTGTCGTCTTAACAAAATAGCTACTTTTTCAGTGGCCCATTAGAAACTTTTTGAATTTCCACATTGCAATGGGAGCATTTTAAGGGGTCATCTTAACAAAATAGCTGTACTTTTTCAGTGACCCATTAGAAACTTTCTGAATTTCCACATTGCAATGGCAGCATTTTAAGGTGTCGTCTTAACAAAATAGCTGTACTTTTTCAGTGGCCCATTAGAAACCTTTGGAATTTCCACATTGCAATGGCAGCATTTTAAGGTGTCGTCTTAACAAAATAGCTGTACTTTTTCAGTGACCCATTAGAAACTTTTTGAATTTCCACATTGTAATGGCAGCTTTTTAAGGTGTCGTCTTAACAAAATAGCTACTTTTTCAGTGGCCCATTAGAAACTTTTTGAATTTCCACATTGCAATGGGAGCATTTTAAGGTGTCATCTTAACAAAATAGCTGTACTATTTCAGTGACCCATTAGAAAATTTTAGAATTTCCACATTGCAATGGCTGCATTTTAAGGTGTCAACTTAACATGATAGTATCATATATTATAGTAGTAAATAATGTCATTATAATCATATAATAATAAATAATATCATGGTATATTATAACACTTCATGTAAAACAATGATGAAAACAGTAACTAAAAACCAATATCATTTCGTCAAATTTTTCTGGGGGGGAAATGTCAATCCTGGGGGGGGGGAACTTCCCCCCCCCCCAGAGACGTCTAGATTAAACACTGCTCGATCGACTTCGTCGACTTGGCCTAGTTTTGCATGCTCACCTCTGCAGTTAGGCCTAGGCCCCTATATGATCTCAAAATGAAATTATTCGATAGTAGATCTGTGTCATAATCTGTGTGACGTAACAATAAGCCTAATTTCGTATTCTCAGTGAATTTATAGTAGATTTGAACTGTAATCGTAGTGACATCACAATAGGCCTCGTTTTAGATTCTGAAAATGAACTTCAATAATAATTATGGTAGATCTGTGTAATAATCGAAGTGATGTCATAATATGCCTATATATAGTTTATACTCTCAAAATGTAGGCTACTTCAATAACAGTAGATCTGTAGACCTATCATTATCGAAGAAGTTAGTCACAATAGGCCTAGTTTATTCTCAAAATGAACTTATTTAATAGTAGGTTTGTTACCGTTTGTATCATGATCGAAGTGACGTCACAATGGGCCTAATTTTATATTCTGAACTGAACTATAATCTATATAAATAAAAATGTAAAAAGTTACAGTTTGTTACATCGGTTCTCGGAGAGTTCTGAACCGATTCCTTTGAAAATTTTCGCAAACCGTTCCATTCGAACATCTCCGGGTTTTTTATGCCTTTTGGGGAAAAGCGCAATCTTTACGACCCAAAAAACACAACTTTTAATTCCACCTTCACGCGTCCGTCCATTTGCATTCTAATGAGGCCGCGCCGTCCATTTGCATTCCAATGAGGCCGTACCATAGACATCATAATATATGATGTCTATGGGCCGTGCATACCGTCGCGCGTTTCTGTAGCGCATTTATTTGTAGGCCCTAACTGTCGTTTTTCAAATTTTCACACAACGTTCGAAGTTCGAACGGACGAGTTTTATATGCTTTTTTGGAAAAAAATAGGCTACAACGCGTGTATGAGAATGATTTTTTAAATCCGCGCGTGCGACCAAAAAACACAATTTTCAATTCCACTTTCACGCGTACGTCCATTTGCATTCCAATGAGGCCGTGCATACCGGCGCGAGTTTCTGTAGCGCAAATAAAACTCGGTTTTCAAATTTTCACAGAACGTTTCCAGCGGACGGATTTTTATATGCTTTTTTGGAAAAAACACAAATGCGTGTATGCGGACGTGTTTTTTTTATCCGCGCGTGCTCTTATATAGCGCATACATCTATGTAGCTGTAGGGAACGGAGGGGTGAGGAAGGATGGGAGGGGAGGGAGGGAGCGGGAGAAAGAGGGAGGGGAGGGAGCGGACGGGATGGATGGATGGAGGGAGGGAACGGGAGGGAGGGACGGAGGGAGGGAACGGGAGGGAGGGACGGAGGAAACGGGAGGGAGGGACGGAGGGAGGGAACGGGAGGGAAGGAGGGAGGGAACGGGAGGGAGGGACGGAGGGAGGGAGGCAGGTAGGGGAAGGGAGGGATGGAGGGATGGACGGTCTTTTCAGCCACAGCAACGCGTGGCCGGGTACAGCTAGTAATTAATAGATTTATATCATAATCAGAGCGATGTTGCGTTTAAACAACCCCAGTTTTGTATTATGAAAATGAAATAATATGACAGCAGATCTGTTACCTGTATCATAATCGAAATGACGCCACAATAGACCTAATTTCGTTTTCTCAGTGAACTTATTTAATAGTAGCCTAGAATTGTATAATAATCGAAGTGACGTCATAAAAGGCCCCGTTTTATATTCTCAAAATTAACATCTACATATGTATACAGGCCTTTAATAGTCAATCTGTGTCATGCTCATTCGGATCCAAAGGGGCAATACTCGACAAGACTCACTATCGACTCGACTTGCAAGTCTATCGAATCGACGATTTTTCGGTCGACTCGACTTGGCCGAGTTAAGATCGACTCGATCGACTGCGGGGTATAAGCCGAGAAGGGATGGGTTTGGTGAGGGAGAGGTGCCCCCGCCACAACCAGAAATTTTTTGAATTTCCACAATGGAACAGGAGCATTTTTAAGCTACCATATGAATAAAATTGCTCTATTTCAAGACTTCAATAAAAAAAATGAAATAATAATTTCTTATTGAGTTCGCACTCTGTAGTGGTAACATTTCAAGATGTCATCTTAGCACAGATTATTACATTCTTTCAATGCTGATAAAAGAAGAGTGTCGTATACGATTGCAATAAATATATTTGTTATTACAATAACATTTTCTGTATAGGCCTAAATCATGTTTAGCAACTCAGTTCTTGGTGCTGCTGGATTAATACAATGAATAGGCCTAACTGCAGACGGGAGTGTAATTAGGCCAAGAAAGTCAGCTTATATAATTATACGCTGACTTCCTAACATTGGAATCAGTTCATCCCTGTTGCACAAGACAGTCCTATATCGCTGACCAGGACACAATTAGCAGAAATTGTTATAAATGTTACACAAACAAAGCAAGAGCTGTCGAGCTACCAAAAATTATGAAGCCATGTTGTAATGATGTTGTTTTATCAAATGTTAAAGGACATTTTTTTAAATTTGACAGTTTGAAATTTGACAGATAGCACTGGCACTGGAGACTGGAGATAGTGGAGAGTTCACAAAAATAGCGTTTGTACAAAGTTTAACAATAAATTATAGCTATTATAAAGTGGTAATAGGGCCTATCATTTAATTTATATTATGATAGTAATCAATAACAACATGATCATGATAAAGTTAACAGGCGATAACGCCACACATACGTGTGGCCATGGGCGTCCGCGGACATTTTTGCAGGAGGTTGAAACTCAACGGCCTCGTTTAAAGTTTAGCAAGAGTTTGAAATATGCACAGTGGCGGCGCTAGGGGGGCTGGAGGGGGCTAAGCCTCCTACAAGCGGCTCAGCCCCCCTAAAAAAGGGCCATTCCGATTTTTTATATTGAAATATCCACGATTTTCGGCTGATGACTAATCAAAAGGTCGTCAGAAATTTTGGTGGCGAAAATGGAAAATTTTCGCCGCGAGGCTTCAGCCCCCCGAAACTGAAATCCTGGCGCCGCCACTGACCTCCTATAGCTAGGCTATGGCCGTGCATATAGACCAATATATATGATCAAAATAAAGTTGAGCAGAAAGACATTTTCAACACACATGGTCGTGTCATATTATTATATATATATATATATATATATATATAATTATATGTATTAAAATAATGTATAATACATAATTATATGTGCGTACATGGATGAGAGATATACACCGTGGTTCAAAAAAAACTAAGCCAAATTGTTTTGCATATATCTCTAATACCTGATGACATATCACGCTAAAATTTTCCAAATATTTAGATAATTGGACCAAGAATATGATTCCAAAATTTCATGAGATAAAGTTGAACGGATAAAAAGATATGTATCTTTCAACTTCATATGCGGAAATATCAGTTTACAAGCAATTTTCTGTTATATTCAGTAAAATGTAAGCCAAACTTACATCTCTAATGTTTCACGATTAATCATACTAAAATTTTCCCAATATTTAGATAATTGAACCAAGAATAGGATTCCAAAATATCATGTCATAAATTTGAACGGATAGAAAGATATGGATATTTCAACTTCATCTCCCGAAATATCAGTTTCCAGCAAGTCTGTTATGGTATTCGTTGCGGTTTTGGCGCTTGGTCGTTCCCATTAATTTTAGTCCTCATTGATCCCGGAGTAAAAATTAATGGAACCGATTATCGAGACGTTCTGCTGTCACAACATCTTCTACCTGTAATCAGAAATCCAGTCCCAGACTGGCCCAGCCCACAAAGCCAAGGAAGCCATTGAAATACTGACAAGAGAGACGCCAGACTTCATTTCTTCCACATTATGGCCTCTGTACAGCCCAAATTTGAATCCTGTCGACTATAAACTGCGGAGCGTGATGCAAGACCGAGTCTACCAGACAACAATCCATGATACAAACGATCTGAAGCAATGCTTGTTTGAAGTGTGGGATCGCCTGGACCAGAGGATAATCGACGATGCTGTTGCACAATGGCGCCAGCGCCTCCAGGCTTGTGTGCAAGCAGCAGAAGGAGGACATTTTGAGCATCTTATTTAATTCAATAATCAAACCATACTGTTGGAATAATATTGGTGGTTCAATTCTCTACATATCTGGAAAATCTTAGACTGATTAATCATCAGGCATTAGAGATATAAGGAAAACAGTTTGACTTACACTGCATTGAATCTAACAGAAAATGCTTGTAAACTGATATTTCCGCATATGAAGTTGAAAGATTCATATCTTTTTATCCATTCAACTTTATCTCTTGAAATTTTGGAGTCATATTCTTGGTCCAATTCTCTAAATATTTGGCTTAGTTTTTTTTGAACCACGGTGTAGTTATATTGTAGACTGTGTAGGTGATGTGGTGTAAGAAAAAATTATGGTAGTCGAATTTTGAAAGAACGATCGAAGTGACTATTGTGCAACCCAAAGCTCGAGGGTACGCGTACCCTAAAATAGAATACGTTAAAATTCGTACGTACCTTTCAAAAAATAGAATACGCGTATGGTACGTACCATACACGAAAATTTTATTTATGGTTTACTCAGCGACCCATAGCCAACGTATAATCTGACGTCAACTGTAGGCCTAAGCGTCATTGAAACCGGTACTTCCGGCAGCGTAGCAGTAAATTGAAATCGATAAAAAATTGTTATAATTAATTTAATGCAAATTGTACTGTCTTTCTGATGAGAGCTAGGTACACGTCGCTGGTTTGAAAATTGGTGTAGCCTAGGGGTTCTCAAACTTTATTTTTATTGTACCCCCAAGTAAAAAAATCGAATGATGACGTACCCCCATGTCAGCAAAGTCAGATCAGAAACGAAATGCCATTGCGAGGTCCTCTTGTAGTGACAACAAAAAGTCCATCGTTTATTAGAGTACCGTAGTATAGACTCTATAGCCTAGGAACAAAATTTTGTTTGAATCATTTAATCTTAGGTCTATCAGCAAATTTAACAGGGAAATTGGTCTATAACCCCTGTGAGAAAGAGCCAACTTATAGTGCTATGGGCTTGTTTAGACTAGCACAGATTATCTGGTTTAATATTTGTCAATTTCAAAAGCAATTAACCTCATGTTTGTTTGTGATAGCAAGAATACCGGTACTAGAATAGTTTAAAAACCAGCTTCACCTAGGGCTGCCAACCGTCCCGGATTCGCCGGGACAGTCCCGGAATCGACCCTGTGCGTCCCGTGTCCCGGATTGATCTCAAATTGTCCCGGAATTTGGTCCAGAGATCCACTTAGCACAATTATCGTTCCTATTAAATGTTGCTTGCTAAACTCGGCCATTTGTACGATGATTTTTGCGTTCTGCTCTCTATCAGACCTATACATTACATTGTTGGCTGAACATCGGGAGTGAAAAGTCTTCAAACCTTTACAAAACACTGACACTCGGCGTTCACTGTTCAGTTTAGCATATTGTGTCCAGTTTTAATTCTTTTTTTTACGAGAGAGCGTTCAGCATTATGAACGATCTGTTGCCTAACAATCGCAATTACCTGAGCACCGAGAGTTCACCGACCTTATTAAAGCACAACTGTTAGCATGACATGTGCTGATTTCTGCGACTTTGTGTCCACTGTTCTAGAACTGCTTAACGCACATACGCAGGCCCTATTATATTATTATGCATACATTGCATAGGCCCTAAGTTTGATATGAATTCTGCTCTCCGGTCGCAGACCTGTCACCTATGAGCCTACGATAGGCTACCTGCGAACTTCCCTCAATTTGTGTGCACAAGTCTTATAGGCCTACTCTGATGAGCCTAGGTGGCTGGAGTTTGAAATGCTTCTTCTTGAGGTTGACTCTTGTCTTTAAATTAGAATTATGAATTATAGAATTATAGAATTATGTCTTTTGATGATTTGTCTGAAATTATTAAGAACTTTTTAGTATATTGTAGATGTAGATTCTATAGGCTTACCAGCTGGGCTGACACAACTTTTGTTAGCCTACATTATGCGATTCTGAGGATTGTGTAAATTGGTAATGGCACATCGAGTGGCTGAAGGCGTCCCGGAATGGCAAAATCAAAAGTTGGCAGCCCTAGCTTCACCCAGATATGACGTGCTGAAAGGAGTCACACAATTTAAAGCTTGACCAGAAATTAATTCATAGGCCAATTCAGCTCTCTGCAATTTGAGCTCGATATATATTATAGGCTGAAATTTATGTCCTTCGTACTTTCAACCATTCATGCATTATTTATTTCAAAATTATAGTAATTGGCATAAACATAAATATGCTGCATGCACGGGAAGGCCTATAGTATGTGAGTCTAATTCATAATTATGTTGTGATAGAAATAAATGTCGCAACGCTAAATATCATTGCCAATCAAAGAAAGATGGACATTGTAGCCCATAAACTCAAAGAAAATTTATATTTTTGGAATTTTTCGCGTACCCCTTACCGGCGCCTCGCGTACCCCTAGGGGTACGCGTACCACAGTTTGAGAACCCCTGGTGTAGCCTAACTCGAAAGTTGCAGTAGGCTATATCTAAATAGCCTACGCATCAGTCAGCGATGCCCAGAGAACGTGGGAAGGAATGGACGCACGTGAAAGTTTGGGAAAATGCGAGAAAACAATTATTTGATTGAATGCAATTTCTTCGACAAGCAGTTCTGGGTTGGATCAGGCAATCGCACAAGAACACATCTTTGAAGTGCGGCAGAAAACTGAAACGACTGACTGACATTAGTGCATTAAGTGCAATGTATGCTGGATAAACATAGACCTACAATACAGCATTGCAGCAATTTACTACGTCGTATAGGCCTACTGGGTGGTGAGTGTTTGCTTAAATTAAATTGAACATTCTTATAATGAGCAATGACATGGTTAACGTATTTTATTTATTGTTTACGTACCCTAAAATAGGGTACGTTAAAATACGTACGTACCTTTCAAAAAATAGAATACGTATGGTACGTACCCTCGAGCTTTGATTTCAACCATGTACCAAACACTATCAGTTTGAACAATAATTATTTTTAAAGTCTGCCTTAAAGTTTCCGATTACTTGAAGTTGCTAAACTAATAAGCTTAACGACTTTCCATTCAAACATTAGAAACGAATTGCCTTCAATAAGAACTTTATTAGATTCACAATATTATTCTGAGATGAGTCAAACGTCAATACGTTCAATGATCTCTTCAGTTTTCACTTTGAATTAAGTTATCAACTTATCATTAGTACCGAATAATCATCTTGTATATCTTTGAATTAAGTTATCATTAGTACCGCATAATTATTTTCGGTCGATTAAAGTCAGGAGAATGGTCAGCGAGATCTTGTTAACAACTGCTAAGGCTTGTATTCGCACAATGGACAAAGCTTAAAGTTGCACGGTGCGTCGTTCCAGAGGAAGTCCTTCTTCGCCCAGATATCGACGCAGAATTCCCCATTTTCCCTGCAGTTTGGTTCGCCTTCCAACCAGTTAGCGAACTCAAACTTCTCATTTACTTCACTCGTTGATTTCCAGACGATAGGAGTCGTACAGCTGCCTTCCGTCTGACGTTGTCCGCTTGTCCAAAACAGTCTGCCAAGATGAGGTTGCTGAATCGGTACACACGGATTGCCACTCACATCTCCTGTATAAACCTCAATTTCATTTATTGTGTCGCGAGAATTAAGTCAGTTAAGTGTTGTAGGCCTACTGTTATTTCATAGAAATGTCTTGCTATCGCTGCTAAGTTATAAGGATACAAATATAAATTTAAATTCAAATGATTCCCAAATGACCAATCAGCGTGCAGAAAGACTTACCCGTCTATGTATAATTACATATACAGGGTGGGCCCAAAAAAGACCCACCATAGGTTTTTTGCCAATATCTTGACCAAAAGTAAGAATTTTGAAATGAGATTTTACAGTCTTATAGACAATTCATATTTAAATATGATAGCCAAATTTCATCAAAATATTTCAAACAGAGCAAAAGTTATGCCACTATTATGGAGGCCACCCACCGTTTTTTGACGATTCAAAAACGTAACGCAACAAAAAGTAGGTTTTTGCCAATATCTTGGCCAAAAGTAAGAATTTCGAAATTAAATTTTACAGGTTAATAGACCATTCATATCTACATATGATGGCCAGATTTCATAAAAATATTTCAGACAGAACAAAAGTTATATCACTTTTAGTGAGACCACCCTACGTTTTTGATGATTCAAAAAAGTCAAAAAACGGTGGGTGGCCTCACTAAAAGTGATATAACTTTTTGTTCTGTTTGAAATATTTTTATGAAATCTGGCTATCATAAGTAAATATGAATTGTCAAGATATTGTCAAAAAATCGAGGGTGGGTCTTTTTTGGCCCACCCTGTACATGTAGGTCTATTATGCATAGGACTGTTAGGACACGATATAGTCTCAGGCTCTAAGTGGAGGCAAGTGTTCAATATTCCATTATAGGCTTACTATAGGCCTAAGTATTCCACCTTATTTCAAATAAAGACGCTTTGCACCTATAAGACCTATTTACGTCGGAATGCCTCTACAAGACCATTATTTGAAGAACAACAATTTTACAGGTAGGCCTATACTGGCCTAGTCGTATTAAAATGCAAGACAGCTTATGAAACCGCAGAACTCCATTGATAGGCCTACTTGAATCTGTGTGCCTGAATATATTGAACAAATGGGTATGCATGCATACGCACTTGCGGAAAGTTCTGTTTCAAGGAATGTCTTCAGAACGTTGTTTTCCGCGGCGCTTGTGATGGCCACCAACTGAGATCCACGACCCAACTCCCGACATTTCTTTCCAGCCGAAGTCCAGCTGTGACCTTCGTAGACGACCTTGTAACAACTGCCAGCCAAAGACAGGTAGGTGAAACCAGGTGGGCATGTAACTAAAAAAAATCAGATTAAAAATGTAAGAAGCATGTGTCGATATATTAATCTGCCATAGATTGCATTGCCCACTTCTTCTTTGGGTAATTATTTCATTACCAACTATTCAGCAACTCCAACAATTGAGTCTTGACTAAGGTTTGTGAGGACGAGAGCTAAATGCAGAGCAACTGCCTGCTCTTAAAATAGCCTAACCTATGCACCAAAAACAAGTCTTCGATATTTAAGTGTCGATAATCGGTATGACCTCTTAGTTCAGAGCCTTAGCCCTCCCCTAACACGAAATCCTGGCGCCGCCACTGGCTATGAAGGCGTGAGCCGGGGTGGAAACTAAAGAGCAAGCATGACTGCGAGAGATAAACCGAACCTAGCATAAATAGGGGAATCTGGGGTTGGTTGCAACAGGCGTTGGTTGCAGCACCATCGCTATTTCGGGGCAAATAATAGCAGCGGAAAATTAAACCATTTATTTTGTAAAGAATACATCTTAGGTGAAACTGTCTTAATTTCTTAGCAGGCAGTTGATAAAGACTGCAGAAATATTGGGAAAAGTGTTTCTGGTAATCAAAAGTAAGTTTTTCGATTTTGTGCTTTTTTAATGTAGACAAATGTTTTGAAGAAATTTTGTTGCGTTTGGTTCCATAAGCTGCGAATAGTGGTCACGTGACATCTGCATATATTATACGATTGCTACATAGAATTTGTAATATATGATGGCACGAAGGTTCGTTCACCGTTTTCAAAATGCGCTATCTCAGTAAGGGCTTAATATTTCTTTCTAATATTTTGTCAGTGTAGGGGGAGACCGGGGCAAGAGTGGCACTGTGGGCAAGAGTGGCACCCCACACTGGCCAGAATACGGCCACCGCAGTAGTTGCTCTACCTAACGTTTTAATAGGCTGGTGTGATGCGAGACTCGGCGAAAAACTCCATTCTGCTGCAGATTTGCCACAACTATTTTTATTTCAATTTTTAAGATTTTCGTCGATTTTGAGTTTTTTAAAGATGATGTTTGATCAGACCATGCTTTCTAGTAGAAGGTACGGGACGTTTCATATTTTGCTATCTTGAAGATTGGACATTCTTCTTTTCAATGAAACATCTTCGTACATAGCATTTTAATCCATTCGTAACAAAAATAATCGCTAAGGTGAGGCATGTTTATGGGGCAAAAGGGGCATACCGTCTGCCATTTTTGCCCCACGGCATGCCACTTTTGCCCCATAACATGGGGCAAGAGTGGCACTTAGACATTTGCCATTAGGCCTATAATTTCCTTAAATCTATCAAGATTCTCCTTAATTAAGTTTAGAGTAGCCTATTTAAAACTTTGTTCAGATATTTAAGTCGCAATTGGTTAAGACTTTCGTGCGCAAGACGTATCGAACAAGCTATGGAGAAAAAACTATGCGAGTTGTCTTGGACAAAGTAAATAGCCTAGTGGTGAATTGTCTGAACGCAAGGCAATTTTGCAATATTATGGAATACCGTGCACGAAGCTCGATTGCAAAACGAATGAAGAACTGCGAGCTAACAGCAATACGCTTAGTTAGGTTTATATACGACTATGTCGCGATGCTGTTTAAATGCAGCGGCTGAGCGCAACGGACTTGAGCATCCATTCAGTACAATTAAAGGAGAACCTGGCTTGGAGACTGGAGAGATTGGGTCTCTGATTATAATATAAAACAGCGCAATGAACTAAGCTTAAAGACTCGTGAGGCAACAAGCCCAGCGCGTACAGTCGGCTTTAACCGAGTAGACCTACAGGTATGAAAGGTTTTCTCACTCTTTAGTGAGGAAACGATGAGTCTTAAACTACGCCAGATAGATTGACGAAACAGGTATAACAACCGTACCAAAACCAGGGAAAATCATTGCTGAGACTGGTTACAAACAATTTGGCAAAGTTGTGAATCAAGAAAGAGGAATAACAAATAGCCTACGTTTGTATATATATGCTATGAGTCCATCAGATATCTATGTGCCACCAGTGATCCTCTTTTGACGAAAAAACGTGAACGACAAGTTGATGCGAGGCGTACCTCAGGGTTCAGTTGGGGTTCTATCTCCTTGGGGATGGATTTACACAGCAATTTTTTTAATACCTCAAGCACTTCCATCATGTGAAGACGAATGAGACAAATAGATGTCTTATTATTTTGGATGGGCACGCGAGTCACTAGAGGCTGTTACTTTGGCTAAGGAGGACAACTGTGGCCACTATTTAACCTCACACTAGCAGGTAGCAACAGATTTCAGCCGCCTAGCTGATGTTGCATTTTATGGTCATCTGAAAAAGAGATACAATCGTGAATTGAACAAGTGGATGGGTGCAAATCCAGGCAAGCGCGTCACTGTGTATGAAATTGCTGAATTATTCGCACATGCATATGAAAGCACGGCGTCGTTGAGAAAGCAAAAAGTGGATTCACAAGGACATGCATTTTCCCTTACTATCCGTATACGTTTTCACGGACGAAGACTCTTTCCTTCAGCAGTGACTGACCGTAGGATGTCTGTTGAAGTCCATGAAAGAGGTAAGTCCCGGTAACAATAGACTTATAGATAGGAGCTTACAGATTGATGTTGCAGAACACACAGAAGCATCGGCAACACGAAATTCCACGATGCCACATTCAGAGGCTCTTACAAACTCCATGCAAAAGTCAGCCACATCCACATCCACAACTAAAACTTGTCCCAACAATTTACAAGTTATCCCAACCTAGGTAGGCCTACAGCAAAGGCTAGTCTTCACGCGAAAACTTCAAATGTAACCCGGCCCCGACCCCATCAACATTAAACTCAGGTCTACTCCACAAGCGCATAGTTAGACATGAGGCTAGAGATTCTGAAACAGTTTGGCCTATTGGAAATCCAACGTAGGCCTACACCAAGTCGAACTCGCGTCCTAGCAAGAATGATGTCTCCAGGTTATCGACCGCCAACTTCCGTACATCTTCGACCAGTACCTCGTGCTCCATCACTGCACAGCCGGAGGCAGTGAAAATCACCAACAGGCTTTCTATTGAAAAGACCGATGCACGTTAGCTAAACCAGCCAGAAATAGATATGGAACTTGCCTGCTCATCCGAGCCAGTCAGTATTCCAGGACAGTGCCAACCACTAATTAAAGGATGCAGATCGAACTCAGCTGTTCATCCGAAAATTTATTTCAGTTTTCGTCAACTTTGTCAAATGCAATAAACAAAGAATGAAGAAGGCCTAGCCACCTTTGGCCATGACCGTATTGCAGTTACCCATCAATTCTGCATGAGTAAGCAGTATGCTACTTTTGCCCCGAGTATCGGGGCAAGAGTGTCAAAATTTCTACTGTGTAGCAGTAGGCCACTTTTGCCCCTATTGTTGGGGCAAGAGTGTCAACATTTTTACTTTGTAGCAGTATGTCACTTTTGCCCCAAGTGTCGGGGCAAGAGTGTCATATTTGTCACTTTTTGTTTTGCACGTTTTGCAAAATATCTAGCCTACTACAGTCGACTTTGAACGTTTTTCTGGTAGCCTTATGTGTTGTCAACGTGCCTGTGAAAAAAATTGTGGCATTATATGATATAGTTTTTAAAATGTACCTCGAATTCCAAAAACGTGCCCCTCTTGCCCCGCTCTCCCATACATCAGTCAAATGAAAGATACTGGTACAAATTTGATTATGATCCGGTCCGTTTTCGCCATTATTTCTAAGAAAATGTAAAGACGACCAGTTTTTGAGGGGAAAAGTGCGTTCGTCAAATTAGGCCTAACACAATAAATAAACTGTGAATACGCCGAGCCTCGTATACAAGCGTGACAAGACACTGTTTTTAACTTATATAGGACATACATAGACGTAGGCTATTAGCGCACAGTGTCTCCTTTCTGCTTAATGACAGCACTGGCTCTATCCGGCATAAGAAGAGTACGTTCCGCCTGCTCCACGGGTGAAGTTTAGTCGTGAAGCCAGCGTTCGAGAGAGAAAAATTAATGACAACGGCAATGTCATGCAACGAAAGTTATTTGTTGACAAATAACAATGACCTATAGGAGTATTTCAGCAGGATGGCGCGCGCTGTCATACATCAGCTGTGACGACAAAGTGGCTAGATGACAAGGCAACCTCCCTTCACACATAAAGCCGAAGGATTGGCCGCCCAACTCTCCGGACCTCTCTCCTATTGAGAACTTGTGGAGTATTTTATCTCTCAGTGTTTATAAAGATCCTGAGCCAAAGAACGCTGATCAGCTCAAGCGTCGCCTCCAACGAGCTTGGAGATAGATAGCAGTTGGGACACTTCAGAGGCTGACCCAGTCATACCGAATAGAGTCAGTGCTGTCATAAGCAGAAAGGATACACTGTAAGCTAATAGCCTACGTCTGTGTATGTCCCATATAGGTAACAGCAGTGTCTTGCCACGCTTGTATACGCTTGTATAGGCGTATTCGCAGTTTCTTTATTGTGTTAATTTGATGAACGCACTTTTCCCCTCAAAAACTGGTCGTCTTTACATTTTCTTAGAAATAATGGCGAAAACGGACCGGATGATAATCAGATTTGTACAAGTATCTTTCATTTGACTGATGTATACACTGACAAAATATTATAAAGAAATGTGAAGCCGTTACTGAGATAATGCATTTTGAAAATGGTGAACGAACTTTCGTGTCTCCCTATAATATTATTATGCTGACAGAAGGATGCAAAAATTACATGCAATTAACTGTACTTTTAGTTTGTGTAAGCATATTAAATTCGCTGAACTGAACTTTGCTTACATTTGCAATGATGGATGTTGTTGGTAGACCTACAAGTATTTTGTAAGCTATTTGCATTCGTATTTGGCCGAATAGTTTTTATTCGGCAGAATGGCGCTAATTACCTAGTCGGTACAGGTCTAGTTTTTATCGCTAGACATATCAGTTCACCCGTCATACAAACCATTCTGAGAAGGTAGCCACTTTCGCTTGTGTTCGAGCTTTGCGCGAAGTACGTGGATGAGGTTCTTAATGTAATCAACTTTAGAATCGATCTTTGCCTTAATTAAACTAGCCACACCAAAGCCGTCTGCTGCGAAGACCATCATTCCAAGGTAAATGAATACGAGTGAAAATTTGAACATTTTTCTGAACGTTGCTCGTTGCAGGTCTTTGAAATCTTCTTCCGACGACAACCAGATTCCTGTAGAAGTGTAGTCTATCTGTTTATCTGTATAGCTACAGGTTTTATACCTTCTCATTCAATCGGATAGGCTACCCTTAATTCAATAATTCATAAGTTCGGGGTCACGTGCAGATCTCGGCGTTCGATACTGAGTGCGGCGCATTGGTATTATTTTGATTGCAAATGAACATCTGGCCTCAAAACATTGCGGATAATTTTATGTAAGCGCTGAGGAACTTGTGGCAAGCACGTCATTTACATGTTGCAGCAGAGTCGCTAAATGGCGGTGCTTCAGACACAATGTAGGTGCTTGCACTGCCTGTGTCTATAGCAGGTCTACTACTACTACTACTACTACTACTGCTGCTGCTGCTGCTGCTGCTGCTACTACTACTACTGCTACGCTACTGCTACTGCTACTGCTACTGCTACTACTACTACTACTACTACTACTACTACTACTACTACTACTACTACTACTACTACTACTACTACTACTACGACCACCACCACCACCACCACTACTACTACTACTACTACTACTACTACTACTACTACTACTACTACTACTACTACTACTACTAATTCTGCTACCGATGCTGCTGTTGCTATTGTTACTACTACTACCACTAGCTTTCTACTAATAGCTGCACCGCATGCAAATGAATGGACTAATCAGTCAAATATTGTCATTATAATGGCTGAGTTGAACACATTAAACACATTGTAACACGGTAGGACATTAACACGAACACGGGTTAAAGTACCGAGTATTGTTGGATCGTAATAAGTATATTATGCCTACGTTATTTTCTTGGTGTCCTTATCTTGCAACGAAGAATGCCGTTAATGTTTTAATATAAAGTAATCGGCAACAACACAGCAGAAACGAAACATAATGAAACATGCATAAAAGAATCACACGATCGACGAGGTCGGCTAAGTTCAGAGTCGGCGATTAGGTTTACACACAAAACACCTGTCATGGTAAAAACAATAACACACCTAACGCATTTCATGTATTCAAATTATGAGTGAATTATATATTTTAAAACAATGTAAATAAGAAATACTGCACTAGACATGGCCTTGCATATTTTCACAAAATTGTCAGGTTTCGTGGCAAACAAATGCACAATATATTGGCATAAATACACCTAGAAACCTCTACCCCTGTGCATTTAAAATTTCGACGATACGATAAGATTATTGATTCTTTGTAGGCCTGATCTAGGGGGAGTCGGTTAATATTTTACCCGTTTGCCCCGAGAATATCCGCTGAAAACGGCCTTAAAATTTTAAAATGAACGGGTAAAGGTGTAGCGTTTGTGGACGCTACGAGCTCTCTTACTTACTTAAATAATTTCCTCTTGTCCTATAGTGAATTCATGGGTCCTAAGCTTGGCACGGACAGATGCCGTAATCCGCTATTTTTAATCTACTGCGCAGTTTCTGTGCATTTCTTATGGAATATTCCACCACGTGCGACTGCTGATTGGTTGGCACAGAAAGCGACAGGTTTGGCGCCCGGAAGTAGGCTGCGATTGGCTGCCAAGGGAAGCTTTGGCGCAAATCCTAGTCGGACTGCGGGAATTGATCGAGCAACACCTGCGCTCGGAAAATTGGGAAAAGTGGTAGTTTGCAGTCGATTCCGACTCCGTTTGATGTCTGCAACAGTGAAGACGAGGTTCTTTACTAATATTTACCACCCGAGAGTGATAGTGAGCAATCGTGGCTTTCGATTGGAGGAAGAATTGATTTCTATTCTGAAAACTGGGTCATTGGCCGAAGATAAGAGATCTTTTCACGGGCGAGAACAACGAGAGCGTCTGTCCAAATATCTAAGGAAACAGGGGAGTATCACCACACTAAATTCTGAGTTCGAACCTGAACAGAAATAATAATCGATTATTGCTGTAGATCTACTGTTATAAAATGATAGATGAAACCTGTAGCAATTGTCAAATGTTGTAGGACTCAGTCTGTGAACTGGTCCGATTGCATAGTAATTTCTGACTATGATGAATGCATAGATTGAACTCTGTAGGTCGTCAAATCGAACTTTATTTTTAGCCTCGATCAGTCTGTGAATATTAACTTGTAAATCATTGACGAGCAGTCATATATTTAATTTCGTGTTTAATAAAACCTAGATAAGAAGAATCGTGAATCTATTATTCATTGAAGCAATAATATGGAAACTATCAGTGACGAAGAGAGCGTAGTACAGGTTGAGGAGGAGGAAGAAAGAAGTTACTCAGAGGGAAATACTGCTAGTGGAATGATAGCCAGATCAGCGGGGCATGGCATTTCTTCATTGCACAAACGTATGGAAACTGTTGAACAATTTATGGAGCGCCAGAGTTATGCCTTGACGAAGTTATCTGACGAGCTAAGCAATTTATCTGTGCAACAGTGCCGATTAAATTTTCGTCAGGGAGAATGCGAAATGAGGGTTAAGTCCCTGACAGGTAATATAGTGGGTAGCGGAGCCATGCAATCTGTTGAGGATTTGAACCCAGATGAGCACCCATTTAGTGGGGCTGTCGCGCTCCTAACGGACGCCGGGTATATATGTCCAGATTCGGCCCATCCTGAGGACGAAAGTTACCAGAAATGCTCGCACTACAGGTTAAGACGAGAACCTGCTACCACTGATATTGGAGAAACCCTGTGGAGTAGGGTGAGGCCCCTGGTGGCCCCTGCCTCAAAGAGCTACCCTGGGTTTGGACCCGAGTTTCCTCAACAGCGCCTCGATTCGCTAGATGTCAGCAGGGATCCTGGAATGGTATTAGAAGCGGACGAAAGAGGAGGGAATCAGAGAGTGGCGACAGTCGGCCACCTAGCGAATAAAGGACTACCGGTCATAGGCTCTGGTAAAAGGAAAGAAGTAAAGGCTGGACATCTAGTCGAAAGGGCGGGCGTAACAAAGGGTTAATCGATAATTAAATGCAAGGATCACAGACAGGGAAATTGGTGGAACGAATCAGGAAGAGTTGATCAGATGGCGTACAAAAGCCCTGGTGTCATCTGTATAAAGATGGCCATTTGTTCTGCTTTTAAGTTTTAAGAAGCGGTATGTCAACAGTAAAGATAACGTAAAGGTCGACTTAGGCTACGAATCGAGCCATGTGGAACACCAAACTTAACCCCAAACCACTCAGCCCTGCAGCCTCCGGACGACAACCATCAGTGAGAGGCCAGGGATGTGGGTTTTAGACCAAAGAGAGGAATACCAGACTGGCCACAGTGTAACTGCTATCCCTGAAGCAAAACTCATGATCCGCCATATCAAGCAGAAGAGACGTCAAAAAGCGCAAAGAGGGAGAGAGATGGCACTGGTCAATGGATTATAATTATTTAATTATTTATTTATATTATGGGTATTCGAACTTTCATTCAAGCGAAAGAGGAATGTTAACTAGGCCTACTCTTTTCGTCATGGGCTTAAAGTAGGACTTTACTACCAATAATTATTTTCTGAGCGGAAATTAATTTGTATGTGCACTTTTTATAGCGCCCCTTCAAGCTCTCTTCTACTCAGAGGCGCTCCCGAATGCAGAGCGGACACTGCATCGGAGTTTCACGCCGAAGCGCTGAGCAATTGTGAGTGAAGGACTTGCTCAAGGTCCTTACGCGGCGAGGTGGATTCGAACCTCGAACCTTCCGGCTTCAAGGCAACGACGCCACCACTACACCACCGCGCCCCACAATTATTGTGTGTGCGCTTGCTATAGCGCCCCTTCAGTCTTGCTACTCAGAGGCGCTCCCGAATACAGAGCGGACACTGCATCGGAGTTTCACCCCGAAGCGCGTAGCAATTGCGAGTGAAGGACTTGCCATTGCAAGGTTCATACGCGGCGACTTGAGGTGGATTCCAACCTGCCACCCTTCGGCTGCAAGGCGACGAACACACCCACTACACCATCTCCCAAGTGCCCCACACATTTTGCGATTCTTGTACGTCGGAGTAAACGATGAAGTTGACGTGAGAATCCTGACCACACCGATACGCCCGACTGCTGCTCTGCTTACCCCAGATCCCACCAACAATATTCGGGTCTTCTTCCTCTATTACACCTGCGGAACCTTCTGCCTACATTACATACGACCCTTTTAGTGCTCTACTAAGTTTTATCTGTAAGTCACGACTCTGACGTCGTTTAGAAGTCTACAAACGCACTTCAGCTGAAGTATTTGCTCTGTAGTTGGCAAGTTCCAGAGATAGGAACACAAGCAATATTGCCAATACAATGTCATGTAACGCTGTTCAGAATCCGAGCATGTTAGTAGGCTAAAAGCGTTTTCCGGGTATAGCCAGTGGCGGCCCTAGGGGGCCTGGGGGCTAAACCCCTTCCAAAGGCTCAGCCCTCCCTAAAAAAGCCTAAAAAGGGCCATTCGAATTTTTTACATTAAAAAATCCACTATTTTCGGCTTATGACTAAAAAAAAAATTTTTTTAAAGTCGTCAGAAATTTTGGCGGCGAAAATGGAAAATTTTCATGAGATTTCGGTCGATGACAAAAAAAGGTCGTCAGAAATTTTGACGCATGAAAATGTGAAATTTTCGCCGCGAGTCTTCAGCCCCCCGAAACTGAAATCCTGGCGCCGCCACTGAATATGCAAGACAGGAAATTAGGAACATGGTTATGATAGGCATTACTTTCGTAACGACTTCTATAATAATAGAAGCCAGTAGACCTACGAAATTACCGCAACCGTGTTCAACCCTCAGTTTCACTTGTTATACCGTACTTAGAACTTTAGCCTTTAGTTAGGATTTAGAAACTAAGAGTAGTCAAACATATAGACATAAAATTTCCAGATGGGCAGGTGCCCCCTCTTGCCCCTATAATTATGCGGGCGCCCATGGGTGTTGGATTGCAGCCTGTGAGGCACCGAAAGACATCACACACAAGACAGTGGTTATAAGATTGAATTGTATTGCAGGCTTACTATTCTGTTAGTAGTTAAGATTGATGTTAACTAAGATTATTTCATGGACTGTGAATTGTTTGAATTACATAACTAACCTGTTCGTACTGCATAGGCCTAACTGTAGCCTATAGGTACTGTCAAGGCCGTAGCCAGGATTTGATTTCGCGGGGTGTTTCACTCATCAATTTTCCTTCCTAAAAAACTGATGTTCTTTTTTTAGTCATCCGGCATATTTCGGGGGTGTTTTCATGGTTTTATTCATGGTTTTTTGCATCATGTGCTCGTAAATGCATTATATTATTTCTCACATTTTCCATTTCGGGGTGTTCAAACACCCCCTAGCTACGGCTACTGTATCCGGTTGCGGTCTTTCAACCGGATAGTTGAATAATGAAAATTGTTATTATTATTATTATTAAAACTAAATGAATAATAAATAGTAGGTCTAATAAAAATGTAATAAGGCAAAGTAGCGGATGTCATAGACAAGCACCCGTCCAGTAGTGTACCAGTACGTATAGGACTAGGAAGCAGCCTGTAAGCGCTCATCCGTCAGGCTGACGATGTCATGAGTATAGGTCTATTAGAAGAAATATTGGCTTAGGCCTTTTGGGTTACGGGACGGGTAAGCTTATATCTACAGTGCTTCAATTTGGAATGGAAAGCCTGTGGGATGATAATATTCCGTAGTGGCTTGAAGCACATGTAGATGTCGGTGAACGAATGAAAGCATTTGTAGATAACCTGAACCTGAGAATGAAAATAATTATGAGGAATTCAGATGGAAGTTTGTTCCTGAGTCAAAGCGCAGTGTGGGATATGGGTTTGGCTGTAGGCCTAATGGGCTGCTTGATGCGGGCAGTGACTGAGAGAGAGAGTAAAACATTCATGAGGAGAATGCAGGCTAATATATCTGCCGCATTTGATATGGGATGGGCATCATAGTGGTCCGTAATGGCCATTAGGTTTTATGGCATTTACCATAGATCTAAGCTTTTATTGTGTCTCGACGGACGTACTCTATCAATAAGCCATTATTTTACTTAGCGAACTACGACGCAGTGCAGACGTAATTGCATGTTTGGGGTTTCATATGTTGATACTGGCAATCATAAAAACCGATCTTACCGTCGGATGTTCAAATGTTGACATAAGAAAGTTGATCGTGGTTAACAAAACAGGTGTGAGTCTATTACGCAACCATTTAATGACATTTTGCTGATTAGCTTCGCTCTGAGAGTCACGTTAACTCAGTTTCATTATACTGATTTTAAAGAAACTGTATTGCATACCGGTTGTGAAAGATAGTAAGCCTATTAAACAAACGAGCGTTGCTAAACAAAGGAAGCGTAAGCCTGGGCGTATATGACACAATCAAGATGTGCGGAGAACACAACTGTTGACATTAAGTCTGCCTGCAATTATTGCAAAACATCTTTATTCTTGGTGAGTCGATATTTTATGGGTAGAGAATTTAGTAGTCAATGTATTAACATGGAATGAAGCGCAGTTTGAGCTATTTAGCATCGTGTCGTAAAGATACTACCATTAATAGGCCTAAGAAATAAAACAGGACACTAATCATCGTGCTCCCTTATAGCCTACCAAGAGCTTACAGTTGACAATGTTGTGGAGTGTGAAATTGACTTGTCTGGAGTGTGCATTCTAATTTTTTAGATGCCGCAACGGTGTAGATCTAACCTTAAGTTATCTGCACACCATGCATTTGAACCCAATAGGAGGCTAGAATCGCTAGAATAGATGATGGATCTGCCCACATGGAAGCCATATTATTATTAGGCCTACAAAGAAATATATGAACCATACGACTGATGAGCATCGCACAATGAGTAGGCCTAAACAATCTTTCTCTTAATATCTTTATTGTGTATAACAAAAGAAGTTAACAGTTTAGATTTGGATGATAAGTTGTTCGTAGTGTTAATCGTAGGCCAAAACTTCAAATTAGCCTATTTGGCGATATGCTATAACGTCAACGCAGAGCATCAGCTTGTTCACTAGCGAAACGATGGTGTCACCATGTAGCGTATTAAATCGCTATTATCTATCAAACTAACTTGTCTGATATTATATGTTAATTCTAAGTAGGAGTTAAGCTAGATAATTTAGTTGGCGTGTCTAGATTAATAATTTGGCGTCTAGTGGATTAGTAACTAGGAGACCACGAATCTTGCGTACATGAGCGAGGCAGTCATGGTGACGTCAAGCAGTTACTACGGACGCTTACGTAAGCGAAAACATTTGCATCGACGCGTAACCAATAAAAAGCATCGAAATGAGCGTAACGGACAGAATTGAATGGAAATAGCCACGTCATTGAAATTCAACATAAAACGGTGATTCCTTACATGAACATTGAGAAAGATGGTTGCTCAGTTGTGTCTGGCAATTCATTTGAAGTTTATTCAATGGTGAGGATGAGGATTATGCTCGTATCTGGTCGTAAAACAGTACGAGGCATTCGTGTGAGAGTAGAGGCGATTTAGAAATTCGAAGTTACGAATTCTAACGTCCGTGAAGTCTACATTGTGATTGTGACGGTTGGTGAGACGATATTCGTGTGTTGAGAAACGATTTTGGGCTCGTTGTCTCTGGTTGACATTTCAAGGTCATTTTCAATTGGGAAGGAAATTCTCATTGGTTGGAGTGTGATAATTTGATGCTACGGAAGTATTGAATATTGTCTTGTCTGGTATTCGATCTGGATTCCACAGCTTGACAGTATCTCATTATCCTTCTTCAAATATAGCACGAGGTTGCTTATCTTCATTCAGTGAATCTACGGAGAATCAGCAGAACTATTTCTTCAAATATAGCACGGGGTTGCTTATCTTCATTCAGTGAATCTACAGAGATCTACAGAACTATTTCAAGGCCGTTTTACACTGCAGAAACGACATGTCATATATCTCAACTGTGGAGCACAGATAAGCTAAAAGATAATTATAATTAGTGATACGCCAAATAAGTAAATAGGAATATTGCGTAATTGTATTGTGTATTTAATAGTTTTCAATTATATCATACATTTATAAAGAATTGGTATCTCTTTGAACAGATCATTTAAATGCAGTACATTTTCAATTACCCGCTAAAATAAGCATAAAAACGGAGACGTTACAAATGGGATGCTCGCGTCGGGATAAAATTGACAATATTATTGTTGATTAGATTGAACTTTACTGACATTTATATTGAAGAGACAAAGCTAATTAAAATGACGATTTATTTGGAAATTGTTAAGCACAGCGCAACGCCAGCGCAGCGCGTGTATAGATTTAAGCATTAGAGTCGGTGCGATAATCCTTATTGCGTAACATACACCAGAGATTGTATTACGTTAAGAGGGCGCACTAGTGTGACGCTTAATAATTTTAATAATTATTATAAGCGAGTGTGAAATTATATAGCGCATAGTTGAGCGTTAAATTTATTACTACTTAACAAAGTGAGTAAGTAAGAATGTCAATCACAGACTGGCAACAGTGGTTGGATATGGGACGTTCATTCTCATTGGAAGGTGAAGAGCTGAAGGCGTTTGTCAGAGACAGACAGAACGAATTCAGACAGCAGAGGGCGGATGAACGAGAAGAGAAAAAGGAAAGTGAGCTACGTGCAGCTGCAGAAGCCAAAGCAGCCAGAGAGAGTGAGTTGGAACTAGCGCGAGAGGCGGCTAAAATTGCTGAGGCAAAAGCAGTTAGAGAAATGGAAATGGCGAGGATGGCTGACGTTAGGCTTGAAAGAGAAGCAACCGAGGCAAGGCTTGCGCGAGAAGCAAATGATGTCAGACTTGAAAGAGAAGCAACCGAGGCAAGGCTTGCAAGAGAAGCGAATGAAGCTTTAGAGCATAAGAGGCTTGAGATTCAAATGAGACTGAGAGAAATGGAATCGAGAGATGGACGAAACAGAGATGATGGAGATTCTTATATGACAATGGGAGACAATCATCAAGGAAACCAAAGTCATAAGGGAATGAAGAATATTAAATTCCCAATATTTAACGAGGCTAAAGATTGTCTTGATGCGTACCTACTCAGATTTGAGAGGACATGTACGACATACGAGATACCGAGAGATGTGTGGTCGCTGATGCTAGCGCGACATCTAGAATCAAAAGCATTAGAAGTGTACCAGCGTTTGTCGGCTGAGGAAACACAAGACTACGATTGTTTAAAGAAGCATCTCTTGAAAAGATTCCAATTGACAGAAGGAGGGTATCGTAACAAGTTTAAGACTAGCAAGATGGAACAAGGAGAAACTCCTTCAAATTTCATTTACAGATTGCAACGATATTTGCAGCAATGGTTGCTACAAGCTGGATTTGAGCAGCCCTACGAAGGAATCGAGGACCTACTGCTAAAGGATCAATTTTTCCTCACTTGTAGTAATGAGTTGAGGATGTTTATTAAAGAGAAAGGAAAAATGAGCTTAAAAGACACATTGACGTGTGCAGAATCCTACATCGAAGCTCATGGGTACAGATATGCCGAGAATTCTGTAAAACCTCAAGGGAGATTCAATAATGACAGAGGTAATGGAAAGCCATTTGAAGAGAAATCGAGAGAGAAATTCCAAGGTAACATGAACAGAGGAAGAGTCGAAACGCGACAGAACAAAGAGACAAATCACAGTGGAAATGTGAATAGAGGATTTAGTAGAGATAGAGAGCAGGCAGCGGAACACAAGATAACTTGTTTTGCATGCGGTAAGGTAGGTCATAAAGCATATGATTGTGTGAACAAAACTAAAGGGTTTGTTAAACACACAGCTGCAGCAGTACAGATTTACGAGAATAGGGCGTACAGGGCTGTACAGACGAATGAAAATACGAAATCGAATGAAATTGACAGAACAGTAGAACGCCAGGATAGGAAAGGTAAAGAAGAAGTACCGAAACACATGGCAGCAAGTACGGTAGTTACGGAACGGAAAGATGGTTGCATTGACATTGAAAGTATAGACGAATGTCAAGCGAAGGTCAATGGCGTAGACGCCAATTGTCTTTACGATTCTGGAGCGAGTACATGTATCGTGAGGAGATCGCTAATCAAGGATAGTGATTTGACTGGGAAGGAAACGCACTGCATCCTAGTTGATGGGAGCTTAAGGTGTTTTCCTACAGCCCATGTAAACATTGAGAGTGAGTATTTTACTGGTGAAGTTGAGGCAATGGTTATGGACGAACCAGTAAAGCCGATAATTATTGGACGCGTGAGAGGGTTAAAATATACAGTAACGAATGAGAACACGGATGAAAATATAATTAATTGTGACAAAGGAGAGAAAGTGAATGAGACGATTATGAGTGAGAAACAAGAAAAAGTTGAGTATAAAGGAATACTCAAGAGAAATGTGAATGCTAATTCACGTTGGCAAGATGCCAAGAAGACAGTAAGATTTGAGAGTGATGAAATGAGCACGGAATATGATGACGTAATAGAGAAAGTTAGAAGTGATGACGTCATGAACAGTGACGCACATCAAACGACAGCAGCGATAGAAACGAGAGCTGAGTCGAAGAAAGTGGTGAAATATAAACCACTCAAGGTCACAGAAATGCCCGACCTGAATATAACCACAAAAGAAATAAAGGAATTACAGAAGACAGATGAAACATTGAAGAGTTACTGGGATAAAGCATCTGAGTGGAATGGCGATGAGAAGAGTACAGAAAAAGTGCTGTACGTAAAGAAAGATGGATTGTTGTACCGGAGATGGAAGGAAGTATTGAAAGATGAAGCGAAGTGGCAGTTGATGGTTCCGAAACAGTTGAGAAACAAAGTTCTAGCTGTAGCACATAACTCGCTACTGTCAGCTCATCTAGGCATGAAGAAGACTCACGATAAAATTGTGAATGAATTTTATTGGCCAGGGATAAATCAAGAAGTTCGGCGATATATATTAAGTTGTGATGTATGCCAGAAAGCAGTAGATAAGAAAGTGAATTACAAGGCACCGATGGGACATCTTCCAGTGCTGGATGTGCCGTTCAAGCATGTCTGTGTGGACATCATAGGAGCCATAGAGCCAATGTCTATGAGAGGATATCGTTATGTATTAACGATTATCGACTTAAGCACCAGGTATCCTGAAGCAATACCGTTGAAAGGAATAAGTACCGAGGAAGTGGCGGAAGCCTTGTTTAACTTTTACTGTCGGATGGGCGTACCAGAAAGAATTCATACAGATAGAGGGAGCCAGTTTACGTCAGAACTAATGGCCGAAGTAAACAAGATGTTATTAATCAAGCATACGATGACAAGTCCATACCACGCGATGGGAAACGGTTGTGTAGAACGTCTTAATGGAACGATTAAGACTACACTGAGAAAACTGATAGGTGAACAAGTAAAAGAGTGGGACAGGTACTTGGCACCACTACTTTTCGCATTACGAGATACTGTACACGAGAGCCACGGATACACGCCTTTCGAATTAATCTTCGGAAGATCATGTAGAGGTCCGGTACAGATATTGAAGGAACTGTGGACAAATGAAAAAGTGGAAGACGAGGTGAAGGATGTGTACACATATATGACGGATCTACGAGAACGTATAGAGGAAACGTGTAACATGGCGCAGAAAGCAATTCACAAAGCTAATGCGAAGAACAAGAAGTACTACGATAAAAAGGCACGATATAGAAAACTGGAGATAGGTGATAAAGTCCTATTGTTACTGCCGAGTTGTAATAATAAGATGCTTGTTAAATGGCAAGGACCATTTGTAGTCAGAGGGAAAATCGGCGATTACGATTATAAAGTTGAGGTTGATGGTGGAAAACTGAAAACATACCACATCAACATACTAAAGAGATATTACGAGAGGAGTGAAGAAGAATTGTCAGGTTCTGAGACAATAGCATATGTGTCAGCTATTGTACATGATGGTAGAGAAGGTGAAGACGAAGAGGAGGAGATATTAAACCTGTATGTCAGTAAGCAAACTGAGACTTACAAGGATGTTGATATTAATCCACAATTAGAAGATGAACAGAGAGGTGAATTGGAGAAATTACTGAGAGAATATCAAGACATATTTACAGATAAACCAGGAAGAACTGACATGGTGAAACACGAGATTCATCTTACGAGTGATGAACCTGTTAGGATGAAAGCTTATCCAACACCGTATCATCTACAGTCTGAAATTGATAAGGAAATTGAGATAATGTTAGAGAATGGGATAATAGAAAGATCAGAAGCAGCATACGCAGCACCGCTTGTTGTTGTTAAGAAGGCTGATGGAAGCAATAGACTTTGCTGCAACTATAAGCAATTGAACAAAGTGACAGTTTTTGATCCAGAGCCGATGATGTCAAACGAGGATATCTTCAATAAACTGAGTGGCAGCAAAATATATAGCAAGTTTGATTTTTGCAAAGGGTATTGGCAAATTCCAATGAGCGAAGAATCAAAAGATTATACGACTTTCATTTGTGCGAGTGGGTTGTATAAATTCAACGTTCTACCATTTGGATTGGTAAATAGTGCTTCAAGCTATAATAGACTGATAAGAAAGATTTTGCATGGAACCGAGAATCTGGAGAGTTATGTTGATGACATACTAGCTCATACAGAAGGATGGACTAAACATATGAAGATTTTACGAGAATTTTTTCAAAGAGTGAGAGATGCTCACCTGACTTTGAAACCAAAGAAATGTTCATTAGGCTATGGTCGCATAGATTTCTTGGGTCACACGTTAAACAACGACGACATTAGTCCTAAAGGAGAATCGATAGATAAGATTGTGGAGATGCCACAACCGAAAACGAAGAAACAAATAAGAAGCTTTTTGGGAGCAATAAACTATTACAGAAAATTTATTCCTCATTGTGCTGAACTGATGGCACCATTAATTGATTTGACAAAGAAGTCAGCAGCTAATAATGTTGATTGGAACGAGGAATTAGAAGAGAGTTTTAGTAAGCTGAAAGCAGCACTTGCTAAAACACCGATTCTAAAGTTACCAAACTTGGAGAAGGAATTCGTGATTCAAACTGATGCTTCGGGAAGAGGAATAGGTTGCGTCCTGATACAGCAGTACGAAGGAGTGAACCACCCGATTGCATATGCGAGTAGGAAACTATTGGAAAGAGAGACGAGATATTCAGTTGAGGAGAGAGAATGTCTAGCGATAATGTGGGGAATTAGTAGGTTTGATAGGTACTTGTGTGGAAAGCAGTTTGTGATTGAGACGGACCACTGCGGACTACAGTACATGAAGGAAGGGAGGATGAGAAATGCGAGAGTCATGAGGTGGAGTCTAGCACTTCAAAATTATTGCTTTACGATACGATATATCAAGGGGAGCAATAATGTTATGTCTGATTATTTGAGTAGAGGAATTACATAGTACTTAAATATATCAGTAATGTATTATAATAATGTAGATAAGAAGTTCAGTAATGTTGTATTGTTGTGTAAGATAGAATAAGGAAGTTGATAGAAATTTAGTTGATAGATAATTAGGTGAGATTGTAAAGCCTGATTACAGACTTTTGAAGGAGGGGTATTTGTAGCGTATTAAATCGCTATTATCTATCAAACTAACTTGTCTGATATTATATGTTAATTCTAAGTAGGAGTTAAGCTAGATAATTTAGTTGGCGTGTCTAGATTAATAATTTGGCGTCTAGTGGATTAGTAACTAGGAGACCACGAATCTTGCGTACATGAGCGAGGCAGTCATGGTGACGTCAAGCAGTTACTACGGACGCTTACGTAAGCGAAAACATTTGCATCGACGCGTAACCAATAAAAAGCATCGAAATGAGCGTAACGGACAGAATTGAATGGAAATAGCCACGTCATTGAAATTCAACATAAAACGGTGATTCCTTACATGAACATTGAGAAAGATGGTTGCTCAGTTGTGTCTGGCAATTCATTTGAAGTTTATTCAATGGTGAGGATGAGGATTATGCTCGTATCTGGTCGTAAAACAGTACGAGGCATTCGTGTGAGAGTAGAGGCGATTTAGAAATTCGAAGTTACGAATTCTAACGTCCGTGAAGTCTACATTGTGATTGTGACGGTTGGTGAGACGATATTCGTGTGTTGAGAAACGATTTTGGGCTCGTTGTCTCTGGTTGACATTTCAAGGTCATTTTCAATTGGGAAGGAAATTCTCATTGGTTGGAGTGTGATAATTTGATGCTACGGAAGTATTGAATATTGTCTTGTCTGGTATTCGATCTGGATTCCACAGCTTGACAGTATCTCATTATCCTTCTTCAAATATAGCACGAGGTTGCTTATCTTCATTCAGTGAATCTACGGAGAATCAGCAGAACTATTTCTTCAAATATAGCACGGGGTTGCTTATCTTCATTCAGTGAATCTACAGAGATCTACAGAACTATTTCAAGGCCGTTTTACACTGCAGAAACGACATGTCATATATCTCAACTGTGGAGCACAGATAAGCTAAAAGATAATTATAATTAGTGATACGCCAAATAAGTAAATAGGAATATTGCGTAATTGTATTGTGTATTTAATAGTTTTCAATTATATCATACATTTATAAAGAATTGGTATCTCTTTGAACAGATCATTTAAATGCAGTACATTTTCAATTACCCGCTAAAATAAGCATAAAAACGGAGACGTTACACACCAATTAAATTGTTGTTGCAGATAACACCAATTAAACAGCTGTGGGCTAAACAATGGCTGCATGTCCTCAGTTCTTAGAGCAACAGCAAGAATTCACTGATTTTTTGGAACATATCCTGTATCGCAAATTCACCCAGATACAATTATTTACGGGCAGCTGTTTTGAACTTCCTATGATCTACTTCTTTGAAAATATTACAGATGTTGACAATATCAGGTATGAAAGTAACATTTGCGCCATTAAAAACGACGCAGCAGCTCCTAAAGACTTCAAGGGAACAGTGATCACTAAGACTCACTATCGAGTCTGAAGTATCGCATCATGGATACGCGAAGCTTCGTTTTAAACCTAAAAATATTCCTTTCACATACGCGATGGTTCCAGAGAACAGACCTGCATTTTCCAACGTTCTATTACAGAAAACAGAAATAAAAACAGGTTTATTTTCGGTTTTCGGTTACACAAGTAAATGGTTAGCAGCATTTCAGGGACTATCCTGTGATACGGTGGATGCGATTTGGTGTCCACATTGGCCCGAAGAAGCACAAGAATGGATAGCCCGTAGACGGCCAAATGAATGGCCATCACCTAGCACTGTGCATAAAATAGTTCACAAGGGATGCTTTTTAGTTGCTAAGCCGCACCGCAGAAGTCAAGTTATTGCAAACGAATGGCGATTCTCGTTTTCAGAGGCGGAAACCATCTTAATTCATACTTGGAGTGATGTTCAAATGTATATTTACCATATTCTGCGTACCATCAAGAGCGAAGTTGTAAGAAAATGCGGCGGAAAGAAGATGACTTTTCTCACCACGTATCACTTCAAAACTCTAATGCTTTGGGCTTGTGAAGAAAAACCCAAGGAATTCTGGTTGCCACAAAATATAGAATCATCTGTAAAGGAATTAATACTCGTCATGATTGAATGGTTGATAAGTAAGCAGAGTCGAAACTACTTCATACCGGGTAACAACATGCTAGATTATTTGCAAGACGATCATGACTTTGAAAGAGAAGTGAAGTTTCTTTCAGATTCTGTAAACTTAGTTGATGAATATATTTCAGACACTGTTCCTTTCGCAGGAGATCACAAAAATAACAGATTGAAGGAATTTTCCGTGCGCATTGCAACTAACTTGATTTTTGCGGCGCATTTGCGAGCAAGTGTCTGTTATGTTGCCAATCTGCATATGCCGGGAAGGCAGATGTATATCCCCGGTAATGCTATAAAGAAAAATCATTTATTCCAATCTGACATTTTCAACTTGTTCCAATGTCTCATATTGCATAGGCGACTTGCATCGTCTGAGAACTTTGAAGAGAAAATAAGTCGGTTTCATGATGTTGTAGAATGTTTCAAAAGAGCAAACGAGAAACAAATTAATGGCTACACGTACGTGCATATTTCACCTATGGACAATTATCACACCATATTTGTAAAAGTGCTAAGCAAGACTATAGATGGCAGTGACAGCATGGATTCATCTGAGATAAACGGTCAACAAGATAAATCCATTCCTTTGCTTAGAAATTCAAGACGATGGGAATTATGCTATAGCAGGACCGATAGCCACGTTGCATGTATCTTGGAAATGTTGTTCAATGTAATGAATGATCACTTGCCGAAGCCATCCTGCTTTCTTGTTGCAGCATACGAAGCAAATTTCTACTGGACGATATTTGCAGACGAAAGAAAGGCCATTGCTCTGGAGAGCTACAGAAAAGCGTTGGACATTTGTAACAACTGGATTTCCTATTATAAAACTTTCCATAGTAGTCTGTCTTTCATGGTGTTCTTTAGCTATCTGCAGCTGCCAATACTTATTTCCAATCGGTGGTCAATGATTTTTGACAAATACATCCAAGTCGTACTTGGTTTTCTGTCTCTTTCTAGAGCCACCACATGCCGTAGAAGTCTGTCCAGTCATAAACCATTGAATGCAAATGATGATCTTGAAGTCATTGTTCAAGTTTATCCACTAGATTTTCTGGGATATATAAAGTATCAGTGTGAATTTCACTTGGATAGTCATTTTCGGTTGGACGACTCATTTACGAATGATATGCAGAATGATATTTCGAAGACCGTTCTATACGCTGCCGCTCGCATCAGCACCGCTCGAGACTAGTTGAATTGTCAACTTTTACGATCTATGAATGTTTCTGAATTGTATCGTTTGTTTGTATGTACACTTGTTATAGCGCCCCTTCAAGCTCTCTCTACTCAGAGGCGCTCCTGAATGCAGAGTGGACATGTCGACACTGCATCGGAGTTTCACGCCAAAGCGCTGAGCAATTATTGTGAGTGAAGGACTTGCCCAAGGTCCTTACGCGGCGAGGTGGATTCGAACCTCGAACCTTCCGGCTTCAAGGCAACGACGCCACCACTACACCACCGCGCCCCACGTATCATTAGGATATAATAAATTATATTATATATATTCTAAATTATATTATATATATTATATATACTTGTATGTTATTTTTATTATTATTATCTTGCTTGGACTATAATCATAGCATTATTTGAAACCTACGACGACATGAAGTTATTGACACCGTAGCAACTTTTTATGCAATGCATGTTCATAATGTTTCTATCTTAGTCAAACGTTCGGTCTAGTGTGAACAAGAAAAAGAGTGGATTCGAAGTTCCTGATTACAATCAGCGTACATACACATGCGCCGGTTCCGTGGTCAGTTGTCAATGGTCAGCAGCGGTCAGATGTTCGGTCAGTTTAATCAATCTGCGTCCATATATATATATATATATACAAATTATACATATATATATACATTATATATATATACATTATATATATATACAGCAACTTATAGATGCACCGACCGTCTGCGGTTCGGAGGAGGACTCGGAGACTGTCAAGGGAGCAGCGGACACGGGCTTATACCAGGGAAAGGCAGAGGGAATGACGCAGTGGATGGGGAGGTCGTGTATGGTGGACGTGGAAGCCAGAGCATCGGTTGTGAGTACTATATGAAGAGAGAAGGGAGGACGAGAGGAGGAGATACACAGAAAGACATGGAGGGAGGGAGAGAGGGAGGGAGGGAGGTGAGATATGAGAGAGAGTGCGAGAGAGAAAGAGAGAAAGCGAGAGAGAGAGAGAGAGAGAGAGAGAGAGAGAGAGAGAGAGAGAGAGAGAGAGAGAGAGAGAGAAAGACAGACAGAGACAGACAGATACCGAGACAGAGAGATAGATAGAGACAGAGACAGACAGAGGCAGAGACAGAGACAGACAAAGACAGACAGAGACAGACAGATACCGAGACAGAGAGACAGATAAAGACAGAGACACAAAAAGAGAAAGACAGAGAGATACAGACAGAGACAAAGAAAGATAGAGAGACAGAGTCAGAGGTAGTGACAAACGGAGACGGAGAGGAGCAGTGGAGAGGAAAGAGGAAGACAAAGAATACATATATAAATTAAGAGACGGTAGACAGTGAGAGTGAGACAGACAAACAGACAGACAAACATACAGAGCGAGAGAAACAGAGAGAGAGGGAAAGAGAGGCGTCTGAAGATTAAACAGATAAGGGAAACGGGAGCGTGTAAGGAGGACTAAGTAAGTCATCTGCCGGTGGCCTATAGGGGATCAGACCTCCCTCCATTCATCCCTCCCTCCATCCACCCACCCGTCCGTTGTTCGTCCCTTAATCATTAAATCTGGCAACAAGCGCCTTTGGATTCCACGAGTCGATCGGTCGATAGCTCCTGCAGTGCCAGGTCGCCGCTCGGGAGTGGGGGGGCGCCACTGCAGCGCCCTCTAACCGAATAATCTACTCAGCAGACAAAAGATGTCGCTTCGTCCTCGCAAGCATTTCCCTCTGCGACCAACGACCGGCAGAATAATTGATGGCGCGATGCCCTTCCGTCCGTCGCAAAAGTCCGATGAAGAAAGAGAGAGACGGTTACAGTAGAGCTCGTGTGTGTGTTTTCTCTTTTTATACTATTGGCTAAAGAGAACAGATCCAGAAAAATAATATCAGCGAAGTCCATCTTCATTATCTACAAAAGTATTTTTCCAAATAATAGACGCCATACACTTACGTAATAGGCTAAGTATTATCTGATGACGCAGTTGGTCTAAGCAATTCAATGACATAGTTAGCATTATTTGATGACGTAGTGAACATTTTAATGACATATTTAGCGTTATTTGATGACGTAGTGAGCATTTAAGTGAATGTTAGGATTATTTGATGACGTAGTGAGCATTTCAGTGAATGTTAGCATTATTTGATGACGTAGTTAGCATTTCAATCACATGGTTAGCGTTATTTGATGACGTAGTTAGCATTTCAATCACATGGTTAGCGTTATTTGATGACGTAGTTAGCATTTCAATGACATGGTTAGCATTATTTGATGACGTAGTTAGCATTTCAATGACATGGTTAGCATTATTTGATGACCTAATTAGCATTTCAATGACATGGTTAGCGTTATTTGATGACGTAGTGAGCATTATTTCTATCACACTGTTGACAGTAGGCCCTAAACATTTCAATTACATGTTCACCATAATTTTATGACGTAATAAGCATTTCAATTACATGTTCACCATAATTTTATGACGTAATAAGCATTTCAATTACGACATAGTAAGCATTATTTCTAATGGCATGATAAGCGTATCAATGCCGCAGTTAGCATTATTTTAAGACGTTAGCATTTTCACTCATGTAGCATTGTCATGATGTAGCACTTTGTAGTAGATCTATTATATTTGTGACGTGCACGCATTTCATTTCGTAGTGAGCATTTTATGACATAATAAACTTATTATCGACTTATTGGGCGTTTCAATTGCGTAGTAAGCGTTTCAATTGCGTATTAATCGTCAAACAATTGCGCAGCTAGAGTTCAATTAAACAACTTAATTACGTCATAATTATACACAATGTAGACTGATCAATGACAACCGGTACAGAATGACAAAGTGCTGCCAGCAGATCGGTTGAGTGAATACATGTTATATCATCAAACATACTATAGTCATTGACATCATAAAATTATTGTTATTTAGTCATGAATAGCAAAGCAGGTCAATCATCATTAGGATAATTATGGTAATTATCCAATGACACAGTGATCCTCATAACGGTGTAATAAACTTCCGATGACGGACTCTGCTTAAAAGTAATAAGAGTCTTAGAGAGGTAAGCATTATACGGATTGCACAAGCGCCCTAAGGAGGAACAACAAAATATGGAGGATTAACCCAAGGGATTAGAAGCATAAGCAGCGCCAGTGACCTTCTACACTGGTCATCAATCTCCATGGATTACAGGCAATATTGCATGAACACGTTCATACGTGCGCATTTGAATATGCATACATGTGCCGACTGTGTCCTCTGTAACTAAATCCATGCGATGTATGCATGCATGTATGTATGCATGCATACATGTATATGTGTGCGTAGGCTATTGTATGTATGTATGTATGTATGACATACATACATACATACATACATACATACATACATACATACATACATACATACATACATACATACATACATACATACATACATACATACATACATACATACATACATACATACATACATACATACATACATACATAAATGCATACATACATACATACATACAATGTATGTATGTATGCATACATACATACATACATACATGCATACATACATACATACATACATACATACATACATACATACAATGTATGTATGTATGTATGCATTTATGTATGCATACTATGTATGCATGCATGTATGTATGTATGTATGTATGTATGTATGTATGTATGTATGTATTAATGTATATGTAGAAGATCTCTCTAGTCAGTCGACGAAGACGAGGTTGGTTGACTAGATTGTTGAGGAACTAACTCTGGATGGTTTACGAGTTTATTTCACGTTGATAACGAATGTTTAGTTAATGTTAACAATCTTCATGATAACACCATTGACGGTCGTAACGACTAAGCTTAATTCTGATGATGATCAATTCTACAACAATGACGACGACTTCTACCTGCAGACCGACGAGAGCCCAGACTTCAGATCACAGGCCCTTTATATAGTGCTTCGTTTTGGCTCAGGTATTTTTAGCCAGGCTGACCACTCTGCATCCCTGATTCCGTTGCTAGGCAACCTGCAGGTCTGATCTTAACCTCTTTGCCTGTTCTTGGCCTGTAGTCAGTTTGTACTCTGCCTTCTCTCTCTGTCTGTCTATCTGTCTGTCTGTCTGTCTGTCTGTCTGTCTGTCTGTCTGTCTGTCTGTCTCTCTCTCTCTCTCTCTCTCTCTCTCTCTCTCTCTCTCTCTCTCTCTCTGTTCCCTGCACTCTTCTAGTCTGCTCTGCACCGTCTACCTGTGTGTAACCTTATACCCTATCTCCTTATCCATCCGTATCTTCCTCCTCTCTTTCTTCCATTCCCTTCCTGTCCTATATTAGGCCTATGAGTCAGACCCTATACTACATATGTATGTATGTATGTATGTATGTATGTATGTATGTATGTATGTATGCATGTATGTATGTATGTATGTATGTATGTATGTACGACGTTGTACGTATGTATGTATGTATGTATGTATGTATGTATGTATGTATGTATGTATGTATGTATGTATGTATGTGTAGTGCCTGGCCTAAAACATAAGATATAACTAAGATAATACAGAGGGATAGAGCGACAGACAGTCAGACAGACATAGAGACAGACAGAGCACAGACCGATGACTAACCTTAAGCTAAGAAAATGTAGAGAGAGTACAGAGCAACTGATCAGGGGTTGGTGGCCTGCAGCGGCCAATCAGATGAAGATAGAGAGGCCAAGAAACTGAGAGAGTCAGTTGGTCAAGAGAGATAGATTCAGTCTGCAGTTTGCTCTCAGTCAAGTCGGACAGACGGTCATGTAGTCAGAGAGGCTGAGGAGAGGCGAGGCTGGAGGCCGTCGAGGCTGAAGGTCTAGCCGAAGTCAACGAACTGAGTGAGGAAGTCGCGAGTCAGGTTTTCAGTCGGCTAGTCGCGTCGATGAGAGGCTCGGGCGGCAGAGAGTTAGAAGTGAGGATAAGCGGACAGCCCGTCGGTTAGCGTTCTGTTGTCACTCGTCGTCGTCTTTGTCGTAGTCACGATTGTAACTGATCCTGTCGTTCTACTGTTATACTACGAATAAAACAAACTAAAATGAAGAAACTCTGTGACTCAGTTCCCTCGTCATTCCTGGTCATCAACTTGTATTCGCCAAGGACCAGAAGGACTTTACATATGTATGTATGTATGTATGTATGTATGTATGCATGTATGTATGTATGTATGTATGTATGTATGTATGTATGTATGCATATAAAACTATGTATGTATGTATGTCATGTAAGTAGCCTACGTATGCAAACTATGCATACATGCATACATGCATTTCATGTTTGTGCACGTGTAACATTCGTTTATTGTGTTCTTGCGAACCCACCACACCGATGAAGTTACAGAGATGACATTGCGTGCACACGTATGTACATGCATAATTATGTATTCATGAATGTATACGCATGAAGCCATTCCTGAATGTATGATGTGTGCAATGATGTGCATGTTTGTCTGTGTGTGTGTCTGTCACAGTCTGTGTGTGTCCGTTTGATGGTTGGAGCGTTGGCGTGACAACCGAGAAGCCTAACGATGTCATCCGCAATCATTGAAACGGATTAGATTAGGTTACGCATGAATGATTGAACAATTTTATCACGACGGGTTTGGAGAAAGATATTCGCTTATCGTTAGCGACAACCACAGACACATTTTCAGACATACACAGATGGAGACAGACAGTGTCACAGAGCACGGCTGGAGTGGAAACCATACTGCACGTCTCCCTCCAAACATAGACCTACCCCTACACACATACATAGTATTTGCATAGAAATAGACACATAGTGGAGATATATGTAACTTGCTGACATGGCTTAGCCTACTAACTCCAAGAGCTAATCCTCCACAGTTTTCTATATAATCCCAAAAGAAATATGTTTCTGTCTTTCCCTTTTGCGTTTCGACAGAACTAAGCAGGCGCCATTAGATGCTTAGAGAGACAAGCAGTCGCAACGAGGCAGTCAAGCTATCGCGTGGCAAGAGAAAAATTGAATAGGAACAAACGATATGCCTAGTAGTGATCAGAACCCACGCAGTGAAGGATAGAATTATTACAAATGGCGCGATCTAACTGCATTTCCAGCTGCTTTGGTTTGTACGTCGTCAATGAAAAATGGAACATGCGACTGATGACAGATTGGACTTTCGTCAAACAAATCATCTAAACAGCATTTTGGTGCTACATCTCTTTCCGATCAACGAATCACATCGTTGTAGACAATCTCTAGAATCTAGATTATGCGAGCGATGCCCAAGGGAGTATCCAGTTACTCGTTACTCGAAGAAATTAGAATCGTTTATCAACACCGTCGTCATTAAATGAATTCGATTCATCTTCTGCCAAATTCACAAAAATCAACTTCAGATGAAATTCCAGATCATCTGCACTAAAAAGAACACACCCGTAGTCGTGTAAATTTGGCAACACCTCAGTGGTGAATTCTGCCGTGCTTTTGAGATCGTACTTTTATAATAATTTTCAAAGGTTAGGCTACTTTCTGTTCAGTTTGTAACCCAACAGTATATTAAGTCAAGCTATAATTCAATGATCTTTAGCCTAGGCCTATAGCCCAGTGGTTCCCAAAGTGGTGGTCCGCGGACCGGCGCCGGTCCGCGGAGGTATGATCGCCGGTCCGCGGAGAAGAGTTAAAAATAAACAAAATAAACTGCAATTGTTAGTTTATTTGTTTGAAATTGTGAAATTATGCGAATAATATTGTTGTCCAAGATTTATTCAAATTTCTGTCTTAATATTTAAAAATTTGAAATGATTCAACTTGCCTTATTTAAATTGCCAGATGGCGAACTAAAACAATTTAAATTTAGGCCTATTCTAAATTTACTAACTCGATGACTGCAGTCAGTTTCGAGCATCGACGTGGTAATATATGATGTCTATCATGGGTTTCGAGCTTATTTATGCTGATCTATGGTGAGCAATAACCTAGTAAGCTCCGTAGGCTATGCAGAATTAAAAAATTCTAACATAGTAGCCTATAAAACTTTTAGTTTAAATATAAACAAATTCTTTGAATAAAATAAAAGAGCAAACGTAAGCAAACAAATCTGGACAGGTTTTTTTAATAGTAAGAAACAGCGAATGATCGTGATTGCTCATAAACTCAGAGCGAAGATGAATCAGAAGTGGCTTCTTGTTAGAACAACACTTCCAAGGTGAAAAAGAACCGATAGGCCTATTAGTTCAAGCGAATTTAAAATACGATCCTGAATAGGGCCTATCTAAAATATGAATTTATTTCGAGCGGACATGCAGCCTTTGCTGCTCGCAATAAATCTTGAACAAATAAGGCATCAAGGACATGTAAATGTAGGCTAATAATATTGTAAATAGCCTTATATTTTAGCCTTTTTATAACATAGATCGCGTTTGTTTGGCATCGCCATTTTTAGGCCAAAGTTAGCGGTCCGCGAGCTTCACCAAAAAATTATTGCCGGTCCGCGGCCTACTGAAGTTTGGGAACCACTGCTATAGCCAACATTATTGCTGCTAGCGAACACTGTTTGAACAATAAAGTAAGTAAGCAAGTATAACCCTCATTACTCTGTTTGCAGGCGCACAATGGGGCATCGACAAAAAATGCAATATAACACATTGAAGTAATAATAAAGTATGCAGTAATGTATAGGCCTACATGAAAAGTAGCGTAAAACAAATGTTAATTTGTATCGTATAGATTTATAATGATTTATTAAACGCCTTTTGAGGAATAACTATTCAGAGTTGCACATAGTGGGAAACAGGAAAACAGACTGTCAGTGCATTTGCTAAGAGTTACATGGCATGTAGAGGTGTTTGAATTAATAATTGATGTTTTTTGTACGCTCTCGACCTTCAGGAAAGGTGCTGAATTATATGAATATGCCGTCATTGTCCTTATATGCTCGGGGACCACAAATCAAACGGTTCGATCACCCACTTTATTACAACTAGACAGTCACCGGCGGTGGTCCCACGCACACACGTATATCTCAATCAGCGGATTATCATCCTTTACTGTTGTGACAGATGGTTTAATCAATAATAAATGCACACGTCTGTGACTTCAGACCAAAAACCATGCAGCACAGACGACGATAACGACGATAACGAATACCATTGGACGACGAGACTCACGTGCACACATGCAGACTGTGTTATGAAATAGAAATAAAAATCAGTTATTCATATGAAACGACGACGACAGGTGTCTTGTCATAAGCCATACAATGATACAACGGCGCTTAATCAGGAAACTAACAATACCCTATTGTCGGTTTGGTCTCTTATAATATATAATATATCATAATTATATACACGAAGGCCTTGCTTATGCTAAATGCAAAGGCAATGATGATATGCTGTTTTATCGGTCACTTTCGTATTAGACCGTCGTTGACAAGAAGACGTTTATTTATTCATTCATTTGGAGAATTTATGTAGCGCCTCTTTAAGAGACTTATTCAAAGGCGGTCCCAGCCAGCTGGGATGACAGGACAACGTCCTTATCTAATCTATTGTCCAAACAGACTAATAGTCTACTGCTGCATGCATTAAAGACTATAATAATGCATAGTAGACCCCTTGTAATAATCAATTTTCAGCATCGCTAACGAATATACCGCTATCGTAGCGTTCTTATATACATGTACCAACGTTCTTATAGTTATAGCCCTGCCAGCGTAGCTTATCTTCTCTGCCTTTAATCCATATTTCCATAGCAATGAATTTGGACGCACACGCAGCTGAGTAATAACGCGCCGTCCATTGACAAAGCAGCGGCTGATTGGCTTTAAGCAGAAATGCTTTTAGTCGTATTGTTACTTCGCTTAATCCGACGAATTGCCGGAGAACCTACAAGACGAAGGCGAACGAATAAATCGATTTGTACGGTCGACTTACACACCGAGGTCTTGGGGAACGATTTGTAAAGGGTTTTCTGCGGTTGGCGACGAATTAGAAGAGGGCAGAGAGAGCCGAATAGAACCGCGGTGAAAGGCCACCGCTGTTCCGATTGGTCAATCTGTCGCCCATGGCAACCAGATCGATCTTCACTTCAGTTTAAGTCTAGCTTTGCATTTCTTCTTGGTCAGTTAGACAACACGTTTATTCAGCAATTGCCTTTTTTTATTTGATTCGTCTAGTTAGCATATATGAGCAAAGGTTAATGCTGTCATCAATGCATCTTGTGGATATAGCACTATTCCTGACTATTCAATTATTCCTGAGCTATTCATCGCTATTCAGTCTTCCTTTATTTTACACCATTCTCGTTTTAATTTCCCTTTCTACTCCTTCTTCCAACTCTCATTTATCTTTCCGGCATTTCCTCATTCGCTTACTTTCCCTTTGCTTGCGTAACTAATCCTCATTTCACTCCATTTCCTCTTTTCCTCGTTGTTGCCGTCTTCATCTGATCACGTCTTTTCCTCCAATTTATTCCCTCTCTCACATTGTAATGTAGAGTATGAAGGTAAATAAACAATTTGATGTCATGGTGCATGGTGTACTACATTAATTGCCATCTAAATAGGTGTCCCTGTTAGCGGTACATTCTTAGGGCCTTCCTTGTTACCATCCGATTAAGTGAAGCATGTTATACTATGACTATTGTTTATGGTTGATGGTTACAATAAATGAATTGAATTGAATTGCATAGGTGATATCATAATTATTATGACGAGGTATAGTGTATTTGAACTGCTAAGACTCACTGAGTAGGCCTAAGTGACTCGTCTTTCACTAGAGCGTCTCTATAGATCTATTATGCATAGTGTATACTGTCTCTCCATCTGCTTGCTACTATATCCTCTACACGTGACCCCTTTTCCGTCGACTTCTCAATTCTATTTCTCTTCGCACCTCGTTCATTTTCATCTCCTCATCCTCCTCCAAACAATTTTCTTCTTGCTTCCATCCTCTCTACTACCTCTGCTTTCTCTGCTTTCCTCCATTTTCTCCTCAATTCTATTTGGTCTTAATTCTCTTCTCTCTATATTTTCTTTTTATTCATTCATTTATTCTTCTTCTTCTTCTACTCCAATTACAATCCGTCTTTCTTCTCCCTGTTCTTACATAGACTATACCTCTTCGCATTACTCCTTCCTCTCCATTTCCCATATCCTATCCATCTTACTTCACTCCATCAGCCCATTACGACTCATTGCCCTCGTCCCTCTCTTGTTCCATAGTCAACGCTGACTTTGGTACACATATATATATATATATATACAAATATTTATATGTATATATATTATATATTTGTATATATATATATACAGCCCATTACGACTCATTGCCCTCGTCCCTCTCTTGTTCCATAGTCAACGCTGACTTTGGTACACATATATATATACATATATTTATATGTATATATATTATATATTTGTATATATATATATATATACAGCCCATTACGACTCATTGCCCTCGTCCCTCTCTTGTTCCATAGTCAACGCTGACTTTGGTACATATATACACATATATTTATATATACATCTAAATTTATATGTATTATATGTATATATAAATATATGTATATATATACATACATTTATATGTAGATATATATGTATATATATACATACATACATTTATATGAGTAGTAGGGTGACTGCCGGTTCTGGCGCAGCAATTAAAAACCCATTAAAAAGCCATTAGTCACGCTCCAATGACGTCATCGGCCACGCCCCCTATTCATTGAAAGGTCATTAGCTACTGGCGCAGTAATTAAAAAGTCATTAAGAAAGCAATTAGCTACTGGCGCAGCAATTTAGAAGAGGTGATTAAGATCTCGCTAATGATATGCCCTCAAGTGATGGCTTTACGACCAGGTGATTAAGATCTCGTTAATGACGCAGGTTTTACACCCTCGACTAGGTGATTACGCGCGATGGAATGCGATAACAATCTTTAGGGCGCCGCAGTCCAGACGATATAATTACTGGATGTCCAGGCACCTGGCGCCGATATATCTAACAACCTGCAAAACGTGCAGGTGTGCTGTGCCCTCGGGCTTTACAACCAGGTGATTAAGATCTCGATAATGACGCAGGTGTGCTGTGTCTTCGCGTAATGGTTTTACAACTAGGTAGCGACCCTTAACTGGGGAATTATATATGCGGTTAACAACCAACTCCTGTGGAATAAATTTGGTAGATAAATGCTAAAATATAATATAAATATTATGTATATAGATATTATACATATAAATAATATATATATATATATAATATATATATATAATATTTTATGCACATATATTATTATATAATAGTTATATATATGTGTATTATATATGTATATACAAGATGTATATTATATAATATGTTATAATATATTATATACATATACTGTTATATAATATAAATATATATGTGTATTATAAATGTATACATAAGATATATATATATATATATATTATATAATGTCATAATATATTTTAAAATATTATATATATATATTAAATATAATGACGCAGGTGTGCTGTGTCTTCGCGTAATGGTTTTACGACTAGGTAGCGACCCTTAACTTGGGAATTATATATGCGGTTAACAACCAACTCCTGTGGAATTAATTTGGTAGATAAATGCTATAATATATTATAAATATTATGTATATATATATTATACATATAAATAATATATATATATATTATATATATATATAATATTTTATGCACATATATTATTATATAATAATTATATATATATGTGTATTATATATGTATATACAAGATGTATATTATATAATATGTTATAATATATTATATACATATACTGTTATATTATATATATGTATTATATATATACATAAGATATATATATTATATAATGTCATAATATATTTTAAAATATTATATATATATATATATTAAATAATATGTTATAATATATTTTATACAGTCATATAATATATATATGTATTATATATATTTATATGTATATATAAGATATATATTATATAATATGTTATAATATATATATGTTATATATACAATATATTATATATGTATTATATATGTATTATATATATAAGATATATATTATAATGTATTATAACATATTATATAACATATCATATTCATATATATCAGATATTATATCATATATATTTATTATATATCATTATATATTATATACGTATTAACGTTGACAAATATATATCTGATATATAATAATTATATTTCATACATACATTATTTATATATATATATAAATGCAATACATATTATATATATATATTGTATATATTTATATATTATATTATATGTTCAATGCCAGCTTGGAATTGTCTCACACTACTTGCAAGAGCTTTGTTGCTCCACTAGTACCCATGACCACCGCCCATACGTTCTGCACAGAAGGGATTGCTATTGGTCCCTGTTGCACGAACTACAACAATGCAGCATAGAGCATTTTCTGTGATCGGCCCAGTTGTCTGGAAAGGGCTCCCACAGGAGCTACGTTTAATTGTTGCGGTTGTTAATGAAACATTCTGTATTAAGCTCAAAACTGTCCTTTTTGCAGTGCTAGAATCGGCAGTGCTTCTGAGTAGTCCCTCTTACAGAAGCGCTGTATAAATTCTTGAATGAATGAATGCATGAATATATCATATAATATAATGTAGTATAAATATTAATATTAAAATAATAATATAATAACTTGATACCTAACCTTGAATATTTTTAGCACCATAGGATAGCTAATCCAGAACAATTTTGACGTGTACGACGCATTTATACGATATCCCCGGCCAGTAATAATTATTAATCAATACCGTGCTTGACGTATATATATATACAGCTTCCCCCGCAGCTGAAAGTTATGGTACGACGCATATATATATTTATACACAGCATCCCCAGGGGTTAAGATCTGCATAATGACGCAGGTGTGCTGTACCCTCGGGTAATGATTTTTTACGCGCGATGGCGTCACCCTGGATGCGATAGCAATCTGTATGGCACCACATCCCAGACGATATAATCGCAATATGTCCAGGCTCCTGGCGCCGGCATGTCTGCACAGGTATTCTTTACACGCGATGGCGTCACCCTGGATGCGATAGCAATCTGTATGGCACCACAGTCCAGACGATATAATCGCAATATGTCCAGGCTCCTGGCGCCGGCATGTCTGCACAGGTATCGTGCGCGAAAAGTAGTTCCGGTAGTGACGTATACAAAGAGCAAATAGTACGCCACAGGTTCCTATGTGCGTAGGCACACAACCTAACTGAGTACTTCGTTATATTCCTACGCGATGACTACTAGCCTATAAAAAATTCGACAGTCGCCAACTTCTTTCATTCGACTTGGAATTTGCAGAGGGTTTTCTTCAACGTCAACAGATATATAGTTACACAGTCAGCAGATTTATCGGACTTCGAATTCAATTTTCATCAACATCGATTGAATCTTCGTGTTCTACTTCAAAAGCGTTTGAACGATAGTCACAATGCAGACTTGTAAGTAATTTTGATTCGTAACTGCAAATAATCAATCTCACAGTTCTAAACAATTTTTTATATATCTTATTGATTTGTACCACGATATATTTATTCATTCATTCTGAGAATTTATATAGCGCCCCATTCAAGATATCTACTCAGAGGCGATCTAAGCAATAACTGGCCGAAACGATGTTAAGAGTCATAACGATCGAAACATAGCAATTTGCAAAACAAAACACAGAAAGCTGAAAGAGAAAATGGATATAATTATATATCATTCTCGTATATCGTTAATAAAATTCTTATTGTGCCAGCTTTATTCAACCAAGTATCAATGCTATTTTGTGAAACAAGCAACACTTATCATTGTTTTTGGTTACCATTAACCTTTGCAGTCTTTAAAAAAATTATCCTAGCCTATTATAAGGCCTGAATTAAATTTGTCTTTATTACTTAGCGTATTGGTAATCATTCTTTATTTGCATTATATATTATGGACATATTATAAATTTTCTACATATATATATATATATAAACATCATATATATTATATAATCATGCATATCACATAAAAATATGATATATATATATACACAGCATAAATATATATAACCATTCAAATGATATAAATATATATCATACATGCATATATCATATATTTATAAAAAATTATAAATATATATATATATGGTATATATATATATATGTGAATGATATATCATGTATAAATATTATTATTATATATTATTATAAATTATTTTTAATATTATATATTATTATTATATATATATTTTTATTATATATATCATTATATTATTAATATATTATTATATATTATTATTATTATTACTATTATTATTATTATTATTATAAAAATTATATAATATTATATATTATTATTATAATTTTTTTTAAAAGTATTTTTAATATTTTATATATATATATATATATATCATTATATTATTAATATATTATTATTATATATTACTATTATTGTATATTATTATTATTACTATTATTATTATTATAAAAATTATATAATATTATTATATATTGCTATTATTATTATTATATATTATTATATATTATTATATATTGTTATATATTATTAATATATTATTAATATATATATTTTTATTTTCAATTTCCATTAATTTCCGTTTTAGTTAATTTCAGTTTTCGGTAATTTTTATTTTCGATAACTTCAGTTTCCGTTAATTTCATTTTTCGTTAATTTCAGTTTCCGTTAATTTTAGTTTTCGATAATTTTAGGTTTCGATGCGGTTTCCATTGTCATTTTTGGTTTTAGTTCATCAGCAAAGTATGTTGGTGAACTTTTTAGCAACAACTTTCGGAAATGTATAAACACTTTCGAATTATCTTACAAATGAACTGCGAATATATGAATTCGATATTATGTTCGGATAAATTATTCGTTTTGTATGATATTTCAGCTTTAATCGACGGAAATATATCAGATTCCGAATATCAGAGCGCCATGGACGAACTAGATCGTCGATGGGCTCTAAGAATGGACGATGGAAATTCTTATTTCAGACTTCAACGACAAGATTCGAAGAATCTAGGTATGTCATTAACTATTGTTTGAACAACCTTTCATCGAAATATACTTTTCTGACAAATTTATAATTTCAGTTTCATTTATTTTAAGTTTTTCCAATTTCAGTTTTTGTTATTTTCAGTTGTCATACAAATTTTCGATTCTTCATTATTTTCCAATTGTTTCGATGTTAAATTATTACATTGGTAAATTTTCCTTTTTAGGGTTGAAAAGACGTGCAGCCGACGAACCATCAACCTCGTCGAAGATTCAAAGTATGTGGAAATTTATGTCAAAGACTATTCTATGATTCCAAATTTATTTTATGCGAATCATTTCAAATTTATCTTATGTGTTTCAAATTTATAATTTATTCCCAAATATTTAAGTTTTAGATATTTGAACGGATGTGTTTTGTATCTTTTAAAAGAAAAGGACACATACTGTCGCAACTGTTCTGCCTACAAAAAGACGAGATTGAATGAAAACGGTTTGTGCGAAATCTGCGCAAATAGGAGAATCTGCAGCGTCTGCCATCTTCGTCGACAATCTCAATTCTTCAACGACAATTCAGCAATATGCAACACATGCATAAGACCACATTCCAATCGTGTTCGAACATCCGTGAGGAACGTCTTTGAGCAGGAACAATTACCAACAGATCCGAACGCCTCAGACGTACGCATGATCATTCACGATCTGGAAAATGTGATCTCTTCCACATTGGAGCAACAGCTTGCAGGAAAAGGGTATGTTATTCTTTCATAATTTGAATCCTAAACATTGTAACAAAGCATTAATTAAATCTATAATATTGAATTAAATAATCAGTTCGATGATATGCGAAACTTTATTTTTATTTCAGCCCTATCAAATGGTATCTGGCGGCTGACTTTAAATTCAACCGAGAAGATGCCGAGGGTAGCACCAGGACAACCACAGCATATTTCAAATCAAATCCAGAAATACTTTTAAATCAATCGTCATCTAATCAGCATCTCGAGGATGCGATAGTCAGATTAGAGGCGTTGGCCGATACTTTCACCAACGATGGGTCCGGCTGGTCTATCGACCGTGTAGATAATCTTGTATTACACACGGCCGAATACGACCCAATTGGTGGATCCTCATATATTCAAAGTCCGAAGTGGCTGGCGGATAAGAAAGCCACTATAAATGTTCAGAACACTGACGATAAATGTTTTGTATATAGCATTCTCGCACATGTCCATCATGTGAAGCAAAATGCGGAGCGTGTCTCAAAATACTCTCCGCATATGCAGGAATTAATCACAGAAGGTCTATCATTTCCCATCGAGATTGGTCAAATACCATTATTCGAAACCAAGAATCCCGATTATGCGATCAATGTGATCTGCATCGGTTCGAATGAAGATCATACCTTCGTTCCATTATTCGCGTCAGAACACCGAGATCGAAAACACACGGTTAATTTACTGTTGTTGAGTGAGGGCGAGAGAAGGCATTATATATTAATTCGAAATCTGTCTCGCCTTTTATCCGGCCGAAATTCACACAACGGACAATTATTCCCATGTCCTTTCTGTCTTCATTGCTTCAAATTCGAAGAGGGGTTGCGAAAACACATCGTGGACTGCAATATCCATGGCGTTCAAAAAGTCCGTTACCCCTCTCCTGAAAATAACATATTGAAATTTTCAAACATTCAAAACCAAATGCCCATTCCGTTCGCAATATACGCAGACTTTGAATCTTTCCTTTGCAAAACCGATATCGACGCTGGTAATTCTACGAAATTTTGCGACACCCACATCCCAAGCGGATTTTGCTGTTTAACAGTTTCGACCATCGACGGCTATAACAACGAGCGGCCGTACGTGTACAGTGGCGACAATGTCGTCGATGCGTTCTTTGTCCATTTAAAATCAGAGCAAGTGCGAATCAACAAAATTCTGGCTAAGAACGAACCCATGACACCGCTTTCGGACTTACAATTGACCGCCTTTGCAAATTGTACCAATTGCCCATCGTGCGACGTCGATCTTACTAAAGAAAGCAAAGTAAGACACCATTGCCACGTAACCGGCCAATTCATTTCCGCGCTATGTAACAACTGTAACCTACAGTACAAATACAAGAGGTCGAAAGTTGGGGAGAACGAATACAACTATCTGATTCCTGTTGTATTTCACAACCTAAAGGGGTATGATTCACATATCATCCTCAAGCATCTGTCCCGATTTTTCGCTTCGAAAGATGTCTTCGTTATCGCCAACAACATGGAGAAATATCTAGCGTTTGAAATCGATGGTCTACGTTTCGTGGATTCCCTCCAATTTCTCAACTGTAGTCTAGACACCTTGGTGAAAAATTTAACAAAAGACGGAAATTCCAAATTTGTTCATATGCGTAGACTCCATCCGAACGATGATCAATTCAAGTCGTTGCTTCGGAAAGGAGTGTACCCATATGAATACATGGATTGTGCGGAAAGAATGTACGAGACATGCTTGCCCCCGCAGGACAAGTTCTTCAGTCGTTTGGCGGATGAACATATCAGTGATGACGATTATTCACACGCTCGAGGCATCTGGTCAAAATTTGGCATGCGTTCGATGAAAGACTATCACGATCTGTACTTGAAGACTGATGTAGTGCTTCTAGCCGATGTGTTCGAAGAATTTCGTAAGATGTCTTCGAATTTCTATCGGCTGGATCCGCTACATTATTTTTCAAGTCCAGGTCTGAGTTTCGACGCATGCCTCAAGATGACCGATGTCTCGCTGGAATTGATCGTCGATCCTGATCAGTTCCTTTTCGTCGAGAAGGGAATGCGAGGTGGGGTGAGCATGATAACAAATCGATACGCCAAAGCCAACAACCCATATCTCGCTCAAGGATATGATGCCACAGCAGAAACAAGCTACATAATGTACTTGGACTGCAACAATCTGTATGGTTTCGCTATGAGCGAACCATTACCAACCGGCAAATTCCGATTCCTGAACCCAGAAGAAATCGAGAATTTCGATGTGAGTTCTAAACATGAAGACGATTTGAAGGGGTACATTCTCGAGGTGGATATGGAATATCCACCTCATCTGCACAATCCACATAACGATTATCCGCTAGCTCCTGAAAAGATGGCGATAACGAAGGACATACTTTCCCCATATGCAAATGAATTGGCCGGCAAATTGGGAATCAAATTCAATAACAATAAAATTCAGAAATTGATACCAAATTTAAATTCCAAGGTAAATTACGTCCTACATTACAGAAACTTGCAGTTCTACGTGGCAATGGGTCTTAGGCTTACCAAAATTCACAGAATCCTAGAGTTTGACCAATCTCGATGGTTGAAACCCTATATTGATTTTAACACCTCTAAGCGGCAGATGGCCGCTAACTCGTTCGAGAAAGATCTGTTCAAGTTGATGAACAATTCGGTGTATGGGAAGACCATGCAGAATAACCGAAAGCATCTGGATGTGAGACTTGTAACGAACGAGAGGCAAGCGAAACGTTACATAGCTCGGCCGACGTTCAAGTCATTCAGCATCATAAATGAAGACCTCACTGCCATCCAAATGATCAAATCTGATGTGATGCTGGATAAGCCAATATACGTCGGCATGAGTATTTTGGATATCTCCAAACTGCATATGTATCGGTTTCACTACGAACATATGCAGAAGTTGTACGGTGAAAGAGCGAAGTTATTATTCACCGATACAGACAGTTTGTGTTACCATATTCGGACCGACGATGTGTATTTGGACATGCGTCATCACATGACCGAATACGACACATCCGACTACCCCGCCGATCACTTTCTGCATAGCAAAGCTAATGCGAAAGTGATCGGCAAGTTCAAAGATGAGTCGAATGGGCAACCACCTTTGGAATTTGTGGGTTTACGATCAAAAATGTATAGCCTTTTGCTTCCCAAGGATTACGAAAAGAAAACGGCCAAAGGTGTGAAAAAGTCGTGCGTGTCCAAATACATACGTCACCAAGATTACGCAAACTGTCTGTTCGACGAAACGTCGACCACCGCGAAATTTTACACGATTCGAAGTGTCAAACATCAATTACACACCGCCGAAATTTCAAAATCTGCTCTTTCGCCGTACGACGACAAGAGATATCTGTTAAATAATAGCGTTTCGCTTGCCTACGGCCATGTGTCGCTTAAATGCTAGTCCTCCTGATCCATAAACTCGCTGTAAATTCAAATTGTAAATAGTGTATAGTATGATGTCTATCAATGTTGCTTAACTTTGTATGTTCGCTTGATGTCAAAGACATTGTATAGATTTGTAGAAAGACAATTTGAAATGCAGCTTAACTTCAGATGTTCGTTGGATGGAAAAGACACTGTACAGATTTGTAGAAAGACAATTTTAAATGTTGCTTAACTCTGCATGTTCGTTGGATGGAAAAGACATTGTACAGATTTGTAGAAAGACAATTTTAAATGTTGCTTAACTTCGCATGTTCGTTGGATGGAAAAGACATTGTATAGAATTGTAGAAAGACAATTTCAACCGTTGTTTAACTTCGCATGTTCGTTGGATGGAAAATACATTGTATAGAATTGTAGAAAGACAATTTCAACCGTTGTTTAACTTCGCATGTTCGTTGGATGGAAAATACATTGTATAGATTTGTAGAAAGACAATTTCAACCGCTGTTTAACTTCGCATACATGTTCGTTGGATGGAAAAGAAATTGTATAGATTTGTAGAAAGCCAATTTTAAATGCAGCTTAACTTCGCATGTTCGTTGAATGGAAAAGACATTTTCAAAATTGCGACTTGGAACATTCGAACGTATTTAGATTTATTTTAACATTTACTATTTTGAATAATATTTGTTGTTTGTGATTGAAAAAATTATCAACTCGTGGACTTTGTGTTTCTTTTACTCACATAGGAGTTGGATAGAATTGTATCTAGTACTGTAGGATTTCTGCTAGAGCACTTATAATTTTCAGGAAAGAGAAAATAGAAATGGAATGATGTTGGAGATAGGCCTACAATGGGGAAAAAATACTAAGAGGAATAAAACAAGAATATTCACTTTAAACATGTTTATTAAATCACAACCAAAAGATTTGGTGAATGTTTCTTTAATTCGCAAATTGTTAAAGTCCGAATGGATTACATATCCTACAGCTTAAGTATCCCAGTTGATTCCTGCCATTGTATCGAAAGATGAAGAAGTAAGTTCTAGATTGCTAAGAGTCGTCGGCTGAAGATTCCACATCGAATGATCGAAGTGTCGAATCACTTAGTTTTATTACACTACACGCGTAGGAATACACTGAAGTACTCACTGTTAGCTTGTGTGCCTACACGCTAACGACCAGATGACGGACTACTTTCTCTTTATAAACGTCACTGCTGGAACTGCTTTTTGTATACGATACCTGAGCAGACATATCGGCGCCAGGTGACTGGACATCCTGTAATTATATCGTCTGGGCTGCGGCGCCCTACAGATTGTTATCGCACTCCATCGCGCGTAATAAAACCATTACCCGAGGGCAAGACATTAACGAGATCTTAAGCACCTGGTCGAGGGCGTAACACCTGCGTCATTAACGAGATCTTAATCACCTGGTCATTACCCGAGGGCATATCATTAACGAGATCTTAATCACCTCTTCTTAATTGCTGAGCCAGTAGCTAATGACCTTTCAATGAATAGGGGGCGTGGCCGATGACGTCATTGGAGCGTGACTAATGGCTTTTTAATGACTTTTTAATGGGTTTTTAATTGCTGCACCAGAACTCTCCCTTACCCTACTACTTATATGTATATATTATATAATATAGTATATTTGTATATATGCATACAATATACACATATTTATAGGTATATATATATTGTAAAGAATCTCGACCCACTAGGGCTGGGCAAAAGACCACCAGGAACCGAGCTCCAGACCCTAGTCGTTAAGGCGATGTCCGTCCGTCGTGTAGTCCGGCGTCAACTGGGGATTGACGACTAGCCAGTCAGGCTTGAAACACTTTTATTCGACTTCAAGAAAACCCTCGTTAAGCTGTCCTCAGCCAACTTCTATAGCGCCAGAGTTCGGAGCAAGTTCGGAGCAAGTTCGGAGCAAGTTCGGAGCAATTCTCGTAGCGCCACTGTCTGAAAACTAATATACCACTGTCTACAGTAATTGCCAACGCAGAATGCTGAATCGTCGTCGCGTAGAGGACCGCTGCTTCGCCAGCGCACGTCGAAGTCGGTGAAACGGGTCGGGTTTCGAACCAGAGTCGACGTCGTCGTTGCGTAGCGATAAAACTGAACCACTGCGCTCACCCGGTCGGAGATGTTGGCAGATCCGGAGTCGAATGGCGTCGTCGTTGCGTAGCAAGAATCACCAGACCTCCCGTCGTCGTCAGCGTCGGATTCCAGAAGAGCTCGACTGTGGGTCAAGAATCGAACCCCAGCCACCAGCGTCGGACAGCAAAGGCTTACGAACCTTTCGTCGTCGACAGCGTCGGATCGTAGTCGTCGTAGATTCACGAAAGTCCCCAGACTTTCCGCCGTCAGCCGCGTCGGATTCCAGAAGAGCTCGACTGTGGGTCAAGAATCGAACCCCAGCCACCAGCGTCGGACAGCAAAGGCTTACGAACCTTTCGTCGTCGACAGCGTCGGATTGCAGACGTCGTAGATTCACCGTAGCGCTCTTCGAAGCGTTTTCTCCCGTACGACTCGTAGCTGCACTGCGCCTCGAACCTGTAACACTCGGCTGTCGCAGCTCTCTTCTATATCACGGCGACCGCGTCGGCTGATCCTTCCGTTCGATCGACTGTATTTCGACGACTGTTTCTCTGACTGTTTCTCGGTCGATGACTGTATCGCTGACTTCTTCTCGGTGACTGTCGTGCCTGCGCACGCACTCGTATATATACGTATGCGCCAAGCCACGCCCACGCATATATTATGTAGACGCTGGACCACGCCCTGCATATATTATGTAGTCGCCTGTCAGGCCCAGGTAGACGCTTAGCCACGCCTTGCATAAATTAAGTAGACGCCATGTAGACGCTTAGCCACGCCTTGCATAAATTAAGTAGACGGCATGTTGACGCTTAGCCACGCCTATGCATAAATTAAGTAGACGCCATGTAGACGCTTAGCCACGCCTATGCATGAATTAAGTAGACGGCATGTTTCAACGATACACAGGCAGACAGGGGCACGGACAATTAATTAAAACAAATTGCAGGGGCCTATTTTTACAACACGCCTCCCCCAGAAGCAATCCAAGGCCCACCTTGGAGCACTAACAGAAAATCTACCCGACAATCGGAGTAAAACATTAATTGTCCAACTATACAGCAAATGCAAGAGTATCTGTACCAAAAGAAAATCTAACACGTTTTCCAATCAGCAAAATGCTGTACATCAGCTTGCCACAGAAATAACTGTCACACGGTACCGTAATTAAAGACATCACAAATAGCCAAGCTGAATCGGGTGCGAAGTGCTTTTCGCGCACATCCCCCTTGTTGTTCGGCTCTTTTCTTGCGGGTGCGAAGTGCCATCTCGGTCACAACCCCCTTTTATTATTTCTTTTTCCTCGCCTGTGTTTCATGTCTCTGCCTGTTTTTCTTTTCTTTTTTTTCTTTTTTTTTCAGGCTTATTTCTCTATTTTTTTTTCATTTCGGGTACGGTGTGAACTGTTTTGTTCACACCCCCCTTCTTTTTTTTTTTTTTTTTTTTTTCAAAACGACATAGCATAAGTACAAACAATTGAATAGCTAACTATACAGCTGGCAATTACGCCTAATCAATCAAAAAAAATAAGCTCGGAGTCAGGCACGACTCAACAATTATTTAACTAATTTGCTTTCAGCCGCGTTCACTGAAAGCGGACAGGACGGCCAACGTTGCGTCGTGGTCGACCTGTAGAGGTCGCCACTCCGTCCAAATCCTGGTCGTGCGCATCCGTTTCGCACGTTCCGTCCCCACGGCGGTGTGGCCGTCGACTGGTAGAAGCCGTGGCGCTCCCGGTCACTTTTTGGGGCGACCCTCCGGTCACTTTTTTGGTCGCCTCAGTCCATTCTCCCTTCGTCCTTCCATAACAGTGGCGAAGCTTGTCTACGTGCGCCACGAAGGGTTTAGCCTTCGGCGACTTTTGGAGAAGATAGTTGACCGGACCACACGCCCGCACAATCATCCACGGACCAGTGAAATTACGCTGGAACTTCGGACTACGTCCCACAAATTTCCGTGGACTGAAGTAGTAAACCCAGTCTCCGGCTTCAAATTTCGCTGGTCGTACACGCAGGTCGTAGCTGTGCTTGCGTCGCTCAGCGCCCTTTCTGAGACCTTGGCGTGCAGCGCGATACGCTTTTTCAAACTTTTCCAGCAATTCCGCAGCGTAGGTCGAATACGTCTGCCCGTTCCCGTCTGGTTCCACAACTCCAGTTACCAACATTTGTTCCAGTTGCGCATCAATGGTAGCCTGATAAGGAAGCGGTTGCCTCCTCAACGGTTGTCTCACCGGATGGGAGTCCCCAGTATCAATTCTATGCTGAGTAATCATGGTCCTTCCCAAATCATGGTCAGTGGTCGAGAAAATGCTTCCGTACTCGACCAACAAATTCTTCAGACGTTCTTTCACCTCAGCCGAAACATCCTCGGAGACATCTTCCATCAATTTTTCCACTAACTGTGCTTCCGGACCCGTCTGTCTATCACTGCCTTCCATTACTTCAACATTTACGGGGTGCAAATCGCCCAACATCAAGTCAGTAGTTAACATCGCAGGCTGTTCATTCAAATTCACCACACGAATGCACATTTTATCATCATCATCATTCAGCACAACTCTAGCTACATGCAATCCCGGCCGAATCTCTTTAGATTCAGTCATCCACGCTTCAGCTGTGGTCGTCAAATCACGATATTGCGTCCTACAAGGGATATCGCACTGCGAACGAGGAAGAACAGTTGTCTCCTCAGCAACAATAACCCTGCGACACCAAAGTGAACCATTGCCCTTAACCAAAGGAATGCGGCGTCTACCAACAAAGAGTGCACCCTGACCAAAACCAAGTCGACAGCGGTGTTGCCTCAACCAATCCATTCCCAGCATTGGTTCCCCAATCTGGTCAGAGACGAGAAAATTTGTCTCAATGGAAAAACCTCTGGAAATCCTGATTGGGACATCAACCTGACCCAAAACCCTTATCTGTGTTCCGTTAGCAGCCAAGAGAATGCGAGTGCTAGGCTGGAGCAACAACCCATCAACATCAGACGAGGGAACCAGGCTTACCTCCGACCCAGTGTCCACGAGGAACGTTCTTTGCCGTCCGTTGATCACTCCATGGATGTAGATCGCGTTGTTCGTCACGCCAGTTGCTCTGTCCCTCGTTGTATGGTTGGTGACGGTCTCTTGCTCGGTCGTCGGCTGACCCGAATCGCGTGCGTCGTCGTTCCGGCGGTCTGGAAACTGTCGGCGTTGTCGGCACTGGCGTGCGTAGTGCCCTGGGGACCCGCATTTGAAACAGGTCGACCCACGTCCCAGACTTCCTGATGCGTTACCTTGAGACGGAATGGTCGGCGGAGCCATCGGTGCGGAGTTGAAGTTCGTCCTGTTCGAGCTTCGAAGTCCCTCCAGCTGTCGGCAGATTCTTTCTTCCATGTCCTGCTGCCACTTGCGCTGGGCAGTGAAGAAGTCGTCCAGCTGAGACTGAAGCTGTCCTCTGGTGTCGGCCTCCTGAGTTCCTCTTATTCGATTCGCCGGTCTGCGACGATCCTCCAGGTCTGCAGTCTGTTGATACGCCGACAAGCGTAGAGCTGTTCGGTACGCCTCGTCGATCGTCTTCGGTTCCCGTTCTCTCACCTTTAGAGACAGCTCCCGGTCACGGATAGCTTCAAGGAAGGCGTCCTTAGCAACGATCTCGGTCGTCTCGTTCGACGGCACTGGATAGGCGAGAACAACGAGTCTCCGGATGTCGTGCAGCAGATCTCCCAGACTTTCATCCGCCCTCTGGCGACGATAGTAGAGTTGCGCACGAAAAGTCTCAGCTTGACCTTCCGCGCCGTATCGTTGACGAAGTCTCTCGACCAGCTGTTCATACGTCACCTCCGTTCGCGCTCCAAAGTCCCACAACAGCTGCGTTGCTGCCTTTTCCAAGGAAACACGGAGGAAGTCGACTTTGTCGATTGCCGTCCATCTATTGTGGCGTGCGCAGACGTCGAATTGTGCCAAGAACGATTCGAGAGACCCAGTCCCATCGAATTTTGCTGGTTTCATGGTCATCTTCCGTTCGCTGACCAAGCGACTGACGCTGTCCAAGACTTTTGTCTCCAAAGCGCTGACGTCTGTTTCGGAAATCAGCAGTCTTTTGCGATCCTTCTTCGGCACGTCGTCGAAATCGATTCTCTCCATGAAGCGGCTGGACTCGACCTCAAAGTCGACCAAGAGGTCCGTCCTTCGTCCCACTGCTGGCGTCGAAGTCATCGGGCGGTCATCAGCGTTCCCGTCCATCTCTGCCGTGTTCCACATTGTCGCTGAATTTCGCTCCACAGGCTGCAATCAGTTCGTAGCTGGGACCAGCTTTGTAGAAGTCCGACGAAATCCAATCACTCCACTTCACGGTACCAGTTTGTAAAGAATCTCGACCCACTAGGGCTGGGCAAAAGACCACCAGGAACCGAGCTCCAGACCCTAGTCGTTAAGGCGATGTCCGTCCGTCGTGTAGTCCGGCGTCAACTGGGGATTGACGACTAGCCAGTCAGGCTTGAAACACTTTTATTCGACTTCAAGAAAACCCTCGTTAAGCTGTCCTCAGCCAACTTCTATAGCGCCAGAGTTCGGAGCAAGTTCGGAGCAAGTTCGGAGCAAGTTCGGAGCAATTCTCGTAGCGCCACTGTCTGAAAACTAATATACCACTGTCTACAGTAATTGCCAACGCAGAATGCTGAATCGTCGTCGCGTAGAGGACCGCTGCTTCGCCAGCGCACGTCGAAGTCGGTGAAACGGGTCGGGTTTCGAACCAGAGTCGACGTCGTCGTTGCGTAGCGATAAAACTGAACCACTGCGCTCACCCGGTCGGAGATGTTGGCAGATCCGGAGTCGAATGGCGTCGTCGTTGCGTAGCAAGAATCACCAGACCTCCCGTCGTCGTCAGCGTCGGATTCCAGAAGAGCTCGACTGTGGGTCAAGAATCGAACCCCAGCCACCAGCGTCGGACAGCAAAGGCTTACGAACCTTTCGTCGTCGACAGCGTCGGATCGTAGTCGTCGTAGATTCACGAAAGTCCCCAGACTTTCCGCCGTCAGCCGCGTCGGATTCCAGAAGAGCTCGACTGTGGGTGGGTCAAGAATCGAACCCCAGCCACCAGCGTCGGACAGCAAAGGCTTACGAACCTTTCGTCGTCGACAGCGTCGGATTGCAGACGTCGTAGATTCACCGTAGCGCTCTTCGAAGCGTTTTCTCCCGTACGACTCGTAGCTGCACTGCGCCTCGAACCTGTAACACTCGGCTGTCGCAGCTCTCTTCTATATCACGGCGACCGCGTCGGCTGATCCTTCCGTTCGATCGACTGTATTTCGACGACTGCTTCTCTGACTGTTTCTCGGTCGATGACTGTATCGCTGACTTCTTCTCGGTGACTGTCGTGCCTGCGCACGCACTCGTATATATACGTATGCGCCAAGCCACGCCCACGCATATATTATGTAGACGCTGGACCACGCCCTGCATATATTATGTAGTCGCCTGTCAGGCCCAGGTAGACGCTTAGCCACGCCTTGCATAAATTAAGTAGACGCCATGTAGACGCTTAGCCACGCCTTGCATAAATTAAGTAGACGGCATGTTGACGCTTAGCCACGCCTATGCATAAATTAAGTAGACGCCATGTAGACGCTTAGCCACGCCTATGCATGAATTAAGTAGACGGCATGTTTCAACGATACACAGGCAGACAGGGACACGGACAATTAATTAAAACAAATTGCAGGGGCCTATTTTTACAACAATATTATATAATATAGTATATTTATAATATTTATATACATATATATATTAATATATATACAATATACATGGATTGTGCGGCCAACGATTCTTCTTCGTCAGTAAAACTGTCACCGAATCTCGGCTGATTATTGGAGACGAATAATTTGTCCACTTCATTTACTCCAACCGCGTCATCCAACGTTTTGGTCGCTGCTGCAGCGCAGTGTGGCATGATTGCACAACGTGTAGGAAGTCTTCATATTTCTTCATTATTATTGGACGCTTCACATCTCTATCCATACATCGTTGTATATGTATTTCACATTCGTCTGCTTTAAAAACTCTCCTTCAGTCGCTTTCCCGATGTTTTTGGTCTTCCATTTCTTGCATCGTTTCTTCGTTTTTGTGTTCTCTTGTACCCGATCTAATTCTGGTATCCGCAGTCCTCTACTTCAGCATGTTCTTCGACAACAGGATATAACATCCCGTGTCTGTCAGTCTGTCTGTCTGTCTGTCTTCTCTGCCTGTGTGTCTGTCTGCCTGTGTGTCTGTCTGTCTGCCTATGTGTCTGTCTGCCCGTGTGTCTTTCTGCCTGTGTATGTCTGCCTGTGTGTCTGTCTGCCTGTGTATGTCTACCTGTCTGTATATCTGCCTGCCTGTATGTCTGCCTGTCTGTATGTCTACCTGTTTGTATGTCTGCCTGTCTGTATGTCTGCCTAAATGTCTGTATGTCTGCCTAACTGTATGTCTGCCTGTCTGTATGTCGGTCTGTCACTCACACGTCACTATGTAGCATCGCCCTCCTTGCTGTCTGGGTAATTTGCTCTCGGTTTCTCACTCCGTCTGTCTATATGTCTGTCTGTCTGTCTGTCTATATGTCTGTCTGTATGTCACTCCGTCTGTCTATCTGTCTGTCTGTCTGTCTATATGTCTGTCTGTATGTCACTCCGTCTGTCTATCTGACTGTCTGTCTATATGTCTGTCTGTCTGTCTATCCGTCTGTCTGTCTATCTGTCTGTCTATCTGGCGCTGTGTCTGTCCGCGTGCCTTCTCGTGTCGTGCTGTGGTCATTCTGGTGAGCATTGATTCACTTAGCATCTGCTATCGGTCACTCCTCGCGACGCATAAACAGAATTCCATCCCATTCGGCCAAGTCGATGAATAGTCAATTTGTGTAGCGCCTTTACTGCGACGACGACGACGACTGCACGCGCCGTCTTCCTTAAGGTCTCAGTCGGCGTCCGATAAGCGGACAGACAGCTCTGCCACCTCAGCGGCTGTCAATTCAGCCTGAAATGCGGAGACAAGAACGCTGAATGTTTATTGAAAGAAGTCACTCTAGCTTGTACATGTAGTCTATGGCGCTTAGTCTTTAACGCAGGAACGTTGTCCGGATAACAATGTTTGATATTGCTTTTACTGACCAAAGTGCATGAAGTAAATGGTATGGGATATTCTATACCCTCAGTCAGTTGAGGGTCAATACCAGGACTATTTATACTTTCAGGAGATCATTGACGCTTACTGTATCTGCAACTGAACCAAGTTATAGTGACCGTTTCTGACAGATAATCTCTTTGAAGATCCGAAAGGATGGAACCCGAGTTGGAGTCTGTAGAACTATCATGAGACAACGACGACAATAATACTGCAACAATGATGATGTCCGATTCGCCGTACAACTACGTCAGACTCTACAACGACCAGGATGATAAGACTGAGAGTAAAATCGACGCTACAACGACTACAACCGCTACAACAGCGACTACTACAACGGAAAATACGGAGCAGCAACAAAGTTCAGTAAGTAGCCTACACGGATTTCATCATTCAAATCTGCTTGTAAGGCAATGTGAAAATTTCACACAAAGAAATGTGAAAATTACACACGAAGCAATGTAAAAATTGCACATAAAGCAATGTAAAAATTGAGCATAAAACAATGTGAAAATTACACACGAAGCAATGTGAAAATTAGGCCTACACACAAAGCAATGTGAAAATTTCACACACAGCAATGTGAAAATTTCACACAAAGCAATGTAAAAATTGGACATAAAGCAATGGAAAAATTACACACAGAAGCAATGTGCACATGAGGCAATACGAAAATAGCGTATGACTTGCATACAGACCTAACCTAACGTAATGTGAAAATTGTGCATAGGTCTAGTTATATTCTAAGAATTGAAATCTTGAAGCCTCATCCACAGCAGTTAGCCTACGAGTTAAGCGACAGAGAAAACAAGAATAAAGTTAACAGCTTTCTTCACACAACTCTATGCTATAGATTCTCATTAGGAGCGTGGAGCCAATATTATCCAGCGATAATAATTAAATCGAGGGGGCGCTGCATAGCAATTGCAACATTAAACAGTATACGACAGTTTCTTAACATCACTATATATGCAGTTTTATGCCCCACACATATTTATCTATTTAGGGAAATGAATCAGGGTAAGGGCTGGCTCAATTGAGTCGGGACAACATAAGCACAATATGCAACGTACCGGTACGTAAATGCATTGAGACTACATTATCCAGACGTATGCGTGTACGTGTGTGTGTCCGATGATTTTCCTTTAGCACTGCATGTTAAGGAATTGCATTGTATTTTGACGGCAACTGAGGTCAATTCGTTTATTCGTTTGAGTCCACATGTAGTTGCTAGGATAATTGATTAACTCTTTTAGCTGTTTTACTTTTTCATTTATTTATTTCACTTCATTACAAAAGTCACAAAGAGCTTTATTCTAACGGGAAGAAGCATTTTAAGGCTGTAGGTCTATAATAGCGCTTCGGGTATGGGGAGAGTTTGGTTAAATTTATAAGTAGACCTAATCACGAAATCTCACATTCAGATTGTAATTAAGCTGCAGCAAAGATTCATTTTATTCAATTGAATCCTGACAATAAGCCTCTAATTTATTCCTTTTTTTATTCGAAGACTCCACGGTTTCACACCGTCACATGTGTATGCATCGTGTATGCATACACATGCATTGCATACATATACATGCATACACATGCATACACATGCACACACACATGCATACACAAAGACAGAGATACATGTATGCAGACAACTATCCATCCAGACATGAACTTCTCTGTAAGACCAATCACAAATCAAAACGTCTTCTTTATACACAACGTCGAAGATGTTTCAATTTAAAAACATGACAAAATGTTCCTTTCAACCCAGTGGTTGCCTGACGAGTGGGTCTCCGATGGCTTTCCCTCGCAGACGTGTAGAACACCGACTAACAGAATTCCATCGATGCATTGCGTTGAACCGCAATCGTGCTGCTGCAGACTACACTGAGATTCAATCGATGACGTGTATGCACTTCGGCAAATCCTTTCCAGCGACTCTGACGGTGACACGAAACGGAGTTTCCCCCTGAAAGCTATCCGGGGGGATGAATTAATCTATCCCCCCCGAATGGAATTAACGGGTCTATACTATCCGGGGGGATAAACCATTCTATTCCCATTTTTGAAAAATGCGCATAATAAATTTTTTATGCTGTAATCAAAATTTAAAGTGACTCTAATTGTTTTAAGTGTCCTAAGCAATGATCAGATAAAGGCAACGCGAATTTATTTAGTGACTCTGAGTGTTCTTAAGTGTTTTAAATGTTTTAAGTGCTCTAAAAACAGGGCAAAACAAATTATCTAGTAGGAATAAACATACCTGTTAGTGTCATTGTTCGAAACAAAGCAGATGAAAATTAATTTGCCCCAAAAATATACGCGGAAGCGGTTTTTTCCGACTTTTTTAATTTGGGGGGATACAATTAATACGGAGGATACTCTATTTTGTGACACCGGCATCGGATCACATCCTCACTGCTGTAGAATAATCGATCAATCAATCTTTCAATGAAGCTAGTTACGCCTTCTGGACGCGTGACCCCCATGAATGCCGGGTCCTTTGAATCTCGACTTAGAACCGATTCCACCCATGCTCCCTATCGATCTGGTTTTGACTGAGCTTGCTTAGGCGCTGTGGAAATCTCGAGCTTACGATAGGATGATACTATCACGATGAGCATGCATCTGCCGGTAACATAATAATAATAATAATTTTTGTTTATTCAACAATCCGGTTGACAGACCGCGACCGGTCACAGTTTGCATTAATATGCAGTTATCTTAATTAGCCTACCATCAATCTTAGCTACCAATAAGACAGACAGCCTGCAATACACGGCGCTAATAGCAGCCTACAAAGCTCGTCTATTCTACGGGAGCTCCGGGAATCGAACCCAGCTCCGCTGATTTCCATGCCAGTGTGTCATCCAATGTGCCACCGGTCCTCCTTGGAATTATGAACGTTAAGGCTGACCATCAAACAGATGTGAAACTGCAATTTAATATTCGCAATAGAAGATGACTGGTTCTGATATCTTAACGGACATCCAAACTCAGACTAAAACCCTACTCGGTTGAGTGTCAGCAACGTTCAAAATATATCTGATAGGCCTACATGTAATTAACCAATTCGCGAACGGACTCAGATATTGGTGCAATCGAAAGTAAGCTGCAATTAGGTTACATCATCTAATTTACAGTTGATTTGTACCTCTGCTGTGTCCCACATCAACGGAGATTTAGCTAAGAATATCAACGGAGATTTAGCTAAGAACATCAACGGAGATTTAGCTAAGAACATCAACGGAGATTTAGGCCTAGCTAAGAACATCAACGGAGATTTACCTAAGAACATCAACGGAGATTTAGCTAAGAACATCAACGAAGATTTAGCTAAGAACATCAACGGAGATTTAGCTAAGAACGTCAACGGAGATTTAGCTAAGAATAGATTGGACTCGATCATGCAGCAGAAAATGCTCGATGTGACTCGGTGGACCATACCATCGTTCTAATTTTGCTCAACGTTTGTACCAACTATAAATCTGTGGAATTTGGTCTCGAAAATTAGCCACAGACTGTCAGTATGATATGCTCATCGTACTCATCCATGCTGTTACCAAAGTTGCTGATGTTATCGTCCATTTATCCACCCTTTCAGTGTAGAGCAACATTAGTGGCCGTACATGTACAGTGTACACCCAGTTGCGTTGAGGTAAGTTTAGAGTCTATGTAGGCTACGTAAAATCGTCCAGTTTGTCGGCATTACACGTAGGGTCTGCGCTCAATTTCATTATGCACTGAAAAGCTTTGAAATTGAACTAAGTTATAATAATTGCATTTAATCAATGTACAGGTTACATGTTAATTTTCTTACCTTCTTTGCATGTTGTTACATGTTATTTATATGTACAGAAAACGACGTGCAGCAAGAATGAGTGGAGACTGTGCAATGATGAAATCATATCTGGAGTTGAATTGGCGCAGAGAGTTACGCAAGACAGTCGAGAAGAAACCGAGGAAGAAGATGAAACACCGTAAGACAATACAATGCAATACAATACAATGCAATGCAAAACAATACAATGCAAAGCAATACAATACAACACAATACAATGCAATGCAAAACAATATAAAACAATGCAATGTGACTAATAGTTGACAATGCAAATAATGCCCTCCAATATCTCCCCTATTATAATTATTTCTTCCTGACTTACAGGCACATGGATATCTAATCGAAACTTTTCATGGACTAAGACTATCCGAGCCTGAGATTCACATTTGGCTGCGACCTTGCATGCGTTACAATTTATTTGTTTTTTTAAATAAATAATTGGCAGCAACAACTCTGTCGCTCTGTCATTTTCTCTGGCAGTCTTTCTTCGTCTTTCTCTCGGGGTTGAACGCTCTGGGAGCGCTTCTGAAAGGCTCTTGCTGCGAGAAGCGCTTTATAAATGGTCATAGGCCTATACAATACAATACAATATTCTACATCTAAATTTATGGCCTTTACGCTACTAACAATACCGTTGTATACGTACACACAAAATTTTCCTTTAAAAACTGTTAGAATTACGAGTAGAATATTTACGGTGCTTCACTGCTATGTGCTTTCATCACACCAATGCTTCCGTGACAAATGCATGATAATATTTATTTCTTATTCATTGATTCAATCCAATCGACTGACTCCTATCGCCAGCGCTACGCCTTTGCTGTCAGTCTTAATGCATGCCAATTCATATACCGGTAAGCTATGTAAGAAAAGAGCAGCATCCTAAAGCAATTTCGAGGGTTCAGCCATGAGTATGAAATCTAAAGGACCTAAATTCATTGATCTTGGTACATGTGTACAATGTACACACTCTTCTTCATGTACACATGTACCAAGATCAATGAATTTAGGTCTGTACATGTATACACGACGGCTGGTAGTCTATCTCCTCTCTCCTGTCGTATTGCAGAAACAATGCAGGACCTACCGTACACTGCTATTCCGCTGCTCCGCCCCTCTGTTCCTATGGTAACTCGACCCGGACCACCTTTGAACTACTGTTACAGACATCCATTTTGACGCAACTCGTGAACAAGCTGGTGCCCGCGCTTGGCTTTCGAGCAGCACTTTAGAAATTTGGAGATTACGATTCTGATTACGATACTATTATATCACCAGTGCACTAATAGAAAGGAAGCCTCGAAGTGTCGGTCTGCCATGGAAAAACATAATTTATGGGTACCAATATGTTCTTTTAAATTGCGTCTTTAGTAAACTCGGCAGTTACGAGTCGAGTCGCAATGAGATCAGTCGATATCCATTCTGTAATGATCGACTTCGACAGCAACAAAACTCAAAGCAGGAAGACGGAGGAGGAAACCTTATTCTACACAGGACGCTGCACGCAGGACTCACACTCGGTCAGTTGCTTCGTCGTCGTCTTCTTCTTCTTCTTGTTGTTCTTCTTGTTCTTCTTGTTCTTGTTCTTCTCCTCCTCCTCCTTCTTCTTGTTCTTGTTCTTCTTGTTCTTCTTGTTCTTGTTCTTCTTGTTCTTCTTGTTCTTCTTCTTGTTCTTCTTCTTGTTCTTCTTCTTGTTCCTCTTCTTCTTCTTCTTGTTCCTCTTCCTGTTCTTCTTGTACTTCTTGTTCTTCTTCTTGTTCTTCTTGTTCTTGTTCTTTTTCTTCTTGTTCTTGTTGTTCTTGTTGTTCTTGTTCTTCTTCTTGTTGTTCTTCTTGTTCTTCTTGTTCTTCTTCTCCTACTCTTCCTTCTTCTTCATCCTCTTCTTCTTTTTCTTCTTCTTCTTCAGTTTCAAAACTGATTTTAAACCATTCGCCTAGTTCCCTGTCTATCCCTACTCCTGCCTTTGACTTTTCACCAGTATTTTGCAGAATTTGCACCATTTGATTTCCAACTCCATAGGATCGGAGAGTTGCCCATATGACATTCTGTTTAACCGTTGTAGGCCTAATTGTAGGCTACACGAGTAAAAGGGCAAATATTGGTCTACTATCAAAACCGAGGCACCCCGTCAAAATAGCCCGGTCAAAATAGCCCCGTCAGTACAGCCCCGTCAAAATCGCTCAGCGACAAAATAGCCCCGACCAAATAGCCCCGTCAAAACAGCCCATAAAAGTAGTACCGACAAAGTCGCGCAAGAACACAATTTCCATAATGGATCAAACAGATCGTTACAAATTAGATTAATGGTCTAACTTAGCACTTATAGTAGCTTCAAAGCGGTTAATTGGAAATCGATTCAAAGGTTCCAATGGCAACATTTTACGTACGTTAGCTAGGATCAAACGATTAGCTGAATGATGATTAGAAGAGCTAAGGACAATGAGGAAACTTACTTCTACAGTTTTGCGTGTGGACGATTATGACGGGGCTATAATTCTGTTTATGGGCTATTATGATGGGGCTATTTTGTCGGCTGTTTTGAAACCTATTCAGTTATACTTGACGTAGGTTTAACTTAGCGATTATATATATTAGATATTGAAGGTTCATGTAGGCCTATCTGTTCCCTAGATACCAGGAAATATAGGCTTATACATATTACATACGGTGATATGCATAATATACATAAAGGAGCTGTACATGCATACAAATCCTACACATGACTATATATGCGTTTGTATGTATGTATCAAGACTCACAATGCAACTAAATGAGAGAGATATAGACAGACAGACAGACAGACAGACAGACAGACAGACAGACAGGCACCCACTGTTCCGTGATCACTCAGTATGCGTCTGTATATATTCCAATGTTCCATAATCTCTATGCAGATGATTATATTATTTTCAGCACATCACATAATATAAAGACTGTTGATGCATGAGCGACGTGGTCGAGAGTCGGAGAATCTGTGATTATCATTGCAGATGAGAAGCAGTGGATGGCGATTGGCTTTCTCTCGATCACCATCCTCGTCCTAGTCGTCGTCTTCTTCTTGATATGACTTCGGCTGCTGCTGCTACTGTTGCTGCTGCTGCTGCTGCTGATGTTGGTGATGATGTTGGTTATAATGTTGGTGATGATGTTGGTGATGATGCGGGTGCTGCTGCTGCTGATGATGTTGGTTATGATGTTGGTGATGATGTTGGTGATGATGTTGGTGATGATGTTGGTGATGATGTTGGTTATGATGTTGGTGATGATATTGGTGATGATGTTGGTGATAATGTTGGTGAGGATGTTGGTGAAGATGTTGGTGATGATGTTGGTGAAGATGTTGGTGATGATGTTGGTGATGATGTTGGTGATGATGTTGGTGAAGATGTTGGTGAAGATGTTGGTGATGATGTTGGTGATGATGTTGGTGATGATATTGGTGATGATGTTGGTGATAATGTTGGTGAGGATGTTGGTGAAGATGTTGGTGATGATGTCGGTGATGATGTTGGTGATGATGCTGATGATTATGTTGGTGATGATGATGATGATGTTGATGATGATATTGGTGATGATGTTGGTGAAGATGTTCAGCTGCCAGTCGAAAACGAAGATTCGCTTTGACGATAATAACAGGATAAGCTTACATCTCAGAAACGCCAAACCGATTTCAGTCTGAATGCGCAACGCCATTGCGTTCACACATGTGTAATTGTGTATGGACTGTTTGCAACTATGCGCAGATGTAGATCTGTTGTATTTGCGTATTTTGTATATATATATGTGTGTGTACAGCATGCATGTTTGCGCCAATGTTCGCGGGTTTTTCATGACCAAAGTGACCAAACTGTGTAGTGAATGATATGGGATATTCTGTACCCATGCATAAACTATTTGTACGTATCCGTATGTTTGCCTGTCGTATGCATTGACATGTATGACATGTGTTTACTGACATGTGTTTGTGTGTATTAACGCATGGGAGCTCTCATGTAGCTGCGTGTTGGGACTTGAAACTTCTCAAAATAACGCGTTGAACGCCTAACTGTCTTACAGTCTAACTGAACAAAATATTCGAGTTGAATTTTCATTTATCTTCGATCGTTTTTTTGCACGGTATATTCTTTTGCCTAGCCTTAGCAGATTAGTTGGAGTATAAAAATTTTGTATATTAGAGGCTATCTTACACTACACGAGTCCATAAGAATTGTGTTAATATTCACGCTGCGGTACGCTTCACTAGTTTTATCTAATGATCTAACTTAGATCACTCCCTTAAATTAACATTGAGAGACAACCATGTATTTATATACACAGAGAGAGATAGGAAGAGAGAGATACAGAGAGACAAACAGACAAACAGACAGACAGACAGAGAAACAGAGAAGAGGGATCACGCCCGTTGTCATTCCTCGATCTTCCTTCAACATCTTATCGAGTGTATCAATGTATCATTATTCCGCTGCATTCGTTTTATGTTCGACCTCGGTTGATGGGACGATGATGATGAGCTTGTGCAACATAATAATAATAATCTTGAATGATTGTCCTGTCGTGACTTGAAATCGAATCTCTGACCTCCGACGGCTGGTCATTCTGTCTATAGCAGAATGGAACATCAGAGATGATCAGACTGACCCTCGTATCATTCGCACTGACCTCCTCCTCCTCAATCGGCTCGAATGATTTTGTACTCTGCGCTGATCCTTTCGTACACACTTGCACTCAGATCGCTGCCGCTAGAATGAAACAATAACAGACATTTACAACGCAATGACATCCTTCCATTTGCACCCACTTCAGGACATTATTTTGTAGATCGTAGATCATAAATCAGAGGTATAGACCGCTCATGGTAGATCGGTATGAAGTATTGCTTAGCATGACCTTTTAGATAGTATTCTACAATGCGTGGGCAGCGTTTGCGTGTCTGATCACGTTAGCCTCGTTCAGACAATAAGTACAGATTACACGTGAAGATAGGCTACGTAGCCTACCACATTCTCGGACAGCCATTATAGCACAGCATCGTGCCTCTACCTCTGTTGGCCCTTTGCTGTGGAATGACTTTCCTGCTATAACTCGCACTCAAATCTTATATGGGGGCACTACTGTTTTCACCCGTTCTTTTAAGACTGTTCTTTTTCGAAGGGTTGTTCGCAGTGGGATCGCCTCTGATTAGACTGTACTGTGAGAGACGTTTATAAATCCTAAATAGAATATAACAGACGACTAATTCGCTTTATTACGCCAGTAAACTATATTTGTGGTTCTGGATGCAGCTAAAGTCAACTGGCATATAAGTTCCGATCGTAACTCACGCAAGTCAGTTCAGATAATATGTTTGTTCACGTTAGACATGATTAGGCCTGCACATAAACATTCCAGACCAACCTTGGTCTAGCGATCAAAACCAAATCCTCGTGAGTTTCTAGCGTTGCTCCTCGTTCCAAAGGACGAAGTGCGTCGGTTCTGTTTTCAAACATTTCAGAAACAGAATGAAATTACGCTTTCACAGTAAACTCTACAAAGCAGTGCCGGATTAACAAATGTGGAAGCCCTGTTCACAGGGTGAGAATTGCCGGGGGGGTTGGGGGGTTTCGACCCCCCAGTCTTTCTTAGAGCCCCATGTTAAAGTATGTTTTTTACACCCCAATTCCAAGTGGATAATGGTCCAACCCCCCCAGTTATTTTTCCACAATTCTCACACTGCCTGTTCAGTAAAACTGTGGGACCTCCACCTCACAGAATAACGACAGAAGCACACACAAAACGTACGTATTATATTCAACGAATCAACATTCGTCTATTAATAATTCGTTCCTTCCTCTTTTTTTTACAATATTCCAGTCTAGTGTTAAATTGGGCCTAGGTCTATTACATCTTTTACGGTTTAAGAATACAAGAGTGATTCATGGTCAGACATTATTTTTTTACCATGCATAACCAGGGCACTCGTACAAGTACACAACCCAGATGCGATTTATGCCCCAAATAAATTCTTGGCAGGGAAAAATTCTGGAAATCTTGGCTCAGGAAAACGACCAGGACAAAGGATTGTGACCAAGACATTTGCCCTGATTTGCTCTGCTGTAGTACCTCCACTCAAAACAAACTAACATATATTTTCGTGGATACGCCTGTAGTAGAAATAATTCGTAGAGTATAGGAAGAGGAACCACAGGCGTTGAATAACTACAGCATGAAATGCGAAAAAATTACCAGTGTAAAATACAGTAAAGGACTATAGTGCAATGCATACATTTTGTTATCGCTGCCCTGCGTAAAACACTTGGAAGGGCAATAACGATTCGAACAGAAAGGAAAGATTGTTCCACACTCACACGTCATCTTCATTGCCTTTTACACAATGTACAAAATAATGCATACAGTTGTATATTAAGAGATAGCCTACTTATTTACAGCTGTAAAAATGGTTAGCTGCTTCCTGACTATAATATTATGTGCTTTTAAACTGACCGTCGATCGTAAATCCTCAGATCGTCTGAGCTGCATCTGATGTTTAATTGTTGCTGGATCAAATTTTCTGATACGTTTGGATTTGTCTGAGCGTCACCTACATGCATCTGATTTCCTTTTGAGTCCGGTAGGCTGTTCAAATCGCGGACATCATCTCCAATCTCAATATCCGATGGCAAAATGCTATTCATACAAATCAAAATCAAATCAGTCATCTGAAACCAGCAATCAAGAATCAAGAAAAGAAAAATCTACAAATACATTAAAACAGTATGCATGACCTGTAAACCAAAGGCCGCATAATCCGCCACGCTTAAATCGAACCAATTCATAGGTTCAGCTTTCCACTAGGCCTACTAGGCATATATAATTACATATATATATACACATCACAGCATTTGGAGAATTAAACAATCACTTAAATTGATCGAATTAATCAGTTAAAGAATGAGAATTGAACAGAGCAGCAGAACTGTAGGTCTATTCCTAATTTGAAACACTTTTCGAAGTTAGAATAGAATGTAATTAACAGACTAGGCCTATAATTAGGGGCCGTCCATAAAGTACGTGACGCTATTTTTGACCATTTTTGACCCCCCTCCCCCTGTCACAAACTGTCACAAATCTCGGACCCCCTCCCCCTAAAGTACGTCACACTTTCGAACAAAAAATTTAAAAACATAACCATTTACCTAACCCTCTAAACCCTAGGATACTATCCATTATCCCTCTGATAGTGACGTGTGTCCCTAAACGCTTTGATAGTGACGGGAAATCAACTTTTATCCCGCCAGGCCGGGTTTTAGACACGCCTGGTCGGGCCGGGTCGGATTTTAGGTACTAAGAACAACAAAAAATAAAATAGAATTTTAAAAATAAATGTGTGACGTCACACATGGCCTGACCCCCTTCCCCTGTCACAAACTGTCACACTTTCTTACACCCCCTCCCCCCTGGAGCGTGACGTACTTTATGGACGGCCCCTTATGAGGCCTGTATAGCGAAGCAAACTGCCATAAAACGGACAATATCATGTAATCTATCATTATCTACGCTTCAATAATAAAATAATGATAACCGCCGTTATGAATATTATAGTTAAATAATAAATTTAAGCAAATAATTATTAGGGCCTAAACGACGTGAAACAAACCTATGGCTACATTATCTACACATCGCATCCGCCTTGCTGAACAAACCTTGGATGATTCACAATGCTACTCACCCATACTTAACTCTCGCATTTTCTCAACTCTGAAACTAAAAACTAAGGACACTTACCCATCCTTATAGAGCACAGTTCAGATGGTAGGCTAGAACGTAAAAGAAGTCGATAGGCTACTCACTACCGTAATTTAATCTGCTATTCAGTGGAGTACGATATCTTACCCCGTTTGTTGTTTATGCTGTGTCACAGTTGATTCTGTTGATTTCGAGTCCAGATGATTTGAGTTTGTCTAAAATTAATACACGAAAGTATATATGACATACATGTACATTTAGGCCAAGGCTGAAAGTTACACATTGTAACTATTAATTATTTCGAACACTATAGGCTACTGATGGTTTGACATGTAGCAATATAAATTATATATAACCTACATATTTTCTGAATCGAAAGCCAGACAGGAAGACTGCAAATTGATGATAAAAGTGACAAGAGCTGGGTGCAGATTCGAGAATACAATTATACAGTATTGCTGTATTTAACATTGGCATCCTTTCAAAGATCAGAGATGCACGCGGCCATACAATCCTGGCGTTTCGATGACGCAGAGCAATGCTATTGTACATGTATGTTACGTAACTTACGTAAAGGACTTGTCCAATGTCCTCACAGATCAATCACATCGGCTGAGGTTCGAACCCCTCACTCCCCACGTTACACACCAAACGCTCTAATCAATTGGCCACCTTTAGAAAGGATGGCGTATAGAAGCGACAGTTACTATTATTACTATTACTAGTATCATTATTATTAACAATATTATTTTTTTGCTCTGAGGTACTTTATTCACCCAGGGTCTTAGAGATCACTATTGTTGCAGGAATAAAATGTCTGGTGGGTCAGGTCTAATTATTATTATTGGTATAAGTATTATTATTATTGGCCTAATCAGTAAATTCTATGACGAAGGTAGGCCCTATATAGGCCTATACGTCGAATGCACAAGGAATCCAAACTATTGACAGTAATCGGCCAAATTCAGTGGCGGCGCTACCATAGGCATTTGACATACAGCCTATTTTACTCTTGACCTGCTATGATCTGTCAAAAACTCTGGAGTGATTTAGATCTTTTTTGTATTTAATTCCTTCGACCTGTTCTGTTGAATACCTCCATGATCCTGATGCGACCACTGCTGAAATTGTGCAAGTGGCGCCGCCACTGGTGAAATTCCATAAGTTCAGCCCTTTAGACATAGAGCAACGCATACGGTGTATAGACCTGAGCATTGTGAAACAGGTAAGTCCATACAACGTACGGTTACAACCACTTTGGGTGGTTAGCTGGCAACCAAACGGCATAGGCGACTGATTTAATTTACATCTAAATAAACGAATTCATCGTAGGCCTATCCCGATGAGCGGTAGGCCTACTTCTTTCTGATTGAGCATCTGCGCATGTTTATACAACGCAGCACTATATATCTGGGTCATTCCGTGCCAGATCAACCGATGCCTCCCACTCTCGATCCAGATTTTCCTGATGTTTTCACCAAAAATCAATTATCATCTGGTATGAAGAACTGGAAAATTTCAAGTGTCCACAATGAAAATTGACCGAGTTATGGGGTACCGTACTCAAGTTGGTGGGGGTAGGCCGAAAATTGAACGCGAATTTGCGTTTGCGATTTTTTTCCTTTTTTAAGACGTTAATAACTTTTGATCTAGAGCAGCTAAAGACATTTGGTTTTCAGTTTACAGTTCTGTGCATAGCATGAATTGGCAAAGTCAATTAATATTTGCTGTCTTTGATATAAGGAATTAATAAGAATTTTTGAAAAGTGTCGAAATATTTCTTGTGTCTGCAAACATGACAAAATGGGCTCGGCAAGAAATATTTCGACACTTTTCAAAAATTCTTATTAATTCCTCATATCAAAGACAGCAAACATTATTTGACCTTGCCAATCCATGCTATGCACAGAAGTGTAAACTGAAAACCAAATGTCTTTAGCTGCTCTACACCGTGTCTCAAAAAAACCTGTGCAAAATTGTTTTTGTCAGAACTTCGTAAAATTTCCACCAATCTTAATAACTTTTGGTAGGTCGACGGCAAAATGGCCGAAATTTTATGCTATATATAAATTTTCCGACTCACCTGATTCATATCACCGCACTACCTTGTTAAACACAGATGTACTAATTTTTCATATAACTGCGTCTCGAAGCTTGGCTGCACTGAAATCCATTGCATCGAGCTGGGTGCCGAAGTGAATGGGATAATAGGCCTACTATCGCGACAACCTTCTTGCCCAGAAGATACCGTCAAACATACGCCGGATATCCCAGGGCGAGTTTATTATCTTTCACAGGATGGCGCCCCGGCGCATCAAGCGCGCGACACCGTCTCTTTCCTGGAGCGAGAGACGCCCGACTTCATCCCTCCAACTCTGTGGCCACCGAATTCACTGGATCTTAACCCATTCAACTATAGCATATGGAGTGTGCTGCAGGAGAAGGTTTACCGGTCCAGAACAGCCAATGTCGACGAACTCAAAACGCTCCTACTTGACGAGTTTGCGAGCTTTGACCAGTTGATCGTTGATGCTATCAGCCAGTTGCATCGCCGTCTAAGCGCTTGGGTCCATGTATGCGGGGCACAATTAGTGCACCAACTCTAACAATTTTATGCAGATCTGTCATAACAATTAAAAAACTCTGCTAAGTAAACCACATTTTACTTTACTGCGTGCTAATTCAGTTGTCAGAAAGTTACTTGTAGGTAATAAAATCTAAGCGTTATATGAAAAATTGGTAATCTGTGTTTAACAAGGTAGTGCGGTGATATGAGTCAGGTGAGGTGGAAAATTTATACATAACATAAAATTTTGGCCATTTTGCCGTCTACCTACCAAAAGTTATTCAGATTGGTGGAAATTTTACGAAGTTCTGACAAAAACAATTTTGCACAGTTTTTTTTGAGACGCGGTGTAGATCAAAAGTTATTAACGTCTGAAAATTGAAAAAATTCGCAAACGCAAATTCGCGTTCAATTTTCGACCTACCTCCACCATCTTGAGTAGCCTACCTCATAACTCGGTCAGTTTTCACTGTGGACACTTGAAACTTTCCAGTTCTTCATACCAGATGATAATTGATTTTTGGTGAAAATATCAAGAAAATCTGGATTGGAGAGTAGGAAAAAGTTGGAAATTTGGTTGATTTGGCACGGAATGACCCATCTTAAAAACCCTGAAATTATGGATACGATTACAATTTTACGTTCACTCACTTGACCAGAATTTGAACGTAATTTCTTTCTTTGGTTTCTCTGATGTTCATTTTCATCGTCGACGTCATGCAATCCTCTTCTTTTCAAGACAGTTTTCTTACCTTCGTCCGCTTCGCTCCGTCCTTTATATAGGCCTAGGCCTAGAGCAAGAGCACAAAGAGTAACTAGGTAGCAGACCTACAAAGCCCTACATATTGTTGTTGGATTATGCAACGAAATGTAGATAAAACTGCAAAATGAATAAGCTGACATAGGCTAGGTAGATTGCAGAATAACTCTGAATAAGACACAAAAGCAATAGCTTAATAATAAAGTTATAATAAGTATAGGTCTAACACACAATTTTAACGGTTTTTGCTTAGGTAAAATAAAAACATAAAAATTACGTGATTAGTTGAGGTGCATGGACAGCCTTAAGTCAAGTGAGTGTAGAATAAAGGTTAAATTAGGCCTATGCGCCGAAGGAAAATAATGTCCTGAGGAATTTACATGGGATCCATGGGGAGGTATTGGGAGATGTCCTGGGGAATTTTACCGAAGGAAATCTCCTTGACTCGTCTTATAGGGCGTAGCACTCATTCGAACCAGAAGTGGTGTCGAAAGATCTCACCACACCATTCATTGAAAAATCAACATGGTCGATGTCGTACGGGCGCTATATAAAATCGAATACAATTGCATTTGCCTTTTATAGCCCAATCTGTAAACCGCCGACCTGGCTCGTGTGACGTCGTGTCGTTAGTAGTACAGTAAATTTTCAAAAATGTGTGGACGGACCAACTCATTTAGTGTTAATTCTTTTGGCGAAAAGGTTAGTACTATTAGTAAAGAATTAGCAGTTAAAATGGAAAGTACGCAGAACATAAGGATTTTGTGTAAAACGGGAAAATGTTTTGGTGAGCGATATTAAGCGATGTTAAATACGGGGATGTGTAAACATTAGCAAATCGGAGCAGAATGACGCTATTATATGATCATTTTTATTACTTTAAATATGTATCTTTTTATCAGTTAATTTGATGTAACGCATAAATGGTAACTTTATAAGTTTCGCGAAGAAACCAGGGTGCGGTCCGAATTCCAGAAACTCATATCCCCAAAATCCAATAGGCCTATATATCGGCCGTATTCCCGAAATCTACTTTTATAGCGCGATGGACTCCCGTGTTTGCTGAATGCTATTTGGACTTACCGCTAGAGGAATCAAGTATTTGAGAAACATGGTTCTCGCTGACTTTAGGTATCTCGACATTTCCAGCCTTCGTTTGGTAAGATGGAGTTTTAACTGAAACATTTAATTATTTGTATTATCAGTTATTTTTATAGATAGACCAATAATAATAGGTCTGAATGCAATTTTCCGGCATCTTCGCCGATCCCAGAAGGGTACAGTAAGTAGGCCTATTATCGGACTATTCAGGGTAGGCTACATATTCGCTTCATAGTTCCAAATTTCTTTACAAACATGACGTTTTATTCCCAAATGTTCATAATAAATGTCACCAATCTAACACCTATTTACGTAAGAAGTAGGCCTATTTTCTTAAAGCCAAATTATTTTTGAGCAAGAATTACCTTCTTATAATCCTCTTCCAATTTACGCAAGAATTACTTCTATCAATCCAACTTCTGTGATCTATCTAACCAAAAAGTGTTTTCTTCAATCCAACTTAGGGCCTACATTAAAAGTTACCTCACATGCGTATGCGGAGCCGTTCCTTCTCTGTGGTTGGTCTAACAAACTGGAATGGGCTTCCCTTGAATACGCGACACCTCCCAAAATATTCTCAATTTCACACACTGTTGGAAGACCTTTTTTCGCTTGATCACGGCTGGGAGCGTCTCTGAGACTCTGAGTAGGTAGTTTAAAGGGGTGCTATATAAATTCTAATTGATTAATAGATCTGAGCGAATAATTTAGTATGCTAAGTCGATATTTTGACCTGGTTAGTGGGATGATATTTGCTGCAGCCTACACCCTGAGACCGGCGAAAATTCTTGCGGGTCCCTTTCTCAGAATCGGGGTCAGGGATCCTCCTCGGATTCAATAGTTGCGCAACGGAGCATAGGCCAAAGGGTGATAAACCTACTCTTCTAACATATTGCAACTTGAAATTATTGAATTACCAGTTGCTCGCAATTTTTTTGCAAGGGAGGACTCTATTTAGTCATGACGACGCCGTGATGTCAGTTTACTAACTGGATTTATCTATTTGGTGCATTGGCGGAATTTATCAGGGGCTGAGGGTGCTAAGCCCCCCAAGAAGACCCAGATTCATTTTTTTTACCGTGCAAATGGTATACTTTCTCGGGCTTAGCCCCTCCGCCCCCCCCCCCAAAAGGCGCAGACTCAGAATTTTTCTGGGAAAATGGTTCTGTCCACGAACGCAAAAGGTCCGAATGACTTAACAAAGGTCATCAACTTTTTTGGCCGGGAAAAATAGAATTTTTCGGCGAGATTTCAGTCCGAGGACTAAAAAAGTCTTCAACTCTTTTGGCCGGTGAAAATATTTGTTGGCGCCGCTCTTTCTGGATCGAGTCTCAGCCTGAACAAATTTAGCCCCTCCAATAGCGGAAACCAAACTCCGCCCATGACTTGGTGGCTATTCATGTTATGACGTGTGAGGTAGGCTAACATATTGCATATAGGCTAGAATCAAATGAGTACTCAACTGTTTCCTCTGATGTAAAGAATGACAAGTGGAACAGCGAATTCTGTGATGTCGTGACTCGTAACAACATCGAATGTCGTATTTTCATCAAAAATGGGATCAATTATTTTCTCTTTGAAATGTTCCACTTTTGTAGTCTGAATATGGTGGCAGAGAGAAACGGGAAATAAAACCAAGTGAACGTCGAATTCACCAATTTCCTTGGTGTTTTGGAAATACAGATGAATGTCTTTGAGGTGAGTAGTGCTACTTAGATATGCTACGAAGTTCGACTTCCCTAAGTTGCTAGTTTTTATCAGTCCGTTTATAACAAATCCTATGGCTCTGTAGAATTCTCTTCTGTCGTCAGGTAGTTCTTTAGCACCAATTAGCTTTCGATTTAGATATTCTCTAATTTGAGACGTTTTAAGAGGTTTTGTTTCCTTGTTTTCTTGGTCCATGACTCTAGGGCTTTTTGGAGGGGCAGCCAGTCGTATCCAATGCAGTGTAGTCTCAGCAGAAGATGGCGCTTTTGGCAATGCGTTTTCCAGCAGCAACTCGACATCGTCTGGCCAGAAGTACATCTTCTGATAACAGAGAGACCTAAATGACTTCTTGTATAAGATAAATCGATTGAATTTGCAAACGTTTAATTTACGTTCATCGCAGTCGTTGTTAAGGTTACAGTCTTCTCGTACTTGCCACGGTTTGTAAAGAATATTCTGTTTTTGCAGTGCACGGATATTCAGCAATACAAAAGAAAATACGTGTGTCTTTTTGAAGCCTCGCGTGATGGCTCGTGTTGTAGGGCGAAACTTTCGAATTCCCAGAACACCGTACGTTTCGGATGGACCGCTATAAAAATGTAGATCGTTCTCCGGATTTTTACATCGGCATGCACGAAGCTCTTGCTGATTTCTGTAAGGGCGAAAATTCTTCTTTGGTGCTTTTTCGCAATCGAACAAAGATTCTAGCTGTTTGAGGACAGCGAACAGTGACACTTCTTCATATTCAACACCACCGTCAGGCATTACTGCTAACCTTCTTCTCTTGTCGTTACCGGACGAGTTTGAGAATTTAACAGAGGAGATCTGATAGATGTTGTCATCAAGAAGAAATATGTAGTCTAGATGAAGTGCCTCAGCGAACATTTGAATGGCGCGCCTTGCAAATCCTATGCCTCCCGTATTAACATCCTCATCGCAGTCTGGCAAAGTTTCGGGCAGCTGAAGTATGGCGTGTGTCGATTGCCAGTTCTCGCAATAGTCGACAAAGTCCTCGGATCGAACGACAAGTATCTGAACATACTGGCAGGATGAGTTTGTCTCCGGACAGATCATCGAATGGTGGTAGTTGACAGTGGCGATGCCCGATCTCCTGTAGGTGGGGTTAAAAATCCAGGTGTTTATTGTTGGATTGTTATCTGAAGGTCGTGCACTGGGTGGTGCTTCCAAAGTTTGACTCTCCTGTTCTTCTGTCGACAACGCGGCATTTAGCTTTTCGAATAGCTTTCGAAATCTCTGTAGTCGTGGGACTGATATTTTTATGGGAATCGTATTTGAACGCATTCCAATCTTCCATTCTCTGAGCGTAGTAGTCGCCGAGGACAAACATTCCGTGCAAGCAGTGTGCTCTGCACGGTTGAACATTCTGAATGAACTATCTTCAGGAATAATTCTTTTTCTTGTGGGTGTGCGGCTGGTGTTTTCAGGTGTAATACCTTCACGGTGAAGTGGGCGTCTTTTGTGGACATACGGGCCGTAGATTCGATCATATTTGGAACCCTTTATTTCCGTTTTCAGTGGTCTACCATTTGCCATTGTTTCCCAGTGTGGAAATTGCCAATCGTCGGCGAACAATCCTTCCGATGAAATCGTCTCTTCTTCTGTGTCCGATTCTTCGTCGTCTTCATCAGAACATGTCTCCTCAAAATCTGTCTGTTTCGTTATCAGTTGTCTGAGTAGCGAAATGACCTTGAGAAACACTCCAGTCTTCCCAATCTGCGGCTCAGCCTGAAGAAGCAGACGATTGTGATGCTTCGATGTATTCTCAAAATCGTAATTTTTTCGGTTGGGCTCAAGACCCCTCCCACCCCGCTCGGACGACGTCTTTGTGTTCGTACTTCTACGAGTGTATTTATCTATATTTGTCTCGCCGAATGACGCCTGTAAATCAGGGCTGGTATCCAGACTTTTCGTAAATTCGTCCATCAGTTTAGGAGCAACAAGAACATAGGGTATTTTCGAATAGTCAAGCCTATGCTCATAGCGACAGAGACGTCCAATCTCCTGCTGAAGCGAGGATAGTTTTGGTTTACTGGCTTGTCGAGCTCTTAGATCCATGACGTTGAATGACGGTGGAAACGTATCCCCCATTCTTCCGTTCTCGACGATTATCAATATACATGGCAGACGGTCGAGGTCCGAGAAATGCTTGAGAAAGTTATGCGGATGAAGACAGTGTTGGCAATCGATTGAATTGTTTCCTGGTTCATATTCTTTGCAATCGCATAGTTGAAACGTCTTTGAAGCAGAGAAATTGCTGCATTCCTTGCGCTGTAGTGTCTGCCAGATGCGATGAACCGAAGCGTTGATCTTGTGATTGGAAATCTTGAACGCGTCAAAGTACCTGATGACTTCGAAAAAGCAGACCAGTCCTCCTTCGTTTCCTATTTTTCTTGCCAAGGTTAGAGTGGCGTAAAACCTGTTTCCAGAGGCGATATCCGAAGCCCTGAATACCTTCATGTGTCCATTCATTTCAATGTCGGCATCCGTTTCCATCTGAACGAGATCGTTGACAATTCTAAATGTTTCACTTTGTGATAACACTTCTGTTGCCATCTCGCTGTTACGACTGTATTCCTCAATGAGCGGCTGAAATCTCTGGATGTCTTGCCACATTTCGTTCGTAAACTCCGCTAATTTCTCGGACTTTGCGTGCAGCAGGTATCCTATCAAACTGAGCAGAAAAGTTTTGGAATCCTCGCGTGTAGACCCACAATTACTGTTCTTGAAAATTGCAGCAATACGCTTTGTTGCTTGAAATTTGTCCCAAGCCTTGCTTTCTAAATAGTCTACAACAAGTTGGAAAACGGAAGAAGAAACTGGTGGAATATTGTGCTGCTTTTCAAGTTCCAAACGTATACTATTTAATATTCTGTCTCTTTCGCCTGCATACAATGTCCATATCTCGACTGGTTTTAACACGTTTCCTTTCTTAAACGTTCTTCTTATTGGATTTATCAGGGCAATATAGTATGCATATTCAGCAGCCAATATATCATCATACGAATAGTGAGAGACACCTCCTACTTCTTCAGGAACTGGATTCGCTGCCGTGGGGCGTCGTCGTGTCCTACCTTTTGGTTGTAACTCCTTAAACATGGCGTTTGATTCCTCGTCAGACCTGATAAGCTGCTGTTCTACTGTCTCATTACGAATTGAATTGTAGTAGAAGTTGAGAGACAGATACTGTGGTCCAGGTTCTATCTCGTCAAACTGCTTCTGGCTGTCTATAAGAAAGACATATGTCTTAACACCGTCCATTTTTGCATTAGCAGCCGGGCTTGCGCCAAGTTCAACTCTGCCACTTTTGTAGACATACATTAAATTGTTCATCTTTGCTTCAATAGGCCTAGAGACAGATTCCAGTTCAATAACATCTTCTCCGTGGTTCATATGAACTTTAAATAGACTGGAACTAGCTATGACTTGATCACTAGTTCTCTTTGTAAACGCCACTTTGTTATCTTGAATAGTGAGTATTAGTAACCCGTCTAATGTAGTAATGGTCACGGTGCCATTGGTTCCTTTGAGTAATAAGGGAGTTGCTTTCTCTGAATTGCTTGTTCCGATAATAGAAAATGTCTTTGTCTTACTTTCACTATCGTCTACGGTGAGCCATGTGGAATCTTCTATGGATCTATGAGGAACTCGTAGGGACAACACAAATCCTTTCTTGAGGTAAACTTCATAGTTTTCCGTCCACTTTAAAACGTGCAGTTCTTTCACAGAGCCAACAGCTTTAGTTACAACTTTCTTCGTTCTCTGATCCAGTATTTTCGTGTGTCTAAGGTCGTGTCGACCGGTAACTACAATGAATTCTCCATCGTCGGATGATTCTGCCACGTTTACCACAGGAAGCCTGGAATTTTCCGTCAGAAGATTCCATGGGGTGGCAGTCACCAACAAAACGACAACGTTGGGATGTTTAATATGATCCCAGGCATTAATTAGTTTGTGGTTTGCTCCAGTGCTATGAAGCTGAGTCGAGTGTGAAATGCCCCAGTGCGCCTCGTCCGCTACAATCAGAAACAGTTTGTCGGGGTTGTCCAACACATCTTGTTCCAGCTTCTCGAGTTCGGCGTCTGTATGTTTCGTAATGGCATATTTACGAACTCGCTGTTTGGCCTTGTCTTGGACATTCACTTCATCTTCATAGTCTTTTGCCGGAAAACAACGAGCTCTCCTGTCGCACAACCTACTCAACGTCTGCTCTTCTAGCATGTTCGATCTTGCAGTGTAGATCCGGAAGTCGAACTCCGTGAAGCTTTCCAGCTGTCTTTTCTCGTGGTAATAATCAAAGATGAAGCGAATTCGTTTGATGATCGCCGAGGCCGCGAACTCCTGCGACGGATAGTAGCAAGGCTTCAGTGGCTCCGTTATGGCAAGCCGTCGCTTCTGCCGGACTTCTTCTTTAATGACATACTCCAAATCGTCCTGTGACAATCTGACATCCGACATGTGACCCCAGAGTAGTCGCCTTAGGTCACCGCTGTGGTCCAGAACATCGTCGATTGCTATTCTCATCGCTGGTCTTTCCGAGTCAAATTCAAAAGCCTTCGGTTTGAATCTCTTATGCACGCGATTGCAGGAATCTGCCAATCTGGAAATTATTGCTATTTCTTCATCTGTATCTCTGCCTTCTGAATCATGTAAAAGCGGAACTTCCACAGCCGATGTGTCATCATCCGATACCTCAGCTTCACTGTCGACGTCTCTTTCATCGTATTCGTCTGCGAGAAGAATGTCACTGATCAAAGTTACACCACCTTGCTTTTCGAATGCCTCTAGCAGACGCCGCAGGACACCAAACACGTTGGCTTTTGTTAGACACGCTCCTCGTTTGATGATATCTTTAGTCCACCTCATCACAACGTATCCACTCTCTTCTGGTGTGTCGATATCATCTTGAGAAATCACTAGCAAGATATTCTGCTGCTTTGCAGTCTCTGCTGTTTCTTCTTCGGTATCGGACTCGGATATGAGAATAATGCGATGTCGGACTGTTTGATGAACATGGCCAAGAGTATTGTGGCGTCCGTGAAAGCCATCAGAAGCAGCCATTGACGCAGCATGCGCAGGCAGCGTCTGTCTCATGGGATTCGACGGTTCCAAGACGATGGTTGAACTATTTCAGTTGCCTCATCGCTGAATTCCAACTACTATCTGTTATTGGAAAAGCATATACAGCCACGTACCACACGGTGGCTAAGAAATTGAATTATGTTACTACTTCTACTACTACCATTACTGAACCAACAACAGCAGCAGCTATACTACAACAACAACAACTACAACTACTATACACCGTGTCTAAAAAAACCTGTGCAAAATTGTTTTTGTCAGAACTTCGTCAAATTTCCACCAATCTTGATAACTTTTGGTAGGTCGACGGCAAAATGGCCGAAATTTTATGCTATATATAAATTTTCCGCCTCACCTGATTCTTATCACCGCACTACCTTGTTAAACACAGAAGTACCAATTTTTCATATAACGGCGTCTTGAAGCTTGGCTGCACTGAAATCCATTGCATCGATCTGGGTGCCGAAATGAATGGGGAATGGGCCTACTATCGTGACAACCTTCTTGCCCAGAAGATACCATCAAACATACGCCGGATATCCCAGGGCGAGTTTATTATCTTTCACAGGATGGCGCCCCGGCGCATCAAGCGCGCGACACCGTCTCTTTCCTGGAGCGAGAGACGCCCGACTTCATCCCTCCAACACTGTGGCCACCGAATTCACCGGATCTTAACACAGTCGACTATAGCATATGGAGTGTGCTGCAGGAGAAGGTTTACCGGTCGCGTATTTTGATTCCCTACCCGGCTGCGGATCCATGGCTGAGGAATAGAATGATTACATTGTGGAAGAAGCGAAGACCATAGGGGGGGAGAAGGTAGTTGATGTTAGCAGTTATTGGTGAAGCTGTAGGCTATTAGCTTCACCAACAACTGCTAAAGAACCAACGGAAAAATCTTAAGAATCTAATGATCACGACACTAACCCTAATACTAAGCCTAACCGACCCTCACGACCCAAAAATCTTAAGAATCTAATGACGACACTAACCCTAATACTAAGCCTAACCGACCCTCACGACCCAAAAATCTGAAGAATCTAATGACGACACTAACCCTAACACTAACCCTAACCGACCGTCACGACGCGAAACCTTACCCTATACGCGAACGACACCATGCTTAAATTTACCTATAAAGAGCCGTAAAGTGACACATAATTACCTGTCTAAATGTTCCTCCATACGTAGGGTAATTATTTGTAAGAAATTTGAAACGTTTCACATTGCAATTCGTGTAAAATCGTGAGAGCCTGCCGACGCGCACGTGTTGTTGACAGTTTAGAAAGGGATGGTCAGAAATTCTACTCCACAACCTTCTCCCCCTATATGGTCTTCGCTTCTTCCACAATGTAATCATTCTATTCCTCAGCCATGGATCCGCAGCCGGGTAGGGAATCAAAATACGCTTACCGGTCCAGAATAATCAACGTCGACGAACTCAAAAAGCTCCAGCTTGACGAGTGGGCGAGCTTTGACCAGTTGATCGTTGATGGTATAGGCCAGTTGCGTCGCCGTCTAAGCGTTTGGGTCCGTGTATGCGGGGCACATTTAGTGCACCAACTCTAACAATTTTATGCAGATCTGTCATAGCAATTGAAAAACTCTGCTAAGTAAACCACATTTTACTTTACTGCGTGCTAATTCAGTTTTCAGAAAGTTACTTGTAGGTAATAAAATTTAAGCGTTATATGAAAAATTGGTGATCTGTGTTTAACAAGGTAGTGCAGCGATATGAGTCAGGTGATGTTGAAAATTTATATATAACATAAAATTTTGGCCATTTTGCCGTCTACCTACCAAAAGTTATTCAGATTGGTGGAAATTTTACGAAGTTCTGACAAAAACAATTTTGCACAGTTTTTTTTTAGACACGGTGTATACTATTACTACTACTACGACTACAACAACAGCAACAACAACAACAGCTACAACAACAAGAATGAATGGCCTAGCTGCCCTAGCAGACATCCATGCGATAACAAATGAAAGCGTGGGCTAAAGAGAGTAAATGGATCTTCTGATGGCTCTCAGGCGCTTCATGTGATAGAAGCGTGAGCGCGTCAGATGCAAGGGTGCTCGGAGAACGAGGTCAGACTTAAGAAACTGCCGTTTAGTTACAAACTAGAACAGTTGGGTCTTAGAAGAGCAAAGGACAAGTCGGTTATCCGAAATTCATGAGCGCAGATCATGTTGATGATGATGATGATGATGCTGTCCATCCTCATTTCTGAGGGTCGGAGACCAGAGATAACGACAGCAGCTTCCTCCATTCCTCTCTGTCCTGCGCCCGTCTAACACAGTCCACAGGTGGTAATCCGGTCCAGTCACAGACATCGTCCATCCAACGCCTCCTTGGTCTTCCCCGTGCTCTGGTACCCTCAATTCGTCCTTGTATTAGCAGTGTCGATATGTTGTCTGCCCTCATCAGGTGTCCGAAGTATCGCAGTTTCCTTTTCTGCACCCTCTCCAGCAGTCTCTGTTTCGGCCGCAGCTCCGCTAAAATCGAGGCATTTGTTCTGTGTTCCCTCCAGTCGACCTGCATCATTCTTCTATACGTCATCATCTCAAATGCCGTCAATCTTCTTCTATCCGCCGCCTTCAGAGTCCATGCCTCACTTCCATACAATGCCACTGACCACACCATCGCCTCCATAACCCTCCTCTTCAGTGCATTTCCGACCGAACGATCTTTCCACAGGCAGTCCAGTGACCCCATCGCCGTCCGAGCCATCCCCAATCTAGCCCTGATTTCTCGGCTTCCGTCTCCAGTGTCATCTATCAACGCTCCCAGGTAGCGGAAAGCCTCAACCTGTTCTAGAGGTTCCCCATTGCAGGTGATCTGAATTGTTTCTCTCGTTTTGGATACTACCATAACTGAGAAAGTTTTTTTTTGATCATGTTAGATAAAGTAAATCAATCAATCTTACCAGTGTAGGCTATAGTGTGTGACGACAAAGCCAGACCGCCTTCTCGTTGCGACCTTGAAATATGAACTTAAAACATAAAAATGTGGAGAAAGCAGAAAACCGCAACCTTGTGGTGATATTTAAAAAATCGAAAGCGAAAACGATTTAAGAACGTTAACGTACCGATCAAGTAGCAGCTCGTGCAGGTACCACTATCTTAATACCGGCGTGTAAGCGTATTGACCTTTATGATATTCGAGGCTGCGTGTATTACATGTGCCTATGCAAACTTTTCTTACCTGTGCTTTTCTAAGTATACATGTAACTGGCGTGCATGTTATTACCTAGTAATATGACCGATAAAGTGTTTTTAATGACGTCAAAGTTGAAAGGAATAAAGTCAGTTTGTAGTGGAAGTCGTGGCCATTATCTTCTGAGGATCCTCTTCACAAAAAGATTGGCCACAACGCAGACTATGATTGCTTAATGGCCTGTCTGGTATTCTAGGCTTGAAACAAACGCCTATCGCTTCTAGGCGGTTGCTATTGGTGGGATGTACACTGTCGTTGCATTTGGCGGTTTGCATCGAAGACTTATAGGCATAGCTGTCTAGAGAAGCACACGTTGAGATCAGTTAGATAGCAATACGCCTTACTCAATACACATATTATACACTTAGGCCTGTCGTCCGCACTGCGTTGCGATAATAGGCTACTCATTCTTAAATTGTGCAGAGCTGTGCTTCTTTGAGTAGGCTAATGCACAGGTGACTGTGAATGAGAATTACAAGAAAGCGCTGGCAGTTATTAAAACTATAGCCTACCATCATTTTTACCCTTTCTTTTAGAAAACGTGTCGTATGTCGTGACGCCATTTTATTTATCAAGTTAAAATTTTAAAAACCTTTTCTAATGACCTACATTTTGATAATAATAACAATTTCCGTTCATTTTTCAAAACGCCACAACGCAGTAGGCTATGATTACATGAAACAATCTTAACATAAATCTTAACTATTAACAGAACAGATAGCCTGCAATACATGGCGTTAATAGCAGCCTGCAAAGCACGTCTATTCCACGGGGGCCTTAGATTAGATCTCCGCTGATCTCCATGTCAGTTTTGAACAGCCCTGTGCTCAGCTGAGCATGCAAATTCAGAGGACCGACACGTGCTATGAGCATTGGCCTATGTGCACGCGCAATGCCGTCTAGTGCAATCGAAAGCGAAAGCTCTATTTCGAGGCAGCGGACCATTGTTAACCTATTGTCATATCGCGTTTATACCAAATTCCATGTAGGCTACAATGGCATAACCGGTTAGTCAATCGTATATCTCAACACTTGTAATCACCTATATTGTTGTTATTATGTAGCCACCTAGTAATTGAGTTTTACTTCGCTGCCTCTTGGGCTACCTAAATCAGTTTGGACTTGGAAGTATAGGCTAATTTTCAGTTAGCAGACGGGGAGAGTTGGTATCGATACAGATGTGCTGGAAGATCAGCAAAGACGGAGGAAGCATGTCAAGTAGGGCAGCTTAGTATGAGCAATAAACTCGCTGAGAAAACCAAATACAAATTTTAAAAAAAGACATAGAACGTCTGCTGCGCGAAGTTAGATAGATCTATATTTTGCCGCGCGTGCACTCATCAAACATTTTGAACTCCATCACATAACAGCCATCATAAAGATCAACAGCTATATCACCCTAATCTCCATGTTTTTTAAGGCATGCGATACGGTTCGGCACTCTACCCTTGCCGTGAAGCTCTCCAACCTACATATCCAGAACAGCGCTACAACTGGCCTGTCCTAAAAGACCGGAAATATGTTACCAGAGTAACCAGACTTGAAGAGCTGACATCAAGTGCTGCATAATTATATTAATGCCAGCTCGATCTAGCGAACCAGGGTCGACAAGCCACCAATGAATGAATGTATGTATGTACATGTATGTACACCGTGTCTCAATAAAACCTGTGCAAAATTGTTTCTGTCAGAACTTCGTCAAATATTCACCAATTTTAATAACTTTTGGTAGGTAGATGGGAAAATGGCTGAAATTTTATGCTATATATAAATTTCCCACCTCACCTGACTCATATCACCGCACTACCTTGATGATGATGATGATGATGATGGTTCTCTGCCCGAAGGCAGGTTCATTGGCTTTACGTCCCTGGGTATAAGATGAGTGAGGTGGTTTCCCGTTGCCATTCCCACAGACAATGATGGGTAAGCAATTTGCCCAAGGTCGCTCCGCAGGAGCTTGCGCCCATGCGTCCCACACGTGCTAGCCTGAGATATCTAAATCTCTGAATGTCAACTCCCAGCCCGGGGACTGAACCGCTTGAACCGCAGTACGTTGCAACCAACAGACGTATGCCGCTCTCGTCTACCGGTGTAGCTAACTAGGCCAGTTCGCACTACCTTGTTAAACACAAATGTATCAATTTTTTATATAGGCCTAACGCTTAAATTTTAGCAATTAAACTGACTGCCCTGAAATCCATTTAATCGAGACGGATGTCAAAGTAAATGGGCCCATGGAGCATACTATAGCGACAACCTTCTCGCCCGGAAGCTACGGCCAGACATAGGCTACTCCGGATATCCCAGGGCGAGTTTTTTGTCTTTCAACAGGATGGCACCCCGGAGCTTCGAGCACGCGACCCCGTCTCTTTCCTGGAGCGAGAGACCCCCGACTTCATCCTTCCAACACTGTGGCCGCCGAATTCACCGAACCTTAACCCAGTCAACTATAGCATATATGTAGTGTATTGCAGGAGAGGGTTTATCGCTCCAGTATAGCCAACGTCGACGAACTCAAAACGCACCTGGTTGACGAGTTGCGTTGAATCAAAAGGGTTGTCTGTAACAGAGGCGGATCCAGGGGCACATCCGACCATGGCCGCCATTTAGAGATTGCTTTATTTTTGACCAGCTATTCTGGCTCGGAAAGTTGACGTGGCCCTTCATGAGTAGTTTCGTAGGTCCCTCTCCACGCCCCACGAGGTCCGTAAAAAAGTCAACTATTTTGGCGGATAAAATGGTTTCTTTTTCTTGGAAATTCGCCAAATGACTGACTTAAAAAGGTCATCAGATTTTTCGGTGACCAAGACAAAATTTCCCCCCTGTCCCAAGACCAAACATTTTGACCCCCCTTCGAAAATTTCTGTATCCGCCTCTGGCCCGTAAGAGTATAGTCCAAACGAGGTTCGAGTTCGGTTTAGGAAGCCTATCACGCGATTCCGTTTGCAGGATAGGCCTATGCGTCTGCCACTACGGCCTTGATTTTTTATGCCATTGGATGTTATTTTTGTTTAGCGTTCCTGTGCGCAGGACACATCCGGCATTGCTCTCTTCCGTTAACTCTGGCTCATGCTCAGGATGATTGATCTACAAGATAACCGGACCAATGTATAATTATGCCCAATTATACGCCAACGCTGTACGCAGATACATATCGCTGCCGCTAAGGTCATACACTCTCAACTGCAGCTCCGGTTCGATGAATATATTAAGTCTAAACGTGCAATCGTGTTGCAGACTTTAAGAATGAAGTCCTTTGATGTGATATTCAGCTGTTTAATTAAGCTTAGATAAAGAGACGAAAAACCGTTTCGTTTTAGGAACCAGGTTGCGTGTGATGCGTAGTCAGACTCATGTCTCGAGTGGATACCGTTGGTTGGTATGGTTGAGCTATGCAACCTTAATATTATAAACAGGATAATTATCATAATCATCGTGATCACCATAAATCATCATCGTCATCATCATCGTCATCGTCGTCGTTCTCATCATAATCATCATCGTCGTGCACCTCTTGCCGTAGTTTCTACAATACGCTTCCAGTCGCACTTGCTCTGGACTCGTCTTCAGGCCATCTGGAGTTCGAAGTCAACATTCAGCTGAATTCAGATCGTTGTATCATCATGGTCTATTACTTACAATGGATTCAATCCTAGATTAGTAGTGAATACATGCATGCCATTGCGTTGTGTGTTGGCTTAAGTGTACATCCAGTGGAAAATAACTGTACATAAAATACTTACCCAAATAGTTAAAATGAACTTCTTAAGTAGACATATACTGAATACTGATAGCTTTCGAGCATCAGTATTTACGCTGAAACAGACGGCTTTGTAAACCAACAAAGAAGTAGCTTACAGCCGGAGCTATATAAACTGTGCGATTACAATTAGTATCTGACTTCATGAATTTCATTCTTCAGATCCATTGACAGCATGACCTTAAAGCACACAGATCGAATCCATCCAGACTTGGATTACATGAAGTTCCGACGTCGCTTGTTCGCCCGAAGAGAGTTGCACTGGCGTCTGCTAAGCGGAAGTCTCTTCGAGAGACCTCTACTCTATGTTCTCACAGATCCCACGGACATAGACGATCTTGTCTGGCCATCCGACATCTGTGCAGTAGTTCCACAGAGTCAACAGTCTTCTTACTTGAACCATTTTCGAGGTACTATTCTTACAATCTACACGAAGGGAGTCCACGTCGGATTTGCTAAGCTGAGGACTGCAGACGCCAGTGGGCTTGTGTTTTACGAGAAACGTCGTAGACCAGCCAATTCTATTTCTAAGGGAGACAATTGGACTAAAATTTCAAAAGGACCTTCAGAGAAGAAGTGCATAGAGTGGTCATCAGATTTAGGGTTAAATCGTATCTACGACACGCTCTGCAGATACGACGAATGCTGGAGAGGCGTTCGAGAGGTATCGATCGATCGAGTCGAGGCTATTTACTGTTCGTCTTGGCCAGCAGAGGCCGCCGAGTGGATAACTCGGGAGAGGAAGAGCGGATGGCCTTCCAGAGATGTCATTGGTAAGATTGTCGGATTCGGATGTCACTTGGTGGCAAAACCTCATCAGAGCACTCCAGGTGATGGCACTCAATGGAGATTTTCTTTCTCACAAGCAGAAGTGATTCTAATTAATGGTTGGACAGATGTCCAGAAATACATCTACCATGTGCTTAGGTTGATCAAGAGCGAAGTAGTTAACTCATGCGGAGGAGAAGAGAAAACTGTTCTCTGTACCTACTTCTTCAAGACCTTGATGCTTTGGGCGTGCGAGGAGAAACCTCTGGAGTTTTGGACGGATGAGAAACTGGAGACATCTGTTGGTGAATTACTGTGCCAGATGATTGAATGGTTGATCGAAAGATGCTGTCCGAACTATTTCATTTCAGATAATAATATGATTGATTATCTGCCGAAGGATGACTACTTATCTAATGAGATTTCTTCGCTACTGCATTATAAAGAGCACTGCATTCGTGCATTGCTCTCAAATACACCAAAGGCTTATCCTCGAACAGAATTTCATGTTAATGTTCCAAATAGAGCTCTACATCATATCTATACGCATATGATCTTTAGCAACATCGTGAATCCGTTACAGCCACGAATGGTCGGACGTTTAATGAATGAGTTAACTGCTTCAATGGACTTCATGCCAGTTCTGAAAACCTTGCATTCGGGTATAACTCACCACTTGCAACTGATGAACTACAGACATGGAAGGAACTTGGAAAAGACTGACGAATGCGGACTGTTATCATCTGCTCTCGATTCCTTCGCATTAGCGGTTGAGGCAATCGATCCTGGCCATTCACGTACGTTACTGTCTCTTTGTGACTCGTTGATAACTAACGCAGAGAAGTTGACTTTTATCAACAGACGAACTAATTCAACAGATTCAATTCAACTGAAAAGGGTCAATGGCATCGAATTAGAGGAGGAGAAGGACAGACTTCATGTAAATGATTGGAAATTGCACATTCTTCGCACAGTTATCGAGACGCTCATGCAGAAATCAGCGGACGCTCTAACCATTCCATCGTATTTCATCAGTGCAGCGTATCGAGCTAATTTCTTCTACACTGGTTTGCGTGACTATCATCTGGCTGTTCGCCAATGCGACGAGGCCTGCGCCCTGCTCGACTCTCAGGAGAGAGACGTCATTAAGGACATAACAAGACCAGTATTTTATTTTATGCTGACGAACGAGTGGTCGGTGATGTTTGACGAAAACATTCAGACCGTGCTTGGGTTCACGGCGCTCTTTCGATTCGTCTTCAACGATTGCAACCAAAGCACAAAAGGAATGATGGAGGCTACTCGTATTGGCAACACAACGGTCGTTCGACTGTGTGCCATGAAATTCCTTTGCTACATCAGACGCCAATGCTTGAGACTGCTTGGGAAACCATGGACGGTTTGGACACCGCTTCGGCCATGCAATCTGTACAAAATTCCGAAACGGACGATGTTTGCTGAAAATCACATTGATATATTCTCGAAAATTTTCCTAAACGCAGCCCTCCACATCATCTAGGTGCGTGCTTAGATTTATTATCACATATCGTTCGTTCATGCAAAGTCTGCGACGCTCTGAATGCTTAGCTAATGCTTAAGACTAGGCCTACGTTCCACATTGCATTTCAATGAAACATCAGACGCATTTGAATCTAATCATGATCATATCAGCCTCTATTGCTTGGGGTAGCAACGATCCACCGGGATGTTGGAGAAATTGCCATTAGGAGCAGGAGATTTGTCTGGTTGGTCAGGCCTCGTTTTCGGGATATTATTCTGTTCCCTCTCGCTACATGTGGGTAGGCCTACTGTGTCTACGCTTGTTCTGTCCATTGTATACTCTCGTGTCGGGACTTAGTAATCGCGACTGCCACTCGATGCCAGTAAGTTATGTAACTATTTAACTTAAGTTCTATTCATGTGATAGAAACCGTTGCACTCTTGTTCTTGAACGTTTGCATTAAAAACTTATTCGTGATATTATTATTATTATTATTATTATTATTATTATTATTATTATTATTATTAGAATATTATTACATATAGTTACAATTTAGTTTTTACATATAAATTTTAGTTTGTTTAGGGTGGCCGGTCCATGGCCCCGGGTAATCCAGACAAGGTGCCCTGGAAGGCAACGGCGTTGTAGCGCTGGATAGTGATTGAAATGCTTTGGAAAAGAAAACCCGTTTCTCGTATATCTCCAGATAATTTCGACAGCCGGCGTCCAATCTCGGACACAAAGGCGAGGCCCTCATTGTTGATTGGCCCCATTGTTTCCACGGCTAAGGGGACGAAGACGTATGTTTTCTGAAGGTCTAAGTACTTTGAAATTTTCCTTGTGGCGGCTTTCTCTGCTGCTCTCCCAGCTTCAGTCGCGTTCTCGTGGACGTACGAGGCGGCCACCGTGTCCACCACGGTTGCGTCCCAAATCAACGCCCTCCCGTTGCTCCAAAGGATGAGAGTCTGGCCGTCCGGTCTTTTCCCGTCCAACCTCGTGAGGCCCGACGGCTCCTTGATTGCCGGAGTACCAGCTCTATTTAAACCTCGGTAAACAAGGTCGTTGATGGTGCCATGTCTTGCCTGACGACCGAAACCAAGGGAGCATGAAAGACCATGCGAGCCTCTTGCAGATACAGGAGCACCACAAACACACGTGTGCGGCTCACAAATGGCCGCGCCAAGTCGGAGACCTACCGCGACTCTCAGAGCCTCGTCGCTCAATCCGAGGTCGAACGCGGTGAGTGGAAGGGCGTATAGCCAGTCAGAAGCGTGTGTCGCCATTGAAGCCTTTAGACGTGCCCGATCGTATGGGTCTTGAAGTCTTGATTCGATGGAAAGCACGGTATTAAGCAGCAGCGGTTTGTCCAGTAGTGACTGCTTGTGACCTGGAAACTCCGTTGGTTCTCCAGTCTCAGTAATCCGCATCCAGTCGGACCGCGCAGAATCGGATGATTCGTCGTTAAAGTTCCAGGCCGCTCCCAAGATGAGAGACTGGATGGAGAGGGTGCCAGCGGCAGAAGCCAAAAAGGCTGGAAGTGCCAACGAAGACACCCTCCTAACTCCCAGTCCCCCTAATCTGATTGGAAGAGAGGCCTGCATCCATTGGTCGTCGGTCAAAGTAATGTTAAATATCCGTTCTAGACCTCCCCTTAGCAGCTCATCGTATTCCTGCAATCGAGGGTGGTCGTGACAAGGGGTGCATCTTAAAAGGTGCATCAGCGTAGACGAGCCAAGCGAGCATCTCAAGATCAAGAGAGCGTCCTGCTTGGCGACGAGTTGCAACCTGTCGATCGAGGCCCTGAGGTCGGTCACGCATCTGTCAAGCGCCGATAGAAGGGCCGACGACGACGTAAGCGGAGCACCAAGAAGCATGGCCTCCGTGGGATCGACGTGGGCGAATTGTCGCATTGTGCCTCGATTGGTATTGTTGAGATCGAAGTCGACCGCGATGATCTCGCACTTAGTGCGGTTGAGAGTGAGGCCCAGACGCGTGCAGCCTTCCTCGATCGAATCCACGTCAGTCTCCACTATCTCTGGGTTCCCGCCAAGGGTGAGGTCGTCGAGGTATCCAAAAGCCAAGGGCGATACCAAGCGGGTTAGTATTGAATGGAGCGGCAGACAGAACAGTAGAGGTCCCAATGGATCGCCCTGTTGCGACCCTTCCTGCGAAAGTATATTAAACTTGCCGAATTGTAGAGATGTCGTCTCGGCGTAGGCGAGGTGGCAATATGCGGCCAATTCAGGGATGATTTCATCAACCGACGCCAGCATGGAATCACGGTGTAAGCTGTTGAATGCGTTCGAGATGTCAAGCTTGACCAATACTGACTGTGGGCCCATGTTTTTCAAAAATCATCTGGCGGCATGGGACGCAGCCTCGCAGCCTCCTGGTACTCCCACCCCAAGTTGTTTAGGGGTTAGGTACGGTGTGACGCGCGGAATGGCGAACGCGTTGGCGCATTTAGAAGCGAGTCTACGCCAGACATATCCAATGGCTATCGGTCTTAGGCCGCCACATTTCTTGCGAAGCGCGAAAAGAGTTCCTCCAAAAAGGATGGAACGAAACTCTTGGGGACAAGTGCCAGCCAGAAGTAGGTTGATGAATGCGGTCGTCGCTCTCAGTAACCCAGGACCTGAATCCGGATCGCTCAAGAGCTCCGCGACGTGTTGAGGACGCAGGCCATCCGGACCGCCCGACGAGCCCATGGGGAAAGACCGTATTGATGATCGTATCTCCAGCTCAGTGGCCTGGAACGGCGCGCTTGATGACGAGCAGACGATGGCTGGGCGGTCAGGCGGTGGTGCCGGTGCTTTTTCCGTAGAATTTCAAACGTTTCTTCGTTAATCGGCGCAGGAATGTCGTCTGAGCAGAGGGTACGGGCCGCAGCACTGATGTTACCATCTTCCATCTTGGCGGCCACCGCCGAAGCTAGCGCCCGCCTCCCATCCACGTCCGGAGTTTTGCGTCTGACATTAGTTTCCACGTCTGGATCGAATAGGTTTTCGGCGAGAGTCGACCATCTCAAATGAAAGTCATCAACGCGCTTCTTGATGACAGATGTTAGGTTGCGGTGCCGACCTCCTCTCAATGGCACTTCCAAAATTCCTGCTCCGAAGGTGAAGAGGCGTCGCCATCCTTCATTGGCCATTGGGTTCGCCAGTATGGATTCCAACACATCTGTAAGGAGGCGACCCGCCCCAGATCTTGCGCCCTTTGGGATATGTCTCAGAAGACCCCTTGAGAGGCAGGGGTGCTGCATTGGACTTGGGGGCCTCGTAGCCAGTGCATCCGGGACGTCAATCGGCCGATTTTGCGTAATCACGTTAGACTCGGGGTCTGCTTGCGTTGCGGCGGTCACCGAGCCAGAAGGTCCCATGGGTCCAGTGGTACCAGTAGACAAGGGCGGCCGATGCGAACCCAAGCATGGGTTAACTCTGGGCCCATGTTGGTGGACCATGCCATCCTTGTTGTGAATTAGACGGATTGTGTGGCACACGCTACAGGTTCCTTGAACCTTCTTCGGCTTTACACTGGATGTGATTGTATCGGACAGAAAAACCATTTGCGAAAGCGTAAAGTGTGAGAAATTTATCACGATGACAATAAACAGTATTTGAAATGCAAGGAGATGAGCGGTTTTGCAACGTTGCTAGGCAGCACGCATTATGACGTCATCGGATGGTAACCGTTGAACTGATGCATGACATGAAGTTAAATTCCGGATTTAAGTTGCACCGATCGTGAGATTTAACTTTATAATATTGAAAAAACCTGACTTTGACACAAGAAAGTGTGAAGATATAATTAATCCTGGTATCAATAGAAAACCGAAGATCTAAAAATCAAGACTTAACGAGCACGCGTTATTCCAGCATGCTTCAAAAGACTCGGAGAGAAAAATCCTTCGACTGATTCGCTGCGCTACGTCATATATTATTATTATTTTATTATTATTATTATTATAACACACATTTATTTTTTTTCCAAAGACAATGACAGAGTCATTTAGAGGCTAATGTCTATGCTCCTTTTGAACATTAGGTAAAGTAGTCATTCAGACCAAGACTTCCAGGTGTCTTGACTGTTTGAGTCAGTGGTTCCTAAAATCGACACAGAGTTTCCGATTTGCAGGGCGACTGATAGGCGCTGGAGCAGATGGCTGGTCTCACGCTGGTCACCTTTGGCTGCTGAGATCTTTCGTCCTAGTTCCTGTACAAATTGAAGAGAATCTCCATCCCAACTTCCTCCAGTTTCGACTGCAATAGGGACGAAATGATGCGATCTTGCAATGTCTACATATTTGCTTTCCTTGTTACGGGCTGCTCTTTCCGCCGCGGCACCTGCATTTTCTGATGTTAAATGCCTGTACGATGTTGCAAATGTATCTGGTACCGTAACATCCCACGCCAGGCAAAGACCTCTGTGCCAGGGAATAATGGTTACTCCATCTGGCCTTTTGCCATCAGATCGGGAAAGACCATTCGGCTCCTTTATGGCTGGTATTTTGGCTCTTACGAATGCGCGCCAAAGAACGTCATTGATCATCCCATGACGTTGCTGCCTTCCAGCTCCTTTGTTGCAAGATAATCCATGCAGACCATTCTGTTCGACAACGACACCACATTTGCATGTGTGCGTTTCGCACAACGCAGTGCCAAGTCGAATACCGGCTGCAATTCGTAACGCGTCTCCCGACATTCGTAATCCGGCTGCTGTTATCGGAAGTGCATGAAGCCAGTCTCCTGAGTGTGGCGATTGCACAGCTAACAAGCGGGCCTTGGCGGAAGAATCAGTAGTTCTTTCAGATAGGTCTTCAAGTGCATGCGTGATAATTGCACTGTCCCATTCTCTTTGTGCACGGGCCTTCTGCTCTGTTGGAGGAAGTGCGTTCGATCTCAATGACCACGAATTGAAAGCCTCCTCAACTAATGGGTCCATAAGCGTCACACCGACATCGTGTAGAATTTTGTCTTGAAGGCTTCGCGTGCCAGCGGCTGATGCCAAAAAGGCGGAAGTTGCCAGCATAACGGCACTACGAATGCCCAGACCACCATTCCTCACAGGTAGAGATGCCTGGATCCACTGATCGTCGCTCATGTGAATATTGAGAAGGCTGCATAGACCAGTTCTCAACGCGTCGTCAAAGTTGTGTAGCAATCCTTCGCTCAGAAAGCAGGCTGATGTTCTTAGCGTATACATATATAATAGCTTTGGGATGCTTAAACTGCTCCTCAACAGAGTGAATGAATCGTGTGGATGTAATGTTTCCAGTCTTGTAATAACTTTCTCCAGATCATACGTCATTATTATTATTATTATTATTATTATTATTATTATTATTATTATTATTATTATTATTATTAGTAGTAGTAGTAGTAGTAGTAGTAGTAGTAGTAGTAGTAGTAGTAGTAGTAGTAGTAGTAGTAGTAATCGTAATCGTAATCGTAATCTCCTAATTTCTAAAGCGCCACTGGAAAGCCAAGTGCGGGGCACCGGCTTATTCACGAGCGCTGCGTTGTGTTAGGAGGGTTGTCCGTGAGAGTAGTCCGTGGTGGTCCGGGTCGAGTTACCATAGGATCAGGATCAAATGCGTTGAGTCAAAAGGGTTGTCCGTAAGAGTAGTCCATGGTGGTCCGGGTCGAGGTACCGTATGATCAGAGGTGTGGAACAGCTACTAAGGTGGGTGTCGTCTGAGCCGGGAATTGGAGGGTGGGGGATCAGATGAAACAGGATAAGAGTTCTTGAACAGGAGTGTCTTTAATTTCGAGTGAAAGGCCCGAGGTGTGATGGATAGAGGAGCCTGAGGAAGATGATGGTGTGTGATTTGTAATGATGGGGGAGGGACTGAAAAGGATCGGAGCTCAGCAGGCAGATCATTCCAAAGGCGTGGTGCTGAGTTGGATATGGCTCGGTTGGAGAACTTGAGATGACTTGTGACCGGCGGTCGAGAGAGTGTAAGGCAGGCGGATGATCGGGTAGAGCGGGTAGGCTGGATGGTGAACAGTTCGCGAAGATATCTGGGCTGGGAGCATTGTAAGGAGTTGTATGTTAAGGAGAGAACTTTGTAGTGAATTCGCTCTGGGATTTTCAACCAGTGAAGAGACTTGAGGATGGGAGTGATGTGATGATGTCTGGGTGTTCTGGTGACGGCTCTAGCAAGAGAATTTTGTATGAGTTGGAGGCGCTTAAGTTGTGTGGCATCAAGGTTTAAGAATAGAGAATTGCAATAATCAAGCTTTGAGTGGACGATGGAGGTAGCAATGGTGGAAGCAGTTTTGAAATCAAGCATGGGTCGGATGCGTCGGAGGTCCCGGATGTGCATGAAGCAGGAGCGCGATAGATTAGAGATGTGGTTAGAGAAGGAGAGGTGTGAATCAAACATTACACCAAGATTGCGGACCGGAGCATCAGAGGTGAAGGTAATAGATGAAGAGTTAGTCGATAGGTGTATTGAGGGGTCAGGGATTTTCTTGATTTGGCCAGGAAGGCCTAGAATAATGAACTCTGTTTTGGAGGGGTTGAGGCAGAGGAGGTTGGACGACATCCATTGAGAGATCAGATTGACCACATTGAGAAGTTCAGCAATGGAGGTGGAGAAAGAGCCTGGGGAAAAGGATATGAAGAGTAGTAGTAGTAGTAGTAGTAGTATATTAGTAGTGGTAGTAGCAGTAGTAGTAGCACTAGTAGTAGTAGTAGTAGTAGTAGTAGTAGTAGTAGTAGTAGTAGTAGTAGTAGTAGTAGTAGTAGTAGTAGTAGTAGTACTACTACTATCATTATTAAAATAATTGTTATTATTATTTTTATTACAATTTTTTGCTGAATGTCTGGAAATTCATGCCTCATCCTCCGCTACATTTGTAGAAGTTCCACGGAATTAAATAGCGTTGTAGCGTTGAAGACAGAGAATCCTTCTTGTATAATTATTATGATATTAATCTTCACTGGTCAACGTGGTTTCCTCTCCTGCTGGCGACCGGGTCTATCCTCCGCCAATCTTACGCTGATGAACTTCAAGCGTACGTCCGCTATTCGGCGGGGCAGTTGTCCATCTCTGCGATGGAAACAGTAAGCCAAGAAGCCATTGAAAACCTGCAGGCGTGGATGTCATCACACCGTTCCATCTCCCAACAATAATTATACAATATATACATGTAGATGCTTATCTACGCTTATTCTTAGGTGCTTATCTGCGCTTATTCTTAGGTGCTGTTTCTATGCTTATTCTTAGGTGCTTATCTACGCTTATTTTAGGTGCTTATCTACGCTTATTTTAGGTGCTTATCTACGCTTATTTTAGGTGCTTATCTACGCTTATTCTTAGGTGCTTATCTGCGCTTATTCTTAGGTGCTGTTTCTATGCTTATTCTTAGGTGCTTATCTATGCTTATTCTTAGGTGCTTATCTACGCTTATTTTAGGTGCTTATCTACGCTTATTTTAGGTGCTTATCTACGCTTATTCTTAGGTGCTTATCTGCGCTTATTCTTAGGTGCTGTTTCTATGCTTATTCTTAGGTGCTTATCTACGCTTATTTTAGGTGCTTATCTACGCTTATTTTAGGTGCTTATCTGCGCTTATTCTTAGGTGCTGTTTCTATGCTTATTTTAGGTGCTTATCTGCGCTTATTCTTAGGTGCTGTTTCTATGCTTATTCTTAGGTGCTTATCTACGCTTATTTTAGGTGCTTATCTACGCTTATTTTAGGTGCTTATCTGCGCTTATTCTTAGGTGCTGTTTCTATGCTTATTCTTAGGTGCTTATCTACGCTTGTTCTTAGGTGCTGTATCTACGCTAATTCGTAGGTGCTTATTTATTCATTTGGAGTCTCGTGTCTGTACTTAATAATCGTGACTCGCAAGCAAGTCGAGTCGGCTAAGTTATGTAATCATTTACCTTATGTTCTATATTATGCGATGTTGGAATTAATGCCTTCGACCTTATGAACTTGCTTAATATTAATGTGACGACTCTATAGATGAGTCGCAGATAGTTCACAGGATCTTGCGTCTACAGGTCCGGTTCTGGTTATTGACTTTATTGCAGGATACGATACGATGTGTAAACAAATTATGATTATGTAACTGAACGCGACAAATGATGTAATACCAGCGCTCGATTGAAACAGATCCTGAAACTCTAGCATGACTACATCCGTCAACTCTTTATAGGACGTTCATTAGTTCACAGTGAGCCCACCACTGTTGACCTCTGATCGTCAGTGTATTGTATTGCTTAATCATAAAATATATGCTCCTAATTACCTCCAATGACGGTCTTTACCGTGAAGGTAGCCTAGTAGGCCCCTACTTGTGCTTTGACGGTTCTTTCTAGATGACAGCCTATTATAGACCTGTCTCCTATTGTAGCTTACCACAACATAGCGTATACCATAACATGACGATATTATTAGGCTACAAATGATGACCTTTACTTGCCCCGACGTAGATAGACGACAGGCGGTCACAGACCTTATTGTAAGTGTAGGCTAACCATTTCTCTTTAAAAAAAGTGATTGATTTGTTGAGTCATTATTATTATTGTTAATTAGCGGTGTCGCCCTGTTCTGCTATAATAGGTCGAGTCAACAACACAAAAGAACAGCGAGTCTCAGCACAGAGTAGGCATAAACAGAACTTAAAGGACCTCGCTATATATTTAGGACTGCGTTATTTTTCCTATTGACAATATTAGGTTCATTTAGTAATTTAATAAAGTTTTTAGATTTATTGGCATAATTTAATAGACCTACGTCTAACCAGTGATAAGCTCGTCTTTGTTCGCTGTCCTCGTTTTGGCACCACTTCCGTGACTTTCATCCTACTCACCAGAAGCTTGTATCATTCTGTATCTGTATCATTCAGTTATGCGTAAGTAATTATTATACCTCAATGGCCTGAAGTGGATGTTTTCATTATCACTAGTAGGCCTATTTACAAAGCTGCATTTAGCCTATATCTGACACGCACAGCCTACCGACATGGACGGATCCAGTGGGGGGGGGGGGGGGGCGCAAAAACGGTCATCAGATTCTTTGACCAAAGATCAACGAAATTTTCCCGACCCAAGGTAAAAAATGTTGGGCCCCCTTCGAAAATATCTGTATCCGCCCCTGCCTTCCGCTACCGTAGGCGAACATAGAAGTCAATGCTCTGAATTGAGATTAGTTGTGTTTAGGCTACTCTATGATTATCATAGTATACCAATCACCACCATCGCCTGCCTCAGACTCCTCTATCCATCACCCCTCAGGATTTCCACTCGGAACCAAAGTCTTACCGCCTTCAGGGTTTTACCCCGACACTTACAATATTATTCTCGATCTGCTCGACACCCGCTTTAACATTTGCTCTGAGCGTCTGGAACCGAGCTCGGATCTCCTCTGTACCACCCTAAGGGAGCCTAGTGCCTCTGACTTCGACGCAGCGCTCGTGAATAAGCTGATGCCCTGCGCTTGACTTTTCGAGTAGCGATTATGGCAATTGAGATTACGATTACGATTACGTGGGTCTCCGCGTATAATCTCAGTGCGAAACGCGACCAGTGTTGACAACTGCAATTTGTTATCGTCCTCCTTACAAAGCACACTACACCACCGCGCACCACGAGTGAACACACGCCTCGACGGTACAGCTGCAGTTATATTTTCAGAGCAATTATTGTGAGTGAAAAAGGATTTGCTAAAGGTCCCTACACAGTAACCTGGCCTAACCGCCTCGGACTAGGGTTGAAGGATGGATTGATGGATGGACGGATTGCTGGATGGGTGGATAGACGGGCGGATGGACGGACGGATGTTTATGGATAATTGGATGTATAGTTGTAGGTGAGTTGGATGGATGTGCAGATAGAGAGACAGAGAAAGAGAGGCAAAGTAAGACAAGCAGCGACAAACAGAAACAGACAGGCAGACAAGTGCGAAGTTTCGCACTTCTCTCCGTGTCACCGGTGCAGGCCGGTCGCTCTAGCTAATCAGCCATCGTGCCTCAACTTATGCCAGTCGATGTTGTTTTCACACACTTAAAATAAACACTGCAAAGCAGGCTATGATATCTAAAGCGTCTGAAAAACGACTTAATTAGACTCCCCTCAGTCTACCTAGGTCTACCCCGATTCGATCGTAGCCTATTTTCAATCGTACCTAATGGAAATCTAATGCGGATCTAATGCGGCGTGAGACCGCAATGTCATCGTTGCTAATCGTTGCTATGCTGGCTTTGTGCTTATTGCAGGCCTACGCTATGCATATAGGCTGTGTGCACATTCATATTCAGCCCATAGCATAATTTTCAGTCAAGAGTTTTCACGGACTGACAGGTGGTCTTCATGTGAGTCCTCTGCATGATGTCTAATGAAAACGTATAATTTAAAGCTTCTCAAGCCACCACTGAGTATGGAAATAAAGAGACTGTAAGTAAGTTGAAATACTTTGAGATCGCTTGCCATCGAAAAACGCTTCGATGATCAGCATTCTTTCGAACGAATAGCATTAGGCGTCTAAATAAATTACGTCAAATCATTATAGAATTCAGGAAATGGCACAGTTGTGGCATAGGCCTACTGTAATAGCTGTACTCGAGTTTGCACAGGTCAGTGTGTTTGAATCGCGATTATTTTTGTAGCCTAACTCGTGCGTTGTTGTCACAATGTCATGTCGAAATCAAATTAATATAAGCTAGGTCGTTCAGCACCGCATTTTTGTTAAATGCATAAGTTAAACTTTGAAACAAAAGGAAGCTCTTAAAGCAAGAACATTCGCACTGCATACTCTAGACACGGAACCATGGATTTATCCATGCCGTCGTTGTTAGCCAAATCTTTGAGTTATAGGCGTAGGAGACGGGGGTCCAGAGGGGGTAATGCCCCCGCCCCCAATTTCGGGCAAGTCATGTGTTTTTGGGCAAGAAGGCCCGGATAAATATTAAACAAACTAGGCCTAGGCCTATACTTGAAGTTCAGCGCTCATTGTCACACCACATTATTTCCCAGTTCCAATTTGCCCGATTCGAGTTAGGTATACGCTATTAGCTCGCAGTCACCATGGACACGGTAGCATTTTTTAAATAATGGCGAAAATCGCTGAAAATTCACGGGCTGAAATTTGCCAGAAATTCGCGGGAATTTACAGCATTCAAGCCATCTGTTACAGATCACGGAATTCAGGGTTTTAATGGCATCGGAAAATTCTACTAGCGATGGAGCAAGATAGACACGTTAAAATTGAACGTGCAGCTATAGGCCAACAACGGTCCGTTATTGAGACTTTTAGCAGGCTCAAGCAGGGCCGATGAGAGAAAATCCTGGCCCCTAGGCAGAGCTTTCACGGGTCCCTAAACTAAGTTAAGGCTAGGCCTGTATGAAGATAAAATTCAGAAACAAATTTAAAATAATGAAAGTTCGGACACGACTTACGATGTAATGGCGGCAACCGCCGGCAAGTGACCCACTTTTATTATAGTTTGTATACTTAGGCCTAGTTGGGTGTATTGAATCTCTTACTATCGCCTCTTCTTTAATACTTCCAAGACTCAATTCATCTGGTTAGCTACCTCCAGCAGCTCCAGAAGCTCGATATTGTTCTGCTCTCTGTAAGATTTCTAGATCGCTTTATAGATGATTAAATACGATACCAGTACAGAACAAAACAATATACAAATGCAAATTTGTTTAGTTGTTCATTTGAAGCATAAACTGATTGTGGTTAGTGTAAGAAATACTATATTTTAAAATGCATCCATTAACTTTGCACATGGGCCTAAAAGTACACAGCCTGGACCCTAAAAGTAACCCGGCCCGGGTATTTGTCCCTCTGCCCTATCTTTTTCCTTGGGTTTGGGGGCATGAACAGAAACTTTGCTTTTGTAAAGAGACATAATTATAGGCATAATTAGCGAACGACGTCGATTAACCCGGATTTATTTTTTCGGGCAGAAGCAAAATTTTGCCCCCCCCCCACTGCAGAAATTTCCCCTACGCCTATGCCTTGAGCTCAAATGTAATCATAATAGCCTACACGGTGAGTGAAAACAAATTATGTCCTCTGACACCAGGGCCCACGTAATTTATTTAACTGAATCAGCAATCAGTTTAATCATATTAATGAAATTTAGGTGGGCCATAATAGTTCATCGGATATCAAGCCGTGTTCTTGCATAATTATGTCTCGCATACTCGTTGGTGGGTTTGTATTTCAGCCGAGACTGTAAATGCATGTTAAGTCAACCGTGCAAAACATTTGCGTTTGCACGAATTTAACAGCACCTACAATCGTCTCCGTATGGTAGCCGCCACGTGTTTCTGGACAACTTTTAACGAAGAGACGGGATCCGAATTTCCATTTCTCCTGCAAACATTCAGGACTGGACTGTAATATGAAAAGAAAATGATGGATGTTATCGTATCGAGCACAGTGCTTCAAATACGCAGGTTTTATAAAATAGACGGCCAATGAATAATTTGCCATTCTTCGACCAGCTTAACACTGTGAAGCGCGCGTCAGTATTGCTCATAGTAATTGCCAATAGATTTGGGATCTCCTGATTAAACGACAGTAGGCTTAAAAGTCATCGTCAACTTCCTACTTCGCGAAATGTGAGCGCTTGGCTTCCAATACAAAGTTGATCTATTTACTTAATAAACAATGAGTTGCGAAGATGACTCAGAAGACATGAGAGAATTTGTTTGCAATCTTCTTCACGTTCAGAAAACTCACAGCCTGCTTTTCTGTGGAAGCACTTTCGAAATGCCGGCGCAATATGTCCTGACAAATATGAGTGATGTTGATGTCATGTATTCTGAATTAGACATTTGTGCTCTACCCGCCGACTGCAACCAAACGCCAAAAGGATTCCAGGGAAAATTGTTAACGATTCAAATAGACGCATCGCACCCTGGCTTCGCCAGACTCTATTATGCAAGTCGTCCCCCGTTTAAACATTCCAAAAGCGGTCCTGCTTCAACATTGAAAGCATTTGATGCAGATTCTAACACTGGAAGTGTATCGAAAATTCTTTTTCAGGTTGAAGGAAGACTTAGTCGTTTGGCAGTGGACAGAGTGTACGCAATATGTTGTCCATGTTGGCCATCAGAGGCTGACGAATGGATATCGCGAGAAAGAAAATTCGGATGGCCTTCAAAGTACGTCGTAGAAAGAATTGCTAAACGCGGATACCACTTTGTTGCCAAGTCTCCACACCTCAACTCCTCCGATTCTACGTTGTGGAGACTGTCGTTTTCTCTAGCGGAAACAATACTAGTTCACTCTTGGACCGATGTTCAGAAGTATGTTTATCATTTATTGAAATTAATTAAAAATCAAGTTTTAAAAGATGTCGGAGAAGATTGCAAAACCATTTTTTGCACTTATTTTCTCAAAACGCTGATGTTTTGGGCTTGTGAGGAGATGGGACCAGAATTCTGGAAAGATGAGAATCTGGAGAATTCTATCGTATGTCTTTTGTGTCTTTTGATCGAATGGCTGATAGAAAAGCGTTGTCCGAATTACTTCATTCCTAGTAACAACATGCTCTGTGGATTAAGAGATGAGATTAATCTAAATAAAGTTATTGAATTACTATACAGGTATTGTGAAAACAGAATCATACAGCGAATGATATTGACGAACAAAAAAGCATATCCTAAACAAAAATTCAAGATTGCAACGTCGAATAAATTGTTATTGCTCCTTCATTCGTTGCAAGTACGAGAGTCTTATGATCATCCACTCGAACCAGACATGAATTCATACTTTTTCGAGGGTTTAACTAGAAAAGATTCTCTTTTCTGGTCCCACTGGATCAGCCTTTACAAGGCAATCAAGATTCATCTTCGGTTGATGTCCGTATTAAAGAGCAGTGAAACTATATTAGACTCTTCAAGTTACATGAATTTGGCATTTGATTATTTCATGCATTCATTTGCATCAGTTGATGAAACGTATTCTTATACAACCGTTTGTTTAGGTGAATCATTCTATGAAAATTTAGCATATGTCAGTGAGAATATGAAACGTGATTCAAAATCCAGTGACCATAATGAATCCGACGACGTGAAGAACGACAGATTCGAATCCTCTGTCAAATATGACCAACGCGTGTGTTGCTATAGACGCAAAGACGGAGCAAGTCAAAAAATCATTGAAAGACTAAACTCTTCTCAAACATCGCCACTTACGCCTATTATAATCCAGGCTGTGATTGGGGAGGTTGCAAAAAATCTGGAGAAGCCATGCTTTCTAGCCAGTGCTGCTTTCCTTGCGAATTTTTGTCACACAGCACTCAGCGTGTTCGATCGTGGAATGGCGACCACTGTCTTTGAAAACACGTTTGAAAAAGTGCTAAATTCAAATAAAAATATTGTCATATCTGAGAGACTATATCCGATTGCAATAACGCGAAAATTGTCTCCTTTGTTTGACGAGCATTTCCAGACTGTTCTAGGTTTTCTGACTCTGTGTCATTCGATAACAGAATCTTCGGAGAGCAGTTCAGTCCTGGCTCGAATATGTCCTGGTCAGTTGTTGAAATATCTCAGCGTTCAGTTTGGACGACATGAGTGTCTTTCGAATGAAAGTCGCTTTCGTGATTTCCGTTGCGATCATGAATTTTATCTCTCGTTCGACCGTCATGAGCCGTTGTCAGAGACGTTCATGAACATAGTGCTTCGGTTAAGTACAATATCTAAAAGAACTGGCTGAATGCAGAGTCAGGCTAGTTTCTTCATCTTTCTGAAGGAATTCACCATTGGTATTCAATTTTCTATAAATGTGGCCATTTGGCATTAACGGAAATTTTCTGTTATCAGTGCACTTTTAAGCCTATTGTAGGCACATAGGCTATAGGATCTTGTCAGATGTTTTTTTCTTACAGGAAGTTTTATTATGGATGCAGAAGATCATGTCATGCCGGCAGTGACAACAATCTTGTAGTCGACATCTAAAGTAGTGAACAACCTTGTAGGCCTAATGGACATAATGTTTATGTTTTTAGTTAAGACTTCATCATGTGTATTTTCAGATTGTAAATACTTAGGCCTACATGATACTTGCCTATCTACCATCTTGAATCTGAAAGCGTGCATGGGTACATTAATTGTAGCTCTACCAGTGGGACTTCTAATCCCTTCTGGGTTTCCGGTTGTAACCAACTGTTTTGCATATATACTTCGCAAAAGTGAACAATCTTGTAGACCTAATGGACATCTTCAAGCTCTTTCAGTTCTGTTACCGTTTTGAGTTTTGGAGTTCTACAATCTACAGTTTTACTTTTATTTTACAATAATTTCAATGAACTGGTAAAAGCTTGTTCGCGTTTCAATAAGAGTAGCGTACCTTATTCTATATCTACACTTGACTAATTTAACGCTGCAAATTGTTATAGACCCTATGACCAATCGTCCATATGATTAATAGACCATATATGACCAGCAGACCCTATGACCAATCGTACATAATGTTCAAAAGGTGCTATAGGGGGTATAACCAATTATTGTCCGTATGATCAATAGACTGATTCTCAAAAGCTGTTTAGTGACCCTTAAAGAAGCTTGCACATAGGTGCTCACAGCCCACTGAGCCAAAGCAAAACAGAAAGGACTTGAGTTGAAAAAATCCACAAGTAGCCAATAATGGGTGAGTGACCGTGAGTCCATAATAATTATCAACGAGGAAGAAACAATGTTCACAGAAAGAAATTATTCATACATAGTCCATGTAAAGCAAAGTCTATGCAATCACTACCTTAAAAAAATAATTACTTCGTGTCAAGTCCAATTCAATAGATATCGCAAAATAGGCCTGGCCTACCGAGTGGCGGTGGCGGACTGGTGTGCGATTGGAAGGTTCAAGGGCGGATACAGAAATTTTCGAAGGGGGCCAAAATTTTGGGTCTTGTTGGTGTAAAAAAATTTTGGGGCCGCCGAAAAAACTGACGACCTTTCCTTTTTTTTAGTCGTCAGCTAATTTTCCGGGGAAAGATATACCATTTCAACCGCCGAAAAAAACTGATGACTTTTTTTAGTCGTCGGCCAATTTTCCGGAAAAAATACTTATTGAAACCAAATGGGGGGGGGGCACGTCCCATGCAATTTTAAAATGGGGGGCCATGGCCGGATTGGCCCCCCTGGATCCGCCCTTGGGAAGGTTGATGAATGGCGTAGCATTCTGTAGGCCTGTATTGATGACAGTTCGAAGACTTCGCCTGTGAATAATCAATGCGTCGTTTCGGGTACTGCTCCGTTGTCGTCAGATGGTGCGGACATCATAACGGTTCGACCAGTTAGAACTATGATATTGATATTATCCCTCCTAAACAATCGGACTCAATCCCTCACCGTCTCCCCTGCCGAGCCGGTGACACTAAACGGAGTATCTCCCCTGAAAGCTATCCGGGTGGGGGTGGGTTGAATTAACCTATCCACCCGAATGGAATTAACCGGTCTGTACTATCCGGGGGATAAACCATTTTATCCCCTTTTTTGAAAAATGCGCATAGTAATTTTTTATGCCGTAATCAAAATTTAAAGTGACTTTAATTTATTGTTTTAAGTGTCCTAAGCAATGCTCAGATAAAGGCAACTCGAATTTATTTAGTGACACTGAGTGTTCTTAAGTGTTTTAAATATTTTAAGTGCTCTAAAACAGGACAAAACAAATTATATAGTATGAATAAACATACCTGTTCATTGTTCAAAACAAAGCAGATGAAAATTAATTTGCCAAAAAAATGCAAGCGAAAGCGGTTTTTTCGACTTTTTTAATTTGGGGGGATATAATTAATACGGGAGATACTCTATTTCGTGACACCGGCCTTCCACTCTAAGGCCGGACTTGTCTCTCCTCACGTGGGTTTGGCTCATTTCTGACACTCCTTCGTTTTTCACTTGGCTCGTTATTCGCTGTTCTCTGATCCAGCTTTATTAACCCTGCCCTCATCTGTCACAGTTAGTCCTGTGTATCTCATCTTTCAACTCTTCCTATGTTCGTCCAACATGTGCGGCCTTATTCGCCCTCACAGGTCGCGGGTGACGGGGGCTGGGGGATGGAAGAAAGGCGATTTCACTGGTTGTATAAATTATAACGCACACGCTCTGCTTCGTGTCAGACGATAGTCCGTGGTAAATGGCTCATGGGTCACAGACTATAGATATATAATTATATATAAATTTTATATACATAACTTTAAGCTACTGACTCGTGCATAGGCCTATATATATACATATAAATATGTACATGTAGCCCTATAATAATATAGGCCTAATTTATACTGAAATGGAGGACATAACCTGTATGTCTTTTGAGTATTAATAATTATTATCCAGAGGTCTTTGCCTGGACTGACAGTGCCTCAGTTTACGCCACTGCGCCCCACAATGGGCAATGGACTTTGTTCAAGGTCCCTACACAATAATCGTCTCCCACGAGGGTCGAGCCCGTGCTCTCCCGCGTTTTCTGTTCTAGGTCGTGGATTTACTCAGTGGAATTCTTTGCCCACCGAGCTAACTTCGCTGCTTACTGTGAATCATTAAAACCCATAAAACTGTATTTAATTGAGTCACTGCGTGTATAACGTTGGCCTACCGATAATTTATGGTGAACGGTTGGTATACATAATTCATCAGATCTGGTATGTTACGCTGTTTTGTAGGATTAGACCTATGCACTTGTTCTTTCTGCACATTCGCAGTTTTACTTCTTCTCTGTTCTGATTCATGTTTTAATGATTAGTGTCATCGTATACATTAAAAATAGAAATGGAAAAGGGGCGACTCTGCTAGCGAAGAGATAATTATGGTTCCTTTAAGGTTTACCATTTGACACCATGCATGTGCTGTTACTCATATTTGTTTGGTCATCAATAAAGATTATGAATTGAATTGAAACGAACTGAATGAAGTCGACCGCTCCAACCAATCGACTCACGTTGTGCCAGTCATGGGCGGAGAGTTAGGGGGGCAGTCGATGTTCTTTTCGCCTCTTGCAAAACAAACTATGCAAAGTAGTATAGACGGTAGTCATCTAAAGCGTCTGAAGAACGATTTAATTGGCTTCCCATTCTTCATATTCCGATCCTATCCTATTTTCGATCGAATCGGATATAATGAAAATCTGCGTCAGACCGCATTGTCGATGTTGCTATGCAGGGCTGTTTTTAAGGAATTTTTAGAACTGCACATCCTTTTCTTTCCGTTCCCACCCTCCATGGTAAATTACTTCCAATCGCAAGACAATGACGGTTTTTTGCTAGTCTTAGCTGTACAGAAGTGCTTCTACAACTGCACAAATCCATTTAGAACTGCACATTTTGTGTACAACTGCATTCACGTTAAAAAAAGCCCTGTTACTATGCCGGCTTTATGCTTATTGTGCCTATTGTGCCTATTGTATGCATAGGCTGTGTGCAAATTTGCATGACGTCCTTGGCATGATTTTCAGTCAAAAACTAGTTCTCACGGACCGCCAGGTGATCTTCATGTGAGTTCATTGCATGGTGTGTAATAAATACGTATTATTTGAAGCTTCTCGAGCTATGGAGATCACGAGATCGCAAGTAGAAACCTATGAGATCGCTTGCCATAACAAACGCATCGCTGATCAACCTCTTTATCATGAACAGCATTAGGGGCAAAAATGAATTAGGTCAGGTTAACATGTCATATAGGCTACAGCTGCAAGAAATGGTACAATGGTGGTCATTGCATAGAGCTACTGTATTGTTATGTCCGAGTCGGGTTTCAGCAGGTCAGTGTGTTGTAAAAATCGCAACTACGCTCATTGCATCCTGGTATACCTAGCTCGTGCATTGCTGTCACAAGTTGAAATCAAATAGAGGATAGGCCTATAGCCCACAGGTCGTTCAAAAATAATAAAACTTATAACCTACTGTATACGGTGAGTCAAAACAAATTATATGTTCCCGCAAGGGCCCACGTAATTTCTTGCAACTAAGTCAGACATTAGTTTAAGTCAATGAAATTTTAGGTAGGACACATGTAGATCATCGGATGTTAAGTCATGTTCTTGCATAATTAATTAATTATGTCTCGCTTATTCGTTGGTAGGCGTATATTTCAGCCGAGACCGCTCCTGTAACGCATGTCAAGTCAACTGTATATGGAACACTTGCGTTTCAACGAATTTAACAGCACGTATACCTTCGTATGGTAGCAGCCGAGTGTTTAACTGTTTATGGACAGCTAATAACGAACTGTCGGGATCCGAATTTTCATTTCTCTTGCAAACATTCAGGACTCGACTAGGCTATATGAAAAGAAACTGGATGTAATCGTAACGGGCACAGAGCTTCGAATATGCAGACTTTGTGTCATCGACGGATAATGAACTTGTCATTCTTCGACCAGCTTAACACAGTGAAGCGAGCGTCAGTATTGCTCATAGTAGTCCGAGTTGCCAATAGATTTGGCGTTTCCTGATTAAACGTCCGTAATAGTTTTTGTCAGCTGCCTACTTGGCAAAATGAAGTGCTTGGCTTGCATTGCAGAAAGTCTAACTATATTTTTACTTAATGAAAAATGAGTCGCGACGATGATCAAGAAGACATGAGAGAATTCATTCTCAATCTTCTACACGGTCGGAAAACTCACGGCTTGCTTCTTTGTGGAAGCGCTTTCGAAATGCCGGCTCAGTATTTTCTGAAGAATATGAGTGATATTGATGTCATGTATTTTCAATCAGATATTTGTGCTCTACCCGTCAATAGCTCCCAACCGCCAAAAGAATTCCAGGGAAAGATTTTAACGATTCAAATCGACGCGTCGCACCCTGGCTTTGCAAGACTCTTTGATGCAAATCATTCGCCAATTAGGCCTAAGCATTCTAAAAGCGGTCCTGCTTCAACAAAAGCATTTGATGCAGATTCTGACACTGGAAGAGTATCGAAAATTCTCTTCCAGGTTGAAGGCAGACTTAGTCGTTTTGAAGTGGACAGAGTGTACGCCATTTGTTGTCCATGTTGGCCACCAGAAGTTGATGAATGGATATCGCGAGAAAGAAAATTCGAATGGCCTTCAAAGAACGTCGTAGAAAGAATAGCTAAACGCGGATACCACTTTGTTGCCAAGTCTCCACACCTCAACTCCTCCGATTCTACGTTGTGGAGACTGTCGTTTTCTCTAGCGGAAACAATATTAGTTCACTCTTGGACCGATGTTCAGAAGTATGTTTATCATTTATTGAAATTAATTAAAAATCAAGTTTTAAAAGATGTCGGAGAAGATTGCAAAACCATTTTTTGCACTTATTTTCTCAAAACGCTGATGTTTTGGGCTTGTGAGGAAATGGGACCAGAATTCTGGAAAAACGAAAATCTGCAGAATTCTGTTGTTAGTCTATTGTGTCTACTGATTGAATGGTTGATTGAAAAGCGTTGTCCGAATTACTTCATTCCCGAAAATAACATGCTATGTGGATTAAGAGATGAGATTAATCTAAATAAAGTTATTGAATTACTACACAAGTATTGCGAAAACAGGATTATACTTCAAATGATATCGACAAACGAAAAAGCATATCCTAAACAAAAATTCAACATTGCGGTGCCAAATAAATTGTTGATTCTCGTCCATTCATTTCAAGTACGAGAGTCTTATGAACATCCACTCGAACCAGACATGAATTCATATATGTTCGAGGGTTTAACTAGAAAAGATTCACTTTTCTGGTCCCACTGGATCAGCCTTCACAAGGCAATCAAGATTCACCTTCGATTGATGTCCGTATTAAAGAGCAGTGAGACTCTAACTGACTCTGCAAGTGACATCAATTTGGCTTTTGATTATTTCATGCATTCATTTGAATCAGTTGATGAAACGTATTCCGATACAACCGTCTGTTTAGGCGAATCCTTCTATGAAAATTTAGCATCTGTCAGTGAGAAAATAAAACGCAATTCAAAATCCAGTGAACATCATGAATCCGACGACGTAAAGAATGACCTGTGTGAATCCTCTGTCAAATGTCAACCCCGCGTGCTTTGCTATACACGCAAAGACGAAAAAGGAAAGAAAATCTTTGAAAGACTAAACTCTTCCAAAATATCGTCACTTACGCCTATTATAATCCAGGCTGTCATCGAGGAAGTTGCGAAAACTCTGGAGAAGCCATGCTTTGTAGTCAGCGCTGCTTTGCTTGCGAATTTTTGTCGTACAGCACTTAGCGTATTCAACCGTAGAATGGCGACCACTGTCTTTGAAAGCACGTTTGAAAAAGTGCTAAATTCAAAGGGAAATATTGTCATATCTGAGAGACTATATCCGATTGCAATAACGAGAAAATTGCCTCCTTTGTTTGACGAGCATTTCCAGACTGTTCTAGGTTTTCTGACTCTGTGTCATTCCATAACTGAATCTTCGGAGAGCAGTTCAGTACTGGTTCGAATATGTCCTGGTCAGTTGTTGAGATATCTCAGCGTTCAGTTTGGACGCCTTGAGCGCCTTCTGCATGAGAGTCGCTTTGGTGATTTTCGTTGCGATCATGAATTTGATCTCTCGTTCGACCGTCATGAGCCGTTGTCAGAGAAGTTCATGAACATAGTGCTTCGCTTAAGTACGATATCTAAACGAACTGGCTGAATGTAGAGACTGGCTAATTTGCTAATCTTTTTAAAGGAATTCACCTTTGGTATTCAATTTTCTTTATAATTATGTGGTCATTTGGTATAAACGTAAATTTTCTGTATTCAGTGCACTATTTAGGCCTATAGTAGGCCTATAGGCCTATGTAGAATCTTGTCAGATACATTTCTCACAGATTTTTTTTTATTATGGATGCAGAAGATCGTGTCATGTTGGCAGTGACAACAAACGGGAAACCGACATCTTCACATATATATATGCGTGCCTTGACTTACGTATCATTCAAGTAGTGAACAATCTTGTAGTGGACATCTTCAAACTCTTTCTGATACCGTCTTAATTTTTTAGAATTCCGCAGATTTACGTATTTTACATTCTATTAAATGATCTGGTAAATGCTTGTTCGTGTTTCAATAAGAGTAGGCCTACCTTATGGTATTCTATAACTATAGGCCTACTTATGATCAATCGTATATAATATCACTAAAAGACCCTATGACAATAGACCCTATGACCAATCGTCCATAATGACCAAAAGGGCTATGACCAATAGCCCCTTTGCCCAATTTTCCACATCACCAATAACCAATTGTCCATAGGCTATGACCAATAGTCCTATTACCAATATCCTATGACCAATCGTCCTATGACCAATGGTCCAAATTCCGTATAAATCTACACGAGACGGGTCAATATAATTATGGAGAAATCTTCAACTGAATTTTGCTGGAACGGTTCTTTCACAAGTGATTGTTTGTGCAACAGCCATAGTTAAGGGTCGGTTGCCATGCAAAGATGGACCACGTTCAGAAAGTGGCTATGAAGCAGCTTTATCTCTAGACAGTGGCGTAGTTTCATGCATCCTTACAAAATTTACTATGGATTAATCATAATGAATGCGTCATGGGAACGGGATTTTATCTTCCCGTTGTCCAATAAGCCAAGTGACGAACTTATGGCTATGCAAGATGATTGCAATTTGTTTTTCTTCATTTTCACAAAAACTGAAACAACTTCATTAGCTCATTGAAATTAGAGGTTGGACTGCAGCACTCACTTCCTTAGTCTATAATACTGCACCAGCTCTTTAGAATGGACTCTCAGAAGACCTCCGCCAGTTTGCTCATCACCTGTCTTGCCTCTAAATCTAAGGGTTCTAGCCTGTGTGAATCTGTAGCATTGTCAAGGAGTCAAGGCATCACAGAGGGTGCAGTCTAATATATACCTGAGGCTATTGGTTTATATCTTCATGAGTTTTTATTAACAATCTGTATCTTAGTCTGCTAAACTAGCTTTAGAGACCATAGGTTCAACATCGACCAAACTTGAGTGTGATGGCTGAAAGAAATGCAGGCTCTACATGTATATATAAGGCTATACCCGGATAACGCTTTTAGCCGACTAACATGCTCCGATTCTGAACAGCGTTACATGACATTGTATTGGCAATATTGCTTGTGTTCCTTTCTTTGGAACTTGCCAACTACAGAGCAAATACTTCAGCTGAAGTGCGTTTGTAGACTTCTAAACGACGTCAGAGTCGTGACTTACAGCCAAAACGTAGTAGAGCACTAAAAGGGTCGTATGTAAATGTAAGCAGAAGATTCCGCGGGTGTAATAGAGGAAGAAGACCCGGATGTTGTTGGTGGGATATGGGGTAAGCAGAGCGGCAGTTGGGTGTATCGGTGTGGTCAGGATTCTCACGTCAACTTCATCGTTTACTCCGACGTACAAGAATCTCAAAATTTGTGGGGCACTTGGGGGATGGTGTAGTGGGTATGTTCGTCGTCTTGCAGCCGATAGGGTTGCAGGTTCGAATCCACCTCAAGTCGCCGGGCAGGGACCTTGGGCAAGTCCTTCACTCGCAATTGCTACGCGCTTCGGGGTGAACGATGCAGTGTCCGCTCTGTATTCGGGAGCGCCTCTGAGTAGCAAGACTGAAGGGGCGCTATAGCAAGCGCACACACAATAATTAATTTCCGCTCAGAATATAATTATTGGTAGTAAAGTCCTACTTTAAGCCCATGACGAAAAGAGTAGGCCTAGTTAACATTCCTCTTTCGCTTGAATGAAAGTTCGAATATCCATAATATAAATAAATAATTATATAATTATAATCCATTGACCAGTGCCATCTCTCTCCCTCTTTGCGCTTTTTGACATATCTTCCGCGTTTGATATGGCGGATCATGAGTTTTGCTTCAGGGATAGCAGTTACACCGTGGCCAGTCTGGTATTCGTCTCTTTGGTCTAAAACCCACCTCCCTGGTCTCTCACTGATGGTTGTCGTTGGAGGCTGCAGAACTGAATGGTTTGGGGTTAAGTTTGGTGTTCCACAGGGCTCGATTCTTAGCCTAAGTCGACCTTTACGTTATCTTTACTGCTGACATACCGCTTCTTAAAACTTAAAAGCAGAACAAATGGCCAACTTTATACAGATGACACCCGGGTTTTTGCACCCCATCTGATCAACTCTTCCTGGGTCGTTCCACTGATTATCTTGTCTGTGATCCTTGCATTTAATTATCGATTAACCTACTCCCCCTAGATCATAGATGCTACAAAGAATCAATAATCTTTTCGTATCGTCGAAATTTTAAATGCACAGGGGTACAGGTTTCTAGGTGTATTTATGCCAATATATTGTGCATTTGTGCATTTGTTTGTCACGAAAACAGACAATTTTGTGACAATATGCAAAGCCATGTCTAGTGCAGTATTTCTTATTTACATTGTTTTAAAATATATAATTCAATCATAATTTTAAAGTATGAATTTATACGTCAGGTGTTTTATTGTTTTTACAGTGACAGATGTTTTGTGTGTAAACCTAATCGACTACTATGAACTTAGCCGACCCCGTAGATCGTGCGATTCTTTTATGCATGTTCCATTATGTTGCCCTTCATGGCCGGTATGCACATGACAAGGCATAAGTTAATCTACGTATAGTGCCTATACCGACTTAACAATTCCCGACATAGCCATTGAAATTATCCGTATTCACGAGACAAAAAACCAAAGAACATAACTAATCTACACATTCCTTACACCCGACGATGCATGACGCTTGCTCTTCCCCCAATTCAATAGGTTATAGCCGAGCGCGCATGCGTGAAAGATATTTATATGCGATCATTGCCAGCGTGGGGTAAACAGATTCAGACCTAAAGACGGGCCTTAGGGAAATATCGACGGCTGCCTATTGTTCGCACTGTCCAGCTAAAGTCGGCCGTCTATTGTTCACAATGGGAGTAGCCGGCTAACTCCTACCTCGGAGTTGGAATAACGTTATACCTAGAATAGCTCGCTAAGCTCGAGCCATGTATACCGAATTAACACACTACTCCGGCATAGACGATATTTAAGCCAAATATAAGAGTTATACCCTTATGTGCATACGGGCTCTGCTGTGTTGCTGCCGATTACTTTATATTAAAACATCAACGGCATTCTTCGTTGCAAGATAAAGATTTCAAGAAAATGGCGTAGGTCTATAGGCTACTTATTACGATCCAACAATACTCAGTACTTTAACGAGTGTTCGTGTTAATGTCCTACCGTGTTACAATGTGTTTAATGTGTTCAACTCAGCCATTATAATGACAATATTTGACTGATTAGTCCATTCATTTGCATACGGTACAGCTATAAGTAGAAAGCTAGCAGTAGTAGTAGCAGCAGTAGTAGTAGTAGTAGTAGTGGTGGTGGTGGTGTTGGTGGTGGTGGTGGTGGTAGTGGTAGTAGTAGTAGTAGTAGTAGTAGTAGTAGTAGTAGTAGTAGTAGTAGTAGTAGTAGTAGTGGTGGTAGTGGTGGTGGTGGTGGTGGTGGTGGTGGTGATGGTGGTGGTGGTGGTGGTGGTGGTGGTGGTGGTGGTGGTGGTGGTAGTAGTAGTAGTAGTACTAGTAGTAGTAGTAGTAGTAGTAGTAGTAGTAGTAGTAGTAGTAGTAGTAGTAGTAGTAGTAGTAGTAGTAGTAGTAGTAGTAGTAGTAGTAGTAGTAGTAGTAGTAGTAGTAGTAGCAGTAGTAGTAGTAGTAGTGGTAGAGGTGGTATTGGTAGTGACAGTGGCAGTAGCAGTAGAAGTAGTAGTAGTAGTTGACCTGCTATAGACACAGCAGTGCAAGCACCTACATTGTGTCTGAAGCACCGCAATTTAGCGACGCTGCTGCAACATGTAAATGACGTGCTTGCCACAAGTTTCTCAGCGCTTACATAAAATTATCCGCAATGTTTTGAGGCCAGATGTTCATTTGCAATCAAAATAATGCTAACGCGCCGCACTCAGTATCGAACGCAAATATATGCACGCGACTCCGAAGTTATGAATTATTGAATTAAGGGTAGCCTATCCGATTGAATGAGAAAGCATAAAACCTGTAGCTGTACAGATAAACAGGAATACTTTTGCAGGAATTTGGTTGTCGCCGGAAGAAGATTTCAAAGACCTGCAACGAGAAACGTTCAGAAAAATGTTCAAATTTTCACTCGTATTCCTTTACCTTGGAATGATGTATTTAGCAGCAGACGTTCGAGGTTTTGGTTTTGTTGAGGTACTTAATGAAGATATCGATTCTGCAGTTAATTCCATTATGAACATCATCCTCGGACTTGACGCAATCCTCGAACGCAAGCGAAAGTGGCTACCTTCTCAGCATGGTTTGTATGACGGGTGAATTGATATGTCTAGCGATAAAAACTAGACCTGTACCGACTAGGCAATTAGCGTTTTTCTGCCGAATAAAAAACTATTCGGCCAAATACGAATGCAAATAGCTTACAAAATACTTGTAGGTCTACCAACAACATCCATCATTTCAAACGTAAGCAAAGTTCAGTTCAGTGAATTTAATATGCTTACAAAAACTAAAAGTACCCTAAACGGTTAATTGCATGTAATTTTTGCATCCTTCTATCAGCATAATATAGGGTGACACGAACGTTCGTTCACCATTTTCAAAATGCATTATCTCCGTAACGGCTTCACATTTCTTTATAATATTTTGTCAGTGTATGCAACATCAGTCAAGTGAAAGATACTTGTAGATATTTGATTATGATCCGGTCCGTTTTCGCCATTATTTCTAAGAAAATGTAAAGACGACCAGTTTTTGCGGAAAAAACTGCGTTCATCAAATTAACACAATAGCCTAAAGAAATTGTGAATACGCCAAGCCTCGTATACAAGCGTGACAAGACACTGCTGGTACCTATATGGGACATACACAGACGTAGGCTATTAGCGTACACTGCCGTACAGTGTCTCCTTTCTGCTTAATGACAGCACAAAATATTCTAAAGAAATATTAAGCTCTTACTGAGATAGCGCATTTTGAAAACGGTGAACGAACTTTCGTATCATCCTACATATTACAAATTCTATGTAGCAGTCGTATAATATATGCAGATGTCACGTGACCACTATTCGCAGCTTATGGAACCAAACGGAACAAAATTTCTTCAAAACATTCGGCTACATTAAAAAAGCACAAAATCGAAAAACTTGCTTTTGATTACCAGAAACACTTTTTCCAATATTTCTGTAGTCTTTATCAACTGCCTGCTATGAAATTAAGACAGTTTCACCTAAGATGTATTCTTTACAAAATAAATGGTTTAATTTTCCGCTGCTATTAGCCTATTAGCCCGAAATAGCGATGGTGTTGCAACCAACGCCTGTTGCAACCAACTCCCGATTCCCCTATTTATGCTATAGGTTCGGTTTATCTCTTGCAGTCATGCTTGCTCTTTAGTTTCCACCCCGGCTCACGCCAGGATTTCGTGTTAGGGAAGGGCAAAGGCTCAAAACTAAGAGGTAATACCGATTATCGACACTTAAATGTCGCAGACTTGTTTTTGGTGCATAGGTTAGGCCAGATTTTTTTAACGTGCAGTTGTACACAAAATGTGCAGTTTTAAATGGATTTGTGCAGTTGTAGAAGCACTTCTGTCGCATATTCTGTGCAGTTAAAACTAGCAAAAAAGGTCATTGTCATCCGATTGGAAGTAATTTACCATGGATGATCGAAAAAGAAAGAAGGAGTTGTGCAGTTCTAAAAATTCCTTAAAATCAGCCCTAGGTTACGCTATTTTAAGAGCAGGCAGTTGTTCTGCATTTAGCTTTTGTCCTCACAAACCTTAGTCAAGACTCAATTGTTGGAGTTGCTGAATAGTTGGTAATGAAATAATTACCCAAAGAAGAAGTGGGCAATGCAATCTATGGCAGCTTAGTAATTACATCGACACATGCTTCTTACAAAAACGTTGGAAACTTCACCTACCTAGGCAGCAACTTCACATTCGATTTGGATGGCGAAACAGAAGTCAGAACCCGCCTAGCAAGAGCATACACAGCCCTCAAATCGCTGGACAAAATATGGAGGAGCAGTACCATCAAGATGACAACAAAGATGAAGGTACTCAATACCACAATCTTCAGCACAGCGCTTTATGGCTGCGAGACATGGGTGTACACCGCCTCGATAAAAAGAAGGATCCTGGCATTTGAGAACAAATGCTACAGAAAGATTCTGAGAATAAAATGGACGCAGAAAATAACCAACGAAGAGATATTTCAGCGAGTGGACAGGGCAGAAACAATCTTACAAAAGGCTATGAGACGCAAATTAGGACTTTTCGGCCATATCGCCAGAATGACGGACGACAGAAAACTTAAAACTCTTGTTTTTGGAATAATGGACGGAAATAATAGGAGAGGCAGACCACATCGGGAATGGAAGGAGGACTTAGAGGACTGGTGTGATGACTCACTGCAAAAGCTGTTCCACCTGGCCCAGGACAGAGGTGGTTGGAAGAAGAAGACGAAGTTGACATTGGACACCTACGAGCATATGGCTCATGGTGAATGATGATGATGATGCTTCTTACATTTTAAACTGAATTTATGTTTTTTTAGTTGCATGCCCACCTGGTTTCACCTACCTGTCTTTGGCTGGCAGTTGTTACAAGGTGGTCTACGAAGGTCACAACTGGACTTCGGCTGCCGAGAGATGTGGTGCATTCGGTCGTGGATCTCAGTTGGTGGCCATCACAAGCGCCGCGGAAAACAACGTTCTGAAGACATTCCTCGAAACAGAACTTTCCGCAAGTGCGTATGCACTATATATATATATATATATATATATATATATATATATATATATATATATATATATTAGTGTGGCCCAAAATTACATGGGAAAAATATTTTGTTCAAAATATGCTGCTCCACAAGGCTGCCCTTGTTCCACTTGACTAGAAGACTTTGTGTTGAAAAAATTGAAGAGATCTGAGCATGTTTAGAGGTACCAATTTTTGAGAGCTTTTATATAGGTCGCACGTAAAATGTGCATCTGAAATTTTAACAGTTACATTATGAATTGACAGCAGCATTCATCTACACCAAGTTACCATCTTTCTAAATCATAATCAAGATGTCAACTGTATTTAAATAAATAAAGAATTAAAGGATAATGTACAAATAGAGGCTTGTTTCAAGTTCTTTGTGTTAGAAAACGGTTGAAGAATTAGAGGTAATTAAAAAAAATTTGCCTGCCAACTTATAAACAAAAGTTTTCACTTGCAATTTGCTTCTAATATGATTGGATTGTTCACTTATAATTGCTCTTTATGCTGCCAAGTTGGACAATTCAAGTGCTTTTTACAGTAATTTGTCGAGCACTTCTTGAAATGATATACGATTAATATTGGTTTTTGACTTTGTGGAATAATGGCTCAGATTATGCGACGAAAACCGCAGCTATCAAGGCATCATCCAGAAGCTCCCAACAGTTGGCTCTCAGGGATGTCTGTCAAGAACCTTCTTGGATCTAGACAGCCACAAATGGAAAAATCCTGAAGAATTTTATATTTCTTTAAGAAAATAGACTGAAAAATTTCCTGCATGGTAATTATTACCATCTGACTAAACCAGGCTTAATTCAAATTTTTTACAAATTTTACTGTCATACACAGTTTTATAGGAGTAAAGTCTCTGCTTTAAAATGACAAACTTTATTGAACTATCATTTTCCTGTCTACAGGTTGAGTCAAAACATAATTCAGCCATTCAAATTTAGATTCTGTGAAAAAACACATCTAAGGATTGCATGATATTTGGAATGCAAAATTCCTTACTAACCGTGTTCAGAATTGAGTAAAATTTGAAGAAGATAAACAGGCTGCATAATAAGCAAGATGGAAGTCTGTTTTGTTTAAATCATACCTCTTTCCTATGCTCACCTTATGCTAAGTATGGCTATTGATGGCGGAAAAATGGCAAATTTGAGGTAAGTCGTTGATTTATTAATACAATAGCCATTAACCACTAAATAATTATCAAAAATTGGTGAAAATAAAATCTCTTACAAATTATTATTCTAATGTCATTAAAATTTTAAAATAAATTTTTTTATATTTTCATCAAAATCTAAAAATGGGAGAAAAATGTAGCTTTATCACATGTTGGCCAAATGTAGAAAGTATGTGTTGCAACATAGGCTTAGTCAGGGGCTATCATGAAATGCCTGGACAGGAAATCCTTCGACCATGCATCACAATCTAATCGAGGTGCATATCACAAGGAGATCCCTTTTAAACTGTTTTACTTTCTTCCTACACAGAGTAAAAAAAATAGCCAAACGACTGCCTATCGAGCTTAAATCCGAAATTTGAAAATGATTAAGAACATCTAGGTACAAGTTTTCATGTTATATTTCATATTTCAATTTTTATAAGACTGTCATTGATTCTACATTTGCTTAATAGCTTTAATAGACTGATTTAATAAGCACTTTTTTGCAAAAATATCTGTTTAAAGCTGAAAATTGCACACCTTCTTAAAGTACAGTCGAAAAGCAATTTAAAAAAAATTTCGATGCTTAATTAAAATCTTGCAGAAAATTGGTACCAGTAAACATTGTTCAATTTTCTTCAAACTTGGCAAATAAATCATTAATAGCATATGGAACAAGGGCAGCCTTGTGGAGAATTGGATTTCCAAATTTTATATTTGTGGGCCACCCTAATATATATATATGCATGCATGCCTATTTGTTCAATATATTCAGGCACACAGTTTCAAATAGGCCTATCATTCGAGTTCTGCGGTTTCATAAGCTGTCTCGCATTTTAATACGACCAGGCCAGTAGGCCTATAGGCCTACCCTTAGAATTGTTCTTCCTCAAATACTGGTCTTGTAGAGGCATTCCGACGTAAACAGGACTTGTAGGTGCAAAGCGTCTTTATTTGAAGTAAGGCGGAATGCTTATAGTAGGCCTATAATGGGATAATTGGGATATTGGACACTTGCCTCCACTTAGAGCCTGAGACTATATCGTGTCCTATGCCTAGGCCTCTATGTAATTATACATAGACGGGTAAATCTTTCTGCAGGTTGATTGGTCATTTGGGAATCATTTGAATTTAAATTTATATTTGTATCCTATAACTTAGCAGCGATAGCAAGACATTTCTATAAAAATAACAGTAGGCCTACAACACTTAACTGACTTAATTCTCGCGACACAATAAATGAAATTGAGGTTGATTATACAGGGGATGTGAGTGGCACTCCGTGTGTACCGATTCAGCAACCTCATCTTGGCAGACTGTTTTGGACAAGCGGACAACGTCAGACGGAAGGCAGCTGTTCGACTCCCATCGTCTGGAAATCACCGAGTGAAGTGAATGAGAAGTTTGAGTTCGCTAACTGGTTGGAAGGCGAACCAAACTGCAGGGACAATGCGGAATTCTGCGTCGATATCTGGGCGAAGAAGGACTTCCTCTGGAACGACGCACCGTGCAACTTTAAGCTTTGTCCATTGTGCGAATACAACCCTTAGCAGCTGCTGTTAACAAGTTCTCGCTGACTTTAATCGACAGAAAATAATTATGCGGTACTAATGAAAACTTAATTCAAAGTACAAAATGGAGAGATCATTGAACGTATTGACCTTTGACTGATCTCAGAATAATATTGTGAATCTAATAAAGTTCTTATTGAAGGCAATTCGTTTCTAATGTTTGAATGGAAAGTCGTTAAGCTTATTAGTTTAGCAACTTCAAGTAATCGGAAACTTTAAGGCAGACTTTTAAAATGATAATTGTTGAAACTGATAGTGTTTGGTACCTTGTTGAAACAGAGCTACGAAACTTATCACATGTGGACGAAGCTGGATATGGGTGTCATTGAAACAATGGGTGTCATTGAAATAATGGGTGTCATTGAAACAATGGGTGTCATTGAAACAATGGGTGTCATTGAAACAATGGGTGTCATTGGAATAACGCATGATGAAGGCAACTGCCATTATTTATGCACATCCGTGACCTTCCTCGATTGGTCCCCTACAGACCTACTCGATTAAATAAAACGGCTGTACATAGCCACTTCGATCGTTCATTCAAAATTCGACTACTATAATTTTTTCTTGCACCATATCACCTACACAGTCTACACTATAATTATATCTATCATCCATGTAGGCCTACGCACATGTAATTATGTATTAAATATTATTTTACACATAATATATATATATACAGGCAATATTTACATGTAGGCTATATGACAAGACCATGTGTGTTGAAAATGTCTTTCTGCTCAACTTTATTTTGATCATATTTATAGGTCTATATGCACGGCCATAGCTAGGAGGGGTTTTGGGTGCTTGACACCCCCTCCCAATGAAATGATGCATTTAATAACACATGATGTCAGAACTATAATCTGAATGAATTGACCGCCCATGTAGAACGCGCTGGGAGAGATCACGGCGTTTCACCGAAGCCCTTAGCTGCAGTCGATTCGGTTGCTTGTGGGTTGCTACGGTCGAGTAAACAACACTCGAAATAAAAAATCCTGTATACCGCTTTGCTGCTATGAAACAACCAATGCGTGGGTTCGTGCTATGAGGTGTAGTCAACTGTGAGTGTTCCCAAGCTGTAGTTAGACCACATCTACAGGGCGTGACAAAAATAGGCACGATCATGCATGCCTCGCCTGTTCGTAGGGCCATCTCTTATTTGCATCTGGCTGCGGTATGTCAGCAAGAACTCAATAAAACGAATATATATATATATATATATATATATATATATATATATATACGAGGAAAAAGCCAACGGTGGTTCCTCCATTTGATTTTCCGATAAAGACTGGTTATCTTAATGACCTACTTCAGAACTTTTTCATTGTGTGACCCGGATTTATATATTATATTATTATTCTAAGGGATGATCGTGGCTCTGGGCATCTGTCTGCTATGTCGGTAGGCCTTTTATCGTCGCTGCGCATGACTGTGGGCATAGGCCAGCTGGCCCTGTCAGGTGTCAGATGTCCTAGCCCGCCTATGTCAGCCAATACGCTGAGCCTGTTTCAATGCCTCCATGCTCTTTAACCAGAACCGAAGTAAACCAATTTCCGAGATGAGTTTCCTCCGTTCGTTGACAGATCCTATTCAATAATTATTCACTGGAGTCATCCCGTTATCATCACGCACATGCCGCCATCATTACATACAGTTTTTTTTATGGCAGATGCGCTTCACCGATAAGTAGCTATCACCATGGGCGGAGTTTGGCTTCCATTCTTGGAGGGGCTAAAGCCTTCTTGGGGGGCTAAACCAGGGAAAGATAAAATTTACACAGTTAAAAAATGAATTTGGGTCTTCTTGGGCTGGGGCTTAGTCCCCTAGCCCCTGATAAACTCCGCCCATGGCTATCACCGTTTACAACAGTGCTGTCCAACCTTTTTGGTACCGCGGGCCGCAGACGATATAATCTTAAAGCCGAGGGCCGCAACAGTAAATTCAAAAGCAATAGTTAAAATTTAGTGATAATTATTAATTAAATGTATTGACAATGATTATGGAATCATTCTCATGCAAAATGAATAATAATACACAATGGCATATATTTATATATATATATGCCATATATTATATATAGGCCTATGGCATATTATCAATGTCTTACAACGGTTCAGCACAAAAAAAGCATAGGGTGACCCAGTCACAGTTTTTCTTGCTCAGCTCCACTTTATGGCTGAACCGGTTTTCCAGCCTGCAGACGTCGAAGCCAGAGTCTTCGGTCTAAAGATCAGCCATAATCGTCGGTCGACAAAGATCCCAAAATATCGGCTTTAATTTGTCGGCTCTGGGGTCCCTAGGCCTATCGATTGTTTCTTCCAACCCTCATGACTAGAACTGGACTCTCTGTCGAAAGGCACGCATCGCTGCCACTTACATACATGGTTGAACTCTGCATGGAATGACTAGAAGTGAACGGTTTGTGATGATTTGCGAAGTATAGGCTACATACAGGAATAAAACCAGAAGTTGTGTTTCAGCCTCATGGAGAGACTACGGGAACATTACCCCCCACGAGTGGTGTAGAAAGAGGACATCAGTTGTCGGTTTGCATTCCTGGTAGCTGTCCAAACTCCGGAAATTGCTACAATATTATCGTTAAGAATAACGCAACCGTCGACCACTGATTTTTGTTCAAAACTTGATTTATTTTGGCACAAAGTTTTAAAAAATTTAGTGAGCTCGGCGGGCCACTTGAAATCACCCCGCGGGCCGCATGCGGCCCGCGGGCCGCACGTTGGACAGCACTGGTTTACAAGATCACAGATTACGAAGCCAGACTGCCAGAGTGCAAGAAGGGTAGCACGACACTTAATCCCGCGACACTTAATACCGCGACAGTTAGTGCCGGACACTTAATCCCGGCGACATTTAATCCCGCGTCATTTAATCCCGCGACAGTTAATCCCTGCGACATTTAATTCCAGCGACACATGACCACGCGACATTTGATACCGCGACACTTGGTGCCTATGCATACGTGAGTACGATTATTTGTACGACTGTTGTTGTCCACATGGCCAACTATAAATATAGGTTCGACTATTACATAAGCTTACACATAGGAAATTGGGTAGACCTACTACTTTGCTCAGCTGATCTGTTGTACACAGCTGTACATTCATTATACAGGATATTAAACAGGATTTGCGAAGTTCAGTCTACGACAGGGCAGTGAAATGGAGTCGAATTTCGGCTGAGGGAAAAGAACTGTTATACATGGAAATTACTGCAAAGGCTGAAAATTTTTAATCAATATCGAATAATCCTGTGAATAGGTATATTGCGTTATTGATTTTTATATGATAAGTTCAGAATTTACTTTCTTAATTTCTTTATTTCTTAAAAATATTTATTTCTTACTTTGCCGGTGTTAAGTGTCGCGGAATTAAATGTCGCTCGGATTAACTGTCGCGGGATTATGTGGTCGCGGGATTAAGTGTCGCCGGGATTAAATGTCGCCGGGATTAATTGTCGCGGGATTAAATGGTCGCGGGATTAAGTGTCGCCGGGATTAAATGTCGCCGGGATTAATTGTCGCGGGATTAAATGGTCGCGGGATTAAGTGTCGCGGGATTAAATGTCCGGTGCTAACTGTCGCGGTATTAAGTGTCGCGGGATTAAGTGTCATGGAACCGCAAGAAGGCAGCATGGTAAGGAACAGCAGAAATAATTAAATTTTCAAATCATCGTTGCTATGTTAATTATGGTCGCATTCGCCTGCAAGTTGAGCATTGCTACAATGCGTGTTCAAAGTCCGATCGTCATGGACTGCAAAGGATAATAATTATTATAATTCATTGCTTCAACCGACTGCTGAAACACAACGGAACAACGTCAGGTAACCTTAACCTCGCGCGACTGTATAGGCCTATGCACCAATAAGTAACCAATAAGTGGTTCATATTCCACTCATAACTTTCTTTCTTTCTCCTCCGTCAAGTATCCACCGACGATGAGGCTCTAACAAAACTTCTCCATTTCGGCCGGTCTCTTGCGAGTTCTATTGCCTTTCTTAGCTCCATTCTTTAATTTCGTGTTCATTTTGTTAGAGTTTCTTGGTCTCTTGCCAGGCGGTGACCAGTCCTCTCCTGGTAGGGTAAGGAGATCGTTGGGCCATTTTGGCCTCTTCCGGTCTGAGGTGTCCTTCCAACACCTGCCTCCTGCGTTGGCCAGCTGTTTCGGGGTTCCTGGTGAGCCTTTCCACCTCGCGAGACGCCCTAGGTGGTTCTTCAACCAAGGTCTTCGACCGAGGTCTTCACCACTGATGGCATAGCCCCACCAGGCTATCCCCTACTTGGCTGTTCACCGTCTCACCACGGTGAGGTGCAGGTAGGGCTTTGAGACGGTATCCACTCATAACTAACGGTATCCACTCATAACTATTCTGCAAGTATTTAAAATTTCTGTTAATAACATTAACAGGAATTTGTCAGTATTTGAAATTCCTGGTAATAATGTTTCAAGTAGCATCGTTATCCATATGCCAGTCTGCCATTCTCTGAGTGTTACGAAATAGCAAAGTCCTTGCATCCTCGTATGGATATCCAATGATTTTGCTGTTACTTACCATGCTGCCTTCTTACACCCGTACCTCGGAGACAGGCGCAAAGGCAAACGAGTAGACCAGACAACAACGAGGTGGGGCCACACGTGTGCCAACATATTCTTCAGGTTCTGGGGTCGTCAAAGAAAATCAAACATCTTCGTAAATTTCAATCCGAATAACTTTTTAGAAGACGAATAGACTACCCGTGTGCTGATAATTTGTTCCAATAGGTCCAGTTGTTGTCTGCCTCCAAAAAGACTATGGTACAGAAGAAATTATTCTATGAGGCCATCGCTTGCATAGTTGCTATACACGGTGTTCGGGGGGAAAACGAACCTCTACTATTGCTGCAATAATAATTGATGTAATAATTTGTACATTTAAAAAAAACATGAACAAACTTCAGTTTACAGGACATGAATCAGATAACTATTATTTGTTAGTTATAATGTGTGTTCAAAATTTCCTCCTCGGCCAAAAAAGATGAGTACTGTTTGTGGCCTGTCTTCCTGACTCAATGCACGATCTTGCACCTGTTGGATGATTTCGTTACTTCTTGCAGTGCGAGGTCTACCGCTGCCCACTTAGCGCTTGCACGAACCAGTTCTATCAATCGTATACGCAGAAGTTCGTTTAGTCCGCCAAGTTTCCATGCTTCATTAGGAAATTCTCTAAGAAAACGTTTTGCACTGTAATTCTGATTCTGGCGTAAATATTGAATATTCTATCCTCTTCACTGAACTCCATTCTGTAACGGATTTCTTATTACAAATGACGTCACGGTGACGTCAGTTTTTGACTGGTATAGCGCATAATTATAAAAATAGCTAAGTCTAATGCTGGGAACAAAATAGTTTTATTCTCCATAATATTTTTACATTTTTAGTGTTAATTTCTCTATTTATTGTAGAGGTTCGGTTTTTTCCCGAACACCGTGTAGATGCAACGACGAAGAAAGACAACAAGTCATTGAAAGACAGAAAACAACTCGATTTTCGTCTACAAGAATAGACCTACACGCTGTTATCGAGAAATTTGCAAAAGTGGTGGGTTGGGGAAGTGGTGGCTGCCATATCGCTTTCTCAAGTGTGGGCTGTATCAAACGGCCTATTTCCTGTGACACGAAACGGAGTATCCGCCCTGAAAGCTCTATTTCGTGACACCTGCAGCATAAGGGCGTTCAGATAATTCTTTACAATGCTGAACGTTCTTGTTAAGGCAGCGTCATGTTTATTGGTCTACTGATCAAGCCACCTTCATAATGCAAACACATAATATTTACAAAGCCCATGCCTTTAAAGAAGCCTTGTGCATCGACCAGAGCTATAGGCTTCCTAGCGAAACTCCCATTCCATGGGAGTGAGCCCATAAATTTGAAATCACGACTTTACAAACGAAGCCGTAGGTGGCAAAATCGTTTAGCTCAATGGGCATCCTGAAGATGAGTCAGTTGTCTAAACGTGTTGTGAGTAGGCCTATAAATTACTAGGACACAAATGTGAAGCCTATATGACATACACTATATGCTAAGTACGGTAGCGAAATTTTTAACTCGACGTTCGCAGTTAGGCTGCTTATACTACTTACCTAATGAACAATGAGTTGCGAAGATGATTCGGAAGACATGAGAGAATTTATTCATAATTTTCTACACGTTCGGAAAACACACGGCCTTCTTCTTTGTGGAAGCGCTTTCGAAATGCCGGCTCAATATTTTCTGACGAATATGAGCGATATTGATGTCATGTATTTTCCATTAGACATTTGTGCTCTGCCCGTCGACAGAATTCAAACGGCAAAAGGATTCAAAGGATTGATCTTAACGATTCAAATAGACGCTTTGCACCCTGGCTTCGCCAGACTCTATGATGCAAATCGCACCCCGATTAAACATTGGGACGGTGGTCCTGCGTCAACCAAACTAGTTGTTGCAGATTCTAACACTGGGAGTGTATCGAAAATTCTCTTCAAGGTTGAAGGAAGACTTAGTCGCTTTAGAGTGGACAGAGTGTACGCTATATGTTGTCCATGCTTTCCATCAGAGGCTGACGAATGGATATCGCGAGAAAGAAAATTCGGATGGCCTTCAAAGAACGTCGTAGAAAGAATAGCCAAACGCGGATGCCACTTTGTTGCCAAGTCTCCACACCTCAACTCCTCTGATTCTACGCTGTGGAGACTATCGTTTTCTTTATCGGAAACAATATTAATTCACACTTGGACCGATGTTCAGAAGTACGTCTATCATTTATTGAAACTCATCAAAAATGAAGTTTTAAAAGATGTTGGAAGAGATTGCAAAACAGTCCTGTGCACGTATTTTCTCAAAACTCTGATGTTTTGGGCGTGTGAGGAGATGGGACCAGAATTCTGGAAAGACGAAAATCTGGAGAATTCTGTCGTCTGTCTTTTGTGTCTTTTGATTGAATGGTTGATCGAAAAACGTTGTCCGAATTATTTCATTCCTAGTAACAACATGTTCTGTGGATTAAGAGATGAGATTAATCTAAATAAAGTTATTGAGTTACTATACAAATATTGTGAAAACAGGATTATACTGCAAATGATATCGACAAACGAAAAAGCATATCCTAAACAAAAATTCAAGATTGCAATGCCAAATAAATTGTTGATTCTCGTCCATTCGTTCCAAGTACGAGAGTCTTATGATCATCCACTCGAACCAGACATGAATTCATACTTGTTCGAGGGTTTAACTAGAAAAGATTCTCTTTTCTGGTCCCACTGGATCAACCTACACAAGGCAATCAAGATTCATCTTCGGTTGATGTCCGTATTAAAGAGCAGTGAGACTCTAGCTGACTCTGCAGGTGACATCAATTTCGCTTTTGATTATTTCATGCATTCATTAACTTCAATTGATGAAACGCATTCTGATACCACCGTCTGTTTAGGTGAATCATTCTATGAAAATTTAACATCTCTCTGTGAGAAAGTGAAACTTGATTCAAAATCCAGTGAGTGTAATGAATCCGACGACGTGAGGAATGACAAGTTAGAATCCTCTGTCAAATACCACCATCGCGTGTGTTGCTATAGACGCAAAGATGAAGAAGGCCAGAAAGTCATTGAAAGACTAGACTCTTCCAAAATATCACCACGTACGCCTATTATAATCCAGGCTGTCATTGAGGAAGTTGCAAAAACTCTGGAGAAGCCATGCTTTCTAGTCAGCGCTGCTTTCCTTGCGAATTTTTGTCACACAGCACTTAGCGTATTCGATCACAGAGTTGCAACCACTGTTTTTGAAGACATCTTTGGAAGACTACGAAATACTAGCGGAAATATTGTTGCATCTGAGAGACTATATCCGATTGCAATAACGAGAAAATTGTCTCCTTTGTTTGACGAGCATTTCAAGACAGTTCTAGGTTTTCTGATTTTGTGTCGTTCGATATCAAAGTCTTCGGAGAGCAGTTCAGTGCTGGTTCGTATATGTCCTGGTCAGTTGTTGAAATATCTCGGCATTCAGTTTGAGAGATATGAGTGCTTTAGGAATGATGGGCGACAACCGGATGATTTTCATTGCAATCATTCATTTCATCTGTCGTTCGACATTCACGAACCGTTGTCAGTTAAGTTCATGAGCATAGTGCTTCGACTGAGTCAGTTTTCTAAACTCCAAAACTGAATAGACCTATTGAACCATGGGTGCCGTTTCCTCTAATTTCTTATGCGCTGTTGAATTCATATGTTGTTCACTGGATCACTGATCACTGGATTTTCTATGTCACGCAGACATAAACATGTATTTATCGTACCTTTGTCGTGGATATCCATCCATTTTTATCGTTGTAAGTCCATTTATTTATGAATTGCTATTTATTATTCAAGGTCTGCGTGATAGCGCTGAATCATTTCAAGAGAAAGGTAGATCTATAATTTTATAAGACGATAATACCGGTGACAGCCATGTTTCATTGCTTCACCGGTGATACAGATGAAGCATGAAGGAGGGAGCAGGATATTGACTAGGATAGAGGAAGAATTTCTTGAGAAAACAAAGATGAGAATGCCTCGGAGGAAATTTGAAGTCTCGATCGAGGATAAAAAGGAAAGATGCAATCAGAAAGACTTTGGGGTTTGCTTGAATGACTGAAAATACTAGATGCCAGGTTGAGATGGCATATATGCAGGACTGAAAGTGGGCCGGGTCTGTCCGTGCTGGCGATCCGGCATCGATTGGTTCTCAGCCGGGTCGCATGGTTAACATTCAATCTATACCAATTAGCCTACCAAATTTAGAGGGAAATTGGTACAGTTTTCAGGAAATTCAGTGTGAATGACTAAAAAAAGTCATCAGCAAAAATTGGGCCAAAACCCCCCAAACGGCCGTTTCACTCAGATTGCCGACCACTTTCAGCCCTGAGCATATGGTCATATATAGCATAGGAAGAGAGGGCGGACACTGTATGAAAGGAATAATGAGAGCAGAAGTCACGAGACCGCAGAAGAAGAAGCACACGACACCACAATACCCGAAGTACACAAGATTGAAGAATTACGATACAGGTGATAGGAACAAGTGCAGGGGATGAATTCAAGCCTGAACGTCATTATGCAAAATTATATATATAATTAATATTATATATATATATATAAATATAATTATATATATTGGTGTGATTATATTTGAATTTAACTTCTGCGATTGATTGGTACAGAATTCTATCAGCAGAAATTGATAATCATAATTTTTCTCATATTCTGAAATATCTTTGGCTTCCATTTCTTTCATTGATCTATGACTACAGTTCTCAGACGATGACTATTAGCATGCAAGTAATTCAGGAACATTCAACTTTTTTTCTTAGCACCGCCATAATAGCATGTTTTTAGTTCCGGATCTTTAAAACTATTTAAAACAATTGTACCACAGCTACGTAAGCCATATAAGAGACCGAATGATTGATTAAATTCTCTAACAGCTTAGCGACGAGCTGCATTGGTTGTCTAGTCACGTCTTAGGAAACCTTCGTCGCTTAACTGCTAAAAAGAGCAAAACGCCTAGGTTACTTACAGCAAACCTTTTCAACTGTCTCCGAACTTGCCAACACAGCTGATGCAAAACTCCTCTTCTCCATTATACACAACCCCAAACATGTACTTCACCAACTCCTACCTCCTCTCCGACCCCTTCCTCTCACCAATTAAGACCTAGAGCACACAATTATACTCTCCCACTAAAGGACAATTCTCAATTTATACCACGATCATTATATAAAAATGTTTACTAGCTTACTTTAAGCCTAACTAATATTATTGAACTTTTGACTTTAATTATTCATTATCTCTCATGTTAACATTTCTGCGTTATTGTCAGAGTGTCTTTTCTCATTAAAACGAATATATATATATATATATATATATATAATGATAAATTGAAGGGCTAAGTTAATGACAATTAGCTTCTGTAGTCTGAGGTTGCTTAGAAATTGATGTCCATTCGTAAACTAACCGTAACATTACGTCTACTTTCACTGTTGAGTACCAGAGTCATAAATAAAACGCATTGATCACATAGGCATAAACCCCGTATTTATTCCAATCAACCGTGCTTTGAAACGCATTGATCACGACGCCAGCATGCAACTTGTGATTCCGATCGGTAACAGCCAGTACGAGAATTGTAGGCAAATTACAGTCGGGTCAGACGTTGATATGGGTGTCATTGAAATAATGGTTGCTGCCATTTCACTTTCTCAAGTGTGGGCTGTTATCAAACGGCTTTTTGCCTGCAGCACAAGGGCGTTCAGATAATTCTTTACAGTGCTGAACGTTGTTGTTAAGGCAGCGTCATGTTTATTGGTCTACTGATCAAGCCACCTTCATAATGCAAACACATAATATTTACAAAGCCCGTGCCTTTAAATAAGCCTTGTGCATCGACCAGAGCTATAGGCTTCATAGAGAAACTCCCATTCCCTACGAGTGAGCCTACTAAATTGAAATCACGACTTTAGCCGTAGGTGGCAAAATCGTTTAGCTCAATGGGCACCTTGAAGATGAGTAGTTGTCTAAGCGTGTTGTGACTTGGCCTAAAATTTACTAGGACAAAAATGTGAAGCCTATGACATAGACTATATGCTAAGTACGGTAGCGAAATTGTTAACTCGACGTTCGCAGTTAGGCCGCATATACTACTTACCTAATGAACAATGGGTTGCGAAGATGATTCGGAAGACATGAGAGAATTTATTCATAATTTTCTACACATTCGGAAAACACACGGCCTTCTTCTTTGTGGAAGCGCTTTCGAAATGCCGGCTCAATATGTCCTGACGAATATGAGCGATGTTGATGTCATGTATTTTCCATTAGACATTTGTGCTGTGCCCATCGACAGAATTCAAACGCCAAAAGGATTCAAAGGAATGATATTAACGATACAAATAGACGCTTTGCACCCTGGCTTCGCCAGACTCTATGATGCAAATCGCACCCCGATTAAACATTGGGGCGGTGGCCCTGCGTCAACTAAACTGGTTGTTGCAGGTTCTAACACTGGAAGTGTATCGAAAATTCTCTTACAGGTTGAAGGAAGACTTAGTCGCTTTAGAGTGGACAGAGTGTACACCATTTGTTGTCCATGTTGGCCATCAGAAGCTGACGAATGGATATCGCGAGAAAGAAAATTCGGATGGCCTTCAAAGAACGTCGTAGAAAGAATAGCTAAACGCGGATGCCATTTTGTTGCAAAGTCTCCACACCTCAACTCCTCTGATTCTACGTTGTGGAGACTGTCGTTTTCTTTATCGGAAACAATATTAATTCACTCTTGGACCGATGTTCAGAAGTACGTCTATCATTTATTGAAACTCATCAAAAACCAAGTTTTAAAAGACGTTCGGGAAGATTGCAAAACAGTTCTTTGCACTTATTTCTTTAAGACCCTGATGTTTTGGGCTTGTGAGGAGATGGGACCAGAATTCTGGAAAGACGAGAATCTGGGAAATTCTGTCGTCTGTCTTTTGTGTCTTTTGATTGAATGGCTGATCGAAAAACGTTGTCCGAATTATTTCATTCCTAGTAACAACATGCTCTGTGGATTAAGAGATGAAATTAATCTAAATAAAGTTATTGAATTACTATACAAGTATTGTGAAAACAGGATTATACTGCAAATGATATCGACAAACGAAAAAGCGTACCCTAAACAAAAATTCAATATTGCGATGCCGAATAAATTGTTGCTTCTGGTCCATTCTTATCAAGTACGAGAGTCTTATGATCATCCATTCGAACCAGACATGAATTCATATATGCTCGAGAGTTTAACTAGAAAAGATTCTCTTTTCTGGTCCCACTGGATCAGCCTTCACAAGGCAATCAAGATTCATCTTCAGTTGATGTCCGTATTAAAGAGCAGTGAGACTATATTAGACTCTTCAAGTTACATGAATTTGGCATTTGATTATTTCATGCATTCATTTGCATCAGTTGATGAAACGTATTCTGATACAACTATCTGTTTAGGTGAATCATTCTATGAAAATTTAGCATCTGTCAGTGAGAAAATGAAACTTAAATCAAAATCCAGAAAACATCATGAATCCTACGACGTGAAGAATGGCGTGTGTGAAACCTCTGTCAAATATCACCATCGCGTGTGTTGCTATAGACGCAAAGACGGAGCAAGCCAGAAAGTCGCTGAAAGACTAAACTCTACCAAAACATCACCATTTACGCCTATTATAATCCAGGCTGTGATGGACGAAGTTGCAAAAACTCTGGTGAATCCTTGCTTTCTAGTCAGCGCTGCTTTGCTTGCGAATTTTTGTCACACAGCACTTAGCGTGTTCGATCACGGAGTTGCAACCACTATTTTTGAAGACACCTTTGGGAGATTACTAAATACTAGCGGAAATATTGTTGAATGTGAGAGACTATATCCGATTGCAATAACGAGAAAATTGTCTCCTTTGTTTGACGAGCATTTCCAGACTGTTTTAGGTTTTCTGATTTTGTGTCGTTCGATATCAAAGTCTTCGGAGAGCAGTTCAGTGCTGGTTCGTATATGTCCTGTTCAGTTGTTGAAATATCTCGGCATTCAGTTTGGGAGATATGAGTGCTTTAGGAATGATGGGCGACAACTGGGTGATTTCCATTGCAATCATTCGTTTTATTTGTCGTTCGACATTCACGAACCGTTGTCAGTTAAGTTCATGAGCATAGTGCTCCGACTGAGTCAGTTTTCTAAACTCCAAAACTGAATAGACCTATTGAACCATGGACGCCGTTTCCTCTAATTTCTTATACGCTGTTGAATTCATCTGATGGATCATCACTGGATTTTCTATGTCACGCAGACATAAACAGGTATTTGTCGTAATTTTGTCGTGGATATCCATCCATTTTTTATCGTTGTAAGTCCATTTATTTATGAATTGCTATTTATTAGGCTATTCAAGATCTGCGTGATAGAGCCGATTCATTTCAAGGGAAAGGTAGGTCTATGTTTTTTTTAAATAAGACATCGATAATTATACCGGTGGCAACGATGCTCTATGCTTCACCGGTGATATCGGTGAAGCGTGTATACCAGAGACCTGGATATTGATGAGGATAGAGGAAGAGTCACTCGAGAAAACAAAGATGAGAATGCCTCGGAGGAAATTTGAAGTCTCGATGGAGGATAAAAAAGGAAAGATGCAATCAAAAGACTTTGGGGTTTGCTTGAATGACTGAAAATACTAGATGCCAGGTTGAGATGGCATATATGCAGGACTGAAAGTGGACCAGGTCTGTCCGAGTCGGCGATCCGGCATCGATTTTCGCTACCTGCTGTTGCTGGTTCTCAGCCGGACAAAATTTAGAGGGAAATTGGTACAGTTTTCGGGAAATTCAGTGCGAATGACTAAAAAAAGTCATCAGCAAAAATTGGGCCCAAACCCCCCAAACGGCCGTTTCACTCAGATCTGGCAACTTTTCCAAACCACTTTCAGCCCTGGGCATTATGGTCATATAGCATAGGACGAGAGAATGGACACTGCATGAAATGATGAAGTGAATTATGAGAACAGAGGTCACCAGTCTGGGGACCGCAGTAAAAGAGATACCCGACACCACAATACCCGAAGTAGGTATACAAGATTGAAGAATGACGATACAGGTGATAGGAACAAGTGCATGGAGATGAATTCGAGCCTGAATGTCATTATGCAAAATTATATATACAGCCTAATTAATATATATAATTATATATAATTATATATAATTATTATATATATATATAATAATATACATAATTATATATATAATTATTATATATAATTAATATATATAATTATATATATATATGTTGGTGTGATTATATTTGGATTAAAAATTCTGCGATTGATTGGTACAGAATTCTTTCAGCAGAAATTGATAATCATAATTTTTCTCATATTCTGAAATATCTTTGACTTCCATTTCGTTCGTTGATCTATGATTACAGTTCTCAGACGATGACTATTAGCATGCAAGTAATTCAGGAACATTCAACTTTTTTTACTTAGCACCGCCATAATAGCATGTTTTTAGTTCCGGATCTTTAAAACTATTTAAAACAATTGTACCACAGCTACGTGAGCCATGTAAGAGACAGAATGATTAATTTATTCTCTAGCAGCTTAGCGACGAGCTGCATTGGTTGTCTAGTCACGTCTTAGTAAACCTTCGTCGCTTAATACTAAATTGAAGAACTAGGTTAATGACAATTAGCTTCTGTATTATTTATAAGGTTGCTTCGAAATTGATGTTCATTCGTAAACTAGCCATAACATTAGGCTACTTTCACTGTTGAATACCAGAGTCATAAATAAAACGCATTGATCATCTATGCATGAACCCCGTATTTAGTTCCAAACAACAGTGCTTTAAAACGACGCCAGCGTGCAACCTGTGACTCCGATCGGTAACAGCCTGTACGAGTGTACGAGAATTGTAGGTAAATAACGGTCGGGTCATACGTTGATATAGGCTATGTGTACATTGTACAGTGTAGTTGGCGCATGCAATAAAGACTTTACTATGGGGGCTCTAAGAAAAGCTCAACCCCAGCAATTCTGACCCTGGTAACAACCGTAAAATTAATCGTAATCGTAAACTCGAAATTTCTAAAGCGCCACTCGAAAGCCAAGCGCGGGGCACCGGCTTATTCACGAGCGCTGCGTTGAGTTAGAAGTGTTGTTCGTGAGAGTATTAGTCCGTGGTGGTCCGATTATGTTAAACCATGATATTATGAAGCAATATAAAACAGCAAAATTGACGCCTTCTTCGCAGTTCATGTAGTTTCAATTATTTCGCAGAAATTCCAGACGGTCGACTGTAAAGATTCCGTCGAATTCCGCCAGGCAGTCGTTGGCAGAATTCAATGGTGCTACCGTGGGAAATTCCAGAGTCTTTTATTGAGCTACCGCTGCCGTATTCCAGCTGTCGACCTACAGTCAACAGAACAATGTCCAACCAGTATTCGTCTGAGAGCAACCTTGATTGACTTCAATTGTAATATAACCCTAGCCTATATCTACATTCGAATCGTTTTTTGCGGTCGGTAGTTTATTTTATTCAGGACAGAGGCAACGATAATAGCCTTAATAGGGCCTGTACTCCAACCAGTTGCACCGTCTTAGAAAACGAAAACTCAACTTTAGTATAATTAGGCGGGAGGTAAGCAGGCAAATACATAATTTGTGCAGTGTGTGTTTGACTGGTTTTTGTTACTACTACCTGGTTAACCTTTTAACTGGTTTAGGCCATTGACAACCTTTCTGCCTTCACCTCGCGAGCATCCGTGCATTGCGCTTATCTTTGAGACGTTTTGAGCATCTTCTAAGAAATGCTGAGCTCAGAATTACGATTAAGATTACGCAATCAGGTCAGTTGTTTCGATACATGAACGTCGTTGCATTTGAACTGAAACGGATATTTGCAAGTATTTCTTAATAGAGTGCAATAGGTCTGCACGCTTGGTGTCGCGGAAATTTGTTTATCAGATTCGCTTTTCGTTGGGACGAGGATGATTTTGATGTAATTGAGATCTGCACAATTCTGAAAATCTACATGGACTCAAAATAAGGATGAAAAGACTTTCCAGTAGTCAGAGACTGGATACGTATGGCAGGATAGGCCTACTATCTGAAATTGTACCATGAGAGGGTGCGATTCTTTTCTATTCTTTTTTAGCCAAGGAATCTATCGTTGTGGATCGCTAGAATCAGCTACCGCAAGAAATGGCGTCTGTATCAAGCGTGATCGCTTTCAAATAGAAACTTAACTGCTGGATGAAAGATGGATCTATGGGAGCTAAAAGCTTTGAAACTTGCCTAGTCCATTAACTGCAAATGTTACTGAGTGCAGCCTATTTTATATAGATGACACTCAATGTTAACAAAGAGGATGATGCGTTCGCATAGGACTGTAGAGATCCTCGGTGGCCGAGTGGGTTGGTAGCCCGCTCGCCGCGCCGGCGGCCCGGGTTCGATTCCCGGTCGGTCAGAGATTAATTTCTCGGATCTTTACTGCGGGTGGCTCGGTCGCAATATAAACGTGGAGTAGCGGTGGTGAAGGATATCACCCTCAGGGTCGAAGCCATAACACAGCCGCTTTATAAATTTGCGATTACATTTACATTTACATTTACTGTATATCAAGAGAGGTGGAAGAGCGGACCCTGTTAGCATGCCCAGTTGGAGCTCATATAGCCTATAACCTATAATGCCTGGAGCGCCTCTGATTAGACCTCTAGAAGTGGCGCTATATAAACCTCCGCAATGAATGAATGTAGTCCAACTTGGGACCCCTATCATGATAGCGCCCTCATGGGTCTCATTTATTGCCCATGAGAATGATGTCATGGCATCGTCCGCTCCGTTATAATCATGAGCTTCATATTAGCAGAAGTGTGTGAATAATAGAAGTAGACAACAAAACGAAGTTACTTCTTCTTCTCCCTCCTATTTTTTTTGTCTCACTCAAATTGCTTTTTCCTAATTAAATGATTCCGTCGACTTTGCAACGCTCTCAGATAAAATTCCAGGTTAGAATTAGCTTAACCCTATTCGTAAGCAAACACTAAAAAGTGAGCAATAATTTTTGCAGGGAAAGGTCATTGTGTTAGAAATTTATTATTCAGTATGCTGTTTATTGTAGGCCTACTCAGAATTAAATTTGAAATTTGTTGAGAGAGCAAAATTTAACCAACACCAGCACACAGATTCACGCATCGACGTCAATATGTTCAACTTTCAAAACATTACGATCTTGAAATGTTAGCATCAGAGATCGATTCATAATTCATTCGTAGTCATTTGCAAATTGCAATAGGTCTACAATGGTGCATTTTTATTTGCAAAGAAGCGTGCATTATTCCCGACAGAGCCGATGGTGACTTACCGTCATAAATAAGATATAGAGATCCCGGTTCACTTGCCAAACTAAAGACGGACGAGACGCTTGATATCAGTACATCAACGTCCGCATTCTGCACATTCAGACATGAGAAAATTAGGTGCAAGAGTAGAATACTGACGAAATTTGTGGGTTAGATAACTTAGAACAGCTTGAAAATAGAAAATGTGTTAGAAATGCATAAGTGTCGCAGTATGGTTCTTTCAACATGTGTAGGGCATAACACACTGTAACACAGCTGGTTCTATAACGACTTTTGAAGGTAGGCCTATTCTAAGGAGTTGCTTGGCCGCTTGAATGTTCTCAGAGTGTAGCGATTTGGGAAATCGCTAATAATTATTTTATTTAAAGTAATGGCCTGCTTACTTACTTTATTTTTGGCAACGCTGCCATGGGTCGAGGGTTGCGGCTAAATTTAGCATTTCTTGCGGCTACGCGCTAAAAATAGCTATTTTGCGGCAAATTTGCATATGCAGATACAGAATAATCAGCGGTGAAGGTGTGAGGCCTTCTGATTGGTCGATAATAGGCCGAAGCGTCCTTCGGCGCGGATCTGACTAAAAATTGTCAGTTGGCGACCGAGATCTGGTAGAGGAAGACCTGTCGTATGGTGAAACGGCAATTTTGGAAGTTAAATGTGCAATAAATCGTGAAATAAACGTATTCCGATTGAAATTGGCATGGTAAAGATCTACCCGGAGACGGTGCAACTCACGGTCGAAGTTTGAAACGCGGTTATATTGGAGAAATGTGCAAATTTGACGTTTGAATTCTGAAACGAGTAACACGGACGGAAAAGAAATATCACGGACAAGAAATTATCTAAGAAATTATCTCTGGGGAAAAGAAATATCATTGACAAGAAATTATCTCAGAAATTATCTCAGGGAGGATCAGAAATTTCTTGGGAGCAGGGAAGTACTGGTTTCGCTATGTGGATCGAAATTGATAATGTTGATTGTTGAATTGTGCTAAATATAGCCTTACGATAAATGCTATGTGTCACGATGAATAGAGGATTGTCTGATAACTAAAAATGAATCACTGAAATAATTACTAGTTAGAAATCGAACTAAAAGACTCTGAATCAAAGTGATACTAGTGGACGATAATTGCGGAGATTGTTCTCCCTAGGCTGTAGAGTTATTTCAGTTTGAGATAATAATTTGTACTGTAGTTAAGACTGTTGAATTCTGTAATTAAATAGTTTAAATGCAGAGTCTAGTGATTAATCTGTACAAATAATGTCTGCACCTGATTCTGAAGAGGCAAGGGAATCCTTTATCATTGGTTCCCAAGGGGGTGAGGGCAGAAGCCCTACACCAGAAACTTCTGTGAACGTTGAGGGGGGTTCTTCTGTAGCGCCCTCTCTTGTGATAGAGAAGCTCTTGAGCATTTTGGAGTTGAGTCAAAAGCGATACACAGAATTAGTAGATAATACTGAGAGGTTATTTGAGCGACAAAGCAGACAGATAAGAAGGCTAGAGGATCAAATGGCAGAGCTCCCTGTAGGGATTTCCGGTGAAGCTGTTGTGTGGGAGGCGGACCCTGACAATTACCCGACTAGTGGTATTGTTGCTGCCCGACAAGGCGCCCCGGACATATGTTCTCCCTCGGCCCTGGTAAGTGAGAGAGAAGATAGAGGATATCCTACAGTGGTGAGCTCTGGGCAAACTGAATCCCTGCGGAGCCGGATAGGTCCCCTTGACTTTGACTACTCTGAATATTTGGACCATCGGTTAAAGCCCACACAACAGTGCGGTGAAGGCCTAGAGAGGACCGTTACAAATGGTTCCAGCAAGTGGGGTGAATCTGAAAAAGGTCCCAGATTTAATGTGGTGAAAATGGTCCAAGGCCCAGAGGAGACCGTTACAAGAGCATAGCAAGAACCGCAAATTTATCTGACAAGTAGAAGTCATAACTGATGATCTGTTAATGAGCCTCTTACAAACAAATTTATTTCAAGGTCATTGCTGATAGAAAAGAGTAATAATTTAGTTTACTGAACACAATCTACGTATTTTAAACTATGCATACTTCGTTAGCTTGAATCATCTTTGAACCTCCTGGGCCGCGAACAGATACTCCAATGGCTGAAATAGATCAAACCATAACACTGACGGAATCACGCTTTGCAAATGAAAACCTATTATTAACCGGAAAATCACAAATAGTTTATAAAATCCTAGATTTACCAGTCTAAATTATCACTAAGTCCTATTAGGCAACCAAGGCCGTAGCTAGGGGGTGTTTTGGGTGTTTGAACACCCCCCAAAATGGAAAATGGAAAAAATAAAAGAATCCATTTACTAGCACATGACGCAGGCCTAACACCATGAAATAAAACCATGAAAACACCCCCTGAAATGAAAAATGTAAAAAATTGAATGATTTGGTGACATTTTCCCAAAGATTTCGGTCGGATGACAAAAAGTCATAGGTTTTCTGACGGGAAATTGGTGACATTTTCTGAAGATTTCGGTAAGGTATCATCAGTTTTTTCTGAAGGGAAACTAAAGAAACACCCCGAAATCAAATCCTGGCTACGGCCTTGTAGGCAACTATTGTTAGGCCTAAGTGAGGTGAAAACACGCTCCTCTGAGTGGGTGAATAAAACTTTCACGCTGACTTTCGTTAAGGAATCCTAAATGTGTTTTTTGATAGCATGAAATTGAGAAAAGTCTGATGCTTTAATATAGGCTATCAGGCTCAACAAAAACACGTAGGCCTACAGGTCTTAATTTGCAACAGGCTACAATAGGCCTATATAAAATAGTGCACAATAAAATATTGACTGGTTACCAGAGTAGAAAAACAACCAGGGCACTGACGAGTCTTAGGAATATCCGAATACGGTATGAAATTGTAAATTCAAGGCCCACACAGGCAAACCTTAGTAAGCATCCACCAATTCTACCATGCTCTTGAATTGCGCTCACATAATTATCAGCGATTAAACCGCAAGCGATATAAACAGCTCAAGAGCTGATGTAAGAAGCATGTTATGACGACCTTTATCTTTTGTCTTCTAATTGAACCCAATCAACATCTTGTTCTGTCTATCATAATAAAAATGATGATGGTGATGATGATGGTGATGATGATGATGATGATGATGATGATGATGATGATGATGATGATGATGATGATGATGGTAACGGTGACGGTGACGGTGACGATGACGATGACGGTGACGATGGCGATGGTGATGATGACGATGACGATGATGATGATGATGGTGATGATGACGATGACGATGATGATGATAATGATGATGATGATGATGATGATGACGATGATGATGACAATGGCGGCGAGGAGGAGGAGGAGGAGGAGCAAGATGAGTAAATTAATGGCGATATAAATAATTAAAGTTTTTAATTGTTCGAATGAGCCGCATTATTTTATGACTATTGTTATTATACTCACTTTCTCCAAAAAAGGTGTGGTTCAGGAGTTTGTCTGTGAACAGAGTATCACGAATAAATTAGGATACGTGTGGTCTGATCAATTTGATTATACAATACAATATACGATGCTCGTTTATTTATAGGTAACTTTAATGTCGCCAGTTATTAGGTGAGAAAATAAGCGTAGCCTAATTTGTGGGCAAATAGGCCTATTCGTAAGCTAGAGCCATATTAGGGTACAAGTGAGAATTTTATAACATACAATCATCATAGATCCTTCGATTAATTTCACAGAGAGATTCAGGGCACTGTTTGAAATCACGCGATTGGAGCAGTGAAATATTTTCTATTCAAAAACTTTACCAGCTAGCCTACACGTTTAGCCATGACTTGTAGCCTACACGTATAGCCATGACTTGTAGCCTACACGTTTAGCCATGACTTGTAGCCTACATGTATAGTCGTCTATGCTCAGAAGCATAAATTTAAAAAAAGGTTTTGGATATTACAAGCAATTGTATACAAGCAAACTTCTGCAAATCTGAACATCATCAATTAATTGACTTGTAATTTATCCCGAGTATATCTGCTTGTTGCCGCCGCCTTCATTTAATGTAGGCCTACATGTAGGTCTATAATTTCTCGACATGAAACTGTAAAAAGCCATTCTTAAACTGAGCAGATCTTAGATAAATAAATGTGTAGTCTAATTCAACTTCAGTTTATGTAATTGCAAAACTAATTAAAATAATTACAATCAGCCGTTTAAAAATATTAGGCCTGAGCAAGTCCTAGCGATTTATAAAATTATCAGTAAGATCATAATTAATTTTCTCACCGCAATCAAGTCTCTTTTGTGGGTCGTTTATTAGTAAACTCCGTACGAGATTGGACAACGATGGCGATGTAGCGGTCGGCAACCTGAAAATAATAGTTATATTTTACCCTTCAATTCCTACTGTATGATGACAATATATTTTAGGAATAAAAGTGCTTCAACGTTGGTTGCAGTTAAAGTTTTTGGATAATGATTAAGAGACGCCACTGTGTGAGACATTATATTCCCGGCGTTTTCATGAAAAAGATTCAAATTGATTCATTACGAGAATTTATATTGCGCCCCTTCAGGTTACTACGAGGTTACAGGGGTGCTCCCGACCCAGTCCAGGCTGAAAAGGATGGCTTTAAGGCTACGATGAAGTGAAGTTCGTGCCTGGGGAACGCTTAGTTCGCCCTGTGTGATGACGGGAGAGTACGATGCCCTGCGCATATGCATAGTAGAGTGATAGAGTTTTGTGAATATGCAGGTGTGGAGTTGTGGCACTTAAGAGGCATCGCCACACCAAAGCACAAGCCCGGTATAAAAATCCGCTGCGGAATAGAAAGTCAATAGACCTAAAGGACACACCGCATGCAATTCGTGACATGATCGAGCCTGGGGATACGACCAACGAGGCGCGTGACCGTGTGCAGGACCCGCTCCATGCACTCCAACCCAGGGGCGGATCCAGGGGGCCAATCCGGCCATGCCCCCCCCCATTTGGAAATTTCTTTATTTTTGACCAGCTATTTTGCTCGGAAAGGAGACGTGCCCCCCCCCCCCCCATGAGTAGTTCCGTAGGACTTTGCCCCCTTCGAAAATTTCTGTATCCGCCCTTGCTCCAACCACCCAGATGGAAGACTAGCGCAGCAGTAGTGACGGCAAAGGAACAGATTAGAATAGCGGCAGCATTAGAGGTAAGAGAGCGAGAGACAACTCTTGACCTGGCTCAACTGATAGTAGCATTCACGACAGAGCTGGCAAATGTGCCGTGCAAAGGTAAACCCCCAGCCTGGTCTACCGTGGACTAGTCAGGGCCAGATTAAGGAATGTTCAACATATTAGGCCGAACAGGGACCACCACACTTTATGGTTCCCCACACATGCAACGGGAATATTTTTCAGCATTGTTAATTCTAATAGTAAATATGAGTGAAAAATATCAGCACAAATTGACAAATTACTCGAAAACAAGTCTTATTGATTTTATAATATACAATTTAGCGCATGTGTGGGGCCCTAATTGGAGTTTCCATTACCAGGCAGATTGATCTTAAAATCAGCCATGGGCATACTAATATTGCTAGTAGGAGTTATCATTTAAATTGCTTATACTTATTGCCTCACTCGATCAAAACTAAAGTGCTATGCGACCCAATATGAAATTGCGATATGATAATTATACATTGTACACACTCTTTGTTTTTACGAAATAGGTCTATTATATACTTCTGGCGCAACCGCTCAAATATTATTCATTCATTATATGCATTTATATAGCGCCTCTTCAAGGGGGCTACTCAGAGGCGCTCCCAACCTCAGCGCGGCCAAATAAAACTGTTTTAAGATGAGAGAGGAAAGTCTGAGAAGGATTTTTACAAAGAGAGCGGAGGGTCAGAGGAAGACCATTCCAGGTTGAGGGTCCCACCACCGAGAAAGCACGGCTCTGCATAGTGGAAGTTCGAGCAAAAGGTACGGAGAGTAGACTTTGTTCAGTCGAACGAAGGGAGCGGAAGGGGTGAGAACTAAGAGTAGGGCTACAAAGCTCGCAAAGATAGGCAGGAGCAAGGCCTAGCATGCAGCGCCAGACTAGAGTAGATATCCTATACTCAATTCGCTGCTTGAGTGGAAGCCAGTGGAGAACGTCACGCATATAGCTGGAGATGTGGCTGAATTTAGGTATGCGGCCAATAAGGCGGGCTGCAGAGCGCAGGACGCGATCAATGCAACTCAGACGGGAAATTGGTAGGCCAGCATAGAGAGAGCAGCAGTAGTCAAGTCTGGTGGTAACAAAAGAATGGACAAGGGTTGCAGCAGCAGTAGGAGTAAGTGAGCGAGCAACAGTGCGTAGTTGACGGAGTTGATAATAACAGGCACGGCTGAGTGAGTGAATATGTGGAGCAAAGGTGAGCTCTTGGTCCAGAGTAACACCAAGGTCACGGACTCTGGTTGAGAAGACAAAATCAGGAAAGGCATCAGCGATGGTTGTCATATCTAGCTTTTTCAACTGCTGGCGAGTGCCAAGCCAAATGAATTGAGTTTTTAAAGAGTTGAGGCGAAGTCGATTGGACGACATCCAAGTCCCCAAGGCTTCCATGGCAAAGTACATAGACCGGACAGTTGCAACAGAGTCAGAGGCACGACAGTGCTGGTAGTCTTGCACATCATCAGCATACAGATGGGCTTGCATAGCATGGGAGGCAAGAAGAGAGGCAAGATCTGAGGTATAGATTATGAAGAGAAGGGGGCCCAAGACAGAGCCCTGTGGAAGACCATAAGGAGCGGGGACCCAGAGGGACCTAGAGGGGCCATGGACCACAGAAAAGGAACGATCACTAAGAAAGGATCTCAGCCAGAGGAGCAGAGTACCAGAGAGACCAAAAGATATATGCAGTCATTCAAGTAAAATGTCATGGTCCACAGTGTCAAACGCTGCACTAACGTCAAAAAGGGCTAAGAGAGTCATATTATATTTTAGTTCGTAAGCAATGGCGGCACTACAGCAAGGTAAATGTCCTGGTAAACAGTTTGCCCTGGTCATTGTCCTGCCACAAGACTGCCAGAATTTTTCTCTGCCAAGAATCGCTTCTGCGCTGCTCTGTTTACTTGTAATAGTGTCCTGGCTATGTCCTGATAATAAAAGTCTGTCGTATTTTTAAACCGTGAAAGATGTCGGCCTAAATAGGGTCTAGCCTACTTAGCACTAGAATGGAAAATTAGACCTGTTGATATTGCAAAGAAGAAGGAGTGAATCAATAATAATATGCTGCTGTAATATATAGGCCCCCTAATGTTGGTTCGCTGAATATAACACGTTTTTAGTGTCCTATTTTCGTGATCTGCAAAGTTGGGCGCGCAGTTTTACTGAACAGGGCCTCCACACTTGTTAATCAGCCCCGGGTCTAGTAGGCCTATGACATCAAGATCACGAACAGAGAATAAGTAGGAAGAATAGCGTGTGCTTCCTCCGATTTAATGCTAATTAATTTGTGCATTTGTTGGCACGTCGTACAAATCATAATCTCCAGCGCCACCTGGACAGCATTAGATCTCATCATGATATGATTTTCATAGATAACTGGCACTAAGCACTAACTCTAGTTTCATGAGGTCTGGTGGTCCGTTTAGAGGTCCTGTTAGGCACTGGACTGTCATCGCTCCTACGCTCCACAGATCAACTCGGTTGTTGTACGGTTTGCTTGCACGAATTTCTGGCGCCTGTCAAAACCAGTTTTTTCTCAGGCAGGAAAAAAGTGAGCAACGATGGCTAGGCCTTACTAGTGCAAGACAAACGCATTTCACCACAACAATCATGATATTTTTACGAGAGGGGTAAAACACAATGGCCACAGTTAAACTTCTTAACAAGAGCTTGAAAGCATGGGCGCCCGCAGAAATGTTTGCAGGAGGGGCAAAACACGATGGCCAAGGTTTAAAAAATTTGTAGCAAGAGGTCAAAAAATGCAAAGCAGGGAGTTAAGAGCAGGCGAATGGGTATTTTCTTGATCTAAATTTCTCAGTTTCACTTTTTAAGATTTCCAATATGAATTGTCCATTAATTTTTGCAAAGAAATTTGTTTTAAAAAATCGAAAAGTATTAGTTATAAGTAGGTTTTTAAATTCTCTAATGCGAAGAAATTTGTTATAAACCCCAAAAGTAGTGGTGAGAAAAATAGGTTTCAATTTTCCAGGGGGGGCAAGTGCCCCTCTTGTCCCTATGTGCGGGCACCCATGCTTGAAAGATGCAAAGCAGGCAATCAAAACATGGGTATTTTTTACAGAAGTATTCAAATGTAAATCCTCAACTTCACTTTGTGTTTATTCAGTAGGCTATCATGAGCGCTATAGAGTCCCTTCTTGCTCTATGACAACAATGCGGGGCGCGGTGGTGTAGCGGGTATGTTCGTCGCCTTCAGCCGAAGGGTTGCAGGTTCGAATCCACCTGAAACCGCCGCTTTAGGACCTTGGGTAAGTCCTTCACTCGCATTTGCTCATCGCTTCGGCGTTAAATTCCGATGCAGTGTCCGCTCTGTAGTCGGGAGCTCCTCTGAGTAGAGAGCCTGAAGGGACGCTATAACAAGTGCACATACAAGCAAACAATGGATAAAATTAGCGCAAGAGCATTAAACTGTAAGTAGCACAGTCACGAAACAACATTTAGACTCAAGAAATGATGAGTGCCTTGCCGTCCATATCAATTGTCTTCGCCAAAACTTGACGAAGGCAATCCAACATTAATTTCGCTGAAACTATCACATTGAAATTAATAATAGACGAAGATATGATTATTATTATGTCCACTTACCATATAACAATAACTTCCGCAGAAGGTCTCAGTCTTAGCGTCAGGAGCAAGAAATTTTCCGACACCAAAATCCGCTGCAATTATTCATCAGATTAATTATAATTTTATCATGCTTTTCTGTCTGAATTGCCCTTCTAGTCAAGCGTTCTGGGATGTTCCTGATTCTTTTAGAAAGCATAATTATTTGCTTATTAGCCTATATAGGTGGTCTGATAATTACGGTAGCTTAAGATTAGCTTCTTAATAAAATAAAAAAAATTACGGCATGCAAGAAAATGATGCAAGACCTTATTTGCAATACAAATTCCACAGGAAGCTCGACCATGGCCTACTGAGCTGGGAGGGAGTCATAGCTTAACGACAATGATCGCTTGTGGAAAAGTAGATTGTGACCCATCCTGAGTGACCGAAAAACCAGATATAACTATGGAAAGCACGCCTGAGTATGGGTCTACATTTGAACATTTCGTTAAAATTAGAAAGTCAATAACGTTGGACTTATCATCACTCGACTCAACGCGCGTACAGATACGTATGTAATGTAATTAGAAATTTCTATAGCGCCGCTCACAACCAAGGCCATTCAGTAGCGCTCCCAGTGCGAGAACCTCTAGAGAAAAAATAGGACTTAAGAAGAGAGAGAGATGTAGATAACGATCCTGAAAGTAGAGTCCCACGCAGAGTGGAGGGAAGAGAATTCCACAAGGAGGGCCAAATGATGGTGAAGGATCGAGTTTGAGCAATAGTGGTCCTAGCTCGTGGAACAAACAAGTCAGCCCTGTCCAGAGAACGGAGAGGTCGATGAGAAGATGCTGATAGAGGAGAACGAATGAGATCACTGAGATACATCGGTGCAAGACCCAATTTGGATTTGAGTACCAGAGAAAGGACTTTATATTGTATGCGGGCAGAGAGAGAGTAAGCCAGTGTAGTTGGTTAATCATAAACGAGGATATATGGGAGTACTTAGGAAGGCGCGCAATTAATCGAGCAGCAGCATTAAGTACACGTACAATGTATATACTCATGTACATGTATGTATGTATGAAGATATGTATGAATGCATCACAGCTTTTTGTATGCATGTCTGTATGCAGAGAACATATGCATGTATGTAATACAATGCAAGCGTAATATATGCGTATCTATAGACCCCATGCAATATCACAGAGCGCCATCTAGAGCTTCATAAAACGCTTCAACCATGGATAGGCCTACTGAGCTGGGAGGGAGTCATAGCTTAACGACAGTTTATGATAACAAAGACTTTAATTAATTACCGAATTACCGTCGACAGAGCATCTATATATTATTCGCATATTATAGTTCATACATATAGTTCATATAGTTCATGATGGTGGTGAGCAGAGATCGAGAGAGGATAGCGATCACATGTAATGGAGGAATCTTGGAGCAAGTGGAGTCGTTCCGTTACCTAGGCGTCATAGTGGAGGAGAGTGGAGATGGAGGCAGGGAGATAAGAGCCAGACTGGGGATGGCGCGAACGGCCATGGGTCTTTGACTACACTGTGGAAGGACAGAACCATTGGAGCAGGGCTGAAGCTAAGGCTTATGGGGTCACTGGTGTGGCCGGTGGCGCTGTACGGCTGTGAAACTTGGACGCTACGGAAAGAAGACAAAAGAAGAATATCAGCGTTTGAGATGACAACATATAGAAAGATGCTGAGAGTCAGCTGGAAGGAGTTTAGAACAAACGAATCTATACTGGAAGAGTTGCAGCCGGAGCGGCGCCTGCTGGAGGTGGTGAAAGGAAGGAAGCTGAACTATTTCGGACACATGATCAGAGCCGACAAGCTGCCGGCATTCATATGTCAGGGCTATCTTGACGGAAAAAGGGCTCGGGGAAGGCCGAGGAGAAGATGGATGGATGACGTGGAGGAATGGACGGGGATGGTGATGGCCGACTGTGTGAGGACCGCGAGGAACAGAGAGCAATGGAGGAAGATGGCGTCGTCGACTCTAATCCCCGATCCGCAGCAATGAGGATGGTCACGACGGACGAAATGCTTCGTTCCAGTGGCCAAGGGCAACGACGACGACGACGACGACGATAGTTCATACTGAGCTTAAATAAAGGTCATTTTTAAAGATAGTTTGAAACTGCTTTGAGGTTTTCGTTATCTGTTCCATACTTACCAATTTTAAGTGTGATGTCGCTAGGAGCGGGATACTGGTTTCCAGTAAAACAAAGCAGAACATTTTCTGGCTTCATGTCGCGATGTACAATGCCTCTGTCGTGTAAGAATTTCAATCCTGACGCTGCAAGCATGACACACAATCATCACAACGTACTTCTCACACTAGATTGCATTAATTGTAACAAAAGTGTAAGACAATAGCAACACAAGAAGCTGAGGGGTGTGCGAGTTTTAAAAAAAACTTAAACTAGGGTGACTGCAGTTTAGGAATACTGGTAACCGTGCTTGCATTAGTCAGTTACAGTAGTTGGGACCGCCTTTGAGTAGACTCTTGAAGGGCTCTATAGCAAATGCTCATATTTACGTTTCAAATCTTTTTATGTACGTTGCGAGATAGCGGCGTGTCTGTCTATTGAATGACCAAGAAAAGAATATAATAATATTTTGTGCACTTTTATTTCATGGATTCTTTCATTACTTTTTTCTGGAACCGTGTACATGCAGACTCGACCTTTTTTATTTTTTTATTTCGGAATTATTCAGAATTATAGCTGTCAGCCTGTATACTGTACAGGTCTACTGAATACGCTTCAATTGATCCGTACCTTTGGAATGCGTCGCCTTCTTCTGTGCGCTCTACACTTGTACTGGCACTCTCTCTCTCTCTCTCTCTCTCTCTCTCTCTCTCTCTCTCTCTCTCTCTCTCTCTCTCTCTCTCTCTCTCTCTCTCTCTCTCTCTCTCTCTCTGTCTCTCTCTCTCTCTCTCGTCTCCAAACCTTAGCCTGGAGCGCTTCTGAACAGTTGACTCTAGCGGCGCTTTATTAACGTTTTTTAAGATGCAATACGTTGCAATACAAATACAATACAAACGAAGTTGTACAGAAAGTCATAAAACGGGTTCTGCGCATTAGAGCAGCTTACCAATCTGTTTAAAGAATCGACGTACCGTCGGTTCGTCTAAGATTCTGGTTACTGAAAAAGAAAATCATCAAAATAGGAGCATCATGTGAACGCAAATGAATAAAATGTTGAAAACGCTGATTAAACATTCACCATAAGACCCTGATGGACGACAGGGATAATGACGGAAAACAGAGGGTTTTTGTTTCATCAGTCGTTTAATAATTTGAGAAAATAGATCACTTTTGGTGGGTTGTTTGAAACTCTATTTAGAATCTAACGACGAGTAGGCCTACATGACTGCACTGTGTAACAAAGTAAACGATTAGGTTGAGTTTATGATAGCTTAGAACCCGCTTCACTAAGACTTATACAGACTATTGAATACATCAGTTTTAACTAATTTAAAATGGAATGTTACCAATCACGATACAGGATTAATTGTATTGCAATTCAGTAATTTCTACTAGTATGACGTAGCCTACAGCTGAATCTTTAAGATGCTGAGTATGACATTTTAATTATTTTCTTAGAGATTAACGGCAATGCCTACCTTTCAGGTAATCACCTAAATCTCCACCATTACAGAACTACAATGCAAACCAAATCACTGTTCATTCATTGTCTTTTATTTGTTTCTGTGAATAGCCTATGGGATTTACTTCAATGTTTACATCTGGTTAAAAGCCTCTGAACATACAGCAGGACTAGCTGTTGAGTGCTGAAATATTATTTCTTCGATTTTTGAATCGAGTCAGTGGGGAAAAGATAAAGATTATTAAAGGTCAAATATTGCCCAAAAGAATATGGCTAAACAATTATTTTGCTTTAAATTTTATGAGTAGCCATCGCCCATTATATCAGCACAAATGCTCTAATAGTCCACTAAATTTGGCATTTTTATGTAGTTTATTATTCATGTAGGCCTGGTAGTTATATGCCCACATTGGACAAATGTTGAGCAAATGTTGTCCCTTGTGTTCTGTCTGACAAAAAAGGTCTTACCTCCATAATGAGATGAATATTATCTGGTGTTCGCTGCAATAAAAATTTAAACAATTTCATTTTATCGGATATGTTTAAAACCTTGAATGATTCCAGTATAGCAGTTAAATAAATTTATTGAGGAATAATGCGTTTCAAAGTTACATGCTTGCTAAAGAAGTGTAGGCATCATAAAGGCCACAATGTCTATTATCAGCTCAGCGACTAATACCAACGTGTCCAGTGTCTACTACACTTTGGCGCGCAGACACGTTGGTGGCCGCTTTGCAGTGACGTTTAAGCCACGTTGAGCTGTGCTGGAATGATGACCATCAAGATATGACAGGCTCAGTGGCGGAGACCTAGGGGGGAACAGGAAGGACGGTCCCCCCCAATAAAAGTGTTGGGGGACGGCCCATGCATTTGTCCCCCCCAATGTTTGAGCGTCAAGACTTTTTTCGGCGGCGAAAATAGAAAATTTCGTTGAGATTTCGTCGAGATTTGACCGGCTGACTAAAAAAAAAAAAAAAAAAAAGTCATCAACTTTTTTGGCGGCGAAAATAGAAATTTTTTCGTGATTTGGTCGAGATTTGGCCGGATGACTAAAAAAAAAAAAAAACCGGATGACTAAAAAAAAAAAAAAAAAGTCATCAACTTTTTTGGCGGCGAAAAATAATTTTTTTCCGAGATTTCGCCGGTCGTCAGAAATTTTTCTGAAAATCTCGCGTCTTTCCGTCCCCCCCCCCCAATTCTCGGCGCAGGTCTCCGCCTATGGACAGGCTTCTTTGTTTTTATTTGGCTTTCCATCATTATTCCTAAGGCCCAATGACTGGGTAGAAAAAGTAAGTTTGGAAGGTCAAAATTGTGTGTTGTCGCTGGGTCTAGTCTGCTACAAAAATCCTGGAACTCGAGTACCAGCCTCTGAGAAGTTTCTGTAGGAACGTTTGAGCAGGTGTATCATTTCTATTTGCTTTTATCATTTGAATATTGTCATTGTAATAAAGTACACGCGTCTTTCGCAGATAGAAACCAGAGTTGTATTCTTATCTCAATTAGTCCAGATGGTCATTCAGGGTAGGTGTGTACTGTTGTGCAGCCAACCTATGACTGAGATTTATTTCCAACCCCTAAGAAGATCTCAACAAATTGGGTGCAACATATTTGAAGAAATATCGTAGGCTTAGGTTCAACGTTAAAGACAGCTTAACTGAAACACCGAAAGGCTTGCGTTACTCTATTAAAATAAACATTGACTAAGTGTAAGCATAAAAAGTTCACAGCTATTCTCACCTCACAGTGCAGCAAGTGAACGAGATTCTGATGAGGATGAGCAGACAGATCCTAAAAGAATTACATCAACAATTCCAAATATTTTCCTACCATGATTCATTGTTTATACCGTCGTTAACTCAAGCCACCCTGCAAAAGCTAAATATATAATAAATAACTCAAGCCGCCACAGAACAACGTCACCTATAGTTTGCTAAAACACTTCGACCCTCTGCTTTCTATTTACAAGCTTCCTAAACCATAGTAAGTCACCAATATGTTGCTACAAATAAACAAGGCATTCTGAGTGTAACCGCTCTAAATGCCTTTAGTGCAACCTTATATAGGCCTACTATTTGATCATTACTAGCATGAACGAAGGGGCTCAACTTTCAAAGTGAGATATTTCTACTTTTGTAGTTTTTCATTGTTTGTAGTAGCCTAGTGTTGCTTCGATGCCTATACTTAGAACCCACTGCTGTAAAGCCGACCTGCGTGTCGTTCTATAGTGGGCCGTATTTCGTATAACCTGTACCTGTAATCATTCTGCGGTTTGTCAGATTGAGTCATTAAACGAAGATTATTTTTAAAAATCGCCAAAGACCAGACATGCGAAAACAGAAGCAACGATTGAAAATGAAAGCAAAAACCTGAAGAATGGCAATTTCTCGGTCGAGAGATTCAGGGCGCATACTCTTAAAGATGGTCTTCCGTAGATTTAGAGTCTTTATAGCAGCCAACTGTTGCGAGTCCTGGAAGTAAACGAGCATTGTCATTATCTTTCAAAGTGTCACACCAGAAACAGAGAAGAGTAACACAGTCTGGTTGCGATGGTTCACGCAATGTTTGAAGCATTCACTATTCAGTAATCAATAAGTCAAACAAATTGATCAATTCCTTCATGGATTGATAATCGATAAATTAATTCCACTAGTAAGTAAACTAATGACGCTTTAATTAATTAATTAACATATTAATTATATAACTCCTACAATAGTTAATGAAGTTATTAATTAGCTCAATAAGTCAGTGAATGAGCGCAGTGAATCAACCAGAAAGTCAGTCAGTTATCCGCGCCAGTCAGTTTATAATCCAATGCTTCAAAAATCTGTATGGATGGCTTACACCTTGTAAATTTTGGAGCGCGGTGGTGTAGTGGGTATGTTCGTCACCTTGAATCCGAAGGGTTGCAGGTTCGAATCCACCTTAAGTCGCCGCGTAGGAACCTTGGGCAAGTCCTTCACTCGCAATTACTCAGTGCTTCGTCGTGAAACTCCGATGCAGTGTCCGCTCTGTAGTTGGTAGCGCCTCTGAGTAGAGAGCCTGAAGGGGCGCTATGACAAGTGCACATACAAACAAACAATACCTGTATATGACGTCCTTTGTATACAGCCCCAAAACTTCCTTCACCGAGATTATCGGTCTCTTCATCGTAGCAATAATTTCCAATTGTCTTCATGTCTTTCTGTGTCTTTGTTTCATGAGCTGTGAATGACGCAAATGATTAAACAATAGCACGATATAAGTCTTAATGACACCCAAGCCATCAACTGATAGGAAATGCAGATAGACCGACGCTTAAGAGTGCAATCGAATGCGAATTTAAGGAAATGCATGCTCATGACGAAAAGCCACAATTCTTTAATTTATCAACATAACCCATAAATCAATAATTCAATTCAATTCATTTATTGTAACCATCAACCCTAAACAATAGACATAGTATAACACATAACACGCTTCACATAATCGGATGGCAATAAGGAAGTTCCTAAGGGACGAATATCCTGCTAACAGGGACACCTATTTAGATCTACATGTGCAATTTTAACAGATGGCTAGACGGTTGAGATCATGAATTAAACAGTAATCAACTAACTGTTCTTCAAGATAATAGATTCTAGTCGAGAAAGTGGTCACTTTTGAGTTATTTCGCCTACAGACCTCTCTCAATATCTGTTCGTCGCTAAATTCTGAAGAACTGAGACTATAATTTGGTGTTCTTTTTGACAGTGGTGTTCTGTAAACTCAATGCGTTTCATCCTGATTATTGGTTTTATAATTACATCACATTGTATGTTTCTTGTAAATAACTGGATGACGAATCACTTAAAGAGGGGCATCGGTTGATAGATCTACATTGCGCCTTGCATATTGGCGACATAAAAGTTCTAAGATTGAGTCATAACTCGATTATGATTTGGTTGATTAAATCATCATTAGATTATGATTTGATTGATTAAGTCATCATTAGATCATGATTTGGTTGATTAAGTTATCATAAAATTATGATTTGGTTGATTAAGTCGTCATTAGATTATGATTTGATTGATTAAGTCATCATTAGATTATGATTTGATTGATTAAGTCATCATTAGATCATGATTTGGTTGATTAAGTTATCATAAGATTATGATTTGATTGATTAAATCATCATTAGATTATGATTTGATTGATTAAGTCATCATTAGATCATGATTTGGTTGATTAAGTTATCATAAGATTATGATTTGGTTGATTAAGTCGTCATTAGATTATGATTTGGTTGATTAAGTCATCATTAGATTATGATTTGGTTGATTTAGTCATCATTAGATTATGATTTGGTTGATCAAGTCATCATTAGACTATGATTTTGGTTGATTAAGTCATCATTAGATTATGATTTTGGTTGATTATTATTAGTGGTTTACAGAAACTGGTTGATTATTATTAGTGGTTTACAGAAACTGATAATATGCGTTGAAGTTTTTAACAAGACAGTGCCTAACAAATAACTGTTTATTTAATCGAGGGATTTATTTCCTCGAGTGATTTTACAATATAGTTATATGCTTCACTCTACTCTGGACCACTCCATACACACTCTGGAGGAACGAAGTAAATCACCGCAGGAGGTCTTCTCCCACAAATTACTGGACTCGCGGTATTTTAAAGGTACTTAGGCCTACATATATTGTAGTAAGCCCGTTGCTTCAAGACGAAGAAGAAAAACAGTTACTTAAAGAAATTCTGAAAAGTTTGTGGATTAGGCTACTGCGATTATTGAGTGGCCTATTGTAACGGCCACGTGTTGTCATAGAGAAATAATTGAGAATGCATTTAACTGTTTCTTGTGTGTGGGCTCCAAGTCAAATATTTTTGCCGAGGTGACAAAACCTAAAGGTCACGGTTATTTGCTTTTGCAAGAGCTTAAAAATGCAAAGTTGTAAATTAATGGAAATTAATGGGTATGGACTACGTTTCACAGAGGTTTCATAATGCAAACTTCTCAGTTTTACTTGATGCTTCATTATAACTGCCCCAGTGCAAAGAAATTAGTTAGGCCTAACAGACAAAAAGTAGTAGTTAAGAAAATTGGTGCCAGTTTTCAAGGGGGCATGACCAGTTTTGTCCCTGTGTGCGGACGCCCATGGTTCAAGTGGACTAGAAAGCTCGGAGTAACTCTCTGTCCTGGGAGGATTTCAACTGTCGATTGCGTAGTACGCTGCAGGCCTTACTGATCAATCGCCGAGCAACTCCTTATGCTACAGGCCTACGGCATAATAAAGTTATATAGAAACCGGTGCTTCATGTAGAAAGAAGAGTAATCTCCAAACTTCTGAAGCATCATTACTGACAATTGACCTGCTAAACGAAGTTTCTTAAATTTTACCTTTAGCTCACTCTTAAGTCTTAACATAGTTTGTTAATGTAAATTTCAATTTTGTAATTAATCTACGTAGTGAAAATAGACAGCAAAGTTCAAACCGTGCTAATTGATCAGACCAAACTTTTTCACATTGATTTTTATAACGTAGGACCTCAGTCAAAGCAATAGATCTTAGCCGTGTTTGGGCTCTCTTTTTTATGGGTTGACGTCTATTGTCTTTGCATGCCTGGCGGTTGTGAAAGAGAAAGGGAATTGGTCGAAATCGAAAGAGAAACTAGATGAGAACAACAACATTTTGATTAGGCCGAAGAGAACGAAGACGGGTCAGATTTTTCAGTCATGAAAGCTTCAACGGTCAACAGGAATAAATCAACAGGGAGCACCACAGTCAGACATCATTATTTTGGAGACGAGAAACATCGAACACTATGGATATGATTCTTACAAAGTGAACTTTACCGAGCTGCTTAAAACAAGACTAGCTTATCAATTCCAGGAATATGCTAACTCCGGTCTAAACTCTCGTCTTATATTCCACATCCGATCTTCGGATATCCAACGATCACCGTTTCCCTCCTAGATAATCACGTTCCATTTTTCCAGCACAACAGATCCTGCGAATGTGACCAACTGCGAAATGCGATCAGGAAACGACAGTAGGCCTACGGTCCCTACCAGGTCCTGCAGTCGCACCAGATTAGGCGTTATGCAGTGTTTAACTTAATCTGATCTCCGTGACGCAGTTTGTGTAACACTAGGAAATTTTGTAGTTTTGTAAAAACATTACTTTAAATTACTGACTGTCCATATCAGCACCTCAGTGTCGAAGCTGCAAAACACTTCTCGCGATTCTGATTTCAACGGTTTACGTTATCAATTCCTTCGCTATGGATTTGTTATCGCAAAATATACAGTAGCCTACATGAACCCGAACGAATTTTCAAATAAATCAACTATATTATACAACTAATGAGACCAAACGATAATTATAATCACGAACCAAAGACGAAAAGTTGACGCTGGACTTGAAAACGAAATTAGTAGCATTATTCGCGGGAAATTTGCAACATAGGCCTACGCTGATAGGCCTGCTATTAATAGCAGCATCAAAATTTACCAGGGCGTAAGATAAATACAGCTTCGAGCAAATATAGGCTAATTAGCCTACTACAGAGAATTCTGCTTTTGTTTAGCCGTGTTTCTAAAAATTATAACGCAATGAGAAAGAATCAATATTTACTATGACTAGACAATGCATTTACATTATAGGTCCCTAGTTGGAAAATAATTAGTTGGCTATGAAAAACCAAAGAGGCCTAGGTCTAATAGACCTGCATGGTGACGCTGAACAGCTGTGTTCTCTACGGCAAGATTATAGAGCTTATTGGCCAAAGTCGAATCTTTACAAACGAGGTTAATTAAAAAGCCATTAACAATTAATTAAACTTGCTGAGACCACTATAAAGTTGATTCAAAGTAAGACATACATGTAAACAGTACTGGTGTTTAATTTCAGTATACACTAGACTGCTTTTCACATGGAGTACAACGTAGGCTTTATGGCCTATACTAGTTCTTTAAGTACAAAAGGCTGCTGTAATCATCATCATCATCATCATCGTCATCATCACCATCATCATCGTCATCATCATCATCATCACCATCATCATCATCATCATCGTCATCATCCCCATCAATCATCATCATCATCATCATCATCATCATCATCATCATCATCATCATCATCATCATCATCATCATCACCACTACTACTACTACCACCACTATCATCATCATCATCATCATCATCATCATCATCATCATCATCATCATCATCATCGTCATCATCATCATCATCATCATCATCATCATCATCATCATCACCACTACTACTACTACCACCACTATCATCATCATCATCATCATCATCATCATCATCATCATCATCATCATCATCATCATCATCGTCATCATCATCATCATCATCATCACCACTACTACTACTACCACCACTATCATCATCATCATCATCATCATCATCATCATCATCATCATCATCATCATCATCACCACTACTACTACCACCACTATCATCATCATCATCATCATCATCATCATCATCATCATCATCATCATCATCATCATCATCATCGTCATCATCATCATCATTGTGACGAATAGCGACTATAATTATTGATGGTGACCTGCATAGGCCGTTTGATTGTGTGCACTGGTTGACCGTCGTACTTTTGTACGACACCGGTAGGCCTTGTAGGCCTAGACTGACCGATGATTGACCTAATAGGTCTAGACTATGACTGTGACCGAGTGACCGATGATTGACCGTTGAGGGTGGTCGACTGGAAAGCGTGGGAGTGAGGGAAACGCGAGAAGGAACCGGTTAAAACTAGTGTGGGTTGTGCAATATAAGAAAGTGACTCAAGGCTGAGAGGAGGTCAGTTCGAGGCTCGACGGACAGAGTAAAGACGCTGGATTGCGTAGATCGTGTCGTTCGTTTTTTAATAGTAATAGGCTTACGTTTATGTTCGAAGTTAACTTGTTCGTTTTTAATAAAACTTTGGAAAATCTTCACAATTGGCGAGCCTGCCAGGAGCCCACAAACGTTGAAAGAAGATTTTTGCGTAAGTTTTTGACGAGACTTAAAGCGAACTACGGTAATGACTACGACGAAAGACTTGATGATATGCGGTCAAGAATGTGGTCTGTCGGGAAAGGACCTGCTCGAATGGGTTACGCAGAAGCAGGCCGAAGAACGAGACGACCGAGAGCGAACGCGGTCAGCAGAAAAGGAACGGACTGCTGAACGAAAGGAATTGGAGGAACTATCGTTGGCGCGGGCCAAAGTCGAACGTGAAACTCAAATTCTGCAGTAAGTTGAAGACGGTGAAGGCCAAGGAAGCATCCGCCAGTGACGAATGTCTACTCGACTACGGGAATTTATCGCAGCGACGAGTAAGCGACGGCAGCGACGGGACATTCAGAAGTGGGCCTAAGTGCGTCAAAGGTCCTAACATTCCGCCCTTTGACGAAGACAAAGACGAACTGGACAGCTATATCTTCCGCTTTGAACGATATGCACAGCTCCAGAACTGGAAGAAAGCCGACTGGGCTGTTTATCTGTCGGCGCTACTCAAAGGTAAGGCGCTTGACGTTTACGCCCGGTTACCGATTGAAGAGGCCCTGGACTACGACCGCCTCAAGCAAGCTTTGCTGAAGCGCTTCAATCTAACTGAAGATGGACTTTGTGCTCGATTCCGTAGCGCAAAGTCAGATGGCGGCGAGACTCCGCTTCAGTTCATGTCCCGCCTAAATAGGCCTACCTACCTCCGACGATGGATTGGGATGGCCGGGATGAAGGAGTCGTTTGAAGACCTGATGACGCTGATCATCCGTGAACAGTTCATTAATACCTGCTCGAGGGATTTAGCAATCTTCCTCAAAGAACGAAGGCCTGCTACGTTGACGGAAGTAGCCGAAATCGCCGAGCGCTATACAGAAGCGCATCTGCCAAGACAGGAGGAAAGCGCATCGACGGTAGGATCGCCGAGACCGGGTCGGAAATTCATGGCGCCGATGAAGGATACGGTCAGACGTTGCTTCGTCTGCAGTAGTACTTTGCACCTTGCCCGGGACTGCGGGAAGAAAATTCCATTGGCCAGCATGGAGTGCAACGGCTACGGACGATCAGAACGTTGGAACTCGAATACCTGGAAGAAGGGAGACAACCTGCGACGCTCTTCAGTAACGAGTCATGGGTTCGACTGCAATAACCGTCAAGAGAGGCTACTGTCGGCTCCCCCGACTACACAGGTGAAACAGACTATGCCGATGCAGAGCAGATGGAGTCCGAAGTGTCGAGCACACGCCAGACATGAATGTGAAGACTGCCTGATGACCAGCGACGGTGAGTTGCAACCGATGTGCAACGCCTTGTTATCGGACAGTGTCGAGCTCCGATGCGGCTGCACGTTTCCGGTCATTGCCGACGCTTGTTGCGACAAGCAATTTACAGCGTCGATGCCGACGGCCGAAGGCTGGGTCGGGAAGCAGAAGGTGATCGCTCTTCGAGACACAGGCTGTTCGTCTGTCGTCGTTCGAAGGGACCTTGTGCCGGACGAGGCCCTCACCGGGGCCACAAAGACGTGTGTTTTGATTGATGGAACGATTCGACGGGTTCCAGTGGCCGAGATAGACGTAGACACGCCTTTCTACAAAGGCAAGGTCAAGGCCATCTGCATGAGAAAACCACTCTATGGACTGATAATTGGCAACATTCCGGGTGTCCTTTGCAATTTAGTCACCTAAATGTTATTTCTTGATTTACGTGCAAGATGACTTGTTTTGAACTGCTGGACTGTGATTATAGACTTTCTTGCAGTGTATAATTTAATTACTGCATAATATTAAGTTCGTGCACGCTGGTGCACTGTGTACTGTGTAGGCCTCTTCGCTATTCGTCATGTTAGTTTAGAGTAAGAATAATTCTTATTTTAAGATTTTACTCTTGGAAATGGGGAGTCTTGTGACGAATAGCGACTATAATTATTGATGGTGACCTGCATAGGCCGTTTGATTGTGTGCACTGGTTGACCGTCGTACTTTTGTACGACACCGGTAGGCCTTGTAGGCCTAGACTGACCGATGATTGACCTAATAGGTCTAGACTATGACTGTGACCGAGTGACCGATGATTGACCGTTGAGGGTGGTCGACTGGAAAGCGTGGGAGTGAGGGAAACGCGAGAAGGAACCGGTTAAAACTAGTGTGGGTTGTGCAATATAAGAAAGTGACTCAAGGCTGAGAGGAGGTCAGTTCGAGGCTCGACGGACAGAGTAAAGACGCTGGATTGCGTAGATCGTGTCGTTCGTTTTTTAATAGTAATAGGCTTACGTTTATGTTCGAAGTTAACTTGTTCGTTTTTAATAAAACTTTGGAAAATCTTCACAATCATCATCATCATCATCATCATCATCATCATCGTCGTCGTCGTCGTCGTTGTCGTCGTCGTTATCATCATCATCATCACCACCACAACCAACACCACCACCACAATCATCGTCATCATCATCACCACTACCACCACCACCACTATCATCATCATCATCATCATCATCATCATCATCATCGTCATCATCATCATTGTCATCGTCGTCGCCATCATCACCATTATCGTTATCATCACCGTAATCATCACCGTCATCCCTAGTGGTCAGTGATTTTGAAAGCCGCATGCAAGAAACATAGAGAAAACCATCGGAAATATTTCTTCGGGAACCTCGTTAAGGTGTCGTAGTGATCTAAGACGAACGGTGGATCTTCTTGATGAAGCTGCCTTGAACACCGTCGACCGACGTGGTCTATGAATTCAATCGCACACAGCCGTACAACGATTCCTCGTCTCTCGTTTCCATACACAAACAAACTATCACGAGTAGGGAACACGGTTTGACATAACATAACAAATCCGAGAATCGTCTGAATTTGTTCGTCGAAAATCGGTGAAAATTCGTTCGTCAAAACAACGGGTAACATATCCCTGAATGTGTTCCAGTCGGAAACGATCGTCTTCTGATTCTTCAAGGTGATCATCGCACTTCTGCAAAGATCGAGCGCTGAGCTGTAATCGTGTAAAGCTGTGTACAGGAAGTTAGCACGATAGGCGACGCTAACGAAGTAGGAAGGAGAGACCAGAACATCCGCAGAGTGGTTCAAGATTGCTTCAAGTGCCAACAATAAGATTCTCGTTTTATCGTTTACGACTCTAGATGACGTGCCAATTTTTGACTTTGAAACTGAACTATCAAAACTGCGGTGTCGACGAGATTCGAAACATGTCTCGTTATGTCGACTAATGTTGAATAGAGACAGTTTTTCGGAAATATCAATGACCGAATCACTCGAACTAATTGATAAGTTTACAGAACTAGAAGGCCTATCACGTAGGCCTACGTCGGTTGCAGCGGCAAAGGATGCATTAGCCATTGAGATGAGGGCATCGTGGTTGTCGATTGACTTTCCTTCAGTTGTGTAGATCATGAGTTGAAGGTGCTGAGAGATACCTGCATACAAAACCTTGAAAGCGGGCGAAAGCCATTCGGAAATACCAGGATCATCTAGAGTTTTGCTGGAAGCTTCTATGCACAATGGATTCAGCATGTTATTAAAGAAAAATTGGAGTTTTATATAATTACAAATCTTAGTTGGAATTGAAATGGTAAGTTCGGTCCATGGATAAGACTTCTCTGTAGCTGACAGTAGCCTTGAAATAGCCCTACTCTGTTCTTTGTAATTCAACATCGTTGAAATTTCTGTCGATAGATCAAAATCTTCTGAAATAAAGCCAATCATGTTATTCTTACGAATGAAATAGTTAGAACAACATCTCTCAATCAACCATTCAATCATCTGGCATAGTAATTCACCAACAGCTGTCTCTAGGTTCTCGTCCGTCCAAAATTCCGGAGGTTTCTCCTCGACTGCCCAAAGCAATAGCGTCTTGAAGAAGTAGGTACAGAGCACAGTTTTCTCTTCTCCTCCACATGATTTAACTACTTCACTCTTGATCAACCTAAGCACATGGTAGATGTATTTCTGGACATCTGTCAAACTCTGAATCAAAATTACCTCCGCCTGTGAAAATGAAAATCTCCATTGAGTGTCATCATCTGGATTACTTTGATGAGGCTTTGGAACTAAGTGACATCCTAATCCGACAATTTGGTCAATGATGCCCTTTGGAGGCCATCCATTCTTCCGTTCACGAGTTATCCAATCAGCGGCCTCTGGTGGCCAAAATGGGCAGTAAATGGCCTCAACTCGATCAACTACTAAATTCCGATAGTATTTAAAGTTGGAGTAAAGTAAACACAGCGCTTTATGAAAGTTCTCGAATCCACCCCTTGGAAAAATTTGTGCCGCCTTTCTCCATGACGGCCCTTTTGCGTATTCTTCCCATAGGCCTAATTTTTGCCTTGGACTTCTTTCCTTTGGCATCGTACGACGGTAGAAACTGACACCACCAACAGCCGCAGTTGTAAGTCGTGCGTACCCGACGCTGACGTCTTCAGTTTCGATTGCAAGCACTGTGCCTTGGAAATTCGCAGGAACAGATCGATGATCGGAAACTGCACAGAAATCGATTGGCCATATCAGCATGTCGATGTCCGTTGGATCGTCGAGTGCATAGCAGACGGGTCTTTCGCAGAGGCTCCCACTAAGCACACTCCAATATGAATTCGTTCTCGTGATTAACCACCGTCGAAAGTTCTCATAATCTGCATCTGATCTTTGTGAATTTCCTGAAGTCATAATGCCCCGCGTCTATGCTGTAGATGCTAGAATATCTCCAAGTATTGTCCGATCATGATGCGATTAATAGAAGTTCGTTGGCGAGATTTATTTGCACTTGTAGGCTTGTAATTCCTGGACAGTGTCCATTGCTCATTTTAGCTATAAAGAGACAGTTACTTGGCAAATGTTCATACGCTGGTAGTATGTCTTTACGCTCCTGTGCCTAGTCAATTTCTGACAAAAACGACATTAATGACAATGCATTAATAATTTTCAGAGCGACATCCGATGGCGATACAAACCACAGCAGCACTAAAGACAATTGTTATTTCAGATATTTTCTTAGGCTAACAAGGAAAGGAATATTTTGGTTGATCTATAGATTTTCTGAAAAATGCATAAATCCAATGTGCAATTCATCTTTCTTTAAGCCTTCCAGAGTTCCTGAAGCAGCGCGCAGTTCCCACAGCATAAAAAATAATAAGCTATTACGATTGCTAGCTTCTCATAAACGTAAGCTTCTCATTATTTAACGTTTCTCTTTGACCACACGCTATTTTCGGCCAACGCGGCAGCATGATGCTGTGAGTTGCTGACCAGACATCACTATCACGTAGACTGCAACCAAATGAACGTTGAAACTCATTTGCCTTGAAACACAGATGTATGATCAATTGCATTAGTCATTGCATTTCTGTGGGGTCATCAAACCCACAAGTAGCGTCAGCTGTAGTCAGCGGTTACTGCGAATAATTACTCGCGTTTGCCTGTCATGTTAGACTGGCCAATGGCAGCAGTGTTGCCACTGAGGTTTCAGAAATTAACCCAGATTTTCTTCCGAAAGAACCTCCAGAAAAACCCAGACTATTCATAATAAGCTATTTTAGACCCCTTTGTTCAAATTAAGTTGGTTCTTCGCTTGTTCCTATGAGGGTTAACAAAATGGTCGTCAAAATAGTTGAATAAAATGTAATTACAACTTTAAAAATGTCAATTGCTAAAGTTGTCAGAGACTCGGCATTCATTCTGACAATAAGCTTAATCGATATATTCGGGTGCGCACGCGCAGCGGGTCGAGCCTAGAGCCCTGCGCCGACTTGAGAGTGTCGGCGGCGGCGCGCCGGTCATTTTTTGTCGGCGGCGGCGGCGCGCCGACCAACAAAAATCGACGGCGGCGGCGCCATTGAAATGTCGGCGTCGGCGGCGCGACGTGGCGTCGTGGGATTAGTGCTCCAGCGTCGCATACTTATTTTAGAAGTTGTTACACAATTAACCTATGTTATTAATATATGCCTGTTCAGCAATAACTTTTGACAATTATCTTGTCTTAAAATAATATTCATGAGAAACAATTATTCTCAGAACAGACGTTGAATAACAAAACTTTACAAAGGCTTGACCATCAAACCACATGACAACATTTTCAAATTCCGGCCACCAGCTTACGTGACCTACTAATAGAAGCTAAAGAACTGTTCGCGCAGTGGCGGCGTAACCTGCCTATTTCACTCTTGACCTGCCACAAAATTGGACTTATTGTGAATGAATACAAAGTCATGCAATCTTGTCAACAGATGTGGGTGCTTGTAGTTCTTTAATTTTCCCTTGTCAATGCACACTGAGTAGCAAACTTGGTCAGAATTCGCCACCTTTCCTGATTTATCTTCAAATATTCCGAACGACTTCCACGCGAAACTCTTAGCATCTTTTTAAAACCTAATTGCTGAGAACAAGTCTTTCGATCTAAACAAGTCAAGTCACAATAAGTTAGACTTCTTTAATGCGAAAAATGCTTTTCGTTTCTTAATCGGATCCCAATTTTGAGACGTTACTCAAATTGCTGACAAAATGTGCACTCTACAGAATTTGTATTTACTTTTCAAATTGCACAACTTTGGTACTGGATCTTTGGTCCTCTCTCGGACCGTCATCATGGAGTATTGTTGATCCTAGTTTATTCCGGCTAAGATCATTTTAACGACGTAGACCTCTATCCGAGTATATCGGAATCAAATCTACTTCACGGACTTCCCACAAAATAAATTCGTCTGAAAACATGGAAATTAACTGGACTGCGTTATCCATTACTCTCTTATGTATATTAACTGTATTTCATTTCATTGTACCACACGTGTCAACCAAAATGCGGTTTGAAATTGGTGAATTAAAGAATATTATTATCTTAAATAGGATCTATTGGCCAATTGCCTAACATTGCTCCATTGTTCATATAGACTGGGCTATTATTGCTCGAAAGCTGAATCGCCAATTTCACATAGGTCACGTACCAATCACCTACAAAAAATTGCAGAGCGCGAACTCTTTGGAACAAGATAGTAGTGTATATCCTAATACTAGGGGAAGACGGTTCTGTTCCAACTATCAGGAAAGAAGGCACACACGGCATAACAATGCACTTATGCTTCCTGGAGTTCTTTTACCTTCGCTGCTGCCATAACTCAAATCGAATCACAGAATCCACAAAGGTTTATACGTTAAGCGCACTGTTACAAAAGTCAAAAACGAATAGGTGGCTTCATAGGTTTCATAGCATTGACGCAAAAACGGTGTTGCCAGGAAAATTTAAGCAGATAAGAAAAAAGATTAATTTCGTACTGACGCAACAATTTTTTCGCGAAATCATGCAAGCGATGAAAAATGCAACAAAAAGAAATAAACGAATCAACGTGGCATCGGCGGCGCGCCGACAAATTTTCGGCGGCGGCTGCGTCGGCGCGCCGACTCAAAAAACTCGGCGGCGGCGGCGCCCACGAAACGTCGGCGGCGGCGGCGCGGCGCGGCCGGCGCATAGCTCTGGTCGAGCCTACCAGAATTGTAAACACATAACACACGTGGCTTAAGTTTACGAAATCTCAAAGTTGTCCGAGGTTTCCAGTCAAATTTTCTTAATACATAAGCAATCCAACGTTTTAACCAACTAGAACATATATAGACAACTCTTTAACAACTAGGCTATTATACCACTAGAGGATTGACCTGACCTACAGTGTATATATATGCGCATGTTATACATGTAGATGTCAACGGCTTACAAGGAGAGAGGAGTGACCTGACCTATTTTGAGATGTCAAAATGGTTTATTTCTGTGCAGAGCTATTCTTCAGGCTATAAATTATTTGAGAATTGATAACGTGAGATCTTGATTATGGAGTTTAAAAGTAAAATTAGTGGGGAAAAGTATGTATCACAACCACTCTACATTGAATTTCAAAGAATATTCATGTGTTGTAAATATAAAATGTCAACTCACCAAAATAAACCCAGATGTTGCACACACAAAAACAGAAACCCAGACGAAGGCAAAAAACTCAGATCTAGTGGGAAAAACCCAGCTGTGGCATCACTGAATGGCAGTACGGGATTGGCGCCATTATTATGGGAAACCAAATGATATAATTATATAGAGTTATAGACCTACTTCCAGAGACTCTCTCTAGTTTTCCGGAAGTCATTTGCGTCATGTTCTCTGCTGGGCTTTAAAAAAATTAATTGAGTTGACTGCAGTCATTGTTGTCTTGCAGCTTGAAATTAAGTATTAACGGCTGTTGGACCGTAATGATGTTGTCTATATTGTGGGAATGGTCATAATTTTTTTTATTATTTATCACGAATTATGGATCAAAGAGACGCGTGCGCGCACACACACAAACACACATACACACACACACACACACGCAAACACACACACACACACACACACACACAAAGGAGGGATTTTCATCGGCCGTGTGATGCTGTGAGAGTTCATTCGGGTGCTGGTGAGTGGTAGGCCTACTGTCTAATTTAACCAGTGTAGTTTTGTATCGTTTAGCAATTAGCACAGTCCACTTTAATTTCAGCAATAATGCTGGGGCTTTAATAAAAATTTAATAATAAATATAGACCATCGCAGTGGCCGCATATATATATAGACTCTATAAATAATAATAATAATAATCTTTTCTTTAATAAAGCGCCTGCAAGACGCACTAGCGCTTTACATTTACAAGTTATGCAGTAATCTTAATTAAACTTAATTACTAACAGAACAGACAGTTTTGCAATTACACGGCGCTAATAGCAGCCTACAAAATATATCCACCAAACGGAGGCTCGAACTCGCTACCTCTCGCACTCTATGCCAGCGTGTTATCCATTGCGCCTAAACATGATATATGATGACGACGATGATAATGATGATGATGAACAATTGAACATATGATGATGATAATGATGATGATGATGATGATGATGATGATGATGAGGAGGAGGAGGAGGAGGAGGAGGAGGAGGAGGAGGAGGATGGTGTCATGCCAATGACATTGATGACGACACTGTAAGGGTCTATTATAATTTATAAATATATACATTCTATCATTTTTCCACATTTCGCAGTAAGAGTAATTTATTTCAGTAGGCCTAAGTGACTTCAGCCGACGTATTGAATCATTTTCTGTCCTGATGAAGCTCACCAAATATAACATTCAATAGACCCTAAAATCTCCGCAGCACAATTTTCAGTTCTAGCGAGACACGTATGAAGAACAATCTGCTGCCATCTTTAGATCGTTATCGCTGCCACCAGAGAGTTTCACAACGAGGGCAACAGTGTTGTTGTGTACGATGCCAGACTCACGGAGAGAGTGACCGCTTCCACGCTCTAGAGGTCGACCTTCGATGAAAAATATTACATTAGGTTAAAGTGAATTATACCGCAAAAAATATTTAAATGATATCTTTTAGTTCGATTCAGTTATTCTACTTAGCCAAACCTCTTACAAAGTTTAAAATGTGGGCAACAAGAAGCATTAAGACCCGTAAGCAGTCCAGTAGATACTCTTCACCAGGGGTTATTTTAAGGAATTTTCTCAACTGCACATAAATGACGTATTTTGAGACTGGACATAAGAAAGTCCTTGACCAGGGATTTGTCCCCCAAAGCTGAAGCAGCTTTTGGTGAGCGATCGTTAATAAGCCGGTGCTTTGCGCTTGGCCTTCGACTGCAGCTTTAGATGTTTGAATATTAGGATTTTCTGACTTTATAAAAATTCATATTAAAGATCAAAATCAATTGTTATGACAATGTTCGACTCAAAGTTCATCATGGCAAAATCTCCAAATGAATTAACGAATGAAATCAGCTAGACGTTTAGACTTTTCAATATCCTTAATCGAATAGAGATCCCTTACAGATCCTCTGCTGTTGCTGGAATTGGAAATAGCTCAGAAGGATTGTTAAGTGTAATAAAGTTAAATGGTCCTATGTTCCTGGACACTTCCAAAGTTTCGCTATAGTAGTCCTATATAAGGGTACGTCTAAATGCTGCTTTTCTGCTCTGAAACCCTGGTCATTAAGATCAATTTGATACTGTTTTGCTAAAGATAAAGCTAGCAGACAAGATGAGATATTTCCCCAAGAAATAAAATCTTTTAGCTAATTTCAAATTTTGTATAAAATTTAACCCACTAACTGCAAAATACGATGTGAGACCGATAAATATCATTAGCAAACCTCCCAAATGGTCATTATTGATCGATAGGCCTATGCTGACACCCACATCAACACGAATATGTACTGTTTAGGTTAATAGTAGTTTTAACCAGGAGCCGCGTCGCCGATCTACATGTAAATGATATTTTACCACACCCTGACTTGGCTTAGAGTACGACTGCTGGAAATTTTATATGCTACAATCTCTGGTGTCATTCATTCATGAGAACCAGAATGTGTGTGTGTGTGTGTGTGGGTGTGTGAACATAGCCGCAGACTTGGTCCTGGGTTTGTGGAAAGTGGAAACGAACAAGCGACCGAAGGACAATAATTTTCAATGCACGAGCACCTAGCTGGGTAGGGGTTTTGGAAGGTGATGTACAAATCCCATTTTCGAATTTTGTTTAATTTCCACACTGCACTGGTGGTATTCTAAGTTGTAATTTAGCGAGGTTGCTCATCATTTCAGTGCTGATAGTCATGGTTTAGGACTGTAATAAATGTCCCGTCCCATTGTTAAAATATTTTTTACAACATTATAAGGGCAACTTTTAGACTGTGATCTTAAAAATTGCTCACAAATTTCACGCCAAAAAACATGGGTTGAGGCTTCAATAAATGCCCCTCCCCATTGTTTACATTTCTGAATTTCCACACTGTAACTGTCATCTGAACAAAATAACTCTTTTTAAATGCTGACAGCTATGGGTTTTAGAGTTTAGAGAGTCTTCTTCTTCCTGATCGTTTAATTTTTTCATTTGCACGCTGTTAATCTGGCATTTAAGGCTGTCATTTGAAAAAATAACTCATAATTTTCTTTTCTCATCCATTGTTTGAAAACATTCATTTGCCCACTGTTGTAATCGCATTTTAGGCTGTTACCTTGACAAATTCAATCATAATATGGTACTCAGAGACGTGGTTTAAGAATTGAATAATTTCCCTCTATGTGCATCTTAAATTTTTTTAAATTTACACAACGTAATGGTGGCAGTTCAGACTGTCGTCTATATCAAAATTGATAATTATGGACAAGCAGTGGATAACACCGTAGAAATCTATAATAATGCTTGTGATAATATTTCTGAAATATTTGGGGGATATAAGATATAGGCTAAGCATCTCCGTCACCACCACAAGTTCCGGGTTCCGTTCCTCGATCCTATCCTATCTAAGGCTACACCCCTGTGCGAGATGCTAGTTTAATAACATAGGATTACGTGTTTCGTTTGGTGTCATTGGCCGTTAGTGTGGTCCACAAAAATTATTTTTCAAATTTCCTTGACGGTACCCGCTCATTCTGTTACCTTGCCTTATTAATGAATAAGTGTAAAATTTCAGCCTGATTGATTGATATTTAGTGGTCGCGCAATGCTCCTGACTTTTCACCATTCGCGACAATGACGAAAAATAAGCAAATGACAGCATTAAAATCATATGGAGAAGGACTCTTTCAGAATTTAGATTTTAAAAAATGAACTGATCATTGTAGACTGCATAAGAGATTGAGTGGCACATAGATGTACTGAATGCTGATATAAAGTTAATAATTTAGTCATAATTTTTTTTAAATGATAGCAATGGCAGCCATATGCTGAACATAGGGCTTTCGATTGCTGGAGTCTCAGCAGAATGCCTAACGCATATTTCATTGCGTCAAGGAACTGAGCTCTGTGCTCAGATACAACCTGCATTAGATATTTCTCCCCTTCATTTTTAGTGATGGATGATTTGTTTTCTTGAATGAGTTTAACAACCCCTCTCGGCATTGACGTTTACAACCCTGACATTCTTTGTGCACTGTTTTGCCTTCTGACAATCCTGATTTTGTTTTCATTGTTCAGTATCAATCTCATTTAGGAATTCACATGGCGGTTCTACTACCTATAGGAAGTTCAAAGGTTTCACCGTCCCTAGATCTTCCCACCTGTAAATACATGGCTCAACTGCAGCTTGAATGTGTGCTTAAGACGCTCGTTTCGTTCTTGAATTTGAGATGCCTTGACCATCTTTTGCTGGACATGTTGCATGGTTGATGGCTGTGTCTAAAAAGGCCAAGGCTACCGACTCCTCACACACATGATTATTACAAATTCTTAGAAAGAGCTTTGGTGGTTGCTGCAGAAATGACACAATTTGTTTTTGAACGCTTTGTACCTGAAGATAGACTTCAGAATTCGAAGGTCGCTGGATGGTGTTGTTATCCGGTTTGGACAAGACATGATGCTTCTGTGCATACCAGACTAGGAAACAGGTTGATGTCTCTAACTGACATTTCTTCTGGTCTGTAAGAAGTAAATTGTTCTTTGAACATCAAGACTTTTCAAGACATCAATATCTTTGCCATCCATCGGAAGTTCGAACCTGCCGTGGGGCAGAGAATATGAAGAAAAAAATACTCTATAGCCACAATCTTTCAACAGAATCACAACAGTTTGTCTTGTTTTTCACCTGTGCCACGAGTTAACCTTTGCACTCCGAGTAATTAATTCACTTCACACATGCATCTTTGATAGCAGTATCCATAGGCGAAGACGTGGTCCAGAAGTTGAGGTGTGGGACGAATGAGCGGCCGAAGAACGATCGCCGAGAGACGGCTGAGTCATCGACGACATTTTCATCGACCATAATTATTTTTGACGCCCTTTTTCAGTCGTTTTGTCGAAATCTAATGAAAATATACTATTTTCCCAACCAAAATGGCTGATGACCTTTTTTCTACCCTACTTATATTTTAACAGATTTACCGATATTATCCTAACACTCTCAAAATTTTCTATGCTATTTTTTTTTATTTCTGAACTGTTGGGATATATGAGCATGTGTTTGTGGTGAGGGGAGAACGGTCCCCCCCGTAAACATTGGTGGACCGTCCCCATAAGTCTCCGCCCATGCCAGTAGCATACTGGCAATCTATCAAATAGCTGCTTTACAGTATTACCAGGAGGGATATTCCCATCCATCGAAAGCATTGCTATCAGCTTAGCAACAGGTACATCCGTAAATTTATCCCTTCCCTCCTATAATTTAAAAAATGACCCAAAGGCCATGCATACCCTTGTTGTAAAAAGGTATTTGATTAAAAGAATAATAACATCAGCTTCTCTCTACAGATCGAAGTAAGCAATGCGTGTATGACAACCTCTATCACTAAATCACAAACGAATGTTGACATAATGTACACTGTACAGTTGGGGTGCTGTAATATATCTCACCTTGTCGCGCGACCTCTAAACTTTGAGCAATTTCAATAAAATTTTGTAGGAATCATTGACACATGATGCATAACAGAATAAAAGGGTACCGTCACGAATTTTTCAAACTTTATTTTTTCCCATGGCTTTGTGGACCACACTATTGGCCGTCCACTGCTGTGGTTGCGGGCTTTTTTTTCTGGGCGCAGCCAGTCCGTGGTTTTTGGTTCCACCAGGTCTGATTGGTCCAGGGTTCATTTTGGTCTTCCACAGGGTTCCATTTTAGGGCCTTTGCTTTACATTTTGTATACATCTGACCTAAATAAGATTCTCTCTTCTGTGGGGGTTGCTGCACATCAGTATGCTGATGACACTCAGGCATATGTCCAGGGTCCAGCTTTAGAGGCTATCTCACTAGTGGAAGAAATACTCATAACGTCGGAAACGATTGGTGCCTGGATGTCATCCAACCGCCTCAGGTTAAATCCTGGAAAAACACAATTTATTTGGGTTGGAAGTCGCGTGCAAGTTTCTAAAATTGATATGCAAAATCTGCAACATTGCTTTCCTGGCATGACTTTTTCTACCACTGTGCGTGATTTGGGTGTGACCTTGGACCAGGAATTGAACCTTTCTGATCATGTGAGAAATGTATGTCGCACTTGCTTTTACCATCTTCGTCAGATTCGCTCGGTGCGTCGCTCGCTTACAACCAAAGCCGCCACTACTCTGATGCATGCATTTATATGCACGAGAGTTGACTATGGTAGTGCCATCTATGCAGGCTTGACCCTTTCTCACATTAATAAGTTACAATCTGTCCTTAATGCTGCAGCTCGCCTGATTGGCGGCATACCAAAGTTTGGGCATATATCTAGTTTTATACGGGAAGAACTGCATTGGTTGCCTATGCAAAAACGTATTGAGTTTAAGATTCTAATGTTCATGCGTAATTGCCTAGCAGGCCAAGCTCCGACCTATCTTATGGAACTCTGTGTACCTGTGCTATCCATTCCAGGCTGTAGATTCCTTCGCTCTGCTACACATGGTGACCTGGTTGTACCTATGGCTCGATCTTCTACAGTGTTGCACAGAAGCTTTGCTATAGTCGGTCCGTCTTTCTGGAATAAGTTACCTATTAGTCTCCGTAATGAACTTCTTTGTCTTTCTTTGCCCCTTTTCCGCAAGCGTTTGAAAACCATTCTCTTTGATTGTGGTTTGGTGTCAGGTCGGGAGCGCCTCTGAGGAGTTCTCTTGAAGGGGCGCTATATAAATGCACGATTACATTTACAATTACGTGTATCTTTCCGATTCTGAGGATGGTGATTTTTGGATGGGATCACATAAACTCAAAAAGGGTGCGTGTAATCTGGGGATATATGGAGAATTTGGAAGAAAATTTGAGTATGCATTGACCTACAATTCTACATCATGTATGTATGTATTGGATAGCCTATGTGGCTGGAAGGCTAGCTCAGTCTGGATGTCTGCCTGATTAATTCTTTTGTTTTCATCGCCTGTCTCCAGTTAGATACTTGGGTTGTTATATTATATAGTGGACTATTTTGCTTTATGCGTCTGACTGTCTACGTCCCTTCCTGCTTCAGCTTGTCAGAGTAAGCGGCAAAAGCAGGAGAAAGTAGACCACGATGGCCAAGAAGTTGTCATTATGGTATGAAGGATAACCTCGGCCTTTACAACTTTATCAGGATATCAACCTACAGCAGGCCTTGAATCTGCATCCGCCCATACATTTAGCCTACTGCAAATTCTTCTGTCTGCAGCCTATGTGTGATTTTTAGCAGAACCTTGTCTTCGATTACATCACCCATTTTCCCCGCTCTTACTTCATGCACACGGGTGACCTTCGCCGCATCGGTCTAATGCTTGACTTGAAAACCGCATGTAATCACCATATCTATTATAGTTCACGCCAAATTTCAACAGGCCTGCTCTTTTCCTGAACATGAATATCACCCAAATAAACCGCCTCAAAGATGTTCAGTTTTTTTCACTTTGGGCTGTTACTATCATGTTTGTGTCCAACTTTTTACCACTAACTTCTCATCGGTTCACGCAACTAGGCAAAAAGTAACTGCACAAGATCCGATTTTCAACTGCACAAATCTCTTTCCCAACTACACACTTTGTGTCCAGCTGCACGTTAAAATAACCCCTGCTCTTCACACAAGTTCACAGTACATCCCTGCTTGTGACTGAATCTGGCGAAAGTCGTGAGCAAGGATTAACATACTATATATGATGTAATATCTGTAAATGCAAACTAAAACAACAATCTGGTGCATTCTTACGTATGATGACCAGTGGCTGAGGCCGCAGTTTACAGTCTGAGAGACTACCGTATACTACAGTTTAATAGTTGCAGTGGCCTAGTCGCTTGACAGTAAAACTGTGCATCGGTAATTTAAGCGATGGTGGATCTGAGTTGAAAGAAGTATGTTAAAGAAGTTCCAATTAGAGTTTTAGAGAGAGTGTAAACTCAAGGACGACTCAAATGCTCCAAACAGTAGGATATGAGGAATGCAAAAAGAGGAAATAGTGAGAACTAATGGAGAGTTTCGTGCACCATGAGGCCAGGCTGTAGCTAGGGGATGTTTTGGGTGCTTGAACACCCCTCCCAAATGAAATAATCCTGTAAAAATGAAATAATGCATTCACTAACACATGATGTTAGAAATTGTGCAATGTATTGGGCTTGAAGGTAGGCATGCAGCACCGTTGCCTGTGTAGTCACCACGATCTGTCTATTCTAGGAAAATTTGCAATGATTGATGCAGAAGAAGATATCTAGTTAAAGCAAAGTTGGCATGAAACCGTATTATTTACTTACCGTCCTCGTGAATAAGATATGAAGATTCGGAGTCCGTACTGTATTTGGAACACACGACATCAATCAGATGAACGTCGACATCCAGGTTCTGTTGCGCCACAATAAAAAATGTACATGGAAATAAATCTATGAACTTATTTTAGCGCTACACAAAAGCTGCGTCAGGAAGGCACGTCTATTCATTGACGATAATAGCACAATACAACTAAGTAACAGAGTACAAAGTTCTAGACTTTTTCAACAAATATCGTGAAGGTTAAATAGCCTAATGTGTAGATGCGAATATGCGATAGAATAGTAAGTAAGTCAGTGGACAGAAGGAAGCGATTGTAATGCACTCTGACCTAACGTTCCAGGGCATTAACCGGCGCTATGAAGGTTGGTTGCTATTGTTGATTCATCGTCACAATCGTCGTCGGTAATCATCATCATGATGACATCATCGTCATCATCATTGGAAAACTGAAACTACTAACAGGTATTGTCTTTGTCTTGGCCGTAGAAAGTTGGTGGCCGCTTCAATACGTCTCAGACTCGCACTTTTATTTCACTTCGAAACTAGTAAAAGTTCTTCATTTTATGTAGGTAAATGCCCTATAGGCCTATAAGGCTTTTGTTGCAGGAAAATCCATATAGAACTCTTTGTTCTTGCAAGAATTGAATTTAGACTTAAATTGAAAGAGCCAACTTGAACTTCTAAATTTAAATCTAGCCTAGGCCTACATTTGGTCAAGTGACAAGTCATGTTTGCACATTAAGAAGAAAAAAGAAGTACGTTAGACACAATATAGGCTAACTGGCGGTTGCATATATAGGCCTACTCATTTACATAAACTATCAATCTTTGTGCAATACGTCTTGTCTATATTTCATTTCAGACTTACATCTTTAACATGTATCGTCTTCGTATCTTTGCCTGATGCAACGACCCGCACCGAGATAGCTGCAAAAAGTTGCAGAAGAATACCATAATGTTTCACATCCCAGTGTGCACTGTGCGCCTATAAACTAACAGAAACGTACACCATTCAAATTAGCGTCCATTCACTCTACACCATCTGCAACCGGAAAATGTTGCACTTAGAGCTAGGGGGAATTGCAGACAGAGTCTTCGAATATTATTGTAGTAGTCCGCAAACCAGTATGAGAATTTTATTTTAAAAATAAGTGGAACCAGACTATACGATCCGCGTGGAGTTGAGGGTGTGCGAATAAGACTTTATTCTGGTGTTCTAAGAAAAACTGGGGGTCAAAATCTCCCAACCCCCGGGCAATTCTCACCCTACCGCAAGCCACAGAAAAGTTCTATTAATTACCAGCAGAGCAGACCAGATGATAAAGGTCTCTGGCAAACAAACTGCATGCAAGTGACTCAAGAAACTACGCGGGGTGCAGGGCGACAGTGGCGTAGACAAGCTGAGAGTTTTGGTGGATAAACCCCCATTGGCTTAGAAAAGTTTCTAAAATGGTTATTTACCCACTTAAATAAGAAAAACAAAACAATTCGCCGCTTGGAAAGTATAGTGTTCTATGCGACATTTTGGCGAAACGGAGAAAATCGTAAAAGAAAGTTTGATGACTTGGCATTTTGTACTAAAAACTCTTTTGTGGGACAAAATAGAACAATAGTGTTTAGAAAACATTTATGCAGACATCTGCAACTTTAAAAAACCACAACGATTGTGGCTTCTGTCATAAGAAAAGACAATTTGAAGGACACTTTCGTAATTTGTTCAGATAGAACAAAATATTACGGAAACTGCCATAGACTATTAATTGTTATTATGATTCATCAGCACATGGAACATTATAATTGTTAGCCCAGCGAATTACGACTGTTGTTAAAATTGGCTATAAAAGACTATAATTATCTAATAAATTTAGCAAGAAGTTGCTTTTTTTCATAGGTTTAGAACTGTCATAATCGCTCTGCCTGAGTATTTGCAATGGTACAATGTAAACTTCTTGTATAAAAAGTTATTTTAAAGACCTTTTCATCATCTGCTCAAATAGAACAATATATTGCTGAAATTGATGAACATGGTTAACTGTTAAAATGATTTATCATTACATGGAACATTATAATTCTCAGTGAAATGTATGCAGAATTAGGGATACCCATTTATTACTCAAGTGAAACAACACTACAATACTATGTAATTTTAAATCTTAAGTACCGGTAGTAGGAATTATGCAATATACAATCACGGTTTCTGCATTGTGGCATTAACCTGTTGTAACGAAACAAAGATAACTAAGTTCAGGCAATTATGGTCTGAGTTCGTAATGTCAGCACTGTTAAGAAACGGTGTTGTAAAACTTTAACATAGCAACTCAAGAATTAGTGCAAGTCAGTTACTTTGCACGGTGCAATACACACCCTTGATACCTTGCTATTTCTTTTTCCTGCTTCGTTGCGTTGCATCCACTGGGGTGCTTCTCACATCAGTGCTTGGAACCGCGTCAAAAACATTCGCAGTGACAGACTCGCCAACTATGTACTCAGAAAATGCCTGAGATTGATTGTTAACGTTACCAGATAGAGAATTTACAGATCCGTCAGTGTAAAGGACCAGGAGATGGACATCATTATTTTCTAGGGGGACGGCTGCTAGGAACTCGCTTTGTGTCGTCTGCTGATCATTAAGAAAATTCTCCGGGATGAAACGATCAGTGCCCTTCTGGTTTATCAGAGGACACGATACCATGTTATCCCTTTGTGTGGTAAAACTTTCCAAGTCAATGTCCTGCATGACTTCATACATCAAAACAGTACCTTCCAACGATACACATGAGTTCGACAGGGAATGCCCAGCTTCATCCATGTTGGTACCATTACCTTGAATACCATTGTCCACCTCATCATTGACTACACTGGCTTCATCCATGTTGGTACCATTACCTTGAATACCATTGTCCACCTCATCATTGACCGACCTGACTTCATCCTTGTTGATAGCATGATCTTGAATACCTTTCTCCACCTCATCATTGACTACACTGGCTTCATCCATGTTGGTACCATTACCTTGAATACCATTGTCCACCTCATCATTGACTACACTGGCTTCATCCATGTTGGTACCATTACCTTGAATACCATTGTCCACCTCATCATTGACTACACTGGCTTCATCCATGTTGGTACCATTACCTTGAATACCATTGTCCACCTCATCATTGACTACACTGGCTTCATCCATGTTGGTACCATTACCTTGAATACCATTGTCCACCTCATCATTGACTACACTGGCTTCATCCATGTTGGTACCATTACCTTGAATACCATTGTCCACCTCATCATTGACTACACTGTCTTCATCCATGTTGGTACCATTACCTTGAATACCATTGTCCACCTCATCATTGACCGACCTGAATTCATCCTTGTTGATAGCATGATCTTGAATACCATTGTCCACCTCATCATTGACCGACCTGACTTCATCCTTGTTGATAGCATGATCTTGAATACCTTTCTCCACCTCATCATTGACTACACTGGCTTCATCCATGTTGGTACCATTACCTTGAATACCATTGTCCACCTCATCATTGACTACACTGGCTTCATCCATGTTGGTACCATTACCTTGAATACCATTGTCCACCTCATCATTGACCGACCTGAATTCATCCTTGTTGATAGCATGATCTTGAATACCATTGTCCACCTCATCATTGACCGACCTGACTTCATCCTTGTTGATAGCATGATCTTGAATACCTTTCTCCACCTCATCATTGACTACACTGGCTTCATCCATGTTGGTACCATTACCTTGAATACCATTGTCCACCTCATCATTGACTACACTGGCTTCATCCATGTTGGTACCATTACCTTGAATACCATTGTCCACCTCATCATTGACTACACTGGCTTCATCCATGTTGGTACCATTACCTTGAATACCATTGTCCACCTCATCATTGACTACACTGGCTTCATCCATGTTGGTACCATTACCTTGAATACCATTGTCCACCTCATCATTGACCGACCTGAATTCATCCTTGTTGATAGCATGATCTTGAATACCATTGTCCACCTCATCATTGACCGACCTGACTTCATCCTTGTTGATAGCATGATCTTGAATACCTTTCTCCACCTCATCATTGACTACACTGGCTTCATCCATGTTGGTACCATTACCTTGAATACCTTTCTCCACCTCATCATTGACTACACTGGCTTCATCCATGTTGGTACCATTACCTTGAATACCATTGTCCACCTCATCATTGACCGACCTGACTTCATCCTTGTTGATAGCATGATCTTGAATACCTTTCTCCACCTCATCATTGACTACACTGGCTTCATCCATGTTGGTACCATTACCTTGAATACCATTGTCCACCTCATCATTGACTACACTGGCTTCATCCATGTTGGTACCATTACCTTGAATACCATTGTCCACCTCATCATTGACCGACCTGAATTCATCCTTGTTGATAGCATGATCTTGAATACCATTGTCCACCTCATCATTGACCGACCTGACTTCATCCTTGTTGATAGCATGATCTTGAATACCTTTCTCCACCTCATCATTGACTACACTGGCTTCATCCATGTTGGTACCATTACCTTGAATACCATTGTCCACCTCATTATTGACCGACCTGACTCCTTGTTGATAGCATGATCTTGAATACCTTTCTCCACCTCATCATTGACTACACTGGCTTCATCCATGTTGGTACCATTACCTTGAATACCATTGTCCACCTCATCATTGACCGACCTGACTCCTTGTTGATAGCATGATCTTGAATACCTTTCTCCACCTCATCATTGACTACACTGGCTTCATCCATGTTGGTACCATTACCTTGAATACCATTGTCCACCTCATCATTGACTACACTGGCTTCATCCATGTTGGTACCATTACCTTGAATACCATTGTCCACCTCATCATTGACTACACTGGCTTCATCCATGTTGGTACCATTACCTTGAATACCATTGTCCACCTCATCATTGACCGACCTGACTCCTTGTTGATAGCATGATCTTGAATACCTTTCTCCACCTCATCATTGACTACACTGGCTTCATCCATGTTGGTACCATTACCTTGAATACCATTGTCCACCTCATCATTGACTACACTGGCTTCATCCATGTTGGTACCATTACCTTGAATACCTTTCTCCACCTCATCATTGACTACACTGGCTTCATCCATGTTGGTACCATTACCTTGAATACCATTGTCCACCTCATCATTGACTACACTGGCTTCATCCATGTTGGTACCATTACCTTGAATACCTTTCTCCACCTCATCATTGACTACACTGGCTTCATCCATGTTGGTACCATTACCTTGAATACCATTGTCCACCTCATCATTGACCGACCTGACTTCATATTTAAGCTGATATATCTTGTTTCAAGAAGGAATTATTATTCACATGAAACAAAAACGGTTTTCGTATAAGCATGACAATTAACTCTCAATAATGAAACAAATGATATTGTTGTGTCAAGTTGCAGACACACTAAACGAAATTATAGAAACTTAACTCGACCTGTAGCAAAACAGTGTTTATGAAACACAGAACTATGGCATCACGAGGCCTGGTAGTCCGTCCACAGAAATAAGTATTATTATTTTTCAGTCAAATTTCTTTCTCTAATACTTCCATTCACCGGCAAAGAGGTGTTCTAATTTACCTTCTGTTGTAAACTGATATAAAATCCGCGTCATATTTTGTGTTCATTTTTCTCTTTCGCTTGGGTCTCTCCATTTTGTCTGTAATATTACTTGTACGGTAATAATTATGATGTTATCTTTCCATAACGGAACGCGCTTACTGTAATAATGTTCTATATGCATGTGCGAATCACAATTTGCCGTTCAGACCACGTGACCGTCATAGAACAAAATAATTCTGGGTTATACTCATGGCGCCGTATGAACGCAACTTGGTCTATAATATCCACGTGATTGAATCTTTGCAATATAATTGGTTGATTCACATAGAACATTGTAATACCTATCAGTTAGTAAGAATATGCAAAAGGAATAAAATACTTCTGTTCTTTTCCTCGTATAGGCACCATTTCAAGATACGGGATTTTGTACCAAGATAGAACAAGTTACTCTGAATCGGCCTGTGCACTTAACTCCAATGTAAACAAAAACGCATATAGAACACTATACTTTCCAAGCGGCGAATTGTCTGTAGTAACAATTGTTTTTCTTACTTTATTCCCGTTGTTACTTTACTTTATTCCCTATTTATTTACTGTAAGCTTAATACTGTTGGGTTGGTGTCAGGGAGGGCATCCGGCCAGGCCATAACCCTCTCCCCCATCATAAATTCCTTGCTACGCCACTGCTGAACGGTGAACTGATTTTGTGTGGCGGATCTCATCGTTCAGCGTTGTTTATTCGAGAGAGCTTTTAAAAGGAACCGATAGAACCGCACGTCGTCTTCTTCCTCTTCCCGTATAATTTCTTTTTTCTTCGGGGGGGGGGGGGGGCTTAGCCCCCCTCACCTAGCCCCTGATAAATTCCACCCACGAACTCAATTCTGAAACTTGTAAAATGGCGTCAACTGTGAAGTTTTGGATATTGCGGATTCAGCCGGGTCTTCAATTCTTACACTAAAAGTCGCTTTATGTATCGCTTTATGTATGTGCGCATATAATGTATGTATGTAGGTTATATTCTATTTAGCCTATGTATGTATCCACCGACCAACAATACAATTCATAGCAACTGCAATTTGATACCTGTAGGCTATATTACAAAGCTCAGAAGTGCACACGTCTCGACTGCAATTATAGGCCTAGAGCAATTGTGCGTTCGACCACCGAGTCTCTTACTAACCAGCTTTGAGCAAAAACGCACCTGTTTTCTACTAAACATTAGCTCATATTCAATCCGTTAATAGTTAAAAGGTTAGTATTTAACAGCATGAGAACTGATGATTTAAGGCTACTTACTGTCAGCAAGAAACTCGTGATTGAAAAATTGTTCTGTAATACATAAAGACAACAGTGTAATACGGTCATCCGATGAGCCATTCAGATTATGAGGAGGGTGGAAACAATGTCCAAGTTGAAGATTTTTAACGATAGAGCCTGTTCGACATATATTCGTTACAAGCAATTATGTATTCCTTCACGGTTTTCTGCTTAAGCTAGCAGACAAAAGTAGTTAGGCCTACCAAAACCGATTTTCCTTTGCCAAGGGCAAAGCACATTGTTGTATACCACAACCTTCTGATTACAAAGAAACAACAGTTATTTTTAGCGGAGCAAAGCGACACAGAGTAAACGTTTCTGTTTCTTAGAATCGACTTTCTCATAATATAGTATCCTATACGGCCACGTTATAATTAGCAAATTGCATAGCCTAAAACAATAAAAAAAGTTCATAAGTGAAAAAAACAATACGGGCCTACTTGAGCTGAATCTCTCGTTTTCGTCTTTATTTAGTAATCCTCTTAAAAGGTTCGAAAAATGTTGGCTGGCATTCGCTGGAAAGCTGAAATAAAGTAAGAATGTCGTGTTTATGGCAATTGCTTGCTTCACATAATGAATGCATATGAATATATATACATGTATGTATATATATATATATATATATATATATATATATATATATATATATATATATATATATATATATATATATTATACTAGCTGAATTACCCGGCGTTGCCCGGGAATTTTCGGTTTTTAGTTCCCAGCCACGCCTGACCCCGCTCCCATTCCCGGGAAATTTCGGTTTCGTCTCCCGCCACGCCTGACCCCGCTCCCACGCCGCCCTTCTCACCTCGCCTTACATCGGCCCCAACCCGGCCGCCCTTCTCACTTCGCCTTCTTCAATCGGTCCCAGCCCGTTCCCACCCTAGGGTGCCCGACGTTGCCCGTGAAATTTAGTTTTTTCAGTTCAACCCAATTCCAACCCGTCCGTGTTTACGCCATAGTCAGCATTTTTGCGAAACCGCGTGCGAAAAGATCTGAACTCGGCGATAAATGAGGTTAAAAATCTATTAGTTCGTTGATAATCGATCGGCGAAAATTATTGCGTCTTAAATACTGATACATACGACGTGGTTAAGATTAATTAAGATTAAGATTATTTAGCGGCATAACGCTCTATAAGAATACCGACCATGACGTCATTAATGTATTGGTTTGAATCATCAATATATCATCGATGGTTTCAATGTTGAGAACGATGTGTTGTAAGCAAACGGCGTGTTAGACACATCGTTTCGGACAGAAAATGAAATGTTTTCAAACTCGGGAAAAGTTAAGAGTTTTGAATCGCGAACCCCTTATGGTTTGTTATCGGGTGCTAAAAAGTATTTTTGTAAATATTGGGAAAAATCGGTCGCGTGGATAAGAAGTTTTTATCATGGATACGGTGTTAGATTTTCTCCTTTATAGGTTTAGATATATATATGTATGAATGTGTGTGTGTGGGTGTGTGTGTGTATATATAGGCTATATGTGTGTGGATATATGCGTGTTTGGGAGTGTGTGCATTTACATAATATGCCCAATATACATGCACCAGACACTCTTTTAAAGCACGTGCTCTGGAATAGCACCATCAGGACATAGATCGCAAACTAATTTCAGTGAAATAACTGATAATTATTATAGGCTAAGTAGCCTATATATGCATGCAGCGTCAGAGCCAATCTCATTGCGCGCCGCTTTTCTTTACGTTTAGCTAGTTACTTAACGTAGGCCTACATAATATTTGATTATCAATTCTTGTCCAGCATTTTGGGTGTAGCCCTGTAGCCTAATAATATGGGCCTAATCAAGCGCTTGGGTTAAATCTAGTTAATGGAGGTCTGTGTATCCAGCGTTTTGTATTGTCCTGATTTGTTCAATCTTTTTACCAGCGTTTTCCATGATCCTGTGCATGGACGGCGTTAACACGTTGCAAGTGCTAGGCCTATACCGAGTTTTTGGCCTATGTATTCACTATTCAAGTAGACAAAGACATAAAATTTAATGTATTCATGGATGATTGCATGCACGCAGGAATACAGGCATAGATCCAAATCCCGTTATCATGGAAGCAATGTGACGAGCAAACTAAACTGTAGGTTCAATTGTTCTGTGCCATGCTTAGTTTTGACAATAAAAATTAGGTAATTAGCTATCGAAAGGAACAAACCAATTTTGAACGTAGGCCTACCTAATAGTGGTGAAAGCAAGAAGTGTGTCCTTTGGAAACGATCCGACAAAACATTCATACGAAATTACTCCAACGCTCCACAAATCAACCTTCTGGTCATAAGGTTTTCGCAAGAATATCTCCGGGGCCTGTATTCACCAAAAGCAGAAAAACCAATGACATTGACCCAGTGACCGACATGAAGCAATCGCAGCGTCAGTAACGCTTCTGTTCTTCACTAAATATTTGGCCCATCGTGCTTATTAATTGCTTATTTACCACAGATATTTGTCATTGTCATTCATGGGTGATGATGGTGGCATTGCCGAATTGTTCTGCTAAGCCTAAATGATAGAATAAGTGTCTGTTTGTAATAAGGTCCATTTACACGTGCAGTAGGGTCGCGGTGGTGTAGTGGGTATGTTCGTTTTGTCTTGCAACCGGAGGTTGCAGGTTCGAATCCCACCTCAAGCCGCCTCGTAGGGACCTTGGGTAAGTCTTTCACTAGCAATTGCTCAGCGCTTCGGCATGAAACTCCGATTCAGTGTCCGCGCTGTAGTCGGGAGCGCTTATGAGTTGAATTTGAAGGGGTGCTATAGCAAGTGCACATAGGCCTACAAACAAACAGTAGGCTAGCGCTATACGAGAGATCGATCGTTGATTTATTGACAGACTGATTTCTCCAGTGTAATGTGGATTCCTTTGGCGTAATTTATCTATAGAGGCTGAATTGAGAACAAGTTATATGAATTCATATTCCTACATGAATATAAATATACTGTCTCTTACCATGTACACCGGCGAACCGCAAAGACTGCGAGCCATCTCATCAGGAGATAGAAACCGTCCAACGCCAAAGTCAGCTGCAAAAATTGCGCATCCAATTCTTCGCAAAATCATTAGTTTGCTTGTTAACGGTTTTTTATGAATTCAGATTAGTAAGAAATAGACTCTATCACTTGCTCATGAAATGTACAAAATGTGTACCTGATCACTTGAAACCGTACCATAATTGTGTCTACATATGGCAATTATAGGCCCAGACATAATAAGCGAAATGAACTAGTCATGGGTCTAAGTCTCAATACACATAGGTCTAGGCCTATATATAATTATGCACATATTTTTGGTTCGCGGTACTGTATGGTCATACTTGGTGCCTTGTAGCAGGAAGGTTGCGGGTTCGAATCCCCCTCAAGCCGCCGTGTAGGGACACTGAGCAGGTCCTTCACTCGCAATTGCTCATGCGCTTCGGCGTGAGACTCCGATGCAGTGTTCGCACTGTTGTCGGGAGCGCCTCTGAGTAGAGATCTTAAAGGGGCGCTAAAACATGGGTCATACATGCTTAAGTATAAGACTTAAATAAAATATAATAGGCCTACTGCATTTTGTACACTCGCGAATGATGCGGCATTGAATAGTCTTGTAGCCTAGGCCTATATACGTAATTAAATCTTGTCTGCTGCTCTGGCTTGTATCAGTAAGTCGCACTGTCCAGTTGTGTCTAGAACCTTAGCATCTTATATACTTAGTCAATATTCTATAAGAGATACCTATTTTAAGAGTGATGCTGGCCGGACTTGGGTATTTTGAACCAGAGAAGCATAAGAGAATATTCTCCGGTTTCAAGTCACGATGAACAATGTGCAAATCGTGTGCGACCTTCAACCCAGCGGCTGCAGTATCAAGAAATACACAATCTTAAGTGTAACAGCAGGTTTTCATTTAATAAAGATTTGAGTATTGGCTGCTTCTGTGGTCCGATTTCTACAGGATATGCAACAAAACGTTACTGACTTCACAGAACTTAGCAGTAGCAAGCTTAGTTTGGCTGTAGTAGCAGTGGTAGTTGTTGCTGTTGTACTTGTAACAGTTGTTATGATTGGACATGTATTAGTAAGAAATGCAAGAAATAGGCTCTATTACTGGCTCATGAAATGTACAAAATGTGTACCTGATCACTTGAAACCTTACCACAATTGTGTCTACATAATTATGGCAATTATAGGCCCAGACACAATAAGCGAAATGAACTAGTCATGGGTCTAAGTATCAATACACGTATATATAATTATGCACATATTTGTGGGGACTGTGCTGTGCTGGACTGGGAGCGCCTCTGAGTAGGTTTCTTGAAGGGGCGCTATATAAGTTTTCGGAATGAATAAATGAATGAATGATTGGTGAAGCATACGTCGATCTTCCACAGTGCTGCATAGAAGCTTTGCTATGGTTGGTCTGTCTTTCTGGAATAGGTTACCTATTAGTCTCCGTAATGAACTTCTTTGTCTTTCTTTACCCGTTTTCGGCAAGCGTTTGAAAACCATTCTCTTTGATTGTGGTTTGGTGTCAGGTCGGGAGCGCCTCTGAGGAGTTATCTTCAAGGGGCACTATATAAATGTACGATTACAATTACAATGACGTGCTTTCGCTGCAATGAAATTCAATGGTAGATTTGACAAATGACTTCAAAAAAGCCTTGGATATTAGAAGCATCAAGTTGCAGCAAGTTTATGTAGGTCAACACTTCTCCACATCAGCTGGTGTTGACCAGATTCAAATGTTTTACTTAAGCAAAACTTGTGGACAATAACAAAATGCGGCACATGTAGTTTGTAGACACGATCTTTTAGAAGTTAGTAGCCTAATAATGATGCTTTAGTGAACTCTTACCAATTTGTCTTAGAAAAATTTTGAGTGTAGTTTCATCAAGCTTTTGTTTGCCTAATAAAACAAAATAACAAAAATTGAGCACTTTACTAAAATTAGTTTACCCTGTGCCTGTGGCAAATGTAGGCCATATGACCCTAGCGATAAACGTTGAACATAAAAAGAGACCTTAGACCCCAAAATAACTTTAACCCAGAAATTTAGAATTCATATTGTGCTAAATTCAAAGTTGATAGTGATTAGACTTACAAACTATATGGATTAGGATATACTTGGTATGATAAATTGAATATTAAATTCAATAATTATCGAATATTAAATTCAATTAACTGTTTACTATGAGGTCGCCATTCTTAGCATCATTTCAGGGTAGTAAATTGTTCAATATGTCTGCATAATTTTTATGCACAACTCACGCAAAAGCTGCAAGACGCGATCTGTGAAAGACCTACTTTGAAGGTATTCCAGCAAGTTTCCGCCATTACAAAACTGAAAGAAGACAAAGATAAATATTTGATGCATTCCTTTGTAGCATAATTATTATTTTCGTCTCATATGGAGACCTCCATTAACCCATGTGTCCAAACTAAACTTGAAACAAAAGAAGCTAGCGGCAAAAAGATCCGTAAATAAGATTATTGCAACCATTTCTGTTTGAAGCATAACTGCTGTCGAAGGACTTAAAATCTTGGTAGTAGCCCTGCTGGACTATTGCTCTCTGTAATAAGCATATTATGAAGCTGCCTACGGGCACAGAACCATCATCATCATCGTCATCATCATCATCATCATCATCATCAGCATCATCATCATCATCATCATCATCATCATCATCATCATCATCATCATCATCATCATCATCATCATCATAATCATCATCATCACCACCACCACCACCATCATCATCATCATCATCATCATCGTCGTCATCATCATCATCATCATCATCATCATCATCATCATCAATAAGTATAGCCTGTACAAGTTCCTATAAAGAAGGAGGTACCGTAAGTCAGTAACTGAGCTGTTGTACTTTTCAAGGGTTTTTTGCAGAGCCAAAAATTAACAGAATTACCTCATTAATAATGTGATAAACGAGGACGTTCAAAATTGGGTTCGATGAGCACAAGATCATATTATGCAGTCTTTATTTGAAAGTGGTATTTTAGTTTATAAACTGAAGCTGATTGTCTCCTATTCAATCGATCATTAGAAAAATTGGTTATACATGTAGGTTACAAACAGGACGTTCTGAATTTTCCACGAGTTTTCACAACAGAGTTGCATCTAGGCCTATAGATTATGACCTTCGAGAGGTTCATATAAAAGCCACAACATTATACATGCATGCCGATTCATACGTGACTCACCTCCATGACGAAATATGCATAATCGGCTTGCTTCTAAATGAAAACACATACAGAATAATACGAGCGTCATGAAGAGAGATAATGCAGACAATCAACCGGAAAAGACAAGGTAGGAAATATTGGGTAGGCCTAAGTCCGCACTTGACGTTGCTAAATTATTTTATGCTGTTATATTGGGCGCTGGATTCACGAAAGTAGCCTAATTGTTTAAACAAAAGCTAGCGTAGGCCCCCTACACGTGTAGAAATAATTATTTCCGTAAATGGAAGCTGAATTGATGACGTTAAGTCCTTACTTCAACAGCAGCTGAATCTATCAAGATTTTTAAACCTAATTTTAGGTGGAATTGAAGGGAAATGCTTGCATATATAGAATTCGAATCGGCGAAAAAGTTCTTGGTTAAATAGAACTTATAGGAGCTGGATTGCGACAACAATTCTATAAAAAATTTCGATTCAGGAATTTTTTCTTTCAACGGAAGCTGAATTGATGAGAGTTATAACGAACATTGATAGACTGCTTACTTACCGACGTCGATAAGAATATGTCACTAAAGACATTAATTGAAATAATTTAGCAACGTATAAACTACTGGATGACCCAAAAAATTGTCAATCGATATTTTGAATCGATTTATAAAGAACTGAAATTGGAAAATGTTCGAAGAATGCTTAAATTTAGGCCTACCAGCAAACCAGCCGTTGTCAATTGCTTCCTACTCTACACGTGGGTCATGGGTAGTGGGGTCCACAACCCCTTTAGGTTCCGCTGTGTAACCAGCTTACTTCATTTTCATAGACATTCGTTGTATGATTGTTTTAATTTATTGTTACCGAATAAGCCGAAACTGAAGCATATAATATTAGACGGTTGGATAGCACTACACTAGTATAATAATTATTATTATGCTAGTCTACATGTATAAGTGGAACCAGTACTTACATCACAGTGCAGCAGCGTGACGATATTCCTGTTTCTTTCACTGGACAATTTCTACATAAAGATATAAATAAGTAAATGCCAAATCATGTAGGTCTAATGATTTTTAAAATTCTAACAACGGACTTGGCAGCCTTTAATCAATAGAAACTACTTGAACACTCAAATAGGCCTATATTTTAAATAATTCTTACCAAACAATGAATGCTTGTTTTGTTCAACTTTTCGGTACAGCTATCCTTTAAGATCTAGAGTTGTAGACTAATTTTTTTACGGTGCTGCAGTCGCATAGTCATAATATAATACTATGAAACCATCTAGGTTTCTACTTCTTAGAAATAAAAGAAATTGTTTAGAAAAAAAATTGTAGCTCACATTGAGAATCTCAGTTTCTCTTCTTATCGTTTCCGGTGAATTTTCCACGTTGTGGCTTTTCACATCGACCTCTTTGATCGCTACGACCTCGGGTAGGCCTGCTTTCTTTTTGATCGCTAACTCCTCGGGTGATTTCTAACGCAACATACAAACAACAGATTAACAAAATTTAATTTTAGATGAAACTGGCTAAACTTTCCATGGTGCCAATAGCAAATCTAATCTAATGGCCGTTATATCATGACCCACAAAAAGGCAGTCCAATTGTCCATGGCATTAGATGGAACCCGTAATAATGGACTATATATATATATATAGGCTAACACGAGTCCTATAATGCGGTTCTATAATTATTCTGGTCGCCACGTTGAAAGGCTGAGATGAGGTAAAGGTGGGTAAGTTACCGTAAGTATGTTGAAACAGACGAGCTTAAAGCTTAAACATAATAATGACATTAGGCGCATGCTATACACTAAAAACGCACTGAACGTTGCAGCAATTTACTGTGCAGCCTTAGCCTACATACTGGGATTTATTAGGATGGTGCTGATGGCCCTTTGTAGGTCTACAGGTTTCTAATCAAAATTAAACAAAGACAATTATGACGGTTTCAAATTAAGTCCTACGAAGGCCTGTTACAGTGTTACATTTTCTCTTAATAATAATATTCCTTTTAATGATTCAATCTGACACACCGCAGAACGATTACAGGTACAGGTTATACGAAATACGGCCCACTGTAGCACGACACGCAGTTCGGCTTTATAGCAGTGGGTTCGGTAACTAATGGCCTAAGTACTGGATCGCGTCTGGTCGGCCAAGCTAGAAGTGGGAGGGGCTATCTTTATTTTTAGCAGAACCCGAGTCAAGCAACGCAACAGCAAAGCGCCAATGGCAGCTAACAGAAATTTTTAATAAATTAATGCCCTGAGCGAGGCTTGAACCCGGGTCGCGCGGATGACTCTCAGTTTAACGGCCAGCGCTCTCTCCACTGAGCTACGGGACCCCCCAAGCTGTGAACCAAGCAAATACATAACATTATTAATTTAAATGTAATAGGTCATACCGCTTTTATATGTCCTTTGAAGACTTTTCCAAAGTTACCTCGTCCTATCTCATCCTTCGCACCGTATTCGTAATCTCCAACTGCCTTCATAATGTCGGATGCAGACCTTTGTGTAGGCCAATTCTCTCGCTTGTAAAATTTATAAATTATAGCTTACAGGTTCGATAAGAAATGTTTGCTTTGCTCTTCCGTTCCCAACGTCATAGCCTGTTCTCTCTGTACACATTCAAGCCATTCAATCATTACCACTTAAGAAGCTTCATCTGCTAACTTACAGTAGGCCCAAATAGGCCTATAATATCAGTAGGAACAGGGAGAAACGGGGAAAAGGGCAAAGCGAGCTACGAAAATGATTTGGAATAGGTCCAACAAAGATTTAAACTATGAAGAAAGGTTGAAAAGGTAGGCCTATACCAGAGAGGAGGAGTAGCAGAGGACATCTAACTGAAGCATAAAGACCCTCACTGGAAATTAAGGAAGCACTGCATTGGGAGAGGTTTTTCGAATTAGCACCAAACAAAGCAAATCGGGGTCACAGGTATCAATTGTTTAAGAAACCGAAAGGAACAATAGGACAGAAATTCTTCACTGCTAGAGTTGTAGAGCTGTGGAACGGTTTGGATGACAGCAGCGACTCGATCATTGGACACAGTCAAAGCATTTAACAAGAAGCTAGGACAAAATTAACTTTTAAGTGTTCCATGCTAAGTTGCAGTGGTTCTAACAGAGACCCAGCGCCTTCTGAACCACTCAAAACCAGGCGTAACCAGGAATTTATGATGGGGGAGGGCTATGGCCTGGCCGGATGCCCTTCCTGACACCACACAACAGTAGGTCCTATTACAGAAAATAAAAATGGAATAAAGTAGCAAATGGAATAAAGTAAGAAAAGCAATTGTTACTATAAACAATTGTTTTGTTTTTCTTATTTAAATGGATAAATAACCTTTTAAAAAACTTTCTCCTTAGCCAATGGATTTTTTCAAACCTCTTAATCCTACCTTGTCTACGCAACTGCTTAAAATCCTTGCTTTATGTTGTTGTTTTAATTTCATTGCAGCATAATAATTAATTATTCACCTTCTTCAGTAAGATCCCATCTTTCGATAGACGAATAGGCCTATAATAATTATTACTGTTGACACTATAGGCCTATTTGAAATCAAAATTTTGACGGCGCTAGCAAGAGCAATAAGAATTCGTAATCGTTCAACAGAGCCCGCAAAAGCGAAGTCGCGCGAACAAACTTGTTCACAGGCGCTTAGTCAAAACAAAATCTGAAGGTGGAGGGTCAAACTCTGGAGAGTCAGGCAGGCAAACAGACGGACGGCTAGCGTGTATTATATTCAGAGTTGAAATGGCGAAGAGGTGGAGAGGAGTGGAGAAATCAAGAAAGTCTCTGTGAAAATGCAGTTAGCCTACTGTGTCTACAGTTTGAAACTAAAGACCTGTCCAATGTCCATGGAGGGCTAGCAAAGAGTGAGAACGATCTTTTGAGTTTGTTCGGTGGATAATTTTTTTAAATTCCTTCAGGGATACTGTATGCCTAGGTGCAATAAATAGGCCTAATATTAATAATCAATATTATTATTAGGCCTATCGTTATTATCGTCATCATTAGACTTTTTTTTATTAAAGTGCGGCTTTATGCTTGAATCCGAGAGCGATATAAGCTTACAACAAACTTAAACGAGTTTATCGAACCAATCGCCTCAGCTCAGCTATAGTTTGCTAATTTCATTATAGCCTACACGCACGGTCGCCTCACCGAAGCTCACTAATAAATAATATTAATAATCAATATTATCGCGCCTGTGAATAAGCTGGTTCCCGCGACTTGGCTTTTGTAGGCGCTATAGAAGTCTCGAGATTACGATAACTAAGCTATTAGCCTATAGCCTATGCAGCAGTGCCGCTTTATTGTTCAACCACCAGCCTTAAAAGCATATGTTAGGCCATTCAGGACTATTTAGCTTAATTTAAACTGCATCAATCTTGGATAACAGAATAAGAAAGAATAAACAATTCATAACGCTATAATCGGTAATTTGCATAAAATTACACTAGGGTGCGTTCTTATGTGAAAGTGAAGGGATAGGAAATCCTGAAAAAATGAAAGCGAAACGAAGGCGCTTAGGTCTGAGTGTGTAGAATCGATCACTTGCGTCTTTGCAGAAGTCATTAGGCAAAAGCCGACAATATACGACATTAACGACAAACAGATTAAAAATCAGTGCTCACATGACAATTGAAACAGATTTTCTCAAGATTGTAGACCTATCAGTGTGCGCGCATATAAGAATTTCAAAAATGAGCTAAACAACAAACGCTAAATCAGCGCACGTAGCCTAATTATTTTTAGATTATCTAAATTTACTCAGAGTTGTGAATGGTTCAATATTAGACTCTGTGATAGCCTACGTAACTGGCGCCTCCCTCTAGGCTATATTTCGCAATTTACATATTAGGCTAGGTGCGCTCCGAAAAAGCCTCCGGCTTATAAAAGTCGTTTGCAACTTCAATTAGGCTACCGTATCATTTTTCCGCCTTTATTTATTGACAATTATTATGATAGCCCAGTATCTAGCCTACACCTTAAACTATAGGCCTAATTAAGTTCTTAATGCGCTCCAGATTGCGAGGAAAATTGGCGTATTAATTCTTTTAAATTTGTTTTTGTCTGTTGCTCAGAATTTCCTCTGTCGTAATCTGAATTCGTGATTTAGCCTAGCAGTAATAATGACAATAGGTCTAATTATAAACTGTTCCACCTGGCGCAGAAAAGTAGGCCTACGGATGGAGAGAGAAGACGAAGCCCTGTATACGTGTACCTTTAATTGCTAGACAGGTTAATATAGGCTATGACCTACCTGACCTCGTACGCTGACATCGCAGTGACATTGGCTTTTCAGACTCAAGTTACGGCAGTAGGCCCAGGCTTCGTCCAGCAAACATGGCGCCCGTATGTATTTTAAAGAATGCTAACTCTAATGAGAAAGAAGTAAATGGTTCAACGTTACAAAACAAAAGAGAAACTAAATCGAAATGTCTGCTGGAAATCATATTAGCCTACATGATCGGGAAATTTTTCCTATTTCGTGATAAATAGTTAGCCTATATGTCAACGATGGGAACTTTGCGCTATGGCCAAAATTGTACGAAAGAAACCCACATCACGACGGGATATCCCGTAGTAGCTGTAGGCCTATCCAGGGGCGGATCCAGGGGGGGCCAATCCGGCCATGGCCCCCCCCATTTAAAAATTGCATGGAACGTGGCCCCCCCCCCATTTGGTTTCAAAAACATGTAGTGGGAGAGAAAAACAGGACATCTGGCCCCCCCCTATTAGAAAATCGTACGGGCCGTGGCCCCCCCGTTCGGAAATGGCATCTCCTTTTCCCGAAAAATTAATTGATGACTAAAAAAAAAAAAAAAAAAAAAAAAAAAAAAAAAAGGTCATCAACTTTTTTGGCGGATAAGTTGGTATCTTTTTCCCGGAAAATTGGTCGATGACTAAAAAAAAAAAAAAAAAAAAAAAAAAAAGTCATCAACTTTTTTGGCGGATAAGTTGGTATCTTTTTCCCGGAAAATTGGTCGATGACTAAAAAATTGGTATCTTTTTCCCGGAAAATTTGGTCGATGACTAAAAATTTTTTCTACTGTCTCACAATACCTAAATTTTTGGCCCCCCCCTTCGAAAATTCCTGTATCCGCCCTTGGGCCTATCATAAGTAAACCTCTGCGTTGCTGAAGCTATTTTCAATGTTAAGACCAATTAAGCCACACCAAGCTTAGTAGAAATAGAGGAGAGTTAGAGGCCTATAGTTGACAGGTCTACCAGCATCTAATGCAGTAGGCCTAATAGTTCAAGACGCGTCATCCTTAACATACAATCACTTGGCTTATTGTCGGTCAAACAAGAAACTTGGCTGCAATTAAAAGAAACATGGTTAAAATATAGCCTATTGGCTTAAGGGCATAGGTGCAATCACGTCCTAAAAGTTGGGGGACCATAATAACAAAGTTAGGGACCACTCAAAAGTTGGGGAGACGCGTACCGTGGGTCCCATAGGGTGGTTGCGCCTATGCCTAAGGGCCTACGCTCCTAGTCAGGTACGACTATAAATATATCAGAACTAGGCCATGCGAAATCCGAGTTGTAAGAGCAATTTAAAATTTGTTTATGCATTCCGTTAAGCTGCAAGAATGGGCCTACGATCAATATATTCAATTGGGAAAGAAAACAACAGCTGAAAACGAGGTGGTTGAATTAAGACAACAGTCCATTTACGGCAAGCATATCCTAACCTTGAACAAATTGTATTCTTTGTAATAAATCAAAAATTAAAATCAATGCACAGTAAATAAATTATTGAATCTTAAAATAATGTTGGTTGATAAGCCTAGAGGCCTCACATAATACCGGTAAGTAGCCTAATAAATGATAAGGGCGCGCCTATGCTAGGCCTATCTAAGATACACTGTAGGTGAGATAATTATAATTATGTCCGTCCATCTGTCACGTTAATTCGTGTAATGTAATATAATGTAAATTTTCGATAATTTCTCAGCGCCCACAAAAGCCACGTCAGGGAGACCAGCTTATTCACTGGCGCTATATTAAATCAAGCCCGCAATAGCCAGAGCTGCCGTTTTCGTTCCGGTACCAGGTCAAGATTCGGAGAGGTCAAGCCGAGGAGATATATATAGCGTGGTGCTATACGGTGGTTTTCGGTGATGGTGGTAGTAGTTTGGCCCAGGGCTTTTTTAACGTGCAGTTGTACACAAAATGTGCAGTTCTAAATGGATTTGTGCAGTTGTAGAAGCACTTAGGCCTATGTACAGTTAAAACTAACAAAAAAGGTCATTACCCTCCGATTGGAAGTAATTTACCATGGAAGATGTGAAAGGAAAGAAGGAGTTGTGCGGTTCTAAAAATTCCTTGAAAACAGCCCTGGTGTAGCCTATTTGTAATTAAACGGTGCGCCGCAGAAACCTTATACTTGTATTCCGGTCATTTGCTGGATATGGTAACGGTGGCGACCATAAAACACCCCAATCATGGTGAGCTTTGCTTGGGAGTTTGATATGTTTCAACACTCGCTAATCTCTCTTAAGGTCACATACAAGTAGTTAAGCCCTCTCTTCGCTTTTCACAACCCAACTCCACGTGGATCAAAGTCCAGTTCTTCTTCTTCTTCTTCTTCTTCTTCTTCTTCTTCTTCTTCTTCTTCTTCTTCTTCTTCTTCTTCTTCTTCTTCTTCTTCTTCTTCTTCTTCTTCTTCTTCTTCTTCTTCTTCTTCTTCTTCTTCTTCTTCTTCTTCTTCTTCTTCTTCTTCTTCTTCTTCTTCTTCTTCTTCTTCTTCTTCTTCTTCTTCTTCTTCTTCTTCTTCTTCTTCTTCTTCTTCTTCTTCTTCTTCTTCTTCTTCTTCTTCTTCTTCTTCTTCTTCTTCTTCTTCTTCTTCTTCTTCTTCTTCTTCTTCTTCTTCTTCTTCTTCTTCTTCTTCTTCTTCTTCTTCTTCGTCTTCTTCTTCTTCTTCTTCTTCTTCTTCTTCTTCTTCTTCTTCTTCTTCATTGTCCATGGGCTGGACAGCCCGTAGGTGTCCACTGCACACTTGACTATACTCTCTTCCATGATTCTCTGTCCCGTGCTCGGTGTGTCAGCTCCTGCGCATTCATCCCACACCACTCTTCTATGTCCTGCAACCATTCTCTGCATGGTCTTCCCCTTCTCCCCGTTCCCTCCATGATTCCCGTCATTATGCTCTTTATCTTTCTATCATCACTCATTCTTTGGATGTGTCCGAATAGTTTCAGTTTCCTTTTCATTATGGTTTCTATCATATCTGATTTGTTGTTGAGTCTTCTTCGCACTTCTATGTTAGTTTTTTTTTTTGTATCCAGTTGATCTGCAGTATTCTCCTATAACAGTACATTTCGAAGGCCAATATCCTCTGCTTGTCCTCCATTTTAGTGTCCAGGTTTCGCATGCATACAATGCCGTGCTGAATACGCATGTTTCTAGTATTCTTTTCTTTATGCCATGTGACATTGTTTTACTCCTCCATATGTTGTTGAATCACGCCATTATCCCTTTTGCTTTGTTTATTCTTCTTCTAATCTCCTTCGTGCAGCTGTTATCTAACGTTAGTAGGCTCCTTAAGTATACGAATTCTGTGACATTTTCGATGATTTCTCCTCTAACCTTGATGTTCTTTTCTATTTCTTCTTTCCCAAATGCCATTGTCTTTGTCTTTCCGATGTTGATTTTCAAGTTTGCCTTTTCGCCCGCTCTATCCAGCAGTTCCACATTCTCTTGAAGTATGTCAAAATTCTCCTCTAGGAGATCTACGTCATCCGCAAATCTTAAATTGTTAGGCCTAATTGTTTGTCCTTGCACCGATATTCCAGTCCCGTTGTCTTGTATCTCATCCATTACTCTTTCCAAGTAAAAAAATTAGTTTAGTAATATCCCCTTAAAGTGCAAAAATAGGGAAAACTAGCCTACGTGACTCCCTATGACCCCGATCCACGTGCACGTGCTCAATTGAGTGCCTCCCTGATTCTGAGGCGAGAGCTGAGAGGAGTTGATTGAGACTCGTGTGAGAATTGTATAGAGAATAACGAGCCAGTCATAATTGTGGTCCGCGTGGAATTGGATTGTGAAAATGTGAAAAGAAGCCTTAAAAACGTGACCATAAGAAGGACTATCGATGGTTGAACTACATCAAACCCCCAACAATTCTCACCCTGGTTGATGGAGATGATTCGTTTCATGTTCTCAACGTAAAACTGTATTAGACCTGTTCTTTATTACCGTTCACAACACCTCACATACACTAACGTCATCTTGCAACTTGTCCGTCATGACTCGAGATGAAAACACAAGTTAAAAGGAGTTCAGTATTGTTTTGCCTGCCAACAGCACGGTGGAAGACAGGAGCCAGTAAAGTAACGAAGTAGGCCTAATGCAAGTTTGTTTAAAAAAACTGCATCTGTTACAAAATAATGTGAATTACTAATTAGGTCGGATTAAGAATTCAACAATCTCCGTGGCTCCTGGACGTCGTGGGCCCGTGTGCTTTGCACACACTGCACACGTGATAGTGATAATTACGCCACTGGATAGACCAATGTGATAATTATAAGTATGTCTGTCTATCTGTCACGTTCGTGTAGCCTATTGTAATTAAACGGTGCGCCATCTTGAGAAGTAGGTCTACTCCAAATCTTATGTCGGCAAAACGAGCAAGTTTCAACTGATGCCTCTGTGCGACAGATTCCGCGATGTTGGCTTCCCTTGTTGATATTTCAACTGGACAAGTGGCCAAAGCATTCCAGTTTCTTCAAACGACTTTTCACGTTTGCTTCAAGATATTAGAATTGGCCAAAAGTAATCCCCTTCACTTTACAGTTGAGGCATTTCTTCTGTCCAAAGCATCTCGGGCGGGACGGTATATCCCTTCATTACGCGGCCAGCCCTAAAATAATATTCATAGAAAACAAAGGCTGTCAGGGCGCAATCACCATTGTAATGTCAGTATGTTCAGCCTATGTTCAGCTCCAAAATAGCTAGATTTTGGAACCAGACCGTTCACAGGTTTTCGGATAAAAAGGAAATTGGTGAGGCATGGCTACGAGTAATGGATGTCGTAGAGTTTTGATAGATTAGCCTAGGCTATAGATATTATTTTAAAGCTTGGTCTTCAGACGGAAAATAACTTTAGGCAATTACACGTAGGGTTAAATTGAATTCTGGTAATCAAATCGTAAGTTATATTAGCTACGCTCAAAAGACACCCGCCACGCATATAGGCCTACATTTTGCATATTACAATAGAAATAAAACAAATAGGTCTATACTGCAAATGGTTGACCCTACATCGTTATTAATTCGGTAGCCCATTTGGTAGATAGGCTGGGGATGGTTATGTTAGTTCCAATCTGTCCTCAACTCCTCTACGCATTCAATATCTTTATAATATATAAATATATATATATATTTAATGCATGCCTAAACCTATCAATTTTTTTCCAACCGAACAGTAGGCCTGCATGCATTCAGCATCGTTTCCATATTGAAAGTAGCCTATTCTTGCAATTATTAAATTCAAAGCCCCAAGTCAACAATGAATCTTAATTTCATCTCAAACAATGAATCACTTCCAGTCCCCATGTCACAATTAACACGGTCTTTGTTTCAAGTGCTAATGAAAGACAGGTTAAGCTCCTACCTGACTTCGGCATTGAAAATAATACTGCTGTATTGTTTGATGCCAGATTCACGGAGTGATTGGCGTCTTCCACCTTCCAGTATTTCTTTCAAAATATAAAATAAATATCAATCTATATTATTATTCCGAAACACTTTCCATATGTTTGTTTATTTGTTTGTACGCTTTTACTCTCCCCTGCAGAATAGGCTCGGAAATGAAACAGCGTCGGTTTAAAACAATTATTGATATCGATTCTTACCCAAATTATAAGGTCAGCGCAACTATTTTCAGGTTTTAATTCAGTTTAAAACAAAAGTTATTAGCGTTTTAAGACAGATTTCATCAGTAATTGATCACACTAGCGCGTAAGTCAAGAGTCTACACCGCATGACGTCATACCCGCCCAGTAATAATTTTCGTAGCGCCCCGTAGGGGTGGATCAAGTTTGGCTTTTGGGGGAAGCGAGGTGGGGTGGAGGGTTGGCGAAAACCCGAAATTTAGCAGTCAACGATGGGTACCAGAGTGGAGTAGTGTTTAAAACCCTAAATTTCACTTTAGAACTCGAGTTATTAGCGTTTTAAGACAGAAGCTCACGCTTTGGTAAGCAGTATCGAGCTTTAGTAAAGGAGTCTACAGCCCGAATGACGTCATACAAGCCCAGTAATAATTTCCGTAGCGCCTCTGCGTTTGGCTTTTTGAGGAAGCGGGGTGGGGTAGAGGGTTGGCGAAAACCCGAAATTTAGCGGTCAACGTTGGGTACCACAGTGGAGTAGTGTTTAAAACCCTAAATTTCCCGGGCAACGCCGGGTTACACATCTAGTATATATATATAAGTGAATCTCAACAAACAAGATTTTTAATTAAAAATGTTATTTCCTGCATTCGCTCGCTGGGTTCTGCAAATAAAAAGAGAAGTATGCAGATGGATTAAGTAGTGCTTTAACTTTAAACAATTCCTGCATTAAATCTGTAATAATAATAATATGGCCTAACCACGAGAAGCATCGTTGTCTTAAAACGATAGCTCATCAATTTGTAACTATGTCAGCAGTTAAGGTTCCTTCGGTTAGATTCTTACAATGCTCATATAATTATAGTTAGGCTACGCGTGTTTAGTCATTTTGTGCTGTAATATGTCAAACTGCCCTGTCTTTCATTCTGGGCAGTATTCATGCACAAGTGCCGTCCACAGAATTCTCATCAAGTTTTAAATAAACGTTTGCAAATCAATGTTCGATGACGTCTGTTTGGTGAATCCCAAAGTTCGGCTCATATACACTGTGTACGGGGAAAGGGACCCATATTATAAACAGGAAAAGAAAATGTAAGTAGTCATCGGTTAAAAAAATTCAAACAACGTTTTAATTCTAACATACTTATCAACAACTTTATAAATTGTTAAAGGTCTCCCGTGAGCAATTCGTCAAGATTACCGGTACGTTGTTAAAATAAAAGCTTTAAAGCAACACTGTTAGAAGATGACGTTCAGCAAAGACAACAAAGTTGATGTAACCTCTCTTTTTCAGCTGATAATTATGATTAGGCTATAATATTATTATGATCGTTGCAGGAAAGTAGGCATTAAAAGCATATTTCGAATAAGCAAAATTCACTTACCACCGTTGTGCACTAGGTAGAAATCTTTAGAGTTTATCTTGTAGGTGGCACGTACGATGTCAATCAGATGATCCACACTTTGGTCCTGTTACCGCAAAGTCATCGACAGATTTCCGGCAAGTTTCAGTAATTATTTTGCCTCTTTATTTAAAATCGAATATTCAATTGAACTAATTATTCAATGTAAGTGATTTTGGCATATATCAAGAGCCGGCGAAATTGGCATTTAGGTCTACACTACGAGAAGGCAGCTCATCTCTCCACTGTTACAGAAGGTCTATCATTGTTCAGTCTTTCCATTTACTTAATATTCTGTATGGCAGTAAACTATAGAATTTCAGTGAGACAAAAATCTCGGCTTTACTCTGTGTCAGTGATATTTTACTTCAGCAAATAATTTTCGTTTTACTTCTATTTCAGTTCGGACGCCCTCAATTTCAGTTCTAGTTCAATTACAGTTCTTCAAAAAATTTCAGTTATACTTCAATTTCAGTTTTTACAATAATTTCAGTTCTCAATTCAGTTCTTGCATAGAAACAATTTCAGTTTTAATTCTTCATAGGCCTAGAATTTGCCTCAAATTAAACCAAGTTCGAGCATTTTCATTATCGATATACTTCTTAAATTTAAAGAACCTCCTATTTTCAGTGACATTAGCTGACAGTTTCTTATCCCACCTATTAGAAGTCTTCACCAAGAAAAAAATATTAGTTTGTTCTATAAGTTTGAAAAGCTGGAGCTTCAACATCTTCTGCAAGTGGGGCAGTGCTGCCGTAGATTTGCCGTCTTTCCTCCAATAATAATTATGCGTAATTTTTACTACAAAAACCAAACATTTTGAAATTCAGATCAAGTTTGTATAATTTCCTGAAAATTTTAATTGGCAATACTTGCTGGAGGGACCAATCCGCTAACATGTTGACAATAGCTATAATCACACTCCTCTTATCATATTCCATTGAATTGGTCGACCAAGTTACATTTCTTTCTCTTACACATTTATGCAGTGCTTGTGCTTTCTCCGTGGTGAAGCCGCTGACTCGAATCAGTCACATGAAAGTTTCGTGCCAAACCTGAATATATTTCTTGGTAAAACTTCATTTTAGGTGCGTAAATTATTTCTCCATGTATACGCTTTCTTGATAAAATCGGAACTAGATCGTTGAAAATAATTACCGCGGGAGTAATAAATATTGTTACACATGAAATAGAAGCTGGATCGACGAAAACGTCTTGCTTAAATTTGATCTGGATGGAGTAAAATGTATTGCCTGAAATTGGAGCTGGATTGAATAAAATATTAAATGGGAGCTGGATTCAAAAAAGCTTCGGAAATGGGGGCGGGAGGGATCAATGTATTTTATATCTTAAATAGAAGCTGGATTAATGTTTGATAGATCTTAAATAGAAGTTGGATGAATGATAAAACGCTTAAGAAATCGAAGCTGGATGAAGGTTTTATATCCATGAATTTATCTTCCGCAACCGATTCCGTCATGAGGACATGTTTCTTACAGTGTTAACGATAATTTCAGACAACTATCCGGTTTGAAATCGTGAGAAATAATTTACGCACCTAAAATGAAGTTTTACCTATTTCTTAGCATTTTGTGTGCACTTATTCACTGAAGAAGACAAGTTAAATTGTTGAAAGGTTTTATCAGAAACATCCAGAAACGTCCTTTTTAAGGTACAAGCGTTGCATGGTAATAGGCTAGGCCTATTTGTCTGTTGCGTTCCAGTAGGCTTATATAAACAATCCAACACATTATTTTTCATTTAACCCAGTGAGCAAGCTGCACAAAGTTATCATGATTGAAATATTTGCACTCCGGTATTCAAAGTGATTTTCACATTTCACATGAGTGACACAACCACATTCTTATCACGAAGTTGAAAATTAGTAACTTACAGGAAAGGTCCAAATGCAAAGACCATTATAAATTGCACACGGAAGCACGTGCTTAGCCAAAGATACCAAAGTTTTAAGAGTCAGAAAGTATGTGGGCTTTTAGATGAAAACTCAGCTGCTTAGGAAGGGCTATGAACTAAAATTTTCTATTTTTTCATTAATTTCCGTTCTAAAATTAATTTCCGTTTTTATTCTAATTTTCGTTCACTGTGCTTAATTTCAGTTCTATTTCAGTTTTCGTTCTCAAAATAATTTCAGTTACAGTTAAAGTTACACTGAACGGAAATCAATATTTTCAGTTCTAATTTTACTTATCGTTAATGAAAATATCACTGCTCTGTGTTAGAAACTAAGACTATTCACACGTGATCTGCATATCATTTTGGACAGATAACTGGCACATAAAACCAGATATGTTCAATACCAGACAAAATGTGGATCACCACGGTAGACATAGAACATCCTCTTCTGGCGCAGGGCCGCCACGGGATCCTGTCACGCGGCCCATGGTCGTCACGAGGGACCAAGGTCGTCACGAGGGGCCAAACGTCGTCACGGAGCCCAATTCCAAGGTCGTCACAGGTCCCAAGGTCGTCACGAGATCCCCTGGTCAGGATGCTAAAGGTCGTGGACCCTGGTCACGTTCGAGGACCCTGCTCAAGGTCAAGGACATCGCGGAAACGCGGCTCCCCGGAAACGCGGCGGCCCAGGAAACGGGGCTTCCAGGAAAAGGCGGCTCCCCAGAAAATTCTGCCCCAGAGAACGCTGCTTCCAGGAAAAGGTCCACTGGCTCCAATGCAGAAACCACCAACAAATAGTAGTCTTATATTTTACCCAGGAATCGCCCATCCAATCAAAAGCCAGCATTCATGTACAATTCTGAATATCCATAAATAAATCTGCAAAAATTATTTCACTTCTGAGTGAGCTCTGTTGGAAATGGAAATGAGCTGCAACTTGTGAGACTCTTTTCCCGCAGATCAACCCATGCAGATTATTACAATACCATGTGGAAAATCATCTTCTCAGTACATGTTTCTCGTCGCGACACCCATGTCCAAAGTGGGACTTCACTACTTTTTATACTGTGCATCATTCTTCTCTTCTGCACCTTCTCCAGCGCAGGCTTGGGGTTTCTTATCCACTGAATTGTTTATCTACTTTCTTGGTCTTGCACTCAGTCAATAGGATTATATTTAAATGATAATTGTTCATTACGGCTTGATTTTGGTTCGGAATCGGTTGTTGCCTTAGGGTATGCACTATGCACGCCGGCTCTTTGTATATCATATACCCAGTGCTATTACAGATAGCCAATTTAAACTTTTTGTATCACGTTGTGGGTCAACATATTGAATTTATCGATCTGAACAGGTCTGCATGCGGTTCCCGGACAATTCGTCGCCGGACAATTGGGAGCGGACAATTGGGAGCGGACAATTGGGAGCGGACAATTCGGACCGGACAATTGGGAGCGGACAATTCGGACCGGACAATTGGGAGCGGACAATTGGGAGCGGACAATTCGGGTTAACATTAAACCTAACCCTAACCAGTAACCCTAACCCTAACCCTAACATTTACTTCGCATGATTGTTTGCCATTCACAAGAAAAAATAGGCTTAAACGATTGAATGAAAGTTTGATCGCCGTAAGCGCCTGTTAGTGGCTCACAATTTCCGGTCCGAATTGTCCGGCCCGAATTGTCCGCTCCCAATTGTCCGCTCCCAATTGTCCGCTCCCAATTGTCCGCTCCCAATTGTCCGCTCCCAATTGTCCGGCGACGAATTGTCCGGACACCCTGCATGCGACCTAAAAAGTCTATATAGTCTACCTATTCTATAGGCTTATCTGTCTGCAAAAGGACGGGCTGTGCAAGTTTTCATAAAATGTTGCAGCTGTTGCTGCGTATATATTAAGTAGACCTACCTCTTTAACTTGCATCATGGTCGTTTCTCCACTTGGTCCACAAACGGCCACTGCGATTGCTACAAAAAGACGGTGTGACAAATTGCTGCAATTTCACATTCTGTTGTAGTCTCACAACTAGTTACTAAAATAGTGAATTCGTTATGGCTCAACAACATAATATTCGAAGTATTGGGCTACTATTTATATCGTGTAAAAAGGGAGCAGTCAATTCTTAATATAATATGTAGAAATCCTAATGAAATCAAAAGAAACAAATTTTCAATGTATCGGAATAAATTTAAAGCAGTTCATAGGCTATAAAGTAAGCAGAAATGCATGATCTTTTGCATCAACTCCCAATTACTTAGCCTTGCATTGACGGAGACGTATTTTACAATGTAGGCTACTACACAATCGCCGAGTTTAAGCCCTAAGTGAATTCTCATGTTTGTGGTCCCTTGATCCTTGCGCTTCCCTATTGGCGACTTCACTAGCTTGAAACACCAGGGATGGTTATCATCCATTAGGCCTAGCTAATGAAGTGACACGCCTTTACAGATTCCTGCTTTATAAATCATTTTTTAGCAGGGCAAACTGTATTCACTTTTTATTTTATTTGAGTATGTTTCTGCTAAACATTAATAATTTAAGCATACTTACTGTTACCGAAAAACTGATGATCAAGAAAGCACTCTGCAAACCATAAAACCAGTCAGTGTATGCCCAATAAGAATAATTCATTTATCGAAGGACAAAATACTGCAAAGTAACCTGAGACAGTTTCAAAAATAAATATGACATTCTAAAACACAGAGGAACATAATAGTTGATTCAAAGACTCTGAACATCCATCTACTGTATATGCTGATAATTGTAGCCTAGGGCTGCAGCTTTTGATTTTGCCATTCTGGGACGCCTGCAGCCACTCGATCCCTTCAAAAGTGACCAAGACAGTTTATTTGGTTGGGTGGCAGTAGGCAACTGCAGGGTACTGGCCTTCCCCAACTTGCTCTGCTCTTTCCTCATAATTATATCCTTTTCCCTCACAGTTCGTGATCTGGGACTCACCCTCGATTATATCCTTTTCCCTCACAGTTCGTGATCTGGGACTCACCCTCGATTCTGAACTCACTCTGTCCCAGCATGTGAACTTGGTTGCGCGGAGTGCCTATTACCACCAGCTTCGTCAGCTCCTGGTGGTCTCCCACTCTCTCTCTCTCTCTCTCTCTCTCTCTCTCTCTCTCTCTCTCTCTCTCTCTCTCTCTCTCTCTCTCTCTCTCTCTCTCTCTCTCTCTCTCTCTCTCTCTCTCTCTCTCTCTCTCTCTCTCTCTCTCTCTCTCCCCTCTCTCTCTCTCTCTCTCTCTCTCTCTCTCTCTCTCTCCTCTCTCTCTCTCTCTCTCTCTCTCTCTCTCTCTCTCACGATGCGGTTGTCGTCCTTGTCCACGCCTTTGTAACAAGTCGAATCGACAAATGTTGCCCCTTACTTGCTGGTCTTCCCCTTTGGGTCCTGGGGCGACTTGATCGCGTCTTTGCGCTCGGCTGCTCGCCTTGTTGGGCGGCTTCCTAAATTTGCTTCTGTCTCTGCCTATAATAATTATGCGTGATGTGCTGCACTGGCTGCCAGTGTCCCAGCGGATCTCATACCGCATTGCTGCTGTGGTCTCACGCTGTGTCCTTGGCTGTGCTCCGTCATACTTGCGTGATCTTTGCTGTCCAGTCTCTGACGTTGCAGCGCGTCGTGTACTTCGCTCTGCGGGTAGGGGTGAGCTTCTGGTCCCGCGGGCTCGCTTGGCTATTAAGCAGCGCCGTGCTTTCTCGGTCGTGGGCCCACTGTCTGGAACTACCTCCCGGTTACGCTTCGCTCTCTACTTGTGGTCCATCCGGCTGGGTTCTACAAGTCTCGCAAGTCTTTTTTCTTTGTTCGTGGTTGGGCTGGAAGCGCCTCTGAGTAGTTTCTTGAAAGGGCGCTATATAAATGCTCTAGATAAATGAATGAATGAATGACTCGATACGCCATCACCAATTTACGCTGTCCATATGACTGCATGATGTAACAAATGTTGTGCCAGCACAATATTGCAATATAGGCCTAGGACCTACAATCTCCTAAAATATAGTCGTCCTTATCTTGCCTTCTCCTTTGGAGAATATCACATTCTAGGCCACATAACTGAATAATTTACGGTATGTAAACTATTTAAGTTATCGGTTTGAATAATGTGTAATAACTTGGTGATACTTGAAAAACTCTATGTAATTTTAAACGGACTGACAGTATAGGCCTACGTAGGAGACAGTGCTACTGAGTGTCAATGGCTTGTTGGGCCTAATTATGTTTCGAAGACTTCATCCTAGCACTGTCCAACATTCGGCGTTCAGCTAACAACTCATCAGGCCTGTTAGAGCAGATAGCGCAAAATCATCGTAGAACTTGCTGAGTTTAGTGTGCAAACTAAGAACATTTTGTGAAGTGCGTCTCTACAGCAAATTCCGGGACAATTTGGGATCAATCCGGGACACGGGACGCACAGGGCCGATTCCGGGACTGTCCTGGCGAATCCGGGACGGTTGGCAGCCCTAATTGTAGCCGTTGGTTGGTTCTACGCTTGTGCGTTAACCCGCCACTGGTGACTATTAGCCTATAACTTACATGTACTGTGCATTATCTTGGCAACTAAGGTAAATATGCGTTTAATCACATTTAACATCATATTATAAGCTAAGAGCTTGCGCAGAGAGCCAGGGGCTTCTATCCCCCCTAAGCAACCGGGCGCAATCCATCTTCTTCCCCCCCTCTTTTCTGGACCGGTCTTCCTCTATGTATGCAATGTAGCCTAATGTAATCTAGCGCATACCCGCCTCTATATATAGTGTGGGAATGAAGGTTTGTTTGAAGCGGGACAAACGAGCATCCAGCAGACGATCGCCGAAGCATGTGTAGCGCCGAGAAGGGACCTGGTTCGGGGAGTGAATGTGCCCCTCCCTATAAGAAATTTTTGCGATTTCCTCATTGCAATTTTAGCATTTTAAGCTGTCATCTTAGCATAATTACTCTACTATTTCAGTGGAGGAATTGCTGCCAAAATTGGGCAGCCATATGTTTTGCGCCTCTGATCACTGTGCACTCGAGAGGCGTACGTTACATACATTTTCAGAGCACAATGCAATACAATAAAATACAATGCAGGTCCTACATTGTAAGCCCACGTAATAATGATGTTGCTTTACTAAGTGTTCAAGGACCAAATTTGACTGTCTGATATTTGAAAGATAACATAGGAGAGAAGCCATTTAGTTGTGCAAAATAGTATTTTCATTAACATCATATTTCAATTATAATATGATTGTATTATTTATTAAAATAGTAAGAACATAATTATAATCATGTACCGTAATAGGAAATTTTTATTATGGTATAGGCTATTAGGCTATAGCTGTTATAGCAGTTCATGTAATTCAAAAATGCAGACAGTAGCCTAACTAAAAACTCAAAGTGTATGAAGTGTATACACTTTGCTAAAAACTATTAGGCCTACCAATTTGTCCAAATTTATATGGAGGCGAAGTATTTTCTGGGGGGAATCTTCCTCCTAGTGATGCCTAGATTGAACGCTTCCCTCCATGTCCGATCTTCCCCCCAACCGACGTGAATTTTGGCTGTCTTCTGATTCCCCCCCTATTTTTCACTGGGCGCAAGCTGCGCCCGCCATGTATAGGGATAGAAGCCCCTGCAGAGAGCGCCTCTGAGTCGATGTCTTTGAAGAGGCGCTATAATAATTCTCACAATGAACATAGTTAACACCTACAATGTAGGTTCGCTTGCGGCGTTTCTTGTTCGGTCACAGTAGCTGTATATTCGATGCCTAAGCTTATACATTTTTCAGTAGCCTATTTAACGTTTATACACAAAGTATAGTGATAGGTAGGAGCTAAGCTCTTCGAGATAATGCCAGATTAAAAATAACCCGTAAAAGAAATAAAAATGGATGCCAGTGCCTATACATGGGCGCCCGCAGAAATGTTTGCAGGAGGGGGCAAAGAACGATGGCCACGGTTAAATTTTTTATCAAGACAGAAAATTAAAAGCATGTTTATTTTTATAGATGTTTTCAAACGTAGATTTCTTAGTTTCACTTTGTACATGGTTAGTATAATCAATTTTTTAATGCGAATAAATTTGTTAACCTGAAAGTATAGTAGGCCGAGTTAGGAAAATAGGTGTCAATTTTCCATGGGGAGGCAAGCGCCCCTCATGACCCTATGTGCGGGCGCCCATGTACCTATATAGGCCTACTAAAAAATTACAAACTGGAACCGCCAATTATATAATTATAAACTGATATAATTACCTAAAGAAAATCTTTTCTTTGCATCATTTTCCAGTAATCCCTGTAGAAGGTTAGCAAAATCTTTAGTAGCATTCCCTGGGGTTCTGAAATAGAATAATTAATTTTGAAGGCAGTGTTGTGTCAGCTCTTATTTTTCTCATTGTAGGCCTAACCGTCGAAGTGTTTCCAGATTATGAAACGTAACTAAATTTAGAATCTTTATTATCGTAATTGCTCGTTTACAATAAATTTTAGGCCTAATAATAGTCAATAGGGACTTTTGTTTGGGCGTTCAGAACAGACCAGGGCCTACGACAGTTCGACGTCGCTATTTTTGCCCCGACAAAGATTCAAGTTGCATGCATAGGCTATACGCGCAGGTAATCGTTCATACACCATAAAAATAGGTCTACAGGGTGGGCCAAAAAAAGAAATTTAGCCGTGTCAAAATAGCCCCGTCAAAACAGCCCCGTCATAATCGCCCACAGACAAAACAGCGTAATAGATCACCGACACAATAGCTCCGTCAAAATCGCTCAGCGACACAAAGGCCCCGTCAAAATGGCCTCGTAAAAAGCCATGAAAGTAGCACCGACAAAGTCGCGGAAGAACACATAATTTTTGTAAAGATGTAATGTCAAAGAAATCGGTGCAAAATCGGTTAATTGAAAATCGATTCAGCGGTTCCAATAGCAACATCGATGCTGAGGACAATAAGCAGTGGCGTCGCCAGGGGGCTAGAGGGCTAAACCACCCTTAAAAAGGCCATCCATTTTTTACATGTAAAAATGAAATATTTCCATGATTAACCCCCTCCCCCCCCTTAAAAACTGAAATGCATAGGCTAGCCTACATGAGATTTCGACCAAATGACTTTTAAAAGGGCGTCAGAAATTTTGGCGAACGAAAATGAAAAATGTCAATGAAAAAAGGTCGTCAGAAATTTTGGCGACTCAAAATGGAAACTTTTCTCCGCGAGGCTTCTTCAGCGCCCCCCCCCCAAACTGAAATCCTGGCGCCGCCTCTGACAATAAGCAAAGTTACTTCTACGTTATTTCGGAAGGTCCTTGCTAAAGAAGAGAGGTTAGCGAATAACGGCTCTATAAACGGGCCACACAAGATATGAGAACGACCAATTCCGCACTTTGATGAAGCCGCATCGAACTGCCAGAGTAGCCTATATAAATGATGACTGACCTATAAGCCTACATAAAGTCGAACTGCAGGCCTAGTTATGAAACGAAGCTAGTGCATGGACATGCCTTGTTTAAACTAACTTTGCATTTCACATCGATAGCTAGAATCAAATGATTATCTGAATCATGGTAAGAGCTAATAATTTCCTTCAGTTGTGGTACAAACAAGTTTAAACCTTAGTAGTTTCGTAGTAGTTTTGCTCACATTTTGCGATGAAAACATTTCAACTTTTCATACTAATAATTTGGTTATTTGTTTTAAATACACTCTTCATTGCGTTACTGTTAACATTAAACATTTGAATTTTGAACCACTCTGGAACTATGTTGTCGATGGTGTCTACGAGGGGACTATTTTCACGGGGTTTACTATCAAAACCGCGCACACAAAACCGCGCACACAAAACCGCGCACACAAAACCGCGCATCACAAAACCGCGCACGATCATTACCGCGCACGATCATTACCGCGCACGATCATTACCGCGCACTATCATAACCGCGCTTGTTTGAGCCTCTGTTTAAGCGGTGTCACCACAACTGGTCTAACGGCAACTGGTCTACAGACAGCTGGTCCAGCGCTTAAGAAATGGAGGCTGGATTAACTTATTTTAGAGGTGAAATGGAGGCTGGATTCTGAAAAACGCAAGAGAATATGAAGCTGGATGAAGGTTCTTTTACAGGTGAAAGAGAAGCTGGATTGACGAAAATAACGCATGAGAAATGGAAGCTGGATGAAGATATTTTTAGATATGAAATAGAAGTTGGATTGACGAAAATAACGCATGAGAAATAGAAGCTGGATGAAGATATTTTTAGAAATGAAATAGAAACTGGATTGACGAAAATAACGCATGAGAAATGGAAGCTGGATGAAGATATTTTTAGATATGAAATAGAAGCTGGGTTGACGAAAATAACGCATGAGAAATGGTAGCTGGAAGAGGGTATTTTTGTAGATGAAATAGAGGCTGGATTGATGAAAAACGCTTAATAAATGGAAGCTGGATGAAGGTATCTTTAGATATGAAATAGAAGGTGAATTGATAAAAAAAACGCTTAAGAAATTGAAGCTGGATGAATGAAGGTATTTTCAAATTTTTATGTCTGAAATAGAAGCTGGATTGACGAAAATAACGAACGAGAACTAGAGGTTGGATGAAGGTATTTTTTAGATCTGACATAGAAACTGGATGCATGTTGAAACACTTGAATGCGGTTATGATCGTGCGCGGTAATGATCGTGCGCGGTAATGATCGTGCGCGGTTTTGTGATTCGCGGTTTTGTGTGCGCGGTTTTGTGTGCGCGGTTTTGACCGGATACCTTTTCACGGAACTGTTTACACGGGCTGTTTTGACAGGTCTATTTCGACTGGGCTATTTTGTCGGGGACCGTTTACCGGGGCTGTTTTGTCGGTGATCGATTATGACGGGGCTGTTTTGACGGGGCTGTTTTGACAGGGCTATTTTGACGCACAATAGGATATAGTAATTTAACAGAATTAGCCTACCTTAAAAATAACATTGTGAATATGAGGTATGTCGATTCAACTTACTCAAATCCGTTAAGGGCAATAAAGCCCTTCGGCAAAGATCCAACAAGGCATTCGTACGCGATTACTCCAAGACTCCACAAATCAGCCTTGTAATCATAACCACCACGTCTTTTTATGAGAACCTCCGGAGCCTAGTTTGAAAGAAAACAGCTTGTAAGAATAATTATTATAAGACTAGAAAGATAAAATCAAGATTTTGAAAACAACTTTTATTTGCGCGGCATTTACCTAGCGATATTAGCCTAAATTTTTTAGTCCAGTAATCGATTAATAATACAAACCGGCCAATATATTTTCAGAAATCTATCGTCGGTTAACTGACTATCTAATGCTGATTTTAATGCTGCATAACATTTATGATGGGATATTAACGTTGCTTTAACACTGGCTGAGAAGAATAGTAGGTCGAAGCAGAAAGGACAGGTTTAATTAAGAAAGAGGTGACCAGAAGAGAGCTGGGGCAGAAGGACACAATTGTTGATAAAATCAGGACGAAAAGACTCATGGCTGGGACACGTGCTGAGAATGGATATACAACAGACTCCCAGCCGCGGCACTGCACGGATAGCCTACGTGGAGGGAACTAGAAACCGAGGAAGACATGCAGCAGAAAACATGGATGGAGAACATACGAGATCTCAAGAAAATGAATATGGGTATGAGAGAGGCAACGGAGGAAACCAGGAATAGGGAAACACAGGGACGAAAAGTTAAGGACTCATCGTTGGCCTGACGGAAGAGAGAGAGAGACAGACAGACAGACAGTTAACGACTTTCTTGGTAATTCTCAATTTCTCATTGTCATGCACGCAACTTTTTTTCGAAGTATACTTCAAGATGCCATATCAACTTACCTGCACACACAATGTCGCATGTGCGCATTTAGATCTGCATCTATGCATAATTTATATAGCCTACGGCCTATGCATGTAATCATGTAGGCCTACGCATTTATACTGTTATGCAAATGTGCTATCTTTGCAATGGATACTTTTGTCAACATTTATTGAAAAGCAAATGTCGTATTGAGCACTAATTGTATGAGGCATAAACTACAAACCTACATGTAGGCCTACATAAAGATATGGCATATAGGCATATCTTACCATGTACGGCAGTGAACCACAGTTCGTGCTCGCCTTCTCATCAGCATGAAGAAACCTTCCAATTCCAAAGTCCGCTATGAAAACAGGTATGTCATCATTAATTAGCACAATAGATATGCTTAACGTGTGTCGGCCCAATATCATTACACAAGCCACGATTTACTGTATTGTATTGCATATAGAAATTAATAAAGCGCCTCTCACAGTAAGCACCAATCAGAGGCGCTCCCAGTGCAAGAACCCATAGAAAACGGCGGTTTTGAGACAGCGATAACAATCTACACAAGAACGTGTCAATGGAGAGACAATTCCAGTGTGCAGGGCCAGTGAGAGCAGAAGCCAGAGTTTTGGTCATATAATAGCAGCCATTGTTCGTGGGACAAATAGATCATGTCTGTCACGTGATTGTAGTGGACGAAGAGAGGAGGTTGATGTCGGCAGGCGGATGAGATCGTTCAGTCAGAAGATGCGACAGTCATGTCCTGCGAAGCATTTTCCCCCCACGGACTCGACTCAAGTTGCTTTTTATATTATATTAAAAGTTTATAGCACATAATTATATGGTCACATATATATGTCCTGGGCATGACGTTAAACTGCACCCATCCTCCGCCACAGGGAACCAACAACGTCCCTGTGCCGGTCCTAAGCCCGAACAAAGGAGGAAGGTTTGCCAGATGGGTGGCGATACGCTGGCAGTAAAAGACCAAGACGATTGAAATCCGCAAAAACCACGGCACAAGTGACAGAGCGACCCAGATGCTTCAAGGTGTCATGATGTGGAGCAGACATGCACAGGCCGGTCAGGACAGACCAGTGGAGAGAGTCGGGGGAGAGCATGGGACACATACGGGCATTGACCCAGGTTGTCCTTCATGCCTCTCTCCCAATATTCTCTTCAATCAGACAAGGTGGTCTAGCTGTTCCAAGATGTTAATGGTATGGAGCAGACCTGCTGACCGGACCTGTTGAAGCTGGGCAGCATGACGCGAGAAAGACTCAGACAGAGAGTGGCATCGGACTCTTACGGGCATTGAGCCCAATGATGTTGATGATGATGATGATGATGATATATATATATAAATATATATATATATCCGTATATGGCGACCCTACATTTCATGCATGTGGGACAATTCATTTGTCCCACATGCAAGAAATGCAATTTTGCATGATAGCCTAAGGCTTAAGCCTACTACTTTAGTGCTGGAGGCACACGGTATCTAATCTTGTCAAGGCAAGCTAATATATAGTAATATTACCTATTTTAAGAGTGATTCCATCTGGACTCGGGTAGTTAGGTCCAGAGAAGCATAAGAGTATATTTTCTGGTTTCAAGTCACGATGAATGATTTGCATGTCATGTGCAACTGCCAATCCGGCGGCTACAAAGTCATAGAACATCTTATTAAGTAGTTGTTGCTGTCCTAGAAAAGATATCCATGTCCTAGATGAGGTCACCTGGTCACCTGGTGCCGTCAGCTCTTGGCGCTCTGGCGACAGTCATGATGTATCCTCTCCATTGTCTCCTAGATGAGGTAGTAAACTAAATGATGAATTAATCTTTAAAGTTTGGGGGCAAAACAACATCAGATCACACAACGAGCTCACATGCATCTATCGACACAATTGTAGGATAGCCTACGGTGTGTGTGTGTGTGTGTGTGTGTAGGTGTGTGTGTGTGTGTGGACAATGGCACTCCGTCAAAAGGGCGCCCGACAAAAGGGCGCCGACAAAAGGGCGCCCGACATAAGGGCGGCGCTCTTAAAAGAAATAGCATCGATGAACAGTAGGCTTATGAGTGATAATATTATGTGCAAATAAGCAGCTCAACGACGACGCGACAAAGAGCAATTACTACTTAACTATATCACACATGATGTTTGTTGAAACCCAATATGCTCCAGGACCTGGAAGAGGTGCTAAAATAAACAAATCAGATGCAGAAAGCGGTAACATGAGAGGTTGGAAAGTTCGTTACCACGTGATATGAGCTTCATATAAAAGCAAAGGAAGCAGGGCAGGTCTACCGTTTGGAAATCGTTAACATGGAGGAGATCGCTTCGCAGAAGGGAAAGGCCATTATACTTGTTGGCGGATAGGCTACAGATATCGAAAGGATAAAGAACGCAAAGACGGAAGCATGTCATGGAGGCATGTAGGCCTAATGGTTAAAATTATTTCAAATTGTAACGTAGCCTAATGAATTACGTTGCTGGTTTTCTGTCAGTTAGCGACTCTGCGAAAGGTTATTTTTAAAATGTTCGGCTTTGACACTCTTGTAATTAAAAGGTTCAAAAGATTCTCTTTTAGCGAAATAAATTAGCAAATGATCGGTTTCTGCAGTCTCTTCTAATTATTTGCCGTAGACTACAGTAGTTTTAACTTTTCATCAGATTCCTAGTTTTAACAACTTTTCAACTTCTCAATAAATTGCTTGTTTGTATTTCCCAAATAATTTCTTGCCTTCTAAATCTCGTTAAAACTTAGTTATATAATTAGGTAGTGGTGGCTCACTTGTCGTTTTCAGATCATTTATTTCATCCGCGATATCTTTCACGATGCTATTTCTTTTAAGAGCGCCGCCCTTATGTCGGCGCCCTTTTGTCGGGCGCCCTTTTGTCGGCGCCCTTTTGTCGGGCGCCCTTTTGACGGGTCACCGTGGACAATAGGCCTATTGAGTGCTGGTTTGATATGTATGACTATGTAGCGGCGGTTGTTAGATGTTGTAATTGCAGGAATAGTCAGCAACGTAGAGTCGTAGTGGAGTTTTAATTAGTTTCGACTATTCTTCAGTTACAGTATACATGTAGACACAACGCAACGACGACAAACTGTTTCCAACGACCAACTCCACTACAACAAATGCCATAACGCTTCGTTTTATTGTCACGTCAGAGGGCTGTCCAGCAGGGTCCATATTGACTTAGGCAGTTGGAGTTTGGCCGTATAGGGCGACCCTACATCTACTTAATAAGTTAATATAGGCTGTCTGGAAACATGTAGGCCCAGGCAGCTTTACTATCAGTCATCTCACTGCCGCTGCTGCTGCTGCTGCTGCTGCCATCCAGCTCTGTCTAATTCTACCCTTCTCTCTTCTTTCCTATCAACATCTTTCTTGCTCCGTCACGCTGTCCCATATATAATAATAATTCTTTCTCTCCATATCTTTCTTGGTGCGTCTGTATTCTGCTTCTGTCCGCCTGTCTGATCGAGTATAAATATCCACTACAGTTGTGCATAGCCTACAGAACAGCGGGATTTGTAAATGCCATTTAAAGGCTGGGTTAGGCCGTTATATTTGAAGTTATATAAATTGGGTTTGTCTTAACTGGATTTCCATTTTCTCTTGAGCATCTACCTTTGAAGCGTTTTGCTGGTTTAGGGATCTGGTTGGTACCACACGTGTCAGTTATCTGTTGCTGTACCATACATAGTGCAAATTAATATAGTGTAACCAGTATTTTTCAACCTGAAAGTGAGTGGTAATTTAGTCATCTTCTAGAACACTGAATAACAACATATAACTGGTATTTGCAAATAAAAATTAAATACTTATTAACTCCTACCAATCTGTTGAAAAAACGTCTTGATCGTACTTTCACCAAGTTTTTGGTTCCCTTAGAAAACAGAAAATGTATTAAATTAAAGAACATTTGACTGTTTATAAAGACTAGGATATCTTACCAAATTCATAGACTTGGCTATAGGCCAACATGAACATTTCTGCATGTCACAGATTACAACGCTTATGACAAGACAATAATTTTCTGAATAATTGTAACATTCATAGTCCCATTAGCTAGTGCTGTTGATCGAGGTTTGTATCGTCTGCTCAACATTAAATACAAACAAATCAAGAGTCGTGTTTTAATTAGTATGATAGTATCCCAATCAAACAGGAACTTCAAGAAGCTGTTTATTTTAGGGTCTACTTACAAGACTGGTTATAGGCTACCGTAGCTATTCATATTGACAAAATTACATAAATAGGCTAATTTATTTTCTGTTAGGGCTTTTCTTCTCTATTAGGATCTGAGACGAGCACATGTAGAACCTTGAAGCAGGTCTAAAGTTTATGCGCAAGTGAGCGAATTAGCCAATTAGGCCTACATCTTTATGAACATTAGCCTAGTGCACATGTTTAAAATGCGAACAATGAAAAGCTTACTTTCGATATATTCTTTTAGGCTTCCTCCATTGCAAAACTGAAATTAGATACAGACAATTTTCGGTTCCATATATTTTGACGAAGGCCTAATCTAATTAATTTAGGCTTCCATAGAGCATGCATATATATATATATATATATATATATATATATATTATATCCGACTTGTCGAACGCAACATTTTTACTAAGATGATAACGTGGTGAACAAGAATTTTAGAGCGAGAACAACGGAGAAAGCGATCTTGCAAGGAGCAAATCAGACATAATTTCGTTAAATCTAAAATTAGAAGTAGGCTAGGAATAAGCAATTCCATTTTTACGAAACAAGATTTAAAAGTAGGAACTGCTTTAATTAGCTTCAAAAACGAAGTTATGGATGAAAATAATTATGAATTATTGCCGGAATGAAATTAGCCTATGACTCACCTCCATGACGAAATATGCATAATCCGCATGTTTCTGAATGAAAAAAATACAATAATATTATTATGCCGATAGTTATTATGCGGATTGACCTATAGCACGTAGACCTACTCACGTGACAGTGTTTAATCTAGTCCCCCTCCGCTGGGGGGGAATTGAGGTTTCTGGGGGGGAGACAATTGAGCGTCCGAAGGACGCTCGTGAGGCGCGTAGCGCACTGAGGGGGGGAGTAATGGGGAGGGGGCAAATCCCCCTCCCCATTAGAAATTTCTTAATGTCCACATTGCAATGGCAGTATTTTAAGATGTCATCTTAACAAATTAGCTGTACTTTTTTCAGTGACCCATTAGAAACTTTTTGAATTTACAAATTGCAATGGCAGCATTTTAAGGTGTCATCTTAACAAAATAGCTGTACTTTTTCAGTGACCCAATAGAAACTTTTTGAATTTCCATATTGCAATGGCAGTATTTTAAGGTGTCATCTTAACGAAACAGCTGTACTTTTTCAGTGACCCATTAGAAAAATTTTTAATTTCCACATTGCAATGGCAGTATTTTAAGGTGTCATCTGACTTTTTCAGTGACCCATTAGAAATTTTTTGAATTTTCATATTGCAATGGCAGCATTTTAAGGTGTCATCTTAACAAAATAGCTGTACTTTTTCAGCGACCCAATAGAAATTTTTTGAATTTCCACATTGCAATGGCAGTATTTTAAGATGTCATCTTAACAAAATAGCTGTACTTTTTCAGTGACCCATTAGACATTTTTTGAATTTTCATATTGCAATGGCAGTATTTTAAGGTGTCATCTTAGCAAAAATACCTGTACTTTTTCACTGATCCATTAGAAACTTTTTGAATATCCACATTGCAATGGCAGCATTTTAAGATGTCATCTTAAAAAAATTGGTGTACTTTTTCAGTGATCCATTAGAAACTTTTTGAATTTCCACATTGCAATGGCAGCATTTTAATGTGTCATCTTAACACAATAGCTGTACTTTTTCAGTGGCTCATTAGAAACTTCTTGAATTTCCACATTGCAATGGTACCCTTTGAAGATGCCATTTTAACAAAATAACTCCATTATTTCAGTACTGATAAAAAGTGTTTTAGGATTTCAATATATATATATATATATATATTAATTACAATAAAAAATCTTTATGTATCGTGTTCAGCAGCTCAGTTCTGCTGTTGCTGGGTTATGCTAATGAATTACTGTTTACATGAGTAAATAAGCTGACTTTTCAGCACTGTAATCAGAAACTGTCAGCTTATCCCAGTTTCCTCATGTATGACCCTGAGTTGCTGACCAGTACACACTTTCCGAAATCATATTTAATGGTACACAAATCTACCAAGAGCTAATAAACTACCAGTACCAAAATCAAGAAGCCACTAGTCTTGTAGTAATGATGTTGTTTCACTAGGTGTTCAGATAATAGGACCAAAACATTTTTAAATTTGACAGTTTAAAATGTGAAGGATAGCACTTGATAGCCATTCAGTTGTACAAAAATAGTATTTGTACAAATATTAACAGTAAATTATACTCATTTTTGCTGGATTTTGTCATATAATATAACAGTAAATAATTACTACAACCATGTAGCAGTAAATAATATTACGGTTATATTATTATAACAGTTCATGTAATGCAATGATGTAAACACTAAACAGCAACTAAATACTATTACCATTTTGACAAATTTTTCTGGAGATGTCATCTCTGTTTTTAGTTAGAAAAAATAGTGTTTATCTAAATATATACAGTAAGTTATATTCATTGCAACATGATAGTATCGTATATTATAGTAGTAAATAATGTCATTATAATCATATAATAGTAAATAATATCACGGTATATTATAACACTTTAAGTAAAACAACGATGAAAAGTTGCTAAAAACCAATAACATTTTGTGAAATTTTTCTGGGGGGGAAATGTCAATCCTGGGGGGGGGGAAGTTCCCCCCAGAGACGTCTAGATTAAACACTGCTCACGTGATATAGCCTAGGTATAGGTTTGACAACGCTCCTGAATAAGACGAAGATGGAAACACATTCTAATTCTACCGTCCATTCAGAACACATCGAACTTAAATTGTAAAATTTCCCAAGTGACCGACACAAAATTAATAGGCCCACATTAAGCAGCTGGATAATAGGCCTATTTCACAAAATTAATATGCTAAACAGTATTGGATGAACGAACATTTAGGCTTACCTCACAGTGCAACAAGGTGACTATGTTCTTGTGTCTTGCATCGGACAGCGTCTACCAAAAAATAACATAAAATCTTCTGGAAGGGGTCATTTTATTGACCTCAGCGCAGCGCTGTCATGGGTCTTAGCCTAGTAGGTCTACCAGTGGCGTAGCCAAAGGGGTTTCGGAGGTTAAGACCCCCATTGGCTTAGGGAAAAAGTTTTTTAAAGGCTATTTATCCACCTAGATGTAGATAAGAAAAACAAAGCAATTGCTTGTAGTAATAATTGTTTTACTTACTTTATTTCCTTTGTTACTATATTCCCGTTTTATTTACTGTAATACTGTTGGGTTGGCGTCAGGAAAAGCATCCGGCCAGGCCATGAAACCCCAAACCCCCTCCCCATCATAAATTCCTGGCTACGCCACTGAGGTCTCCATTCCATTTTGCGGTCCTAAACATTCGCGCTCTCTCTCTCTTTCAAGAATTTCAATATCCAGCAGCTCATAGATCTGACGACTTGTTAACCGCTTCTGCAATGCGCATTTCTTTGCGACCTTGCGCGCGTTAAAAGTATTGACAATAAAAATAATTAGGCCTATTATAAAAACATTATGCAGCACTATTTAGGCTATGATCTACATAACCTAGTTGCCAATTTTGGGCAGAAGTAAATATTCCCATCATACAGAAAACACTGGCCACTGCATTTCAAGAACAATTTCTTTAGAATATAGACTATTCAGGGCTGTTTTTAAGGAATTTTTAGAACTACACATCCTCTTCTCTCCTTTCTCATCCTCCATGGTACATTACTCCCAACCCGAGTGAAATGACCTATTTTTTTACTAGTTTTAACTGCACGGAACGTGACGGAAGTGCTTCTACAACTGCACGAATCCATTTAGAACTGCACATTTCGTGTAGAGCTGCACGTTAATAAAAGCCCTGAGACTATTTTAGAATCATAATAGGCTAATAAGCCTACTCCGAAATCGTCTCGTTTATGTTCTTTATAGAACTTAAGCATTATTCTAACTAAAACCGGTACCTTAAGAATATCAATTTCTCGATTTATCGCTTCAGACAAATCACAGCTTTTCCCATCAACGACTTTGATGGCGACGATCTCAGCTAAATTCTAACATAAAATACAAAAAAGATAAGAATACTTTCAATCAAAGAAATGACCAGGCGCAGAACTGGATAGTGAATAGAAAGTGAATATTAGGTGCATACATAGATCTATATTGTAGGCCTATACATGGGCGCCCGCAGAAAATTTTGCAGGAGGGGGCAAAACACAATGGTCATGGTCAATTTTCCAGCAAGAGCTTGAAAATGCAAAGCAGAAAATTAATAACACGGTTATTTATCCCAGAGGTTGTTTCTCTAATGTCAATTTCTCCATTTAACGTTGTGTATAATTAGCAACATTAGCTCTTTAGTGCAAAGATATTTATTAAGAACCAAAAAGTAGTAGTTAAAAAGAGATAAATCGATTTTCCAGGGGGGAGCAAGTGCCCCCTCTTGCCCCTATGTGCGGGCGCCCATGATTGTATATATTGTGCAGTCATACTTAGCCTATTAGCACGTAAAAATGTGCACGACAGTCAATCGAATCCAACAAAGATAGGCCCTACTTTCTTCCTCAGCTTAGGCCTCGATAAACATTGGCCCATGCATGCACTTTGCGGTAGATCAAATATTAATCGTTAAAAACACCTGAGTAATAGTCTATTTTATAATGACATTGTGATAGAGCCTACCGTCTTGTTACGTCCTTTGTAGACTCTGCCAAAGGCGCCCCGTCCTATCTCAAACTCCTCGTTGTATTCGTAACTTCCAAGGGTCTTCATCTTGTCGCATGTAGGGGCCCAGGTCTGTCTAGGACTCTAGGTTCTAATTGTGTAGGCCTACTTTATATCTCGTTAGTCGCAATGACGGTGCGTTCAAAATCGCATTTCCATAGCAAGCGAGAGGTCGACTACGGTAGGCTAATTCAAACCGGTCTTTCTATCACATTCCTGCGTTGATATATTTGATGCTGAGAGATCAGATTCACCTGTATCAAAGACATAAAATAATAATAATAACCTTTTGATTTGATATTTTATGCCCGTAGCCATGGCAAGAGCTAATTCAGTACTCATTCAGCTCATTTGGACGACCTGATTAGGCCTAAGTCCACAACTTTAAACCTCGACTGTATAGCCCTCATCTCAATCTAGTTGTCAGGGCAGTCATGCCATGCAGCCAACCCACTATCTTGTTCAATTCGCTTTAAAAAGTGCCTTTTGCCTATAGGCTATAGCCTACTTTGTAGTTTACAGTGCATCGGGCTTCTCCAAAAGAAAGGACATGGTATTTTTTTTATCTAGACCACCGTTATCACTGCATTTAGGGCCTACACTAAAATTTGATACAAAATCAAAGGATTTAAGTGAAATGGAAACTTCGGCTTGAATCATAACGTTAGGCCTATGTGTCTTTGCACAAGCGCAGGTCTATAGTAGACCAGAGCCGTATAGCCTATTTCCCATATATTTCAAATATAGGCCCTACGGCACTGTAGTAGACCAAAGCCTAGGTCATGCAGTCGACGGAAAGCTATCGTGAGTGATATGACAATGTGAACAATCTCTCAATATTAGGTACACCAACACTCTATAGGCCTATATAGCCTCATATATAGTTCGCACTAAGTGTAAACACCAATTAAGATAGTAGACAGGTGAGATTATACACCGTGGTTGAAAAAAGTAAGCCAAACTGCTTTTCATAATATTATAATCTCTAACTCCTGATTATTAATCGTTAGCCTATAAAGTGTTCCCTATATTAATTTTAGAGAATTGAACCAAGAATATGATTCCAAAATAGCATTTAATAAATTTGAACGGATAGAAAGATATGAATCTTTCAACTTCACCACCCCGAAATTTAAGTTTACCAGCAATTCTTTCTTTTGGGTTTTGTAACAAATTACTTCAAACATGATAAAGTCCTTAATATTTTTGTGAAGAAACTTTAATTAAGTAGTAATTGTTTGATTAATTATTTAATAAAGAAGATGCTATAGACAGGATTTAAATCTGGACTGTTCGGATGCCATAATGTGGGAGAAATGAAGTAGGCCTAGCGCCCTAGCCTATGGCGTCTCTCAGAGGAAACAGTGGTAGAAAAGATACGAAAGAGAAGACTTAAGTACGTGGTAATCAGAGCCAGGCGCCGACTCGAGGGTGTCGGCGGCGGCGCGCCGGTCATTTTTGGTCGGCGGCGGCGGCGCGCCGACCTACAGGAATCGGCGGTGGCGGTGCCCTCGAAATGTCAGCGACGGCGGCGCGGCGTCGTGGGGTTAGTGCTCCAGCGTCGCATGCATATTTTAATAGTTGTTACACAAGCAACTTATATTAAAAAGATATGAGTGTTCAGCAATTATTTTTGGCTATTATCTGGTCTTAAATTAATGTTCACGAGAATCAATTATTCTCAGAATAGACGTTTAATTACAAGATTCTACAAAGGCTTGATTGTAAATCCGCATGACAGGGTTTTAAAATTCAAGCCTCCAGCTTGCGTAACCTAATAATAGAAGCTAAAGAACCGTTTGTGCAGTGCCTATTTTACTATTGGCTTGCCTTATGACCCGCCAAAAATTCTTTGTTTTTTTTAAAATAAATTCTCAGAATGAATGAATAATGGCGGGAAAGTGAAAAATTTCTGGAAAAGTCATTGAATTATTGAAACAAAAACCGCTTCAAGTTGTTATTCAACAATAATGTCATTAGAAATAAGATTTTTCACAAGCTATTTATTTATCCTTTTCTGTCAAAAAAATTGAAAAATTGAGTCTTCACGTTTTGGTCATTGCCGTTGGTCAAGTGTGTGTGCGACATGAGCCTGGTTTGGGTCAGATAGGTCACATATATAGACAGGCCTAATAATGTTCGAAAGCTTGATTACCCATTTGACTTATAAGTTATAATGTAATAGGCTAGGTCACGGTCAGCGTGGGACTTTCATACTGGAGAAAACTATGAATTAGGTGATAACTGGCTGGCAAGAAGAATCACAAGCCTGCAGACGCGAAAAATCGCCTACATAAAATTACAGAGCGCCACTTCATTGCAAAATTATAGTAGCGTGTATCTTAATACTAGAGGCAGACTGTTCTTTGCCATCCTAGCGTATGGTCAGACTATCAGGCAAGAAGGCACACACGGCATAACAATTCACTTATGCCTGCCTGGGGTTATTTTGACCTTTTTTGCTGCCATACATGTAATTCAAATTGAATCACAAAATCCATAACAGCTTAAACGTTAAGCGCTCCTTCCCAAAAGTCAAAACGAATAGATATCAACATAGGTTTCATTGCATTGACGCAAAATCGGTGGCGCCAGGAAAAATCGAAGTAGGCAAGAAAAAGATTCTATTTCGCACCGACGCAACATTTTTTTCTCGAAATCATGCAAGAGATGAAAAATTCAACAAAAACAAATAAGCTGATCAACGTAGCATCGGCGGCGCGCCGACAAATTTTCGGCGGCGACGGCGGCGGCGCGCCGACCCAAAAATATCGGCGGCGACGGCGCCCACTAAATGTCGGCGGCGGCGGCGCGGCCGGCGCAGGGCTCTGGTGGTAATACGGTGGTATGGTCACATCGAAAAGATGGACGACAAAAGATTGCCACTGGCGGCCCTGCATGGACACGTTGAAGGAGAAAGGAGAAGAGGGAGACAACGAAAAAATCGATAGACAATATCAAAGATTTGAAATGCACAAACACGAATTTGACCAATGGTGGGCGATAGGCCACTGTCAGAGACAGAACACTATGGAGAAACTGATAAGAAAGAAGAAGAGAAGAAATGGGAGTAGATAACAATAACACCATGGCCTATAGGCTACATGATCCACTGCCCCACTTTGTAACTTACCGTACATCTCGAACGTTAACATCGAAGATAGGCTACATTGGCTTTTCGATTGTAGGCCTACAACGGCTGTTAGCTGAGGCTATGTTTAATCCAAACAATATATGCACGTCAGACTGTAGGCCTATTTCAAATTAAACTAAAGTTAGTAATAATACAGTTAGGCTAATATGAAATATTCTATTTTAGGATGATAATGTCGATGATGTAATTTTCAAGCTATAGGCCTATGGTTAATAATTATTGTATTGGAGAAACCCAGGTTACGGTGGGATTTTCAGAAAGCAGTTGGACCGTAAGTAAGCTGAACCAGTGCTATTTTGGCAATTTTTTAGACTGCAGGCCAAATTGCAGAAGTAGGCTAGTAGTGGGCCTACAGTAGATGATAGTATTGTAAGGAATGAAGTAGCCTATTCGTCGCAAGGCTTTAATTGCACGTCGTGACAGCCATAACCGTCGCTATCGACTTTAGGCCTACTTTCGAATTAGCCTAACGTTAATACCATAGACCATAGGCCTACTGCTAAAAAGCGCTTCCAGCTTTTTTATTCTTCTCAGAAAAATTTTGCTTTCGAAAGCTTTTTCGTCTCGTCCCCCCCCCCCGTTTTTTATATTTTGTATATGGCTTTATTTATGTAAGTTCATAACTATTTTGTTTATTATTAGAGTCTGAACTCCCTTACATTAAGTGACACCGTAGGCCACTTTCAAGGATTCAACCACAATGTAAGTTTATTTATACTGTGATTCCACTCATTTAACTATTTAACCGTTTTAACGTCATACTAAGTAGCACAGTAAAAGAAATGTAAATTAGGCCTAGAAAAATAATTTGAAATAAAGTTCTTGCACAAGCAAAACTTTTAAGTAGGCCTACACTACAATTGTGTAACTTTAAGTACACTTTATAGGCTACAGGCCTACAATGCCCTACATACAAAGTTTAGCTTTTAATTGTTAATATTTATGCCAGCATGGACTATGAAGACGTAGGCTAGGTTTAGCCTACAATTTTAATTTCAAAATAATTGCAATATTTCAAATTTTTCCATTTCTTTGTGTGCCAAAGTAATAAGAAATAAAAAAAATTGTTGCGGATTAATGTTAGCATTAGCCTAATTAGTGTTTACTAATAGGCCTAAAGCGGTGTCATTTCTGAACAAAATTATTTTGCATTAGCGAAGTTTTGAATTTTAAATGCAGCACAAGATATAACAAAGTCAAGTTATTTTCGTTTTCCGTTTTTATGGCTTTTTAAACAACGTTTATTCCTGTTCATTCCTTTTTTATCGTTTTTTTTACATCTATGACTGTGACATACCGCTCCAGCCTCCAGGTAGGTCTAGGGCCTATGTATAGGTTAGTGGCAGAGTATGAGGCACAACTTCAAGTGATAAAGAATACACTGCACGCAATGCATAGCCTACACAAAGTTTGAAGAAATAAACAAAGGAAAACCAATACTACACTCGAATGTTGTAATATAACTAATTATAAAATTAAGACTTAACAGAACTTGAACTAACAGTGCGAAGAAGTGATGAGGAACACTTGATAAACAACCAGAGAAAATTTAAATAAGTTATTCGCACGTGCCACTGGCTGCAATTGACAATGATGATGATGATGATGATGATGATGAGAAGAATCAGATGATGGTGGTAATGATGACGAAATCTACACTGTGTCCGGATGAAAAGTAGTACACAACTAAAAGTGTCATAACCCGGTCAAAACTTTTAGGATTTGTCTGAAATTTTTAATACAGCAACCGTGACCATATATACACGAGATCCTAAAGCCGATTAGAAATATTCGTGAGTTTGTCAAATTTATGAGCGTTTGCGATGGAGCACTGAAAAATTAAAGTTTCCAACATGGGCCCTCACATAAGAGAGTGAAGTTCGGCTACAGTTGGTGTTCAAAATGTCCTCCTCGTTGACGGACACACGACCGCAGACGTAGACGCTACTGTTTGATGGTCCGGTCGATGATCACTTGGTCAAACACCCGCCACTCTTCAATCAGACGCGCCCTACGCCCTACGGTTATCGATGTCATGAATACGCGTGAACGAAAAACGCGCCCCTCCAGTAAATGCACCTGGTACTCCGGATCGGGGTCTGGACTGATGGGCGGCCACAGCTACGGGTTATGAAGCCGACTGTATCCCTGGACAACTACTACGTCTACGGTCGTGTGTTCGTGAACAAGAAGGACATTTTGAACACCGGATATAGCTGAATTTCACTTCTTTTCAGGTTTTCCATGTTGGAAAGTTCAATTTGTTGGTGCTGCATTTTAAACGCTCATAAATTTGACAAACTCACGAATATTTCTAATCGGCTTTAGGATCTTGTGTATATTTGGTCACTGTTGCTGTATTAAAAATTTCAGACAAATCCTAAAAGTTTTGACCGGGTTATGACACTTTTAGTTGTGTACTACTTTTCATCCGGACACAGTGTATATACTGTACACGAGAAATAATTATATTTTGTGCCTCTCTTCATTGTTACAATTTGAACAATTAGCCTATAGTCACATGTTAAGTTAGCTTCGGCACATTATTCAATCACTTCCTGCCTTAATTTATGATGCTCCTCAAAAGTGACACTCAATAGATTCAAGTATCTTTATAGTACAGAAGGCAGTTTTGATGAGAGACAGATGAAGAACTATTATCTGGTAGCAAATTCCCATGGTAATCATTGCCACCAGAGAGTCGCAAAACGAGGGTGAACGAACTGTTATGTACAATGCCAGATTCACGAAGGGAATTGCTGCTTCCACGTTGAAAACTCCGACCTATAAAATACGATATCAGTTACATGAATTTCAAAGCAAGGATGAAGACAATGAAACCATTTCAATTTAATACAGTTCAGTTATAATTTGAACTAATTGACTGTTCATTGTTCCAAATTGAACAATTAGCCTACATGTACAGTCACATGTTAAGTTAGCTTCGCACTTTATTCAATCACTTTCTCCCTTATGATGGTGCCCCTCAATAGTGACACTCAATAGATTCAAGTGTATATATTATATTATTGGGCAGTAGAGGGGCAGTTCTGACCAGAGACAGATGAAGAACGATCTTTTCCTTTTAACTACCCCTCCACCATCATTACTAACCACCATCATCGTTTCAAATCTAAAGTGTTGCTATTCGGAAAGACAATGTCACAAAATAAAAAAAATAAAAATATAATGCATGTCACAAGGATTTGTAGAAACATATTTGCAATTTTATCAGACCAATTGGAGCATAAGTATGTAGTCTTTGAAATTCATGAGTAATTTAGGTAATGGTATATCAAAATGCAGCTGTCATCAGCAATTTTGAACAGAATGCCACAGTTCAAGTCGACAGATAGGTACAGATAGGTATTCAGGGAATTATCCCCAGGTATCACCATATGCTTTGCAATAATTCAACAATTAGCATACAGTCATTCACTGCCCTAAATAATTTATTGATATTTTAAGCTAAACTAGCACTAGACATTAAATTTTAATGCTGTGGTTAAGATCGCGTGAGTAAAAGTTTTATTAACCCTCGGGCTACCAAGGGGGTGGTTGCCACCCCCCTAGGTTTTTTCCAAATAATTCTTGTTTCGTTTGGAATAAAATTTTGACATTTTAGGTAGCTGTAGAGGGTTCATTTGCACACATTTTGAGCTAAAATTTGTGGTGATACTCCATACCGTTCAAAGGTTATACCCGATATACCCGAGGCACCAGGGGGTGGATACCACCCCCTAGATTATCGGCTATATTTTATCCGACGTTTAATATGAAGAGACACAAATTATACCATTCTATAGAGGGAATGTGGGGCTACATTTCCATGTTCTTTGAGTTGTTTTTTGACAACCGGAAGTGCTCAAAAAAAATTAAAATATATAAAAATAGGTTTTATTTTCGTAAAAATTTCATGTTTTTTCTATTATAGCGTACCCATAATTTATTTTTGAGGAGAAATAAATTATGCCATTCCATACATACATGCATACATACATGTATACATACATACATACATACATATATACATACACAATTATTAACACACATGTTCAAAACACACACAGAATCTAATATTCTGCCCATGCAAAAGCACACGTTTGTGGAATCAAAGGGTCCCCAGGTAAAAATTGTATAATTTCGAGGTAGATTAATATATTTTAAAACCTAAATATATCATTTTGTGCAGAAATGAATGCTCTATCCAATGGTTTATTGCAAGTTATGATATCTCAAACCAAACCCAAAATCCAGGGGTGGTGGTGGTAACCACCACCCTTGGTAGTCCATGTTACAAAAAAGCTTGGTAGCCTGAGGGTTAAGCTAAAAAAATTAATTTTGCAATATCTCTGTAAGACTCTGTCTTCATTGCAGCATAAGATGTATGATCATTCGTCACATCAAATAATAAATAGCCACAACTTAGATGCCACCACTGTCAGGGACGTCATTTGGGGGGGCAGGGGGGGCATTTGCCCCCCCTGAATTTGAGACAAAAAATATTTTTTATGTGTATATCTGTGCATTTTGTCATTTATGTCAGAACTTTGCACACAGTTTCTTAGAGTGATAGAAACTCCCAAGAGATTGAATGGATCTCGTGTGCTAAATTTGAAAATAGCTAAAATTGCAGAGCACCCCAAGAGAGGTCAACAATGTACAAGTCAGGGCCGTAAATCCTGATGATGAAAGGGGTGGAGCTTCCTCCCTATCTATACCGAACCTGTATACCGAGGTCCATACTGTACATCTGAATCCGGCGAAAGGCTGACTTTGACCCTAGATGGAGGGTCAGCAAGCTAGGTGACTTCTAAGTCTCGCAGTATCATATATAGCGAGCATTGTGGACACCGATACTGGAAACCTTAGCCTACTCTGGGCCCGATTCCACTGAAAACAGATGTCGTTGACAGATGTGCCGAAGCCGGAGTAGAGGTGGTCTGAGGAGGAATGTGAGGAGTAATTTATCAGATTGGACGCATTAAGTGTTAGGGGATAGGAAAATTAAGGCAGCTGGATATATGTGTTGGATTTTATATATATACACATAATTATATTATATATATATGTGTGAGTCAGTAGGCTACATAGTATTCTGCGTGAGCTTTGGGAGTGGGAGTAGACACCTAAGAATAGTTAAGCTTATATTAAGCTATATAGTATGTTAGTCACAGAACCAAGATCAGTTCATTTCGAGACCTGATATTGAAGAGTCTATAGAGGATTATTAGTGAATGTCAAATAAGTTAAATTGATAAAACATAGCCTACAGAGAGTGCTCTGCTTTGCCTTTTAAGTTCTTTTCTGCTTGTTTCCAAGTCACAGTAGGCCTAGTCGCTAGCAGCTGTATAAAGCCTATAATAAAGGTGTGATGGTAAGTACAAGTCACTCTGTTTTTCTCGCATGGCCTGAATCGGGACCGCCTCTGAGTATGAATCTTGAAGGGCGCTATATAAATAGACCTATTGATTGATTGAATCATTGAACGAGATAAACAGTGCAAGTGCAAACGACTACACCTGACTGCCTATAACAGAGAGAGAGAGAGAGAGAGAGAGAGAGAGAGAGAGAGAGAGAGAGAGAGAGAGAGAGAGAGAGAGAGAGAGGGGGGAGAGAGGGAGAGAGAGGGGGAGACAGAGAGAGACAGAGAGACAGAGAGAGAGAGAGATTTATGTCATTGCATAACTGTAGGCTATAATGTAACCGGATGCGTTCTGTCAGACTGTCAACCCGATTAATTTTTGTTGAGTAAAGAATATTATTATAATTACGCAGACAATCCAGACATCGTGCAACACCGGCTCACGATAGCTTGCAGTTTATATAAATATAGCTAAGTTTTGCCCCCCCTGAAAAAAACTGAAATGACGTCCCTGACCACTGTCCCAATGCAGGACCTGTCCCAAATAAGGTCATTCTCCCCTACAGCATCGTGACCCTCTCTTGAGAGACAATACACAATGATTTATCTTTTAAAGGAGCATTGCATATGCTGATGTTAAAGAGGCCAACCAGTTAAAACAAAGTTGAGATAAAACAATAATTTACTTACCATCCTCATGAACAAGATAGGCAACTTGACGGTCTGTGTTGTATTTCGCACATACGTCATCAATCAGATGGTCGACACTTTTGTTCTGTTGCGCAACAATAGAGCAGATGTACAATGTCAATAAATCTTTTACACTACCTAGCACCATGGATACTAAAGCTGCTTCATGAAGTCTGAAGACTTGACTATTCATTGACGCCATTAACATTACAATTAAAGTTCTCGACCAAGGTCAGTAAATGTCTTGAGAGTTTAATTAATGTGCAGTTGAAAATTTGCTGTGGAATAGTTAATTAACTCGGTTGCTCATTGCTTACAAATCTAGGGAGGAAGCGATGGGTATACACTGCACTCCAATGAGCATAGTAAAAGTAATGCCGATGCTCTGGGCATTGGAAATCGGGGCCAATGAAGTTGCCTATTGTTTTTTTATATCATCATCATCATCGTCATCGTCGTCATCGTCGTCATCATCGTCATCACCATCATCACCATCATCACCGCCATCACCATCATCATCGCCGCCGCCACCACCACCACCACCCCCACCACCACCATCATCATCATCATCCCCACCACCGCCATCATCATCATTGTCGTCATCACCTTTCTCTACCTTTTAGCCTCTTTGACTCCCCTTTCACCTGCCACCAGTAACCTCCGCCTGTCAATCACCCATCTCTGCACCAACAACTCTCTGATCAGTGGACATAATTATACTGTCTGTCCTTCTTCCTAATTTAGTTGCAGACGTGATCGTCTAATAACCTACATCCTTGCTCTGTAGGTCTACAGGCAGTCTTCAACATTAATTAAATGTAGTTTAGAGTTAAACAAAAATGTTCAAAAAAGAAACAAAACAGTTACATCCACGCTAAATCTACGATTGCATCTACCGGTATATGCAATTTTGCACAACAACCTAAACCATTAGCATTCAATTAAATAATCATGATTTCATGGCAAACTTACATCTGCAACTTGGATCAACTTCGTCTGATTGCTTGGCCCAGCGATAGACACCGAGATAGCTAAAGAAAAATAGCAAGAAATGCTATATAAATTTTTACATTTCAATGAGAAATTAGAAACTACCAGACTGAAGGAATAACAAGACGAGACTCCAAAGTTTCGTCCTCCATCAGTCCAAGTCAACAGACAGCGACAAAATGATCTAGGGCACAGACCGGGTTGGTAGATGGATATTTTAACACCCTGCGTTTTTTATTACCTACGAGAGACTGCTAGATGATGATTGCTTTAGACTAAGTTATTGTGTTATGCGGACTTACAGACAATAAGCAACAGGCGCCCACAAACATATAGGTCTAGGCCTGGCCTACTTGTAGGGTAAAACTGCATCCTCTTGAAAATTTCTTATCCACAACCTCCACCGGACCGCCCACGCCAATCCTTGATATCACGTTCTGGTCACAATGATAAGCATGGGCGGAGACTTGGTCCAGAAGTTGAGTGGCACGAACGAGCGGCTGAAGGAATCGCCGAGGCGCGACATTTTCGGCGGACGGCTGAGTCGCCGACTGACGACATTTTCCATTTTCATCGACGAAATTTTTTAGTCATTCGGTCGGAAATCTCTTCTTATAACGTTACCAGTATAATCACCAATTAACCATATGCATGTCCCAACACTTCAGTGTTGGGGGGGGACAAATGCATGGACGACCCCACCACAAACATTGAGGGAACCGTCCCCCTGTCCCCCCTAAATCTCCGCCCATGATGATAAGCCTACTTTCTATAAACAAAACTAATTCAATGACGGCCATCTTAAAATAGCTGTTTTAGTTAGAGTGGCCGAAAAGAAAAGATTCTTATTTTAAAATGAGTTGCGTTAAAAAAGGTTTTTAATAACTCTGTCTATATCTTACTTGGTTTGTACTTTGAGTAACAATTTAAAAGTACTTACTGGTAGCAAGAAATTGATGATTGAAAAATTGTTCTGCAAAACAAAAACCAAAGACTTACTATTTTATGCTATTATAGAGTTCATAAAACAGTGTCTAAGTTGTAGAAGCTTATTGTCCAATTCTGAAAGTCTCCAATAGAAGTAGGAAGCACGGGTGGTTTTTATTTATTACGAGAAACATTGCTGTCACGTGTATAAAAATAGAATATAAAATAAAAATAAAATATCGTTCTTGAGCACGTAAATTCCTCGAAAATAACTCTGCGGACATCACAGAAACGGACTAGGGCGCATTAGGCTAATTACCCGACCACAACATTCCTTAGTCAGAAACGGCTGAAAACTCAAGAAAATGCCACAGTTCCTCTAAACGGGTGCAGGCTACTACCGGAAGCGCGGTCATGCAAGAACCAGACAGTACCAGCCCTCTAATGAACCATGATGCAGACTGTATATTAAAAAATGGCTTAGGCGGCAACTCTCTTCATAGCTCATATTCGATTCCTTCTTTCAAACAGCAAGTTAACACTCACTAATTCTGCTTGCATCTCAAATGCTATCAAGCACTTGAAAGTCTGAATCCATCTTTCTGTGGCGTCTAACCATCAGCACCTCAGATTCACATGTCGGTCGGTGTGACCGTGCATGATGCTTTGCATAATTAATTAACTAATTAACAGATGCTAAATAATACGAAACAAATTCATTCTCCAAAGTCGATATAGTTTGACCGTTTAGACTCTAGAGTACTACCACAACAATACGAAATCGTGTAGTCTAAGACCAAGACCAAGACCTAGACCAAGCAAAAAATTAAAAGACTGGTATAAATACTCATGTCAAATCTTTGGTTTTCATCGTCTTCTAACAATCCCTTTAGAAGAAGCTCAAAATTCCGGCTGATAGTTGTTGGTATTCTGAAATGAAGAATAACAAGGTAGAGTTGTCATTGAGGTTTTTGAGTTTGCAATGACAGCAGCACAGATAATGTCTCTGATCATTGTTGATTGATGCAATATACATGTAACATCGGTGCTGGTTTCAATATACCATGTATCTCAATGACCAGTTGAATAGTAGGCCTATCTGTGAGTGTTCAATCTGTTCATAATTATATGTAAATTTCAGCATTCTGCACCAATGCCTTGAAGGTATTTCTGGTTTCAAGTCGCCTAGATTGCTGTAACTCGCTTCTGATGGTAAAATAATTAAGTCAAACATACTGAAGCTGCAGAGAGTTCGGACAGTTTAAATTATATATCAAAATATGAAAATAATGTATCCTTGGCTCCCTGTTCATCATAGGATTAGCTTCAAATTGGGGCTCATAGTTAATAAAACTCTGAATGCTGGCCAACCACAGTAGGCTACTCAAAGAGTCCAAGTTCCCTAGAATTATCATTAATCAACAAGGTTATCTGATTAAAATTCTCTAATCACGCATAGAACACGCATAGAACAAGAACTGTTCTTGACAATTAACAACATTTTTCATTTGCCTGACCCAGATTTTAGAACTCTCTAAGTTAATGGGTATTCAGTTTAACCTAATAACACAAACATAGGCAATAACACTAGCACAACCATAGAAGTATCCAGTCTAATCACGTTATCTTATCTTATCAGAATAGTATGACAACAAGATAATAGAAAACAGAACAAAGTGAGCAAATTTAACATATGAATCCTATGTGCGTAGGTTAGGCCTATATTTATAGCTTTATATAACTGTGCAGTTTGTAATCAATACGAGCTTAAAAACTTTAACACATGTTTCAATGGTAAATCTGGTGCCGAACAAACATAGAAATGTATATATTATAGAGCTTAATAAATGCAAATATCCATACATAAATCAATAATCTAATTAATTCATTACAATAAATAATAAAAATCGAAGAGCAAACGCATAAATTTTACTTACTCAACACCTTTCAGAGCAATTATTCGGTCCTTTGGCAATGATCCAACGAGGCATTCGTATGCAATTACTCCAACGCTCCACAAATCAGCCTTGTATCCATATCCACCAGGTCTTTGCAAGTAAATTTCTGGGGCCTGGATCAAGAAGCAGAACATTTTGTTTTAATCGAAAACTACCCATGCAATAGGTTTTCACAGTGGACTAAATCAGAGGTTCTCAACCTTTTTCTGCACGTGACACACCTAAATACACAAACAAATTTGGCGACACACCATGCAATCGTCATTATGTCAATAATCTTTAATTAGTAAAATAGTCCTATGTTAAAGTTAAAATAGCCTATCTATTTAAAATTTTCAAAATTTCTAAAGAATGAAAATGCTGACAATAAATGCTTTTTTTACTTTCTAATGATTCTAAAATTCTAAATTCCACCAATTCTATGTCGTTTTATGACTCTACGATAACTGTTTGGCCTAGGCTAACAGCTAATGGGCTTTTTGGTCCTGGATTTTCTTTGGATAGTATGGCACCCGGGATTCACCAGGTTGTGAGTGCAGTGCCACTGGTTTGCTGCATACAGTTGCGTATCAACTTAGCCAGAGGTCCCATGGACTCTTTATGCTAGGGGCTTTACCCAATTAACGAGACTAACGAAAGAACATGATAGGATTGTTGATTGTCAATAAACGTCTTGAATTGAGGATATCTATATGAAATTATTTTTAAGTACAAAAAGAGAATGAGAGACATCATCAATTATCCACATAGTCCAGACCACCCTAATATTTCATGGCAAAGTATGAAAACATGGGATAAAAACAAGTAGCCTATAATCATATCCACTGCCGAAACTAAATGCTGCTCCTGAAAACGTCCAATTATTGTGACGGAAAATTGGAAAAGCACAGGAAATTTTTTCTGGAAAAGTACAGGTTCTTGGTAGGCTACCTCGGGACCCTGAACTCTGTCCACCTGCATTTATTATTTATCCCTTAATGAAGAGCCCTATGATGAACAGTCTGCGTACCAAGAAGCTATAGCTTAATCATAAGCATACCATGTACAACGGTGTTCCACAATTAGTGCGTGCCATCTCATCTGAATGTAGAAACCTTCCGATTCCAAAGTCAGCTACGAGAAAAATGCACACTGAATGCCACTTAAACTGTTTGTGAAGTCCGTGTGCAGAGGGCAGTTAAGAAGCACCAAGCTCAAGCAATGTATGATAGGCCTGCAAAATCACGTTTTAGAACTACCGTGTATTTTATTATGCATTCCCAAATGATAAAACATTTACAAAGCAGCTAGTTATAGGGCCTATACATTAATTTAAAATTTCTCAATCTAAGATTGGCCTAAATGGCAATGCAGGTGAAGGCTTGAAGCACTGCATTCAAATGTTTTTTCTACAATGATATTACTATGGGGCGCGGTGGTGTAGTGGTGGCGTCGTTGCCTTGAAGCCGGAAGGTTCGAGGTTCGAATCCACCTCACGTCGCCGCGTAGGGACCTTGGGCAAGGTCTTCACTCGCAATTGCTCAGCGCTTTGGCGTGAAACTCCACTGCAGTGTCCGCTCTGCAATCGGGAGCGCCTCTGAGTAGAGAGCTTGAAGGGGCGCTATAACAAGTGCACATACAAACAAACTATAGCCTAAACCCAGACTAACTTAAAATGTTTAATTAAACCTGTCGTCTGTGTACTGTACAGGTCATGCAAACTCAATACTAAGCATAATACGTTAGTATAATCAGATCTCAATAGAAACCAAGCATTTAATCAACTATCTTGTAGGTTACAATTCAGTATCATTACCTATTTTTAGGGTGATTTTGTTCGGACTTGGATATTTAGAGCCATCGAAGCATAAGAGTATGTTCTCTGGTTTCAAATCACGATGAATGATTTGCATGTCATGTGCGGCCTTCAGACCATCAGCTATAAAATTGATTACAAACCATCTATTTTAACTTTGTGATAGTATCTTCTTTTTGGACTGATTTCAACTGATACAAAAAGAAATTGGACGAATTTACGGAAAGTAGTGGCTATAAATTTAATTAATGGCAGTAGTAATGGTAGTAGTAGTGGTAGCAGAAGTAGTAGTAGTAGTAGCCTAGTAGTAGTAGTAGTAGTAGTGGTAGTGGTAGTGGTAGTGGTAGTGGTAGTAGTAGTAGTAGTAGTAGTAGTAGTAGTAGTAGTAGTTGTTGTTGTTGTAGTAGAGGAAGTAGTAGCTGTTATTGTTGTTCTCTGTGTTTTACTCATGCGATCATATTCACAACTGACAAAGTGGTTTTAGAGTTAAACATAAAAACGAAACAGTTCTAAATACAGCTATCAACCAAATGACAGGATTACGGAGAAACGTTTGACCAATAGCAAAATGTTACAAAAAGTAATAATAATGCATTAATGAACTCTCACCTAATTGTTTCAGAAAAAGTCTGATAGTACTCTCTTCAAGTTGCAGTTTACCTAGGAAAACAGAAGATTAGACTCAATTGCAAGTAAATGCTGATGCAGGCTTATTTTACTGTTTGCAAAAGAATAAACTTTTCTACCATGTAGACAACATATGAAATGACTCGATATTTCCATGCTACTGCCATTCAAAAAACCGAAACATTACTTTCCATAAATATTGCTACATCAATAGCAATAATATTAGGCCTATGTGAGATTTTGGTTGCTTCCATATCACATGCTTATCTGTGAGCTTTGAACAATACAGCAATAGATAGCATACTACAAAATCAGACAGAAAACAAATTTAGGCTGCAGAATATCTCAGGTTTGCAAATTACAAGATAATCACACTATGTCTACCATTGTATACGTCTATATTGAAAATAAATAATTCGGCTATGATTCAGCAAAGTATGTAGTCCGTCTTGGCATCAGTCCAGGGTACATGTGGCAACAGACTTGCAGAGTCCTACAATTATGAGCAAGGTAGTGCAGCAGTTGTGCTCAATAATATGATTAGTCAAATCAGACGGCTTGACATCCATATTATTCAAAACACAAACCAAAGAAACAACATCTAAAAAGACTTACATTTAAGATATTCTTGCAAGCTTCCTCCGTTGTAAAACTGAAAGTAGTCAATGATCAATCTTTCATATATTCATTTGTCAGAAATACGGTAACAATTTTGTTTCATGCATTAGGATATATATATATATATAGCCCAATGCTTCACTCTCAGAACGAGAAAGGAGCGTTTGCAACATGTACAAACTATGATTAGAATTAGCGTCTCCATCTCATAGGAGCATAGTCGTAGGAGGCGGGGGTCCAGAGGGGCAAATGCCCCCCAAATTTCGGGCAAATGTGTTTTTTGGGCAAAAGAGGCATGGGCGGACGAACCTGTTTTTTCGGGCAAACAGCACTTGTGACAGATATAGCCATGGCATGGGAGGAATTTTTCGGGCACACAGAGGTAAAACAGCCATAATTATTTTCAGAAAATTTGGTCGATGAAAAAATGAAAAATGTCAGCGACTCGCGGTACGCCAAAAAATGTAAGTACACTTTTCGGGCAAAAGTCAAAATCTTTGCCACCCACTTCCGAAATGTCCCCTACGCCTATGCATAGGAGTAGGCTATATCTGTTGTGCTGTCCTACTCCAGGTAAAGCAGCATCTCCTTAGCATTGGTCTGTGTAAGTTAATGTATAGGCCTACAAGAATATTTAGTCGTTGCTAAGTTGATCTTACACGCAATTGAAGATAGTATATAAATATGTATCTAGCACTGTAGTAATCAGAGGCATTCACGTGAGATCCGTGCATGCGAGAAATGGAAGCATGTCATAAATAAAAGGCTGGTCCTTGAAGTTTGAAACGGAGTCAAAAGAGCACGACTGTGAAGATCAGAATAATAAGAAGCGATCTTCCAAGCTAATCATTTGTAAATCGTAACTGTTCACAACTAAGTTATAAACTCTACTTGAACAGCTAGTCGCAAGACGACAACATGCTTGCAAGTGCAGCGTCATATCTGATTCAGAGGTAAACATAAGACTACACTGTAGGTTGCAAACAAAGTTCATAATCTTCTATTAACTATCACCACAAAGTCGCAATTATAGTATAATCGAAAGGTGCAACATAAATTTATAATACATAATTACATATGCAAGTCACAGAAATTTTCAGTCATACGTGATCGACTCACCTCCATGACGAAATATACAAAATGACCTTGTTGCTAAATGAAAAAACAAACAGATATAATTTGAGCATTATATGAACATGCTAGTGAGGCCTCAAAAGTCAACAACCCTCATTTTGAAAATTATAATGAAGGAAGTTAGAAATAATCACCTAAATTGCCATATTAATACTGGCATAAATTACAGAGAACTTTTATTGCAAAATTTCCCAAGATGCTACCTTAAATGCATTGAGCAACTGGATAACACTCCACATTATAATTATGCTGAACAGTAAAAGATGATCCAACATTTAGGCTTACCTCACAGTGCAACAGAGTGACAATGTTCTTGTGACTTGGGTTGGAAACTTTCTACATAAAAATAAAGTAACCTATAATCAAGACAACATTTTCTAATCGTATAATGGAGTAGGCAACTTTAGCAAAAGAAACTCCTTGAAAACCTAAATAAATTAAAAATTACTTGTTATTCATTCATTCAATCAGACTACCGAGATTTCTATAGCGCCATTTATATGCAACTACTCAGGAGTGTTCCCGACCTAATCATGGCTGAAAAGAACAATTTTAAGGCTGTGAAAAATGCACCTGAGTAAACCGTAGGCATAATATGTAAAGCCAATGGATGCGAACACATTCGTACAGTGGGGCCATAAACAGAGAAAGCATGATGTTGTCTAAGAGCAGTACGTGCCTAGGGAATGAGGAGTTCACCACAAGTGTGTGTGTGTGTGTGCATTTGTTTGTGTGTGTGTGTGTGTGTGTCTGTTTGTGTGTATGTGTGAGTGTGTGCGTGTAGGGGTTGAATTCTGTGGCACCTGAAATATATATGGACTCATCCTTGAAAGAAACTACAATTCAATAAATTTTTATATGAATAAATATTTAAGAGACCACTTCTATAGAACCTTCACAGTAGGCCTATAGGCCTATATAACGAAAACAATATTGCGAAAATCGTCTTGTTTTTACTTTCTTGAATTAAAAAAAGCTTGAAAAAGTACCTCAAGAATCTTAGTTTCTCTATTTATCGTATCATGTAACAATGTCACTTTGTAGTTTTTTACATCGACCTCCTTGATCGCCACGACCTCGGTTGAAGTCTAAAACAACATACAGTACAGAAAATCAAATGAACATAAATTCATTCAAAAACTTCAATAGGGATCAAAATGCATATAGCTTATCCAAAAAGTCATTGTAATTTTTGCTGTGGTTCAAACATCCTTTGGGAGCAAGTGTTGTCTGATAACCTGCAATCAGAGTGAAAATCGAAATTCCGAGCCCCTAAAGGCAGAGCAATCGTAAGGCTTAATGAGAAATATATTTTTTAGAAGCAAATTTAAATGGCAAATATGTGGTACGATCCTTAATTTAAAATTTATATATAAAATATTCTATTCAATTGTTAACTTGAAGTTTAATCTGATTGTAGTTAATTTTCCCTGCACGCACACACAGACACACACGCATGCGCGTGCACACACACACACACACACACACACACACAAACACATGAACAGAAACTAAGCTATCGCCTCATTGACTGATTTCCAAGCAAGTGAAGCAAATATTATTATGCCTCTCAATTGCAATTGTTCTAAATACAATTATAAGCATAATCATAGATATAGCGAGATTTTTTAAATCTATAGGCCATACCATTCTGTTGCATCCTTTGTAGACTGTGCCAAAGACACCTCGTCCTATTTCATCCTCCTTATTGTATGCATAAGGTCCGACGGCCTCCATGTCGTCACCGTGTGGTCTATGTACTCCTATGTGTATCAAGTCAGTATCAAGTTCACGTATTTCATCAGTTCAGTAAGAAATTGTGTTGACAGCAACATAGCCTATTCCTCCTGCAAGCAAGCAAGTCTCTATAACCACTGAACAAACATTTTTATCATCAAGAATGCATGTTATTATTTTGGAATGTATGCAAAGAATATTACCCGGTAGCTGCTGAAAGTAGGCTTATGTTCTGTTTGGACATCAAGTTTTTTGTAATTTTCAGTAAAGTCATAGCTCGGCTGTCTTTTGTGGCCCATACCACAGAATAGATCAAGCTTTATCTATTCTGTGCCCATACTATATATATAGGTTTATAAGACATCCCACTTTTTCAGAGCTTTGATGTTTAGTCTACAACGCGTTACAATGTCATAGCAATACTGCTCAAATTATTTTCCATGTCGCAATGAGTGAAGTTGAGGACAACAGTAGGCAGTGTTTAATCTAGACGTCTCTGGGGGGGGAAAGTTCCCCCCCCAGGATTGACATTTCCCCCCCCAGAAAAATTTGACAAAATTATATTGGTTTTTAGTTACTGTTTTCATCATTGTTTTACATGAAGTGTTATAATATACCGTGATATTATTTATTATTATATGATTTCAATGACAATATTTACTACCTGTAATATATGATACACTGGAGAGGATACATCAAGAATATCGCCAGAGCTCCAAGAGCTGACGGCACCAGGTGACCAGGTGAATATATGATACTATCATGTTAAGATGACACCTTAAAATTCAGCCATTGAAATGTGGAAATTCAAAAAGTTTCTAATGGGTCACTGAAAAAGTACAGCTATTGTGTTAAGATGACACCTTAAAATGCTGCCATTGCAATGTGAACATTCAGAAAGTTTTTAATGTGTCACTGAAAAAGTACAGCTAGTTTGTTAAGAAGACACCTTAAAATGCTGCCATTGCAATGTGGAAATTCGAAAAGTTTCTAACGGGTCACTGAAAAAGTAGGCCTACAGCTATTTTGTTAAGATGACCCCTTAAAATGCTGCCATTGCAATGTGGAAATTCAAAAAGTTTCTAATGGGTCACTGAAAAAGTACAGCTATTTTGTCAAGATTACCCCTTAAAATGCTGCCATTGCAATGTGGAAATACAAAAAGTTTCTAATGGGTCACTAAAAAAGTACAGCTATTTTGTCAAGATTACCCCTTAAAATGCTGCCATTGCAATGTGGAAATTCAAAAAGTTTATAATGGGTCACTGAAAAAGTATATGGTAACTTTTTTGTTGAGACGACACCTTAAAATGCTGCCAATGCAATGCGGAAATTCAAAAAGTTTCTAATGGGTCACTGAAAAAGTACAGCTATTGTGTTAATATGACACCTTAAAATGCTGCCATTGCAATGTGAACATTCAGAAAGTTTTTAATGGGTCACTGAAAAAGTACAGCTAATTTGTTAAGATGACCCTAAGATGAACCTAAATGCTGCCATTGCAATGTGGAAATTCAAAAAGTTTCTAATGGGTCACTGAAAAAGTACAGCTATTTTGTTAAGACGACACCTTAAAATGCTGCCATTGCAATGTAAAAATTCAAAAAGTTTCTAATGGGTCACTGAAAAAGTACAGCTATTGTGTTAATATGACACCTTAAAATGCTGCCATTGCAATGTGAACATTCAGAAAGTTTTTAATGGGTCACTGAAAAAGTACAGCTAATTTGTTAAGATGACCCTAAGATGAACCTAAATGCTGCCATTGCAATGTGGAAATTCAAAAAGTTTCTAATGGGTCATTGAAAAAGTACAGCTATTTTGTTAAGACGACACCTTAAAATGCTGCCATTGCAATGTAAAAATTCAAAAAGTTTCTAATGGGTCATTGAAAAAGTACAGCTAATTTGTTAAGATGACCCCTTAAAATGCTGCCATTGCAATGTGGAAATTCAAAAAGTTTCTAATGGGCCACAGAAAAAGTACAGAGCTATTTTGTTAAGACGACACCTTAAAATGGAAATTCAAAAGTTTCTGATGGGCCACAGAAAAAGTACAGAGCTATTTTGTTAAGACGACACCTTAAAATGCTGCCATTGCAATGTGGAAATTCAAAAGTTTCTGATGGGGGAGGGGCGCAGCCCCTCCGCATACCCCTCCGCCTCCCAGTCTTGGTGCTACGTGCATCACGAGCGTCCTTCGGACGCTCAAAAAAATTTCCCCCCCCCCCCCAGAAACCTCAATTCCCCCCCCAGAGGAGGGGGACTAGATTAAACACTGAACAGTAGGCCTAAGTTCTAGATGGTTCTGCTTTCATGCATTTGGGCTAACTTGTTTTGTTACCCGAGACATTGACCACAACCACCACCACCACCACCACCACCACCACCACAACCACCAACACCACCACCACCAACAACACCCACGTCACCACCAACAACAGCACCAACACCACTACCACCCACACCACCACCAACACCACAACCAGTGGCACCAACACCACCACTAACACCAACACCACTACGTTTTAAATTAATTAATCTCCCCGGATAACTTTAGGGGGTATAAAATTATTATATCCCGCGACACCAGCGTTCTTTCACATCTGCCGGTTTATCTCGTCATCTGGAACTTCCTCCAGTGGGCCTCCTCATGTTCGCCTATCTTAGCAAGACTATCTCTCGCTCTGAACTGAAAAGTTGAAAACTTACCTTATCCAGTCTACCTATAATTCTTAATGGTCTGCACTTCTGAGCTTTGTAAATTGTAATGCGAGCATCATCAAATTTCAGTTGTGTTGTATTGTATTAAGTAGGCCTACTGTACGGCCTATATTGTAGGTCTACCTTACCTCGAACGTTGACATCAAAAGACATTGGCTTTTCAGTCTGCGGTTGTTAGGCTACGGTTGTAGGTCAATCTTATGTTTTATCTAGACCTTATGAACGCCTTTACTTTAAGCAGATCTAAAGTTAACGAGAAAAAGATAAAAGCTACAACAAAAGTAACAAATCAAAAGTGAAATCATGCAAGGTTGGAATTTCCTCTGTTTGGCATAATATTAGGCCTATTATCGGCGATGATATCGCAAGTGGGAAATTTGGCGGAAACTAGTCTTCTTGTTAGGCCTATAATTATGTTTAACGACACTCTCATATCAAAGATGATTAGTGTGTCGCCCTCCTTCTTTATTCAGGTTTGGGACTGGTACTGGCAGAGTGCGACCAGTGGCAGAGTCTGCAACCAGCGGCGGGGTTAGACGGAAGCTAGTAGGCCTATCGACCAACGACCTAGCTCTATTATAGACATCATAGCGTACGTTACTACGTTATCGAGGCGGTTTCTATCCTGATTAGCCTATAGCCTATGGACTACATAACAGCGTAAAATTAATGGTAGTTAGCGTACGTACGTAGTGGTAGTAGCACAGATCTTAGAGTCGACCTGGGACTAATATCGATATTAGTCCCAGAGTCGATTAAGATCCAAAAGGCACCGGTAGTAGGTCCTAGGCCTACAGTAATAGCATGAGCAGTAGTAGTAACAAGCATCATTATGGCTGCCAGGACAGCTGATATCGGCTTCTGCAAGCAAAATTAGCTGTAATACATTGTGACAATTTTCGTCAGAGATCAGAGCTAATTAGGTCTAACTGCGGGCAAATTAGGCCTACGTTGTTTATAATAATTAGAATTTAAATATTAATAAATAATTAGTTATATTTTGTGGCCTATATAGTAGGCCTAGGGCTAGGGGAAAGGCTTGTAATATGGGCCAGAGTGTAATATGGGCCACGACTGTTTCTCCCACCTAGGCCTATCATGTCTGCAGAGAGCTCGTACAGTGGGGTACAATTACCGTACAACATCTGAAGTTTGGTTAATTTAGTATAGACCAGGGTGAGAATTGCCAGAGGTTTGTGGGCTTCAACTCCCTCTTTTTGGGGACCCCATATTTAAGTCTTGTCTGCACACTTAAATCTACGTGGATCATAGTCCAACATGGCGTGACACCCAGTTATTTTTCTACAAGTCTCTTACTGAGCTTTGTAGGTAGGGTATTGTCAAATCACAGTTGTGTTGCATTGCATTATACTGGCAGAGTAGGCCTAATTAGTAATCATAATCGCTCGTTCACTTGAGTGGCGGCACTGCCATAGGTCACAGCTGGTCATTTCACATACTGCCTATTGACCTGCCAAAAATTCTTTGGAATTTTTAATATCTTCTCTACATTTAGTTTCTTTGACCAGTTGAATACTCCAGTGACCCTGACACAGCCTCCTGAAATTGTAGGCCTATAGCAAGCGCCGCCTGTCACGAAATAGAGTATCCCCCGTATTAATTGTATCCCCCCAAAATTAAAAAGTCGAAAAAACGGCTTCCGCGTGTAGTTTTTTTTGCAAATTAATTTTCATCTGCTTTGTTTTGAACAATGACACTAACCGGTATGTTTTTTTCCGACTAGATAATTTGTTTTGCTCTGTTTTTAGAGCACTTAAAACATTTAAAACACTTAAGAACACTCAGATTCACTAAATAAATTCGAGTTGCCTTTATCTGAGCATTGCTTAGGACACTTAAAACAATTAGAGTCACTTTAAATTTTGATTACAGCATAACTATTTTTATTATGCTAATTTTTCAAAAAAGGGGATAGAATGGTTTATCCCCCCGGATAGTATAGACCGGTTAATTCCATCCGGGGGGATAGATTAATTCATCCCCCCGGATAGCTTTCAGGGGGGATACTCCGTTTCGTGTCACCGCCATTGGTTCACTCTTTCATTCAGTACGAAGATTTATTTAGCATTCCTTCCAGGTTAAGTAATAAATAAAAAGGCAGTTGAACAAAGTATATTAATTCTTATAATTTCAACTCATGATTCAAAAATCAAAGAGATACATCACACATAAACATAATCACAGCACAAAATGCTATTTATAAAAATCATTAGAAAACATGCACATCTACTTGTGCAGGGAATGTGCTTTATAACCAGAGAATAAAGTCATGATGAATGAAAATAGAAATCACAGGCACAAGCGTAAACTTCTACAAAGTTCAGTCAATATGGAAGCTACAGATTACAATCAAATCTGACAAAATAACTAATCCAGACAAGGACAAAATAATCTATGCGTTACAATCTCAGCAATTTGACAAAATAATTAATCTCAGGTTATATAATCAATTTGACCACATAATTAGTTAACACATCACAATTAATTTGAAAAAAATAATTAACATGGAGATTAATAATTACCACAATGCGACACGTAGAAAAACCTAACACACAATCACCTTCACAATCTTTAGAAATATCTGTCCATTACAAAAACTTTCATACTACAGTAGTGCAATCCCGGGATCCTGAATTCCGGGAACACAGGACCTTTTAAAATTGCTCCCTCCTGGCCAATGACTTTCCTGTTTAAAGTTAGCGCTTTGTTCTGTGACGACCTTTGCAGCAAAGGACAACAATTGTCCTCAGAATGATTGCTGAGAAGGCAATGGCAAGGAATATAACGTAGGAGTATAGAAGGCGATATCGTGGAGGCAGCCACAACACAGTGTAATCAACAGTTCCAGCAGAACCTGCCAGCAAATAATTATAAAAAGTAAAAATTAAATTGATTATTTTTCCGTTCAGCATAATTTCTCTCTTGTAAATACCAAGAATGTGCGCTTTTATGAGCACTGTAATTGTAAATGAACTTAAATGACTTGCTGTCGCAAAGTCCAAAAAATTGGAATTAGATTTCTTAATAATTAGGATATCGAATTAAATTATTTAAATTAAATTATTTAAACAGCATGCTGATTTGAGCTCATCATCCTTCAGACTTCAGTGTCTCACTATTCGTAATGTTCATTATCTGCTAATTCCAATAAACAGCATGGGACTTTTAAATAACAACTTTTAGGTGTTAAATATTATAAATATGCAAGTATATCACATGAAAGAGCGTACAAAGTCCATTACTGTAGCGTCATGAACTGAGAAATTAAATGACTGCCATGGTGCAAATGCGAGCCTTTGCTTTCATTGGTCCTGCACTGTGGAACCAGTTTCCTCGTTCGACACGTTCCTCCTTAATAACTGGTGATTGGCCAAATGCCTATTTTCGTTGTCTCTAGACCACTTTTCTCTCTCTTGGTCAAACGCATCGAGAGCAACTCTCTGATTGGTGCATTGCGAGAAGCGCAAAATAAATTTATAGGACCATCAAGCACATCTCTAAAAGCACATACAGCAATCCAAACATGTCTAATTTGCTCAGGGTCCTTACGCAGCTGCTTGGGGTGGATTCGAACCTGGAACCCTCTGGCTCCAAGACACCAAACTCACCACTACACCACCACGCCCCACAACATCTGACCTAATAACAGAGATCTAGGATCAAACCAAATAATTTTCAATAGCTTACAGAACATAAGACAGGGTCTGAATTGCTGGAGCGGTTGGGAGAGTTTAACTTCCCCCCTAAGGACCTCCACAGTTTGCACACCCAACTACAAATGGATCAAAATTGACTCCCAGTTATTTTGCTGCAATTCTCATACTAAAGATCACGGAGCTCATAGCATAGCAATCGACTCCAGAAAGTTGGACAAACCACAGCAAAGGTTTGCTGCATATTGTTTGTAAAAACAGTTGATCAAAATTTTTCTCAACTGTATTTTTGGATCTGTACAAGTAGACTAGGAATGCAGCCAACACTGACAAATAAAGGCGCTACGTAATTATAGATAGAGAGCTCAAATGTACAAAAAGAATGAACTTGCATACCTATAATGGCCACTCCATATCCTATTTCTTTCACTCCCATTCTGTAGCTACAGGTTGGCACAACCAATTCCAGGTAGCCACCTGTGTGATCCAGCTGAAAACTGTACAATTCATTGTTCGATATGGATGTTATACTTCCTGACCAGCCACGGTCCACATGTCTTTTGGATTTGGTCGGACGAACTGTATGCCTATTCGCACTGTAGTCCTTCCTGCAGTTAGGACACTGATAGACGGCAGCCTGTAAAGGCGCAAACCAATAAAAAATTTAGCATACATCTAACCCACAGTAAAACAGCTGTATAAATACACAACAAAATGTATTTTAACAAACAAATACGGTATTACTAATCAGAATCGGATCTGGAATCTGCAAGAAATGGCATTTGCCAGTGTATCAGAAACTGCGTGCCACGGCATACTAGTGGTTCCAACATGTGAGATTTCAGAATTTCCGCTAGAGAACCCTAAAATTAACCAAAATTTTCGTATTTTAAAGCCTTTGTTTTTAAGAACAGTATCTCATTTACAGTTATTCGATGCCATGTGATCAAAAGTAAAAATTCTACTGATGTTAATCTATTCTTTTCTAGACATCATTATTACAGAGTGTAACTGAACAAGATATGCTCTTCTACTTTTTCATTTATTAATACTAAAATGTACAGAACTCAAGGACAACAAAAAAGATTATTTTGAGAAACACCGATATAACATAGGCCTACAAAAGCAATCAAAAAAGCTGGACATTTTGTCGATTATAAATCCAACAAATATGATTAAAATGTATATCAGGCAAGAGATCGCTCTTCAATACCTGATGTGTGTGACCTGTTATGATAAGGCTTGGATTTGTTATTTGAATCAACTGCAAAAGAAACACAATTCACAGGTAATCCAAATACTTGAAACATTTACAGTAACTAGTGCACGTATCACAAACAACTTAACATTTCAAGCTTTAGCCTACCCAGGTACTTTAATAACTTTCTCAGTTTTGAAATGACTCAATCTTCATCATGCTGTTAATAAACTACAATCTGCATTGAAAGTAGTTACTCATTTTTCAAGATATATTTATAATTCGATTACACCACCAGAATTGCTAGGAGCACCTCTGATTAGATTCTACTGTGAGTGGTACTTCATAAATTCGTAAATAGAATAAAATATAACGTAACCAGCACATGCTTACATAAGATAACATGAAAGTCTACCATAAGATTGCTCATGTTGAAATAGCAATTTTAAAATAATAAGTAAACATGTCGAAAAAAAAAGAAAATTATGTAGTTTAGTGTATTTGAAATCACCTTACTCACCGGTAGAAACTGCATTGGATGTCTTGATAAGATTCCCATGTGGTTGCAGATTATCCTAACAGGTGCTTTTGACCTTTGCGTCATATTCACCAGTGAAGCTCTCATAGATGAAGCAAGCTCCTCACCAAAATCCCAAGACAACTGACAACAAAAATGCAAAGAATTGCTGACAAACTTTCTGAAGAAAAGCTAAAACAGACTATGAAAAATTACGTCTAGAGACTTTACTGATATTAAAACGTGAACAAATGTTTCTAATAACGACATTTACGACTACACGCTAATAGTTTGAAGATCAACAAATGAATTTTAACATCATGTGCACTGTCTATATGGCAGACTGGCGTCATAAAACATCACAAAAACTGTTTCTCTAAACCAGTCATCAGTCAATCAAAAGAATAAAAAATCCATTCTCTGAATTCTGTACGTGTGTCAGAGCCTGACAAAGGAGAATTTCAAGCTTCAATCAACTCCCTGTTTTAATTAAATGCATCGTCATTTAGTATGTTAACTTACATCATTGGAGGCATTTTAGACAACACAATATATAACTTTCAATTAACAACAGAGGCAATATATTATTAATTACAACAAAATTTTAACAAGCAAAGTACCGGTACAAATCTAAGGCATGCCTACTGCCTAGTGTAGGCTAGTGAGTATTTAAATATCAATAAACAATTCACTAAATTACATTTCAACCAGAGTTTCCGTGCTGAGAGTGCCTGTGAATAGTCATTCAGCAAGAGGTGATATACCGGTATAAATCTGTAGATATGATTATATTACAGTGGAAGTGTTTCATATTTATAGAAAGCACTTGTTAAACATCCACTTCAAAGCAAAGATGTCACTGATATTGAAACAGTTTGCAATAAATAGCATAAAAACCTGAAACACAGACCTTCAAGAAGTCGACAAATTTCACGTTGATGACATCGCCACTTGACCGATTGTCATTCTGGTCAAAATTCTTCAAGAATCGGTTCACCTTCCACTTCTCCTTCAACTCAGATCCCTCTCCACCAACGTCGTTGTCTCCCGGAATAAAAACTCTCTGAGCAAAACAAATAAAATAAAGATAAGTTGGTGCAACGACTGAAGCAATTTTAATCACACAGTTATGGGAATTCACTGTCCAACGCGAACAAAACATTACATGGGTATTTTTATATCTTGCCTCCCATACAAAGTTCAAAGCTAATACAACCATGTGAAAAATCACCGAAGGCGCATAAAAGTAATAATAAAATAATTTGCAGTGTCCAAGCTCAGCCGAGGCTGATTAAAAGAATGCTGTGCATGAATTACAAAAGCCAATGCCAGTCATACGACTTTTTAAAAGATAAACACACACCATCCTCAACGGTGAATGGAGGAAGGAGTTGCTCACAGTCCCTGATGTCCGGATTCGAAGTGGACATCTGCGAGTGGATCAACAAAATTTTCTGGCTTAAATGGACTTTGGATGGATGAAAATAATTGTTTGCATCAATAGGCTTTGGATTGATGAAAATAATGTTGCTTTTGAAACAAAAGTTGGATTTATAATTAAAATAATTGTGCCTTAATAGAAGTTGGATTAATGAAAATAATTTTTGCTTTAATAGAAGTTGGATTGATGAAAATAATTTTTGCCTTAATAGAAGTTGGATTAATAAAAATAATTTTTGCTTTAATAGAAGTTGGATTGATGAAAATAATTTTTGCCTTAATAGAAGTTGGATTAATGAAAATAATTTTTGCCTTAATAGAAGTTGGATTGATGAAAATATTGTTGCTTAAATAGAAATTGGATTGAAGGAAACCATTCAGGCTTCTGAAAAAAAGGATTTATGGAAGCAATCGCTGCTTCAATAGAAGTTGGATTGATGGAAATAATAATAGTCTGGCTTCCTGTAGACACAATAATCAACCAACTAAGAGGAGGTTCAAATACGAACTCTCCTAAGTGCTCTAACCAAGTGCTCTAACCAGTGGTTCCCAGCCCATGGCCCACGTGCCAAAAGTTGCCCACCAGGCCTCCAAAAATGGCCCTCATCTCTCAAAGAATTAACAAAAATATAAACAAAAACTGACAATTTGGACAGGATATGACACATAATTAGTTCTATTACAAGTTATTTTATTTTGACATCTATAAATAACATCAAACTTTATAATTTGATTCAATTATAACCATTTTATATGCTTTTAATTAATTAAATTCTAGCCTTGTGGCCCCCTAATGCCCTTCAATTAAGAAAAAGTGGCCCTCGTGTCCTTCAACTTAGAAAAAGTGGCCCGAAAGTAAAAAAAGGTTGGGAACCACTGCTCTAACCAATCAGCCACTATGCCTCACTGTGCATGGACTATAAGAAGGTCCTTCAAAAGATCAGCCTCATTAATGCGGACGTATGGTTATATATTAATGTGCTTTGGAACAAGAGCAATATTAGTCAGTGCAGTTGCATTGCAGGCATTGACTGATGTAGGGCCAAAGCAAACAGCAAAGCACAATTATCACTCAGAAGATTCATTCTTAAACAAACAGTAAATGACTGTCAACAACCGGTAGTTGATTGTGATATTTGATACAGATTAAATGTTGTGGTTCTGCTGGTCATAAAATCAAACAAACTGATGCAAATCAGAGATAAATGTGCAACGAAAGTTTTAAGTTACTTGAATGCTGGACGGCACTTGAAAGACGGATTGGAATCGACTCATGTAAGTGACAAGTTCTTCTTCCGTGGCGACGCTTCCCTCATCCAGCAAGTCACCAAGAAAGAGAACAACGTCAGGACGGACGTAATTAAAGGCCGTTTGAAATCCACTGTGAAGATAGCTTCAAAAACAGACCTTTCATAGGAATAGAAAAATGCAGGCCAGATGGTTCAATCAACCACACACCGTGTTAAGAAACCAATCACTTACAGATAATTAATTGTCTTATAAACACTAAACATCATTAAAATAACAGATATGACGAAGATTTAGTGAAGGGAGTAGGCAAACAAGACATTCAGATTATTGATGCTGCCGAGTGCTGAATCTAATTCAACTTAAACTACCAGGGGCTGCTCGTGACAACGCGTAACCAACGGTGCACTGAGAACAACTCAGTCAATTGAAGAGAATTAAGTTAAACAGAAGAAGCAGACTAGAGGAAGTTCCGTAAGCCAGCCCTGAGGCATATGAATCCATGCATACGAAGTGTCACCAACTTCACTTTCCTAGTCTCAGCATTTGACGGTGAATGGTAAGTCCTCTCCCTCGCCGTATCACCTTCCCACCAACAGTGTGCAATCACATACTCATTGTGCCTGACATTTATTAGGGGCACACGTAGAGTAGAAACCTTATAATTTCAACCATGATTGGCAGTACAACATGCAAACTACTGCACTATAGAATATCTGAAAATCAGAACCAAAAGACGTCCTTAAAGAACATTCCCATCAAAGGACAGCTGGCTGTGTGCTAAACTGACTGACTGACTGATCAACTAACCTGTCACAGTCCCATCTGGTGATGGCTCCTAGAACGGGATGCTCATCTCGAAGTCCAACCAGCTGAGGATCAGCCACCAACAACACACGAAGAAGCTCTGACGATCCATGTCTGATCATGATAAAACATACAAGGTCATTTGTTAATCACTGGAAGGAATTAATCGCTTGAAGGAATTAATCACTTGAAGGAATTCCTTTGAAGGAATTAATCATTTGAAGGAAATAATCACTAAAAGGAATTAATCACTAGAAGGAATTAAACACTAGAAGGAATTAATCACTTAAAGGAATTAAACACTGGAAGAAATTAATCATATTCAAACAAAGAACACATGGTTATGATGTCCATTCTTACAGGTTTAATGTACAATTGAATACAAACTGTAAACACAATATACACACTAGGAAATGTAGGAACCATATGCAGTTATGCACACACACATAAGCACATATTAAACATGTTTAAAGATTTGTGTATTCTGTGATCTCCGTTTTTGTGAATTGTTTATACTGCATAATTGTACACTGTAACCGGTTGCGGTCTGTCAACCGGATTGTTGAATAAAAGATAATATTATTATTGTAATTATATACACAAACACATATAAGCACATACACATGACACACAGCAGTAGACCAATAATTAAGACAATAGCTTACTGTTTATTGGCAGGAAGTGACGCCCAATGCCATCGACTGGTTACAAAACAAAAGAATTCATTGTGGAAAACAATCATGATTGCTGTCAAAACCAAAACCTGCTTCAAACTTGGCATTCTTAGACATCTGCGAAGAAAGCACTTTTGAGTCCGAATGAGCGAAAACTGAAATAAAATGCAAATATCAAATAATTTACAAAAGATATTTTAAAAGTTGTAATGCTTGCAATACTGGTCCAAAGTTTAGACAACATATGAATAAGACCACATAATGTGTCATGCATTTGAAAGTTCTTTAATCAAAATTTATACAGTAAAGTCCACTAGAAATTTTGAGCAAACGTCGCTATGATATGTAGGCACAATCCTTATAAACTTCCATTAATTAGTGTGCACATTCACTACAATATATTCTTTCTGGCATCCAAAATCCATACTAATGACTGATTTCATTCGTCAGTCTCACATTTGTTAAGGAACACCCTCCACCCGGTTTCTGTGCAGAGTGCTTCTGAATAGTCATCTTTCGAGACACTATATATAAATCGATATATACAATACGATATTAATTTCTCAATCCTAGGTTACTGCACATGCGTTTGTTTAAAGTCCTTTAATGATTCAAGATGTTGCTGCCAACCGCATTTTGTGTGCATTGATGTTTTCTTTTAGTGTGAATATTATCACGATTCAAATCGTTGGGATTAAGCGGGCTTAGATCTCGAGTGTTCGTGTTTGACATTCCAGAGTGCGACTGTTAACCTACATTACTAGGAATAATTTAAACATACCTACCATTATACCTCGAGTAGTTTCGAGCACGCCAATTATACATTAGAAATAAGTTATCTATGACGAAACCTTGTAATGTTTACTTAGAACATTCGAAATAAACGACGTTTACGCTTCGCAATATTATAAGAAAAGTACGTAAATATATTCTTATCGAACAACTAGGCCCTATATAATGATACAATAATAACAAGATGCCATTATTCAATTATATACACTGAACTATTCTGATGTTGACTTTATTTGAGCTCAGTGCTTTCTTTCACATTTTTTGCCATTTTTGGCTCTTGTTTATGCCTTACTATAGTAAAGATTTTAAAGTCTTTGGAATATTGTAATTCATAATATCGCTCAATACACCATGCGAACCATTGAGATGCATGATATATATAATATACACGCTAGAGAGAGTATGACGTATCTGCCCTGCAATAAGATTTGAAGTCAAAAATTTAGCCTACAACGCTCGTATCGTTCCGACCAATCATAGGCGATTTCTTATACCGACCAATCACACACAGTCTTACAGCATCGATTTGAAAAATAAATTAAACGACATCAGCATTTTTATAATAAAACGAACTTGTTTGTTAATTTTGCAGTTTCTTGACATATTGACAAGTAAACATCGACAAGTTCGTCTTATTATAAAAATGCTGATATTATTTTATTTGTTTTCCCCACATCGATGCTGTACGACTGTGATTGGTCGGTACGAGAAATTGCCTATGATTGGTCGGCAGAACTTTCGACAGATATGATGTGATTGGTCGGCAGAACTTTCGACAGATATGATGTGATTGGTCGGCATGACTTTCGTCGACTTCAATATAGAGACTTGATACTCCCTCTAGTGATATATTCATTATATAATACACCTCTATGATGCGAACCTAGACATAATCAGGGATGCCACTCTGAATGTTTTAAAAAGGTAAAATCCGGCCGAAAAAACCCTAGAAAACACTAGATCGAGAATTTATGGAAAAATACATGGATTTTTCGCGCTTGAAATTTAAATTGCTGAGGAATTTTATTTAGTCATCCTACCAAAATTTATGCTTTTCCCCGAAAAATGTCTTTCGCTCCAAACATTTGGGTCCACATCACATTTTCGACTTTTTCACGTCCTATGTGCATTTTCACCTAAAAAGTCTATTTCATGTGTAAAAAGTCGGAAAAACCGCCGTGAGAAAAAAAGCTAGATCGTGAGAACAAAAAAACATAGAAACCTAGACAAGACCGAAAACCTAGATCTAGGTGGAAAAAGTTATGAATGGCATCCCTGGATATAATCTATTTAGCCTACGGTAAGATTAATCAAAGTCCCTTACTTTTCCAAACAGAAAATGGTCCTTGATAGAATAGATACAGCTTTATCTATTCTGTTCTTTTCTATGCAAGTATTATTTTAAGAAGCAAAATTTATTGTTTAAATTTTAAGCAAATTAGACATTGTCAGAACCGTAATATATAATATTATATATAAGGTCGTTTTTCGGAATAATGGACGGAAATAATAGGAGAGGCAGACCACATCGGGGATGGAAGGAGGACGTAGAGGACTGGTGTGATGACTCACTACAAAAGCTGTTCCACCTGGCCCAGGACAGAGGCGGTTGGAAGAAGAAGACGAAGTTGACATTGGACACCTACGAGCATATGGCTCATGGTGAATGATGATGATGATGATGATAAGGTCGTTGTCCATGAAAATGCTTGTCAATTGCGCCCAATTTTCCTTTACAATTATGTCTTTTCTTTACAGCCATCTGCTTTTATTAGCTCTTCTGGATAGACGAATTATTCAATAGCTTCTAGTTACTATTATTTAGGTGTTGACAGTTATTTGTTTCGCTTTTGTTTTGGTTTCTCTCCGTTCGCCTTCTTACTCACTGCAAAGACAAATAGATCGTCGCGTCGTCTAGCGAAAGTGCGTCGAGTGTGTTGTCGATGTTGAAGACATTTAGTTTTTAACTAATTTCAATCATAGTTTCTACACTTTTGAGGTAAATTTATTTAATTAGTGCTTGTTACAAAATGATACGATTGATGCAATCAATATCTTATAGAGTCTGAGCAAGGGACAATGTCAACGCTGCATGAGTTAAAGTAGTATTTTGTTCGTATTCGTTTTCTTTTGAAAGCGAAAGTGCTCGTTTTTATTTCACATTTTTCAAAGGAATCGCAGCTGCACCACATCAGTTTGATGTGAAATACTACGGAGAATGTTGTCTTATTAGTGATCAGTTTCGTATTTTTCCATTCTAAAGTTGATTTTGATATTGCATGTCGTCAATCGCAACGCATTATGTGATAAAACTCGAAGCGGATATTGAAAAATTTTGTGTGTCACGTTAATTTTTTCATGGGAATTTTTCGCATCACTTTTCTGTGGTCTTTACTCTTGTAAACTTGTAACTTGTAACAAGTATTCTAAGTAATCTCGTATAAGTAAGTTTAAGGTTTTTCATTATACTTCAGGGTTCTGTGATTGCTTCAAAGTAGATACTTAACCAGTAACTTGAGTTGAACTGAACAACAGAAAAAAATAAATTTGTAAGTGTGTAACTCACCTGGAATCATCACTGAAACTGCAGTGTTGTTGAAAATTATAATTAAGGCAATGTTTCATTTGATTAGGTGTTAGTTTGCATATCTGTTCAAAGTATACCAAGCACAATGCTGATTTATCAGAGAATTGGCAGCTTACTTCTTCATGCTTACTAATAAATTTAGCTTTTATTTTTTTATTAAGTTTTACTGGAAGTAGACTGTAATTTTGATATAGTTTTGTTTGTTACAGGTGCCATAAAAGGGACAAAGTTCTGTCGCAACCATGGAAGCCCTGTTGGAAGCTCAGGTGCAGAGTTTGGCTTGTAAGACGTCGATAGACAAAGTTGTGCTGGACAAACTTGTGAACTTCATGAATCCTGATTTTGGTCTTCTGGACGTGTTGAAATCCAGTGGAGCACTGTCGGAGGCAGAGGCAGCTGACGTTAAGAAACAACACCCGGTCGGTAAAAGAAATGAGAAAATTCTGGAGATCATTGTACGTAAAGGAGCTATTCAAGTGTTGGCCACTGCTCTACTGAGGACAAAGCAAATTCACTTGGTTGCATACCTTGCTAATGAAGGAGGTAAGTTCTGATGAACTAATAGCTGTTATGAATACTTATGATACCAGTTGGCAATTTGTCACCTCCCATACTCTGGCACTGCCAGTCTCTAGCCTGTCTAAATGGGAGGGCAATGCTGGTCATCTTTGCTATGACACAGTATTGCTGACATTTACAGATGAGGGTTGATTTTAAGCTACTGGAGAAATAAAAAAATTATCCTTCTTGTTGTTACAGGATTAAACAGCCACTGAAGTTTCTATAAAACTGGTGAACAGATAAAACATTTGCAGCATAATTGCAGTTTCAATGTTTTTGATATTTACCTGTTGAAGTCTAAACTCTTGAAGGTATCCGACTAACCATATCTTCTGTTTTAGTCTACATGTCTGATTTCGAAGATGATTGGCCACTGGATAGAAATCAGTTGCATATTCTTGATGGCAACCGAGACTGTTTGGTCATTCTCATCAACCCATCAACGGCTTTTATCAATCAACTGCTGGCAAAAGAAGTAATCGGTGTTGGAGAGAGGGATTTTGTTGCTTCCAGAGCAACAGATGTTGAGAAGAATGAGTCATTGTTGGATATTTTGAGACGCACCAGTAAGAGGATCTACAAGAAGGCAATTGACTGTCTGCGGGAAACTTACCAAGAGCGTATTGCCAACATTCTCGTGAATGGAGGCAAGTTAATTGTTCGTTGTAAATCTATTGTGTTTAAGATATGATAAGAATACTCTTTATTTGGTGCTATCCACATTTTGTGTACAGACATGGTACCAATAAGCGTAGCCTACATTGTCTTTTAAAGCCAATCGAAGTCAAATGCTTTAAATAACACACAATAAAAATAAATAAATGATCAGCATATAAGAGTTTGGTTTGAAGTGTTTTAAGTGTTATATGACATGTCCCCCAAAATTTGGAATCACACAAAGGGAAGTGTAGTAATTTTCAGAATAATTTGATTATTTTCCAGATAACTTTATGCAACACTTGTGTAAGCATGAGTTTTATACAATATTGTTTTTGGTGCAAATATTTTATGCAATATTTGTTTGATCAGTTTCTATTTTGATTTTAGTGAGTTGTTGATTCCTGTTTTTAGTTTTCTTTTTAGGGTTGGTACTGATTAAAATGGTTTTAATTGACTGATGTTCAAAATCTAATCGTGATAAAATTAAAGTAATTTGATCTGCATTATGTAAAAGCGTGAAAATTGTCCAAATGTAGTCACTGAGTTAGTTGCTATTTTCTTTATTTTAAAAAGTCAATCGAACTGTATTGCAATGAAGACAGTTATTAATTTTGTCAACATCTTGGATTTTCAATGAGCATTTACGTTAAATGCAAAGTGATGGCTTAATTTTCCACTCAAAAGTCTTGCATTGTCATTGTTCACCATATTTGTTTAGTCTGTAATTATCCACTTGACATCATGAAATAAGCTAAAAATTAATTTAAAACTAATCAAGCAAGCCAATAATTAATCGAATAGAAATTTTTTTATTTGCAGCTCTACGGTAATTGTTTTTGAATAAAAAAATTGATTAAAGCTACATAAGTGTGGTAGTTTTTGATCTGGCAAATGTATTGTCTCTGGTGTAGTAATTGTGGTAAAATTAACTGTTATTTACCGATTTTTTTTATCCATGGGTTGTTTTAGTTGTTGTGAGAATTCATGCCAACCTCAATGCGGCACTGCCCAATGTTGCCCAGATTGAACAAGAACTTGCGACAAAACTCTTCACTCTTCTGACTGGTCAGTCTCCACAAATATCTGAAGGCATTCTGAGACTTATTGCCCTTGGATTGATTGGTGTTAGAAGTGGCAAAGGTCTTGTCTTCTACTTCCACGTCAGGGCACTTAAAGATCTTGTCGACTTGCATGATAGTTTGGTGAAGGGTTTGCTGACGTCTAATTTGACTGCTGCATTTCAAGAACTCCTTGCTGATCCTCAGGATACTGGTCTGGTACTGGACTGGAAGAAAGATGACTATCAGAGGGAGAAATTGTACTTTTCTGGTAAGTTCTTGGCATTGACTTACAAGTGCACACTAAGATGCTGAGCTATGTTGACAACTAAAGCAAGAGGCTTTACTTTCTTTTGTGGTTCGTTTCCACTGTGGAATCAAATTTTGATGTTAAAAGATCTATTTTGTTACAAAGAACTAAAAAAAATTCAAGTAATCTTAAAATGCATTTTTTTATGTCTGTTACTTTGCAATTATAAGCACTTTTTTGAGGTTCTTTTAAGGTGTCTCAGATGCCTGCACACATGCAATTTCTGTAGTTATTTTTATGTTTCTCTAAATGATACCAGACATATTTAGGGACTGAAATAGCAGGTGCCTTAAATTCAGCTGACTGTTTCCCTTACATTTAGAATGGAAATATTTATGATATTTTTGCGGCACTTGATTTAGAATATCTAACTTATATGCCATTGCTTCATTATGAGTTGATTAAAAAATTATTCACGCATGAAATTTCAGTGCCTTTTTCTGCCTATGGATATTTATTATGTTTAGTGTTTGTTACTATTCTGTGTATCGATATGTGCGAACATGTTTTCAGGTTTTGAACGCACTGACGAGTCTTCCGAAACTGATGTAAGGTTTTCGTAAATTTTCATTAAATTTTTATTTCCCAAAAGTGCCTAGATTTTTCATGCCGAGTACTAAGCGACATTTTAAGTGTTAGAGCTGAAAATGTAGCTGGTGAGGCATGGTAGCTGACTGGTTAGAGGGCTCATCCTGTAACTCAGTTATTGCGGATTTCAGCCATCAACATTTGTGGGGTGGCCACAGTATACGCCAGCTGAACTTATACTGTAAAATGAAACCTGCACGTGCCAAACACGACATTGTGTGATGCTCATTAACATAATTCTTGGATGAATGAATTGTGTTGACGAGTGTTGCATGATGTGATGCTGAGCAGAGTTTAGTTGCTGCCATTGATGTCATATATGGTGTTGCTGTGTCTTGTGAGACTGTGTCGATTTAGACACTGTGACTTCGTGTTGGGCAACAGGTCAGGCTTCAGCTTCAATGACTTATGCAGTGTCCACTCAATGTACGTCGATAGTTTCAACTGGAACCTTTTTTGCTTACAAGTGCTATCAGTTGGTGCTTTCTTGGTTAGTGGATAGTGATGCTTAGCAGAATCAGGAAATGGAAAACATTAAGAGTCGTCAAAGGGCTTTAAGGTTTATTATTTATTTTTATATTTGGTTTGGTTTGATTGCCATATCATGGCTTACCTTATTTGTGATTTAGGGTCCCACCTGATCAGTTCACTGAAAATGTGTTGGGTTATGATCGCTGTAGAAAACATGTGCCTTTACATCTGTACCCTGTCTTACGTAGCTGAGTGTGTCAGGTTTTGAGAGATGCGAGAAAGTTGGAACCACTTTGCTATCGCAATGCATGTGGAGTTTTGAGTCCATTGTGTCGTACATGCATATTAACTTGACATTTCAATACCTTGTTATGAGCCCTAAATGAAAGAGTTTGCACAGTTGCTACATAAATCTAGGGCTTCGTTTGCGCTAGAGCTGAATTAGCCTTTAGCATTTACCATTTGTCGGTACTTGGCATGCACAAAAGAAGTATTACCTTACCCCACAACTGTCTCTGATATAACCCGCATTTCTTACACTTGTTATATTTAAGTTAGATTATATTGATTTGTTAATTCCTTATTGAAGCGCTTTCTTAAAGTTTCTAAAAAATGTTCTTACTTGCGTATAACTCCAGTTGAGTGATAGAAAAAAGCCTATACAAGATAAAAGACATTTTTGTGTAAATGTTTCTGATAGTTTTCCGATCTACCACATGAACTCTACCGCCTGGTCCTCGTGAAGACGTACATCCACATGACGCTGACTCTGAGCCTGGAGAATCGTCATCCGGAGTGTGGCATCTATTCCACTTTGTCGGCAGTCAACGCAAACTGGCACAAGATGGTCTACACCAAGACCTTCAAGGATCTCCTGGACCACTATTTCTCAGGTCTGCTGTCATTTGGTTTTAATATTTACACTCTTTGGTTTTACTGTTTACACTCCTTAGAGTAAGAGAGTAATTGGTGTTACTTTTACACTCCTTTGAGTAAGAGAGTATTTTGGCGTTACTATTTACACTCCTTAGAGTGAGAGAGTAGAGTTGGTATTACTATTTGCACTCCTTAGAGTGAGAGAGTAGAGTTGGTGTTACTATTTGCACTCCTTAGAGCAAGAAAGTAAATGGTTTTACTATTTACAATCCATAGAGTAGGAGAGTAATAGTTTGTTGATTTACTCATGCACTTCAGCATGTGCATAAGTTTTAATGTTATGCAATTATTACAGCTTAATTCATTCTTGTGTGTTTCTAAAGTGCCTCTTAAAGGGGACTACGCAGAGGTGGTCCCTACTCCTGCATGACAAAAAAGTAGTTTTTAGTTGAATAAAAATGCTTCACTAAGAGTCCATGGAAGCAGGTGCAGCTCTTGGGAAGCCATTTCGTACCACTGGACCCACCCATGGAAAAGGCTGAATTATGCATTTTACTGCATTTGACGCATGGTACTTATATATATATATTAATATATTATGTGATTTAATATGTTTGTCTATCTGTATGTATGTATGTGCAATTATATATGATAATATGAACCATGCTATATGTATGTATGACATTGTATGTATTTTGCATATTCCTTTTATACGTGTTTTAGCCTACTTCAATGGCATCATGAAGAGAGCAACGGTGGTGAGCAACAATCGCTACTACCTATCGCTGCAAATCACCCCCAGAGGTCTGATCGACAAGCTGCATCATGCCGAGTGTCTAACTGACGACGACACGAGGTTCATCAAATGCCAGACGTACGACCACGACAAGATCGACGAAATGCTGAGCGTTGTACGAGATCTCACCATCGAGAAGTATGGCGTCTATGTTGACTGCCTTCGTCAGACCAATCAGCATTTGTATGCAGATATTGCAGAGACTGGAGGAGGTAGAGATCTATTTTTGCATTACTGTTTTCAAAACTAAATAGCTCTGGCTATGGGTTAGGTTTAATATTTGTGTTGAATTCATTCAGCCATTGTTGATCTGTATTATTTGCAGAACAAGCTGTAAAACATGTTTGGGGTCATTGCATAATTACATAACGCCGAAAATGACCGTTTTTGACCCACCCACCCACCCTGTAACGCTTTGTAACGTTGCCCTTGACCCACCCACCCACCCTCCCCAGCGTTACGTAACGATTGCTACGAAAATTCAGTTGAGATTTAGGTCTATTATTGGCTTATGTGAGCGCGTAATTGTAATTCATATTTTCATAGCGAATTTAATATAGGGCCTAGTATAAGCGTACATGTGAATTAGGCCTATTATTTGACAGTAGACTAGGCCTAAAATATGCACAATGTTTTATATAATTTATGACAGTCATGCGTGAACTGCAATTTTCTTAAATTTTACCGCAATAATAAAATTTTACCCTGCTGAAAACTTTCATGGACTAAATGGCTCATTAACAATTAATCAAAATTAAGATGAGCTATTTATTTCCATAGTCTGGGCACTTCGATAATTATTAATAGAAATATCCGAGTTTTGTTGAGCATTAATTTTAAATGTTTGAGATCGTGTCCACTATGTAAAACATGCTTCAAAATGGTTCTTAGATGTCAGTAATTCATTGGCAATTAGGCCTACCATGTTGTTCCGTTGGTAAAACTATCAAAACAATTCAGAGGGGTTTCCGGTTTGCACAAATGGGAGAACAGAACTGACCTGGCATGTGACTGGTGTCTACTGCCGGATTATGTTTTAAATCAATGTCCCGAAGTTTTAAACTTCAATCACATCATGTCTGAAGTGTCATTCGATGGAAGTTTAATATTCATTAATAATTTTTTTCATGGCGTTACGTAACGCTCAGCATCCCCCACCCACCCACGTAACGTTTCGTAACGTTTTCAATGACCCCACCCACCCTCGAGCGTTACGTAATTATGCAATGACCCCTTTCCTTGTACGTCATAGGTGAAATAAATCCAAAATGTAAAAAAATATGTGTATTAGTTATTGTTTTAATGAGGACTTTAATAATTTGAGAAGCTCTCATTGTGTCTAACTAGTATCTTTCTTGATGTTTGTTTATCCCTGAAAATGATTAAATTAAAATGTAAAAAACATTTTCATGATTCAAATGATTAATATTTATATTCATCTGTACAGCGACAGTCAAGTAAATTAATGAGGAAATATGGCCGATTAGTTATTGTTTTAACGAGGACTTTTGCGGAACCTGTCATTATAAGAACTCTTGTTCTTCTTGCTATATGTCTTAAATTTGTGATTAAAAAACATTTTCAGGATATAAATGATGTTTATGTTCAACTGTGCAGTGACTGTGAAGGGAAAGTCGATAAATGAGGAAATCCCGAACTTGGAGCAGATCGAGTTGAAACTTGTGGACCGTTTGAACCAGTTGAGGGACAAGACGAAGCTGAGGACTCCCGAACTGGAGAAAGAACTTGACTTTCTCCGTCGGCACGACATCGAAATCCTTACCGCTTATCACGACAAAGGAATCGTGATCTGGTTCTGGGTTCACTCCCAGGGAAACCTCGAACAAATGCTCGCTTGGAGAGACGCTGATCAGGTTGAACCGATGTTCGAGAAACTGTTCGAGGTTCTCGGATGTTGGGAAACGCCGATCGAAGGACACATCAAACCGGACTTTGTCATCATGGAAGGATCGATGTTTGACAGGGAAGTTGGTTAGTACTGCTTCGTTCATTTGTTCCAAGAATTTTTTTAATCGTAGTTACACTTTTTAATTGATGTCAAAAGTAAAACACTTTAACAGATCTATGCAGTAGGTTATAAATACATTGTTGGCCCAAAGGGAGAGTGTTAAAAGGGCCTCTGCCCTGCTAACAAGGGTCACCCAGGAATAAACGTATTGTATTGAACAATGATATGAAGGTAATAGGGATATAACTGAAAGTTTAGGTTTGAATACACATAAGAGAAAAGTTTCTGCAGAGCAAAGCTTAACTAGTTGAGCAGTGTTTATATAGCACTTCTTTAACAGCTATTTTTATTTATGTAGTTTTATTAATTGTATAGTTTGTATTATAATGTGTGATAAATTTATATTATTACAGATGTAAATAAACTGTCTTAGCAATAATAATTGTAGGAAAAAATGTATATGAGAAATTCTACAAGTCTCTTGGTTTTCTTCTTGTTGGTGGTGGCTAGGTACCTAGCATGCTTGAAAAAATCCTATTCTTTGTTAAATTGTTGTGTTGCTGGTGGTTAAATTATGCTGAGTTTTAATGATTATTATTTGAGACGATTGATTATAATGTTTGTCTTGTGGGATAATTTCCTATAGATCTGTTTTGAACTTATAAGTCGATTTGACATTGCAGAGTACATAATGACCTTCTGATATGCCGAATTGTATAAAATGTTTTGCTTCAAAGAAGATAGACATTTTGTATCATTTATCAGATCATTATTATTTATTTAATTTTTAGTTAACCTTCCGATGATGCTGATCATGGATTCAAGTCTGACCTTAGACGTGAGCAGAGGACCAGTGCGAGGAGTGACAAGTCTTCAAAACAACCTGTATGTTCTGCACTCAAAGTCTATTCTTGTCTATGAGAGTGTAAAGCCTTTCACCTATCTACGTGAAATACCTACCGCAGAACTCGGATCCCCAGTGGATATATCCGCCTGTGAGAAATCACAGTGTCTGTACGTGACCGACGATGTCAACTCGTGCGTTTGGAAGGCTACACCAGCAGACGGTAAAGTCGAGAAATGGTTGTTGAATGCTGGAGCACCGTTCACTTCCTCCGTCACTAGCAGTGGCGACGTGCTGATCCTGCGGAGTGGCAAACCGTCGTTCCTCGAAGTCTACCGATCGGATGCGGTCTCACTTCAGAAACTCCAGCTTCCGGACGATTTCGAGAATCCACGACACGCAATGGAGACGAGAAGTGGCAACTACGACATCCTGTATGAGGAATCCTTGATCGAGATGACTAAAAACGGTCTCGTCACTCGCCAACTGAAGTCATTCCGCGTGGAAAAGCCGCTGAAGGCCGCAACTCATCTTGCACTGGATGTCGCGGAAAGGATTTACATTGCCGACGGAAACCAGATCGTTCTTTTCGATTCGCAGCTTGTTTTCGAGCGCGTCATTCTTCCGGACGACAGAGTGAAAGGACCGCAGCGTATCTGTCATGTGAAGGAGAAGAAGCTTATGTTGGTTGTCCACGCATCTGGATCAGTCGTCGATGTTTACAATTTGCGTCCAAGGGACTGAAGTTCCGAATACATTGAATATCGTTGGTATTCCTTCAAACTCTTCGTGATCAGGTCGCATGGTTATGCGTAATTATTCAGAGAATTGATTTTAATTATGCTGATTATTGATCAGTTTATATTGACATCTTGCTCTAATTTTATCCGGTGTATTAGATAAGACACGTTTTAAGAAACAATTTTAAAGCATTCGGGCAATAATGTTTATTTTAATTTGTCATCTATTGTGTATTTTAATGCTCTTTTTTACAAAAACATGAAATTGATTTCTTGTTGTGTTATTGCATAAACACGTATTATGGTATTTGTGATATGGCAAGAATGTCATTTTAGCAGCAAGTATATTCAAGTCTACAGTGTGGAGGCAAGCATTTGGACTTACTTGTCAATAATTTACATTGAAGAGTAATGCCTTAGGGGCATACTGAATGTGATTTAAATATGCAGTGTTTGGGAGAGGAATTTATGAAATTCAGTAGTTGCACAGTGCGTTCATTGAAATTTTCCATGCACGCGTTTCGGAATGTGTAAGATTGATTTTGCACTGCGCAGTTTGGTTCTCGTGGTCGAAACTGAATATGTTGAAAAAGAACATAGGGTCTACCATATTTTCATTGCATGAGCTTTTTGCGTAAGATTTTTTGCCCAAGATTGTTTGTTCAGGGACTTTTCATTGTAATTCCGTTATGATAAAGATCTTGATTCTTGTGCCACTAGAAGTAGGTTGCTCATCTTAAATTCTTAATGCTAAGTGATTCACAGTGTTATGTTATGAATTCAACTTAAACTGTACGAAATTTCCTTACTTGCCATTTTAGTGAGCTCGCAAAGATTTGCGCATACAAAATTGCAACAAAAAGCTTGTGCAGGATACTTCGTACAGTATAATCTATTGTGTAATTTTATTGTTGTATTGAATTATAATCCAACTGCATTACACCACCAGTACATCTTTGTCTAACAGGAGTACTCCCTGTCACTAACACCACTTTGTGGTTCACAAAATAATTAATCAGTGCCTTTGCTTCAATTGTGTGGTGAAATTATAAGTTTGAAAAAGTTTCTCTGATTTTATGGCTATATAATTATTGTAAATAATACATAATGAGATAACTTGAGTGGCGCTCCTGTGCAAAGAACAGACTACATTGTGTGTACAATGTAGCTGTTTAAAACTGCGTGAATTAAAGTGCTATGGTATGAATTTGACTTATTCCCTGTACGAAATTCAGAATAATTTTCATTGACCGTTTGTCACTCTTACGTTATATTGGATTTTTTAAATTTCTTTTTGACAAATTCAGAGCTAAATTAAGAATTGACAATAATTCACCAACTGGACAGATTTCTTTTAATGAACTGTTTGCACAAACATTTGACAAACTCTGAAACTAATTTAAGATTGCAGTCATGCTATAAACGATGTTAATAAAAATTAATAATAATGCTATAGACATTTGAAGATTTTTGCAAGTGTGAGCTGAAGCCTCAAGTAATCTTGTGTTTCAGTTGATGTTTTAAATCATAGAGCATGTTGCCTGAGATCGCATTGGCATATATTAACAACTCCGTCACGTTGCTGCCTCTACTTTGGCAATGCCAGTCCCAAGCTTGTGCAAATGAGGAGGGTGACACCAATGGTCTTTGATCTCACACAGTGTCCTTGAGCTGCGTTAAACCACACGGAATCAGTCACAATGGCATTCATAGTTAACGTGGCATGCAAGTTACAACTCCCCCCACTGTTCTTTTGATAACGTTTGTAGCCTACTTGTCAGTGGCTCAATGAAACAAGGCCAATAATAGAGAAATCATTATCGCGGTTTCACCCACCCACATTTCCTATATGCGTAGGACCTACGTGCATTGCCAGTTGCCCCATAGGCAAGCATATGCCTTTGGGTTAACCCTATGCCTCCATGCGCACGTACTTACATCGGTTACCACACATAAAACATGCAATTGGCCGTAGGTCTGACATAGCCAGCTTGTAATCCCAAGTGTAGTTTTGGCTATAAAGATTAGAGAGCGGAGTTGTTTCGGTAGTGATTGGTTTGGTATGTCACTTGAAAAGCCACAGACCGCCGCTGCATAAACCAAGGTCTGCCGCTGAATATAATCGGTCTTCGACAGACTTAAGATGATTCCACTACAAATAATTAATGAGGTGAACAGATTGCACGACCCCAGAGCTATAATGTAACACAAAACCCATTGGGGGAATGGCTTATATTCGAGTTGGGTTGTTTAGCGGGTCAACTTGCCATCCTAACACTAGAATGTAGCCTATTAGGCCTAGGACTAAAGAGAACGCCATGAAAATCACACTTGGGTTTGCGGCTTGCAAAAGTGAGGTTCCATTTAGGCCACACTATAGTCTTGCATCCATAATGCCAGCCGACAGACTGAATCATAAATGCAATAGGCTTAGACTCAACTAAAGTGGGCGAGTTTTTGCACAGTAGGCCTATAGGCCTACAGAACAGCTGATTGGTTGTCAGACTAAAATGCTAAAGTCGTAAGACTAAAACCCGTAATGTCTCAAGCTAAGACCCGTCACGTCTGAATAGGCTACACAGTCATATTCAGTCATGTCCGTAATTGTAATTTCAAAACTTCTAAAGTGCCACTCGAGGCCATGCAGCTTGTTCACGTGTGCTGCATCAAATCAGAGTGGGTTCCCAAAAGGATAGTCACAGGAGACCAGAGTCTGGATCCAGAATGTAGGATAAGGTGGGTAGGCCTAAGTATGGCTTAGGTCGAGAAAAATTGGAGATCAGATGGGTCATGAAATGTAAAACTGGTTTTGAGTTGAAAGAAGAGGAGATAATGGATAGGATAATTAGTCAATCCGACTCAATCGTGGATATGAGTCAAAATTATGAGCCATGAACTTCAGTAGGCCTGTGACTGGAGATCGATAGAGACTGAGGTAGGAGTGTGGTCGGCTGAAGCGGTCTTTTGAGTCGGTGACTTGCACTGAAGGTCAACCAGTTCTTGAGAAAGCTAATATTCTGGTTGGTTAAACGGGTTCCGGACATGCAATCTCGCATTCCTCTTTAGTCTTGAATCTGTTTTCGTTTCCATCGCATCCGCCATAGTAGAATCGTCTGCATGTGGACACGTGATCATCGTGCAGCCAGTAGATGCGCCACTTGGCACAGAGGCTCCCTCTATCCTCTGGCAGACTGCATCGATCTCGAACGACCAAAGGAACGTCATCTATGCAACATAAAAGTTATTCTGTCATAGAATTATTTATTTGTTCATTCATTCGGAGTACTTTTAAAGTGTCCATTCGTGGCTATGTAGACCTAGGCCTACTCATAAGTGCATACTCAACTGAAGTTAACGCTTAGGCTGCCGAGAGAGGCAGTGAAGAATTGCCCATGGGCCCAACGACGTAGGCCTGTAGAGGCCCGGCGGCTGGGTAGTTGTACAAAGTTTATGATTTATGCCTCTCAGCCTCTCTAAATTTGATATCTTTAAAGTGAACAGAAAGAATCATAGCTGGTAGCCTGGTGCAGGCCTAGGCCTACTCTATTGATCTCCTATGGGAGTAGGTCTATGGGCACCGCATAGGCACCACAAGCATTCTAGCAGAGTGGTCTGCCTCTGTAAGCTATATTTAGAAAATATATAAACTTATAGGCAGTCGGAGACAATGGATCTCGAATCTCTGAAAAAATTATGTTGATGTGACGATCGATTTGCATAATTCTGTGCAGCTGAGTGAAAGTAAGAACTGACCGATGTCTAAAGACGGATTGTAATCTTCTTCCACGGTTGACTTCTGTTCAACCGAAGCAACGTCTTCCACTCTGACGGACTCGTCATGCTGCCATGCGCCGTCATGGTCCAACTGCCGTTCCGCTTCATCGGAGACGAACTGAGTCATCGTCGACATCGATCTGCTCTTCGGTTCATCCCGCTTCTGCTGCCGTTGCTCCGTCGTCATCATCGCAGTCTGCGTCCTCCTCAGAGCCAACTTGCTACGGAGACTCGGTTCCATGCGAACAGGTGGTACCGTTCTAGAGGACGGCAGAGATGGTGGTGGTGGTGGCCTAGGCTGCGACCGACCCTCCTGGAGCGGAACGATTGCAGCCTGGAAGTGAGGTCCCTTCTTCCAGGTCATCGTCGGATGCTGCTCCTGCTCCAGACAGGTCCGCTGGCAGTCGTCGAGACTGGAAAAGCGGTTCGCGTTGCCATGACAACCGCCGTACATGAAGCGACGACAGGTGTCCGAGGTTGCATCGAAGTACCAGAGGGCAGTGTGGTCCGAGCACGGTCCGGGGTCCTTCGGGAGAAGACAGACGACGACTATGGCGCCGTTGACGACGATCTCTGCGCCAGCTGAATCTCGACCTCGGTTGTCTCCATCTGGTCAAAAGACGAGTGATTAGGTTGTTTAAGCATTGAACTATTATACTACAAAGCGGATTAGTTTTGAAGCTCTTCTTTTCACATCTATTACGGCCTACCAAATAGCTGGTTTGAAATTACTCGTTAATCATAGCCTACCTGTCTGTAGGTCTACAGGGTGGGCCAAAAAAAGACCCCCCTAGGTTTTTTGCCAATATCTTGACCAAAAGTAAGAATTTCGACATGAAATTTTACAGTCTTAAAGACAATTCATATTTACATTTGATGGCCAGATTTCATCAAAATAATTCAAACAAACCAAAAGTTATGCCACTTTTAGGAAGACCACCCACCGTTTTTTGACGATTCAAAAACGTAACGCAACAAAAAGTAGGTTTTTGCCAATATCTTGGCCAAAAGTACGAATTTCGAAATGAAACTTTACAGGTTTATAGACAATTCATATTTACATATGATGGCCAGATTTCATAGAAATATTTCAAACAGAACAAAAGTTATATCACTGTTAGTGAGGCTACCCACCGTTTTTTGACTTTTTTGAATCATCAAAAAACGTAGGGTGGCCTCACTAAAAGTGATATAACTTTTGTTCTGTTTGAAATATTTCTATGAAATCTGGCCGTCATGTGTAAATATGAATTGTCTATAAACCTGTAAAATTTCATTTCGAAATTCTTACTTTTGGCCAAGATATTGGCAAATACCTACTTTTTGATGCGTTACGTTTTTGAATCGTCAAAAAAGGTGGGTGACCTCCATTATAGTGGCATAACTTTTGCTCTGTTTGAAATATTTTGATGAAATTTGGCCATCATATGTAAATATGAATTGTCTATAAGACTGTAAAATTTCATTTCAAAATTCATACTTTTGGTCAAGATCTTGGCAAAAAACCTAGGGGGGTATTTTTTTGGCCCACCCTGTACATCAGCGAATGTTAGACTCGGCCTATTAATTTTCATCATAGGCCTATCTATAGCTAGCCTATTCCAAACAATGATGCGCCGTTGACAATAATCATTATGACCTCCTTCGGACTAGGGCCTACTCTCTTGTAGCCCTACAACATTTTGACCAAACATATCGCCTGTGAACAATCTGGTGCCCTGCACTTGGCCTTCGCGAGTGGCGCTTTATAAATTTGGAGGTTACGATTAGCCTACGAATAAGTAGGCCTAAGCACGCCTACTTTGTAAGTCTCTGGCGATATAATGAGGCAGAATCTTACTTATTTCCTGCAGTCCACTTGGAGCGTTAGTTGGCCTTCGAAATACGTTCTCCTCCGTGTTTTTCAGCGTGTTAGCGAACAGCCGCGTGGTTACCATCGACTGAAGGTGGTGACTGCCTCTAGCGCTCTCTTGTGACATCTTGCTTCGACACTGCGTGTGACATATCTGCCTGGTGAGGAATCTATTCCGGTTGCCATGGCAACCTCCGTAGGGAAACGGAAGGCATTCCCTCGCGACCGAGTCGAAGTACCAACGCGGTAGGTTCCCATCGCAAGGGCCCCGATGAAGCGGTTGCAGGCAGCGCTCTGGAGATTCGGTCACTACGTTCGTACAGATGGTCGGAGATTCGGTCACAGGAGATCGACAGGGATTAACTAGGGCCGACTTAGGAAGAGCCACAGCTACTGAAAACAGAAGTCAAACAGATCGCAGAGCTTTTAAAAGAAATCCATAGAACTGCACAACCAGCAATTTTTTTCTAGTGTGGGTTTGGTTGGCGAAAATTTCTCACGACCTTTTTTGTAGTTTCTGATGAATTTTCCCAAAAATTTATTTTATTTACTTGTTTATTTTATTTCTTTATTGCACCAGAAGTAAAATAAGCATAGTAGGCCTACAACAGAAAGCACCATTTCAAGAACTTTAATTTCACGCACTCGCATCAAAGGGCCGGACTTCATTTATAGTAATGTTAACATATCAGTATCCAAAAACTTCTTTTTAGTAAATACCATAAGTAGCCTAAGTTTTTTTAAGTTTAAGGAAAGTAGCCTAATTTAGTTGAGAACCAATGGCTTATACCATAGTTGTAAAAAAACGTTTTTCCCCGTTTTTATCCTCTCCCAAAAAACGTCGTTTTTTCGGTTTTTTATTTTTTCCATCTTTTTTTATGTTTTTTTATTTTTTATGCTACTTTATTTATTCATTTATTTTTTGTTATTATTTTCTTTAATTTTAATTTTTTCTGATATTCCTTATGTCTTCCGCCAACTCTCAAGGATTCAGCTAACTAAAGTCATTATTTCATTGTTTAACATCATCATTTAAGAGATAGCCTGGGTGTAGTAGGTTCCTAATCAATATTTTCAAGGTTAAAATGCGGTTTTAGATGTAGCAAAGCCAAATTATTTACCGTTTCCGTTTTTTATCGTTTTTTGTCGTTTTTTTATTTTTTCGAAAAAACGACGTTTTTCTTCGTTTTTTATTTCGTTTCCATCTTTTTTTTTACATCTATGGCTTATACATTCCAATTTATCATTTAATGATGCAGCTAAACGGATAGAATTAATGGCAAAGATTGAAAGATGTTCGTACATGTATCATCTGCAAACATGATCAAGCTCAAGTCAGTCACTGATTGTAGGCCTATATCATTTACATACAAAAGAAATAAGAGGAGACCGAGAATTGAGTCTTGGGGGACACCACATATTATAGTAAGACAGATGAAGAGGTATTATTTAGGGCAACGTGTTGATATCTATACTATTGGATAAATAACTTGCGAACCACTTTAGGGGGGGGGTACCCCGTATTCCATAGCGCCCGAGTTTATGCAAGAGTATTTTATGGTTCACAGTGTCAAAGGCCTTTGAAAGATCCAGACAAATTCCAATTGTAGTTCGATGGTCATCCAAGGATTTGCAAGTCGCCGGTGTCACGAAATAGAGTATCCCCCGTATTAATTGTATCTCCCCAAATTACAAAAAGTCGAAAAAACCGCTTCCATGAGTATATTTTTTTGCAAATTAATTTTCATCTGCTTTGTTTTGAACAATGACACTAACAGGTATGCTTATACCTACTAGATAATTTGTTTTGCCTTGTTTTTAGAGCACTTAAAACATTTAAAGCACTTAAGAACACTCAGAGTCACTAAATAAATTCGAGTTACCTTTATCTGAGCATTGCTTAGGACACTTAAAACAATTAGAGTCACTTAAAATTTTGATTACAGCATACATTTTTTTATTATGCGCATTTTTCAAAAATGGGGATAGCATGGTTTATCCCCCCGGATAGTGTAGACCGGTTAATTCCATCCGGGGGATAGATTAATTCATCCCCCCGGATAGCTTTCAGGGGGATACTCCGTTTCGTGTCACCGGCGAAACATTCTGACGCCCTTTTATTTTTGTCTGTCAGAAATTTGTCCCAACTTTCCCCAAAAATGTCGCAAGTCGTCGTATATAGGCCTACCACCTGATGACTTTTTAAAAATCATCCGCTTGATATTTGTTTGGAAACTTGACCTTCCTTTGAATATGTTTCACTGCACGAACCCTTCGTTCCATTTCGCCCTTCCGTGGTAAACCGACTGCATTTACCTTTTTCTAATGATTAGGCCTATCACTGCACAACTTGTGCAGATTGCCTTTACAACTACGCAAATTCATTTACAACTGCACGTTTTGGGTAGAACTGCACGTTTAAAAAAGCCCTGGCAGACCGTCCGTTCAATGATCTGGTAAGTGCTTAAAGTGCAATAAAAAGAAGTGCCTGTACGCCCCTTTCATCCTTCCAGGCCGACATGGCGCAATAAGTGGCAACACCGTTCAGATTACCGGTATTTTTAAAATAAGCGCCTGGACGCCGTCCATGAGTCACACCGTTCACACGTTAGGCTGCTACTCGTTTTTCTTCTTCTCTATCTGCTACTCGCTTATCTCCTTCCCTATGTAGTAGGCTATGCACTCGTGCATCCATGTAGTTTTTTTATGCATTCAGCATTTCTGTTCTTATCTTCTATCGTGTTTGACCTATTTCCCGTAGGCTTTTGCATGTATTTCAGATCTGACGGCAGACTTATTTAAAATACCTTTTTGAAAGCTGATATCGTTACCAGCTTACTATGAATATAACCTAAGTTTTATTGCGCCGTAGGCCTATAGTCCAGTGCTTGAGACACTCAACCCGTGGTGCACATCCAGTAGCGGCGCCAGGGGGTGCTAGGAGGCTAAGCCCCTAAAAAGGCCATCCTGTTTTTTACATGTAAAAATGAAATATTTCCATGATTAGCCCTCCCCCTAACTGAAACAATATGCATGCGATGATTTCGACTAAATAGTCGTCAGAAATTTTGGCGATTGAAAGTGGAAAAATTCCTCCGCGAGGATTCAATTCCCCCCTCCCCAAACTGAAATCCTGGCGCCGTCACTGTGCACATCTGTAAAGCAGTCGAGGCCTATAATATGACTATAGACCTATATCTTCTTCTTCATGTTCTCTGCCCCACGGCAGGTTCGAACTTCCGACGGCGCCACTCTTCCCGGTGTTGAGCCTCGACTCTTCTTTCAGTTTATAGACCTATTATAGGCCTAGCCTATTCAGGTCAAAAAGAGAAGCGATTGTACTAAGTAGAAATTTCTTTCGATGATAATATATTTATTAAAAATCTAATTTGGAGTTCGAACGATCTTATTTGACTGATCACAGCTGGGCGGCCTATGCCTATTCACAGTATTCAGTGAATCAGTGACATTTCTTTTCAGTCAATGTTGGTTTGGCTGTTTACAATGGTTGCTTATAATAAATGGTTGTTTACAACTCCGCCACTTGTCTTATTCTGCCAGTGCCAGTCACCAACCTGGATAAAAGAGGAGGGTGAGATTAAATAGTCTAATGATCTTCGCTATCACACAGTGTCGTTATAGCCTACTGAAACTTCCAGTGGTTGAATGCAAATGATTGGTTTTAAGTTTGATTTACTTAGTGACTTCTTCGTCGAGCATTCTAACACCTACATGCAGGATATGGATGTAGGAGTCTTATTTGCGCTTAAGACAGTTACTGTATACGAATCGGGAGTATAATAGCATTATAAACCGTGATTAAAAAAAGTTAGCCAAATTGTTTTTCATATAGGCCTAATCTCTAATGTCTGATAAAATGTATGGAAAATTTTACTATGATTAATTATCCGGCCATAAAGAAAATGAAAAACAGTTTGATTTACATTTTATTGAATCTAACATAAACTTGCTTGTAAATTGAAATTTCGGCATATGAAGTTGAAAGATTCATATCTTTTTATCCGTTCAACTCTATCTCGTGAAATTTTGGAATCATATTCTTGGTTTAGCCTAATTGTCTAAATATTTGGAAAATTTTAGCGTGATATACTATCAGGCATTAGAGATATATGAAACCTTATATGGCTTACATTTTTTGAACCACGGTGTAATATCTGTAGTATACAATTCTACAAGTATAGGTCAATGTATGAATGCAAAAATCCCTATCTGGTTGTAGACGGCTTATCAACCTATATACATGTTCGGAGTATGCCGACTATCTTAATTGAGTCGTTTCTGCATTATATTGCATTGTAACATCCACATTCTACACGTGTTTATGAAGGAAATCTGCGTGGGCGTATATATAGGTCTATGCATGCATGAACTATAAATATATAGAATGGGCTTGACCACATGTATTTGAAGATTATAATTATCTATGTTGGCCTACGGCCGTACTCCTGTAGGCTATAGACATCGGCACCACATACAACGTTGGAAGTGTTGAGGAATTGAAGTGCTCGGAGCAATCAGTAGACAGCAAACGGTGGATATAATCTCGGTGGACCAGACGAGACCACGTGGCACAGACAGGCAATAATTCATCAGCATAAATATCCGTCTGATAAACTCGTTCTGGACTGTAATCCGGAACTCTGTCATATCTGTGGTACGATATATTTAAGACCTCCTTACAAAACCTTCTACGTTAAACGTTTCAAAGCTATGCATGCATCTTGGAAATTGTGTAGACTCTTGTGATAGCCCGTTGTTATCCGTCGCACTAGCATTCATAAGCACGCCATCAATACCTCTTTTAAATGTAAGAATGGGGAAGTGGAAATGGAGGTGGCATGCGTTTCAAAAAGCCTCTGCCCCTCAACTGCCCACCACGCCACCTACTCGCGGTCCCCCTGTGGAAGCAAAGTGCGTGGTGCACGGACGACCGAGCTTTCGCCGGTATAAGCGAACCCAACACACCTGGAGAAGGAAGAAAAGGACGGACAGTGGAAGACACGACGTCAGAGATGGTGTCTCAATAAAAACACCGAGAGGAAGGCAACGGGAAACCACCTCTCTATTTCTTTCCAAGACAATGCCAATGACAAAACTACAGAAGAGTGACGTCGTTGGGCACCTGGACCTGCCGAGAGGCAGCAGACCTAAAGAAGAAGATACTTTTTCTCATGGGCGGAGACTTGTGCGGAGACTTGCGGGAGACGAAAAGGCGGCCGAACATTTAGCGCGGGTGAATGGCTCAGACGCGACGAAACTTTTCCATCTTTTTGCCGTAAGTAAGTAAGTATAGCTATAATTATGCTCTGGCAGCCTAACCAATGCACTGCATTTTGAACAGTTGTAAAACGCCTCTTACAGTGCGAACCATTTAGAGGCGTTCCCAGTGCGATGAATCATGAACCCCGAGAGAAACGACAATATTTCATGCAGCGGAACAGTTAGGACTGTTGAACGGGCGGAGGGGAATGGCATTCCAATGTGGGGAGCTCTGTGTTATCGTATCCATGCAGCCAGCTTGGTCGTCGATCCTTAAGTTCAGCAGAGCAATTTTATAGTCTCAATCTTCCGTACATGTCTCACCTTCTTATGTAGGCTACTCTTACTCTATACCTCACCTCATCTTCCACCTTCCATTTCTTGACCTGAACGCCGCCCACCGTATATAGGCCTATCAGCTAGGCCAGGCCTACTGTGTATCTGCCACCTCTGATCCTTTGATGACCTGACTATACAACCTACTTCGGATTACTCTTTTGGACAACCCTTCTAACTAGACATTAAAAGTTAGTGGTCCAAAACAGCGATCGTGAATAAACCGGTGCCCTGCGCTTGGCTTTCGAGTGGCGCTATAGAAATTTGGAGATTACAATTACGAATAGTTATAATGGTCTTTGATGCTGACCGTCAATTAGTGCCGAGTCTGGAGCCTTGATGCAACCGGTCAGACAATCCTCTTCGCTATCGAATCTGTTATCGTTGCCATCGCATCCTCCGAAGATGAACTGCTGACATCTTCCGGTAGATTCATCGTAATACCATCGGTCGTAGTGAGCGGTGCAAGGTCCGCCATCCACTGACATCTTGCAGAAATCTACAAACATTTGCTGGATGATCTGGGAGTATAGGCCTATATATATGCGACTGTCATTTATAATACAGCACTTAGTTATCCTTATAAACTTCAGAAAAGCTTACATTGAAATTGGGCAAGCACCAACAACCATTTGTAGACATGGTTTAGAACTAAGAGGCAAGCTTTCAGTAAGCTTATCAGGGCTGTTTTAAAGGAATTTTTAGAACTGCACTTCCTCTTCTCTCCTTTCTCATCCTCCATGGTAAATTACTCCCCATTTGAGGAAAATGACCTATTTTTACTAGTTTTAACTGCACGGAACGTGACGGAAGTGCTTCTACAACTGCACGAATCCATTTAGAACTGCACATTTTGTGTAGAACTGCACGTTTAAAAAAGCCCTGACGCTTATATAGCGCAAGATAGTCTGCTTATGAAAGCAGCAAAGAATTGCTATGAGGAAATAGAGAGCTCCAAATAAAGCCAGTTTCATATAGACTATAATATAGTCTATTATAACCTATTAGGCCTATAATAGGCCTATGAGTTCTTATTTCACGGTCAGACAACTTCTGTGAAAGCAATAATAATTGCTTGCGAGTTTGTATTCACTTCTCTAATGATTCGCTAACTGACATTTTCGAGATAAAAAGTAATTTATCATGAGCCAATGCATTTGGACAGAAGGCCTCACACTTGGATCAAATTCAGAATGTGCCAATAATGACCAATTTTCTTCAGAACCTTATTCAAACAGCCTGCGATCTTCATGGTAGACTGACCTGTGTCCCTTGGAAGAGCATTGCAGGCTTCGATGCAGTTAGACCTCGTGACGAAGTTGTTGCCATTTCCAGCACATCCGCCAAACATGAACTGGCGACAAAGTCCGGTCCGTGGATCGAAGTACCAGCGCAGACTGTACTGGTCGTTACACGGACCGGAGTCAGCCGGAAGGAAGCAGACACCGTTCGAAGGAAACGACTGATCCGAACAACATCCGGATCCACTGCTTGTGCACAGTCCGATGTTGTAGAGGAACCAAGGACAGAGCCACATGGTTATTTACGGAACAAACCTCTGGTCAGCTATAAAATCTCCAGATCCGACTTTAAAACACGTCCTTACAATACGTTGCAGTTTGACAATGTTTACTCTTCTCCAAGTATCGGGTTATTGCTGCCGGTCATGAGATAGACCAAGTGAATTTTCCTCGATTTTCATATATAACCTCAATGTGTATGTACTTTCTGCAATCAACAAATTGAGTTGCAGGTTTCGCAAACGCAGTTATGCTTCTTAATTGCTGCTTACAAAACTCCGGCGGAAAACGTTCGACTATTAGCCTATGTCTTGCAAAAGTTGATTAACTTCCAGCAAGAGCCTCGTTCAAATTGGCGCTGGTTGCGAGCTTTACGTGAACTTAGTGTCCGACAATGCAACTCGAAAACCACGCGAAAGCGGCGTGTTCTGTCTGTGAGTTTTCTTCGCATAGCCTACAAAAGCGAAAGCCAATCAACGCGCTTGGTCTACCAGGATTCAGAATAGGACCTATATGGTATACTTCTGCATCCAACGTACGTTATAGACTGTTGATATCTTGCTCGTAAGGCGCTGCTGCATTCACGTAGCGATGGTCTTCTTTGAGCGTATATAATATACAGGGTGCGGCCAAAAAAAATACCCCATTACGAAAATTGCGATTTCTCGAAAACCGCTGAATATTTTCTTACAAATATTTTCATTCTTATTCGTAACATATTTTTACATATTATCTGAAAATTTTATGTCAGTATCTTTATATTTGTGGTCATGATATCAGGCAGAAGAAGGAACTGCATTTTTTCAATTTAACACGACATTCACGAAATAGGAAATAATAATTTTACATAAAGTAGGGTGCAGTGTGCCATAATAAGGTTTTCTTCACCGACTAAAAGATCTTTTACATCAATCCACCCATTAATACTCAAAACAACCGCGTCTGGGTGAAGAAGAAAAAAGCCGATATCCATCCAAGCTGCCCGTTTGGTCGAGAGAGCCAAGTTCTCTCCCAACATCATGGTTTCTGCCGGTGTCAGCTATGAGGGCAAAGTACGCTTGCATTTCATTGGCGAGAAGGCCAAAGTCAATGCTAAGTACTACGTGGAGAATCTTTTTCTAAGCTTGTCGATGACTGTCACTGTCTTGGGAAATCAGTTCACTTTTCAGCAAGATGTAGCGCCCGCTCACGGCGCAAGCTGGCCCAAGATTGGTTAAGAAGTCACTGTCCGGACTTCATCGACAAGGATTCATGGCCGCCAAATTCCCCAGATATGAACCCACTCGACTATGCTGTCTGGGGTGCCAAGCTTGAGACTTACAACAAACTTCCCACAAAGCCAAAGGACATTTCTGAACTGAAAACTACGCTGCAAATCATCTGGAATGACTTGCCACTTGAGACCATTCAGAAGTCTGTTCTGGGCTTTCGTAAACGTCTGCAAGCTTGCGTAAAAGCAAACGGTGGTCACTTCAAACATTCATTGCACAAAACTTAACAGTTTGGCCTAATCTTGTCAATAACAATAAGTAAACTTAAACCATGCTACATTAGCCTACTGTTTGCGTCGCTACATTGTTACTTGTTGCTGTCAGTAAAAAAAGTCTGTTGAAACGAAAATAGCATTGTTTCACTTCAAGGTTGCACCATTTTGGTTTTCATAATTCGAATTTCATTAGATTTAGCCAAACTGTAGATAGATATGTGTGAAATAGACTGGCGAAGTTTTATAGCAAAATATTCAGCGGTTTTTGAGAAATCGCGATTTTCGTAATGGGGTATTTTTTTGGCCGCACCCTGTATATGCAGGCAACTGTGACTGCAGGCTTATCCGTAATTGAAGCGTTCTATAGTAAATGTGCTTTGCTTGTTGTAGTTGGCTAAAAGTAGACTATACCGTACCGTCCGTAGCCTACGCTACGAGTCCATGTGGAATTCATTCAACCTAACAGCCCTAATAGGCTAATACAAAGAAAACTTTGCAGATTATGGGCTAGGATATTCGACGTAGGTTAATTAAGTTTGCGGGCAAACAATTTATGTGCATTAAGGAGCATATCCTATGGGATTTGTAAATAAAAAATAAGCTAATGCTTCTCGCTGTAAGCTATAATAATATTATATTTTTATTGATGGCTGGATACTCAGACTGTAAAATTTTCCTCCCAAGCCGCATGTAGAGGACTGACTAGCAGTTTCATAAACATGCGATTTAATTGATAATATTTCTTGTGCACAATAATAGGATTTTATTTTATGTGCACGACGTGTCCATCTTCAGTAGAGGTGGGCCCTTATATATCCGCATACAGACCATAAATATGCAGTTCCATTGGTGAGACGCACTAAGCTCATGCGTAATAATATGACGTTTAATGTAGGCCTATTACGAACTCATAAGCCTAATGTCAGATTCATAGACTATCCTGATTTTGCGCATTCGTATACCATCCACAACTCATCACTTGATGCGAAGCGCCTTTGTCTTCTTCTTTTTCTTCTTATCCTCCTCCTCTTCCACCACCTCCTCCTTCTCCACCTCCACCTCCGCCTCCTCCTCCACCTACTTCTCCTCTTTCTTGTCACCCTTCTCCTCCCTCCTCCCTCTTCCCTCCTCCCTCCTCCTCCTCGTACTCTTCTTCTTCTTCATAGCTCTCCTCCTCCCACTCTACCTCTTCTCCTTTTATTTCCTCCTTCTCTTCTCCCTCGTCATCGTTATCAGCGTCGTAGTCATCATCATCATCATCATCATTGTCGTCGTCGTTGTCGTCATCATCATCATCATTATCATCATCATCACCATCATCATCATCATCATCGCCAACACAACCTCCACGACGACGACGACGACCACCACCACCACCACCACCACCACCACCACCACCACTACCACCACCACCACCACCACCACCACCACCACCACCACCACCACCACCACCACCACCACCACCACCACCACCGCCATATAATAAAATTATATAATTACAATGTAATGTACATACCACCATAGGCGAAATCACGTCCTAAAAGTTGGGGGGGACCAAATGAATCACGTCCTAAAAGTTGGGAGGGACCATAATGATAAAGTCAATGGGACCACTCAAAAGTTGGGGGGACGCGTCCCGTGGGTCCCATAGGGTGGTTGCGCCTATGCATACCACACACGCGCACACACACACACACACACATATATATTGGCCCTATATAAAGACCTGTGCATATATATATATATATATATATATATATATATATATGCATGCACCGGAGTGTGATGTAGACTACATTCTCTCGTATATATAATTATATATATATATAGGATATTATATCGGTTATCTCATTCTTCTGAAGTTATCTTCCAAATAGCGTAGAAGTGTGGTTTTCGTCACACGACCTGAGGAGAGTGAAAGGTCATCTGGTCAGAGCTGGCCAATCAAGAAGCCATAATAATATAAATAAATATCCGGCCCTTCGTCTGCTGCGGTCGGCAGAGGGGGTGGCGTTGCAGTGGATAAGAGCATTGGTGCTACTCTCGTGAGTCCGCTAAGTGGCTCTTCAACGGCCGTCGACTATCTCAACGAAAAGATAGGACTTGCAAAAGTTTGGCCGTACGCTTAACGTGTATAGACCCTACACACTGTTATTACTCTCGCAGTGTTTGGTTCACGGAATCTTCGGAAAGCTATTTCCTCTTAACATTACTGGCCTGCTATGTAGGCTAAACGCTGACGAACGGACCAGTGCACAACAGTTACTGTGTGTTTGCAGTCATGCTTGCTCTGTTCCACGCTTTTCCGCCGCCGTCCATTACAATTATTTGCTTATCTGGACCCTGGAAACCGGGCTAGGACTCCTTGAACCTTCTGACCTCTGTGGAAAACCTCCCTGAATTGACGCTGTCACACAGTGCCTGCACGTAAGCTGGCACCCTACTGGTGGCACTTGTTTGGAGCTTGCGATTAAGATAACGTCTAAAGCGAGCATTGATGCAAGGGAGACTGTGTGAAGTTTGAATCAATCTCTTTTAATCTCCTGTGAATTATTGTGTTGTAACTTATTGTATCGGATCATTAATAAAGCGCTTCTCGCAGTAGGCCTATACCTTTCAAAGCGTTCCGACGCAATGCACGCGGGCTCGAGAGAAGAGGAGAGAAAACTGAGGAAAGACTTTCTGAGAGGATGACAAAGCGAACTGGTGGGGGAGACCATTCCATAGGAGGATTAAGCTATGCAGGAAAAATAATCCGAATTATGTTCGTTTAGGCTAACCATATAAAAACACACACGACACGCCCGCACGTAAGCACGCACGCACGCGCGCGCGCACTCACCGCCCCCCCCCCCCCCATACACGCACCCACACACACACACCTATCCTTAAATTACAGTAATTTATTAGTAGTGTTTAAAGCAGACGTGCATACTATGCCTGTACCGAAGAAAGGCGAGGAAATGAATGTCGTTATGTTTACCCTTCGCAGTTCATAAACAGATATTGTTGAGCACTTGTGAGCATCGCAAGTGCGCAGGTGAAATCGTATTTCATGAAGACGATTGAGCGCAACGCTTTGCCAAAAGTAACGCGACGCTGCTTACGGGACACTTGTGATGATAAATGGCGCCCCATGTGGGATCAAAGGCTGGTGCCGAGACTTTCAACAGAGTGGGGGTTGGTGATTAGGGGGGATTATGTCACGGGATCCATTCCATCATTCTAATAAGTCCCATAACGTATCGTTCACACTATAATATTAAAAATGATGATGATAATAATAATAATAATAATAATAATAATAATAATAATAATAATAATAATAATAATAATAATAATAATAATAATAATAACAACAACAACAATAATAATAATAATAATAATAATAATAATAATAATAATAATAATAATATCAATAATAATAAATAAGCAACGTTGATGATAGATCTACATCGTCAATCATTATCATTATAATCATGATTATTAGCTGGTAGCATGTGACAGGCCCTGAAGACTAAAAGCAAGACGACGCAGCTTATGGGGCACTTGTGATGATAAATGGGGCTCCATAATCATGAGATCAAAGGATTTGGATCGGCCAACCTTTCTCGGCCACAGACAGTCACCTGCCTGCTGGGGTAAGACTGCGCGATCTCTATTACTTGTCCAGCTATTTAGCGACACTGTCATATCAAGGATGTTTATAGTGTCGTCCCCTTCTGTCTCCAGGCTTGGGACTGGCGCTGCCATTTGCGAGCAGTGGCGGAGTTCGCACGACCCATACGATTGGGTACGCCAAGGCGCAGATACTTCAATGGTCCCAGACGCCTTAGACAGGATATACGCCCTCCCACTTCACCGCATTCAATTTTGGATTGAACGGGGGTTACCGTGGCAGCGGCGGTCGGGGGGGGGCGGACATTTCCCCCCTGGACAAAACTCCCCGAACAACAACCCCCCCGGACAACAACAACCCCGAACAATTCCCCTAGGGTAGGACAATTCCCCCCCTGGTAGAACATATTGCTTATAAGTGGTTGTACTGTAAAACGCCGGTGCTAAGTACGCAAGTTATATTGATGAAAAGAATTCTCGCTAAATAGAAGCCGGATTGGTATAAAATAAATTTTACTTAAATGGAAGCTGGATTGATGAAAATGTTTTTGCTTAAATTGGAGCTGGATGGATAAAATATTCTTGCTTAAATTGGAGCTGAATGGATAAAAATAATTGTTATTCGAATAGAAGTTGGATGAAACGAAATAATACCTAAAGAAATAGGCTATTTTCGCAGCAAGGGGGAATTGTCCGGGGGGGTTAATGTCCTAGGCTAAATCAGGGGGGAATTGCCCGGGGAGCTATTGTCCGGGGGGTTATTGTCCGGGGGGTTTTTGTCCAGGGGGAAATGTCCTACACTCGCGGTCGGCCTGCGACTGAATGTTACGACTCCTGCGATGCCGGGGTCGCATGACAGTCTCCCCCTCCGAAAAGTCCCCCCGGAGACTTTATTTCGAAACATATTCTCCCCCGGCGGATCTGTTCCAGCATACATTCGCCCCTGGAGACTACATATATGTAGGTCTATATTCTGAAATAAAGTCTCCGGGAGGGGGGAAGAGAGAATATTTCCTCCGTCCACGAAATATAGTCTCCCCTGTTCAGCGTGAAATTGGCTACTGTCGCGTAAAATTTATACTTACCGTAGTTTACGTTGCTAAATTATTTAATAAGAAAATACATAGATACATGGGAGTCCTAGGGCCTACTTTTAGGCTACATCAGAAAATTTCTTCCAGTATAGAGTTTCAGCCAGAGGGAGACTTTGTTTCTGGGGAGACTTTATATCGTGACACCGGCTTTTAGGAAGCCAGCCAACAGAAGAAACTTTCCTGGGATATTCGGACATATAAGAATTTTTCAACCTAATCTCCTTCGGAGTCCTTCCTGATCAAATCTGACGGCTCACGCCCAGTATACCCCGCAGTCGATCGAGTCGTGGGTTACGATCGACTTGGCTCGCGCGACGATCGACTCGATCGACTTTGTCGACTCGCCGACCTCTCGACGACTCGATCGACTCGGCTCGGCCGACGATCGACTCGATCGACTTCGTCGACTCGCCGACCTCTCGACGACTCGATCGACTTGGCTCGGCCAACGATCGACTCGATCGACTTCGCGTCGACTTGGCCTAGTTTTGTTTCTTGCTCACCTCTGCAGTTATGTGATCTCAAAATGAAATTGTACGATAGTAGATCTGTGTCATAATCTGTGTGGCGTGACAATAAGCCTAATTTCGTATTCTTAGTGAATTTATAGTAGATTTGCCCTGTAATTAATCGCAGTGACGTCACATTAGGCCTCGTTTTAGATTCTGTAAATGACCATCAATAATTATTACGGTAGATCTGTGTAATAATCGAAGTGACGTCACAATGGACCTAGAGTATTCTCTCAAAATGTACTTCTATAATAGTAGATCTGTATCGTAATCGAAGTTAGTCACAATTCTCAAAATGAACCTCTTTAATAGTAGGTCTGTGTCATGATCGAAGTGACGTCAAAATGGGCCCAGTTTTTATATTCTCATACTAGACGTATAATAATAGATTTGTTTCATAATCAGAGCGATGTTGCGTTTAAACAAGCCCCAGTTTTGTATTGTAAAAATGAAATTATATGATAGCAGATCTGTATCATAAATGACGCCACAATAGACCTCATTTCGTTTTCTCTGTGAACTTATTTAATAGTGTGATTGTATGATAATCGAAGTGCCGTCATAAAAGGCCACGTTTTATATTCGCAAAAAGAACATAATATACTGGTTTATCTGTTTAATAATAGAAGTTACGTCACAATAGGTCTTGTTTATATTCTCTATATGCACTTCTACAATGGTGCATTTTGTATCATAATCGAAGTGACGTCACAATAGGCCTAGTTTTTTTAATTCTCGAAGTGAACTTGTAATATAACAGTAAAATTGTATCATAATCAGAGTAACGTTACAATAAGCAACGGCCTAGTTTTGTATTATCAAAATTAATGAAATTATATGATAGTAGATCTGTACCCTGATCGAAGTGACGTCACAATAGGCCTAAGTTCGTTTCTCAGTGAACTTAATTAATTGCAGAATTGTATCATAATCGAAGTGACGTCATAAAAGGGCCCCCGTTTTATATTCCCCCCGTTTTATATTCTTAAAATTAACATCTACATATATACAGGCCCATAATAGTATATTTGTATCATGCTCATTCAGGAGCGGATCCAATGGAGGCAATCCGGCCATGTCCCCACTCCATTAAGAGATTTGCAAAGAAGTACCCCTCTCCATCAGGTTTCAGGAAGCTGTAAATCAACTCAACGGGAACAGGAAGATGAGAAAGTAGCACATGACTGAAAAAGTAATCAGATTTTAAATAACCTGAGTTGCCACGGGTTTTTAGAAGTTTTTTGGGTGAAAGACAAAAGAAATTTTGGCGGAATTTTGTCGGCTCCAGACCCAAAGTTTCCCTTCCAAAATTTCTGTATCAGGGGTTATTTTAACGTGCAGCTGGACACAAAGTGTGTAGTTGGGAAAGAGATTTGTGCAGTTGAAAATCAGATCTTGTGCAGTTACTTTTTGCCTAGTTGCGTGAACCGACAAGAAGTTAGTGGTAAAAAGTTGGACACAAACATGATAGTAACAGCCCAAAGTGAACATCTTTGAGGCGGTTTATTTGGGTGATATTAATTATGTTCAGGAAAAGAGCAGGCGTGAACTATAATAGATATGGTGATTAGGCTACATGCAGTTTTCAAGTCAAGCATTAGACCGATACGGCGACGGTCACCCGTGTGCATGAGCTAAGAGCGGGGAAAATGGGTGATGTAATCGAAGACAAGGTTCTGCTAACAATCACACATAGGCTGCAGACAGAAGAATTTGCAGTAGGCTAAATGTATGGGCGGATGCAGATTCAAGGCCTCCTGTAGGTTGACTTCCTGATAAAGTTGTAAAGGCCGGGGTTATCCACTTATCTTTCCTACCATAATGACAACTTCTTGGCCATCGTAGTCTACTTTCTCCTGCTTTTGCCGCTTACTCTGACAAGCTGAAGCAGGAAGGGACGTAGACAGTCGGACGCATAAAGCAAAATAGTCTACTATAATATAACAACCCAAGTATCATACTTAGGTTGTTATATTATAGTAGACTATTTTGCTTAAAGTGTGGGAAATAAGTGCCTGGACGCCCCTCACCTTCCCGAAAGAAGTCCCTGGACGCCCCATACATTTCCAGGCTGTGCTGTCCAATAAGTGCCAGGACGGCATTCTGATTTTAAAATAAGTGCATGGACGCCGTCCATGACAGCCAGCCACACTTTAAGCCCTGCAAGTATCTAACTGGAGACAGGCGATGAAAAGAAAAGAATTAATCAGGCAGACATCCAGACTGAGCTATCCTTTCAGCCACACAGGCTATCCAATACATGCATACATGATGTAGGATTGTAGGTCAATGCATACTCAAATTTCCTTCCAAATTCTCCATATATCCCCATAGACCCTATTACACGCACCATTATTGAATTTATGTGATCCCATCCAAAAATCACCATCCTCAGAATCTGAAAGATACACGTAGGCTAGGCCTATGTTATTGCACTACAGCATCTCGCACATGGGTGCAGACTTAGATGGGATATGATCGAAGAACGGAACCCGGAACTTGTGCGTGGTGGTGACGGAGATGCTTATAATCTTATGTCACCCCAAATATTTCAGAAAATATTACCACAAACATTATTGTAGATTTATACGGTGTTATCCACTGCTTGTCCATAATTATCAATTTTTGATACAGATGACAGCCTAAACTGCCACCATTACGTTGTATAAATTTAAAAAAATTAGAATACATGCAGGTAGGGGAATTATTCAAGTCTTAAACCACGTCTCTGAGCACTAAAATAATGATTGAATTAATTTTGTCAAGGTAACAGCTTAAAATGCTATTACAACAGTGGGAAAATTACGTTTTTTCAAACGATATACGAGAAAAGAAATTATGAGCAATTTTTTCAAATGACAGCTTTAAATGCCAGATTAACAGTGTGCAAATGAAAAAATTAAACAATAAGGAGGAGACTCTCTAAACTCTAAAAACCATAGCTGTCAGCATTTAAAAAGAGCAATTTTGTTCAGATGACAGTTACAGTGTGGAAATTCAGAAATGTAAACAATGGGGAGGGGCATTTATTGAAGTCTCAAACCATGCCTTTTGGCGTGAAATTTGTGAGCAATTTTTTTAAGATCAGAGTCTAAAAGTTGCCATTATAATGCTGTAAAAAATATTTAAACAATGGGACGGGACACTTATTAAAGTCCTAAACGATGACTATCAGCACTGAAATGATGAGCAACCTCGCTAAATTACAACTTAGAATAGGCCTACCACCAGCGTAGAGTGGAAATTAAACAAAATTTGAAAGTGGGATTGGAACATCACCTTCCAAAACCCCTACCCAGCTAGGTGCTCGTGCATTGGAAATTATTGTCCGTCGGTCGCTCGTTCGTTTCCACAAACCGAGGACCAAGTCTGCGGCTATGTTCACACACACACACACACACACACACACACACACACACACACACACACACACACACACACACACACACACACACACACACACACACATTCTGGTTCTCATGAATGAATGACACCAGAGCTTGTAGCATATAAAATTTCCAGCTGTCGTACCCTAAGCCAAGTCATGGTGTGGTAAAATATCATTTACATGTAGATCGGCGACGCGGCTCCTGGTTAAAACTGCTATTAGCCTAAACAGCACATATTCGTGTTGATGTGGGTGTCAGTATAGGTCTATCGATCAATTATGACAATTTGAGAGGTTTGCTAATGATATTTATCGGTCTTACATCGTATTTTGCAGCTAGTGGGTTATATTTTATACAAAATTTGAAATTAGCTCAAAGATTTTATTTCTTGGGTAAATATCTCATCTTGTCTGCTAGCTTTAGCTGTAGCAAAACAATATCATGTTGATCTTAATGACCAGGGTTTCAGAGCAGAAAAGGAACATTTAGACGTACCATTACATAGGCCTACTAGCGAAACTTTGGAAGTGTCCATGAACATAGGACCATTTAACTTTTATTAGGCTACACTTAACAATCTTTCTGAGCTATTTCCAAATCCAGCAACAGCAGAGGATCTGTAAGGGATCTTTAAGGGATCTCTAGTCGATTAAGGATATTGAAAAGTCTAAAACATCTAAGAACGTCTAGCTGATTTCATTCGTTAATTCATTTGGAGATTTTGCCATGATGAACTTTGAGCCAAACATTGCCTATCAACTTATTGATTTTGATCTTTAATATGAATTTTTATAAAGTCGGAAAATCTTAATATTCAAACATCTAAAGCTCCAGTCGAAGGCCAAGCGCAAAGCACCAGCTTATTAACGAGCACTCACCAAAAGCTGCTTCAGTTTTGGGGGACAAATCCCTGGTCAAGGACTTTCTTATGCCCAGTCTCAAAATACGTCATTTATGTGCAGTTGAGAAAATTCCTTAAAATAACCCCTGTTCTGTATCCGTCCCTGTACTCGTTCAATTCAAATCGAAAACGTGCGTCTATAGTCAACTTTCACATTTCCACTAACACGAAATCGCCAACACTGCCAAAAGGTTCATTTCCTGTACTTGTGTGCAAAAACTGAATTACGTCATTAAGCTTATATCATCTAGGTCACGTTGAGTCTTCAAGAAATAGTAGAATAAGTAAAATATTTTACTAAGTAAAATATTTCTAAGTCGAGTCGATTTGATGAAACAACGATCGACTCGACTTGCAAGTCGACGATTTTTCGATCGACTCGACTTGGCAAGACTCACGATCGACTCGACTTGCAAGTCGATCGAGTCGACGATTTTTCGATCGACTCGACTTCACAAGACTCACGATCGACTCGACTTGCAAGTCGATCGAGTCGACGATTTTTCGATCGACTCGACTTGGCCGAGTTATGATCGACTCGATCGATCAACTCGATCGACTGCGGGGTATAACGCCCAGGATTAGCCTAAAGTATCTCACTTTTGAACAGTCTCATGATAAACTGTTAAGATCGAAAGTCAGGACTATACAGTAGTCGACACTTCTTGTTTTTAGCCTCACTGAATAGGCCTAGCCTATAGGTCGACTTGCCGCGTGTCAGATTCCTTTTCTATAGTCTGCATCATAGTAGTAGGTCTATATTATGGGGCGCGGACATTCCCCCCCTGGACAAAACCCCCCCGGACAAAACCCCCGGACAATTCCCCCCTGATTTAGCCTAGGACATTAACCCCCCCGGACAATTCCCCCCCTTTGCTTCCATTTAGACAAAAATGCGTTTAATCCAACTTCTATTTAAATAACAATTATTTTGATCCATCCAGCTCCAATTTAAGCAAGAATATTTTCATCAATCCAGCTTCCATTTAAGCAAGAATATTTTCATCAATCCAGCTTCCATTTAAGCAAGAATATTTTCATCAATCCAGATCCAATTTAAGCAAGAATATTTTCATCAATCCAGCTCCAATTTAAGCAAGAACCTTTTCATCAATCCAGCTTCCATTTAAGTGAAAATTATTTTGTATCAACCCGGCTTGTATTTAGCAAGATATCTTTTCATCAATCCAACTTAGGACACTTAGGACCGCCGTTTTATAGTAATACCACTTACACGCAATATGTTCGACAGGGGGGGAATTGTCCTACCCTGGGGGGGAATTGTCCGGGGTTTTGTCCGGGGGTTTTGTCCGGGGGTTTTGTCCAGGGGGGGAAATGTCCTACACTCCTATATTATGGCTTTAATGAGGTTGGCCTATACGTAGCAAAGTAGCTCTAGGATTAACCTACATCTACGAGTAGGCTAGGTCTAGACGTTAAAAAGTATATATTATTTTAGCGCTCACATAGCCTACCGCACTACCTGATAGGCTTAGGCTACCTTAATGTGGGCTTAACGGCTTGCTTATGAATCCTCTGCAGTAGTCAACATTCACATACTTCGAATACTGCTGCTATGAATTTTTTGGCCTCCATCTGCAATTTCTCAAATTGCGCATAGGCTATAGCCTACTTTACATAAATTTTTCAGTCCTATAGGCTATTAGGCCTACTTGCGATAGGGTGAGACTAGAGAGGGGAACGGACATTAGCCCCCCTGGACATTATCCCCCCGGACATTATCCCCCCGGACATTAGCCCCCCCGGACATTATCCCTCGGGGTAGGACATTATCCCCCCCCCAGTATATGATAGCATTACCTAAAAGTGATGCACAAGATGTAATTAATGGGTCTATGTTATATGAATATCTATACATTACACATTAGTTTAACATCCTGTAGGAATATGCTAAGTTAATTGAAGGTTTAATATGTATATTATAAGACATTTTAAAGGTCTGAAACGACGCTAAGAAGTCTACGAAGCTCGTACGTAAATGTCGTTAACAAACCTTCATTGACACTAACAAGTAGGCCTACTTACTGTATACGATTCCCATTCGTTCATTTCTCTAATGTATTGAATCTAATTTTGAATTGAAATGACACTAATAGGTCTAGGACGCTGAGACATAGCCTAACTGACGTTAACAAATCTTTGTTGTGAGACACTAAACAAATAGACTGTATAGGCCCTAGGCCCTACATAGGATTCCCATTCGTTCATTTCAAAACTTAGTCTAGGCCTAGGCCTATTGATACAACTAGGACCTAAATGACACTAAGTACTTTCGTTTGCATGTGAATGCCAGTGACAAGTCTTATCGGTTACGGCATTCTACGATTTGCACATAGGGGGGGACTTTGTCCGGGGGGGCTAATGTCCTACGCAAAATCGGGGGGGAATATGTCCGGGGGCTAATGTCCGGGGGGACAATGTCCGGGGGGTAATGTCCAGGGGGGCTAATGTCCTACAACCCGGGGACTAGAGACACACGATTAATTATTTTTATAGGATAAATGTTAGAACAAAGTGACCATACAGTTGCTCGGGTCCATCGATTTTCCCTTTCTTACAATAAGTGTGTCTATTTAACTCTATTAACACATTTTTGACTAGATTTAAGAAACCAACGGCTATAGGCCTATCTAGTCTATTAATTTGTCAAGACTAGACGTGTCAACAAAAATCAGCAGCCTATGGCGCCGTGTATAGGCTATCGCTTAACGCTACTGAGAGCCAATTTCGCAGGATTAGCCTATAGAAATCAGGCCTACATGTCACGTAGGCCTAGACCTACACACCGACGGGCGTGTAGTGCCGAATAGAAAAGTAAAACTGGTAACCTAGGCTGTCAGACATAGGATAGGCCTATAGGCCTAGATTAGGCTATTATTATGGGCGTTCGATACACTTTAAATAAAGCGCCTGGATCTTCTGTCTTCCCTTGAAAACAAGGATAAGTCTAAATGCATTGATAATACAGGACATCCGTAGAACATTTTCAAACGTATCTATAGGCCAATCGTAAGCATATTCGATTTGTGGACTTTTTCAATAACTGGTTTCTTTAGCAATTGAGACTCTAATAATTTTGACAATCCATACAGGTCATATAGGTCAAACACGGTAAAGCTTAATTGGTCTTCGGGCACCGCGATCAATTATGACTCATGCCACGGTTTTAGTCGGTGGTCCCTGGCAGCAGCGGGGTTTGTTTGAAACTTGATAGTGATAGGCCTACGACCAGTGGCTTCTATTCACACTAAACACCAAAAATTAGACCCCTCTTCTTCCCCGCCCTGCCCTCTCGTGTCTCTCCTTTGACCTAGATTGCCGCGAGTTAAGCTCGTTTCAGATTCCCAAGTCTTTAACTGGGCTTAAGTTGTGATCACTCTGAATAGGGTGATAACCCTCTGCATACGATGACCCGGAATTAGGTCAGGCGATACGAGGTTACCAATGCACCGACTGACCACAGCGCGAGGAACACAACAAGGTAGCAGGCTAGCCAAGATACACCAGTGAGTGACCATCCTGCAGGCTAGCCTAGCTGCAGTTATCAGCAATGGCCCGTCTGTAGGTCCTTCCACTCACAAGTGTGCGCAATTATACGGACGAGGGTGTCATCCACACGCGTCAATCGGAGTTAGGCGCTGTGACGCCGCCGGTGTCATGAAACGGAGTATACCCCCTAAAAGCTATCCGGGGGGATGAATTAATCTATCCCCCCGGATGGAATTAACCGGTCTATACTATCCGGGGGGATAAACCATTCTATCCCCTTTTTTGAAAAATGCGCATAATAAAAATATTTATGCTGTAATCAAAATTTAAAGTGACTCTAATTGTTTTAAGTGTCCTAGGCAATGCTCAGATAAAGGCAGCTCGAATTTATTTAGTGATTCTGAGTGTTCTTAAGTGTTTTAAATGTTTTAAATGCTCTAAAAACAGGGCAAAACAAATTATCTAGTCGGAATAAACATACCCGTTAGTGTCATTGCTCAAAACACAGGAGATGAAAATTAATTTGCAAACAAAACTACACGCGGAAGCGGTTTTTTCGACTTTTTTAATTTTGGGGGATACAATTAATACGGGATACTCTATTTCGTGACACCGGCCTAGTCGGTCAGCTCTGCTAGCATCTGACATCTGTTTATGTTCCATCAGTCAACTGAATGATGTGTGGGTGATTGGTGTGAGAAGGACTCTATAGTCTGTATTCATGAACCAAGCAAGGAATGGGAGGGGCAAACCCAAATGCACTTCCTGATCATTGAGAAAGGCATACCTCTAGCCACCCCTCTGGAGGTTTCTGCTGGCCGCCAGATTACTTTCACCAGACGTCTGCTTGTCTGTCGTTTTGGCGTCTAGTCTATTGACCAAGGAATTGTTGCAAAATAATGGATCAAGTAATTCAATAAAAAAAATCGAGATTTTAATCCCGATAAACGGGATTCCATGTTTGTCAATCCCGAAATTACGGAATTTTAAAATGTCCGGATCCCGAATTTCGGGGACCCGGGATTACATTACATTCCCTACAGCACATGCCGTTACAAGGGCGCCTAATTATAGTTAGGCTATAATAGAGAGTTAGAAAGATTTTAAATAAAGATGAGCTTGAAATATTCCTCATCAGTAGTGATGCTAAATTCCAATTCTCGACTTTCCTATCGTGCCTAACTGGTGAGTATAGGACAATGCAGTGAGGTAGGACGCGAAGAAAAAAATCCTGGTATAGGTCTACGGTTTGGGTCCACTATACCGAGGGTCCACTATTCCGAAGGTCCACTATTCCGAACCTTAACCCTAAACCTAACCCTAAACCCAACTATAACCCTAGCCCTAGCTCACCCCAACCCAAACCATAACCCTAAACCTTACCCTAACCCACCCCAACCCTAACCATAACCCTAGACCTAACCCTAACCCACCCCAACCATAACGATAACTCTAACCCTAACCCTCCCCAACCATAACCCTAACCATAACCCTAAACTTAATCATAAACCACCCATCCCTAACCCACCTTACCCCAACTCTAACCCTAACCCACTGTAACCCTAACCACCAAGGATAACGGACAAAATGTGGCGGATATTCGGAATAGTGGACCTTCGGAATAGTGGACCCTCGGAATAGTGGACCCTCGGAATAGTGGGCGTTACCAGGGGTCTACAGCTTATAGCCCTTTACATTATTATCACACATGTGATCAAGGCGAAAAAGTAGCTATCATCAAAGTCTTGATTATTTTTGTTGCAAAAGGCTGACCTAAACTTCGAACAATTTCTGTAGTCGGCTAAAGTTGTCCTAACACACTGTCCAGCGAACTTACATAAAATGTTTGATTGATTCTCATTGGCCTGAATCCACCAAAGCGAAGTGCTGTCATTAGCAGAATCCGAGATAAGGTCCGTTCAAACCTACGTTTGTAGAATATGTCTTCAGTCGCGTGGCTGCAATTGTAACTGATGTTTACCTCTACGTTCAGTTTGTTCATGCTCTGAAAATGAATGTATCTTAAAAAGTCAACAGGGCAAATGCGGATGGTGATATCTTTCCGATTTTGCATGCCTTGAGTCCCAACAGTTCTCCGCAGGGTAAGAAATCCTAGCACAGCCTGTAGGTTTGTATCAAATATCATCGACCATTCGTTAGTTAGCAAAACTAACAAAGCTGAGTTATTCAGGTTATCGTCGGAATAAAATAAACCTTTACTCAAGGTTTTTAAATACCTGAAGGTCGTATCGCACTGGTTAGCTGCCTCCTTGTAATCGTGCAGAGCAGTGTGATAGAAATTGGCGTAGTACGCCATACTTACAAGATAGGCTGGCGACGCCAAATGTTGAGCAAAATTCTCAAATATTATTTGCATTCCATTAATGAGAATACTTTCTTTGCAATTTTCGAAGGTGGAATTAAGTTGAAGATAAGAATTTGCGCTTCCATCTCTCGAACAGTCTTGGCTGCAACTCTTGGAAGAATAGCATTGATCTCCAGTTATCGGTACCCCCTCATGTTTTGAAGGAAATCGACAAGTACCGGGGTGGACTGCGGGAAGTTGCAACGAAGACCTCTGTGCCCCACCTTGTGGCAACATACACGTGCGTTTCTTATCTCTTGGACAAATCTCATGAGGATTGGTAGGCCTGTTCATTGGTTTCCGATCACATTGATCTCTGACTGAAGATACCAGATTGTCGAGAAGATCATTGCACGATAAGTTAGCTAGCAATGCCACAGTTGTATAGGATTCATCCTTTGTTTCCAGGACTGAATTAAAGTGCTTGACCGCTGAAAAAATCAACTTGTGTCGAAGATGCAAATTGTTGTCATTTAGAGACATCAAACGATGCTGAATTTGAATTGCCTCAAAGAGAAATCGCAGCTCGGGCAGGAAATTATCTGAGCCAGTCAGCAACTCCCGCAAAGAAGCTGAACGTGAATTATTTGGAATGAAGTACTTGTTTGCACAAAGCGCAGCATAATCGGCCACCTTTTTTGGCACTGACACTGTCCAAGATCTGCCTGGATACGCCCTTTGTACGTTTGCTAAAATTTTCGCAAGACACTGCTCTCTATAGTATTGCAGAGACGAAATTTCTGCGGACAAGTCGAAATCATCTGGCAAATAATCAATCATGTTATTGATAAGAATAAAATAGTTCCGACAGCATCTTTCAATCAACCACTCAATCATCTGGCACAGTAATTCACCAACAGATGTCTCCAGGTTCTCATCCGTCCAAAATTCCGGAGGTTTCTCCTCGCATGCCGAAAGCATCAGGGTCTTGAAGAAGTATGTACAGAGCACAGTTCTCTCTTCACCTCCGCATGATTTAACTACCTCGCTCTTGATCAACCTAAGCACATGGTAGATGTATTTCTGGACATCTGTCCAACCATTAATTAGAATCACTTCTGCTTGTGAGAAAGAAAATCTCCATTGAGTGCCATCACCTGGAGTGCTCTGATGAGGCTTTGCCACCAAGTGACATCCGAATCCGACGATTTTGTCAATGACATCCTTCGATGGCCATCCACTCTTCCTCTCACGAGTTATCCACTCGGCTGCCTCTGGTGGCCACGTTGGACAATACACGCTGTATACCATATCCAACTTAACGTCTGTTACATTTAGCCATTTCATATTAAACCCAGCTAGCAAAGTCTGTAGAAAGTCTAAATTTAGGCCTATGGATGGTCTCACCATTTTTGGCCATGCCGGTCCATTGACTAGATGTGTCGTCGGTGGCTGTTGAAAGAATTCGGAACGATTATTCGGAGTCGATGTGCGGGTTATGCGTAGCCGCGCAAATCCTGCATGGCATTGTCTTGTGTCAATTGTGCAAGAGCCGTTTGGCGGCGCGCCTCGTTTCGGACAAATCAACGCGATTTTCTCCCAATACATCTTATCAATATCAGTCAGATTGCTAAGCACGTACTCAATAGGAAGTTCAAATGCACTTCCGCATACGCAGGAGCATGGAAGTTCGTTCCTCGAAAGTAGCTGTTTTCTGAAATTTTCGTATTCCATTTTATTGTCTGCTTTCCCTGCCATTATTAATTAAGCCTCTGTTCACGTCAAACTCAAGAAGTCATGGCAATCTATACTGGAATACAAACAGGAACGTAGGCCTATTTTGTTTCAAAGCACATGATTTGAGTTTAGCCAATAACTCGCAGAACTGTTTATCTGGCATGTGTGTTCAGCATAAGCACATGAGGCATAAGCCTACAGTTACTTAACCCCATGTGCATGCAGTTGCTAAGAATGCTTTCAAACTCTGCAATGGTCTATAAATCCTGGAGACTCAGATGAAAAAATGTTACCTAAATATATAATTAGACCTTGTTTAGATAGACGTACGATGGTCTCACTGCCGAAGACACGTAATATTGTGGATACCGGATATAACATATACGACTTAATTATTAAGCTACAGTTCCGGGTTTAGATATTGGCGATATTGGTCGATGCCTGGAGCGGGATTTTTCAAGTGGCGGTAAATTCCGGCAAACTAAAACAGTTTAGAATAATATGCATTAGGCCTATCAGTGCATGTGCTCGTGATCAGCATTTATGAATAATGGGCGACATTTTTTGCATACAGCGCAAAAACTGCCCAACGCGGTCAAAGACCGCCACTGCTGCTGCTGCAGGATCTAATAATATGCCTATAATCGTAGAAGAACGAGTGTTTGGGAAGTGAGCACTGATGTAGCCCAGAGAGTCGGTTGCTTGTACCGTTGTGCAAGTAGCCTACTGCGATGTTCGTCACAGATAAGCCTAAACCTAGGCTACTATTAAGAAAAAGAGCTGAATTTAGATATGTTCATTGTATTGAATTGTATTATATAGTGGCCTAATTTATGAGAATTTATAAAGAGCCTCTCACAGCAGAGGCCTACTATAGTAGCCTACGTCACTGAAAATACAATAGGCCCATTCCCTCCCCTCCCCATACCCTTCCCCTCCAGGATTCGACGCTACGCGCCACACGAGCGTCCATCGGACGCTCAATTGTCCCCTCCACCTAAACCTTAATCCCCCACCCAGAGGAGGCGGACTAGAATCACTATAGCTAGTAGATTAAACACTGAGCTGCAAGAGGCAACGAATTCGCGCCCCATACATGGTGGGCGTGGTTTGTAGCATAGATGTAAAAAACGATGGAGACAAAATAAAAAACGGAAAAACGTGGTTTTTTCGAAAAAATAAAAAAGACAAAAAACGATCAAAAACGGAAATGGTAAATAGTTTGACTTTGCTACATCTAAAACCAGTGCATAAAGTGTGATAAAATAAGTGCCTGGACGCCCTTACCTTTCCAAAAGAAGTGTCTGGACGCCCCTTACCTTTCCAGACTGTGCTGACCAGCAAGTGGCAGGACGGCGTTCAGATTTTAAAATAAGTGCATGGACGCCGTCCATGACCGTCCAGGCACACTTTAAGCACTGTCTAAAACAGCATTTTAACCTTGAAAACATTTATTAGGAACGTACTACATGCAGGCTATCTCTTAAATGATTATGTTAAACGACGAAATAATTACTTAAATTTAGCCTAGTTAGCTGAATCCTTGAGAGTTGGTGGAAAACATAAGGAATACAATAAAAAAATGAAATTAAGGAAAATAATAAAAGAAAATAAATGAATAAATAAAGTTAAAGAAAAAATAAAAAACGATAAAAAACAATAGGAAAAATAAAAAACGAAAAAACGACGTTTTTTGGGACAGAATAAAAAACGGGAAAAAACGTTTTTACAACTATGGTTTGTAGGCTGCTATTAGCGTCGATTAATTATTTCAGGCCGTCTGTTCTGTAAGAGTTAAGATTTATGTATTCTGCAATCCGAGTTCCTGTAAATTGTTTCAACTGCATAGCCTAATTGTAGGCCTACACTGTAACCGGTTGCGGTTTGTCAACCGGATTGTTGAATAAACAAAAATTATTATTTACCTTCACAAACTCTTGTTCGCCAGAGGGCCGCGCCAAACTAATCACCTCGACATTTTTAAACTTCTTCCAGTTCTGTGAATTATTTATCCTTGTAGACCTAATTGTAATTGTAAATTTGTAATCGTACATTTATATAGCGCCGCTTCAAGAGAACTCCACAGAGGCGCTCCCGACCTGACACCAAACCACAATCAAAGAGAATGGTTTTCAAGCGTTTGCGGGAAAGGGGCAAAGAAAGACAAAGAAGTTCATTACGGAGACTATATTAGGTAACTTATTCCAGAAAGACGGACCAACAATAGCAAAGCTTCTATGTAGCACTGTGAAAGATCGAGCCCGAAGGACGACCAGGTCACCATGCGTAGCATAGTGAAGGAATAAAAAATTATACGGCCTGGGATGGACAGCACAGGTACACAGAGCGCCATAAGATAGATCGGAGCCTGGCCTGCTAGGCAATCAGGGTGAGAATTGCCGGGGGTTGAGGGGTTTCAACCCCCAGTCTTTCTTAGTGCCCATAGTAAAATCTGTCTTTTCACACCCCAATTCCAAGTTTATCATAGGCCAACCTCCCCAGTTATTTTTCCACAATTCTTACACTGTAGGCAATTACGCATGAATATTAAAATCTTAAATTCAACACGATTTTGCATAGGCAACCGGTGCAGTTCTTCCCGTATAAAACTTGATATTATGCCCAAATTTTGGTATGCCGCCAATCAGGCGAGCCGCAGCATAAAGGACAGATTGCAACTTATTAATGCGTGAAAGGGTTAAGCCCGCATAGATGGCACTACCATAGTCAACTCTCGTGCATAGCCTATAAATGCACGCATCAGAGTAGTGGCAGCTTTGGTTGTAAGTGAGCGACGTACCGAGCGAATTTGACGAAGATGGTAGAAGCAAGTGCGTACATACATTCCTCACGTGATAAGAAAGAAAGGGTCAATTCCTGGTCCAAGGTCACACCCAAATCACGCACAGTGGTAATGTTGCAGATGTTGCATATCAATTTTAGAAACTTGCACGCGACTTTCAACCCAAATAAATTGTGTTTTACCAGGATTTAACCTAAGGCGATTGGATGACATCCAGGCACCAATCGTTTCCGACGTCATGAGTATTTTTTCCACAAGTGAGATAGCCTCTAAAGCTGGACAATGGACAAATTATGCCTGTGTGCCATTAACATATTGATGTGCGTCTTATCCTTGCATCCAGCGTTCCGCTCCTTGGTTTTTTTCACAGGATCTTGGGTTTTTCGATCAGAACTTGGAAATGGGGTTTTTAAAGAGAAGAACTTGGGTTTTTACTTGGGTTTTTTGCGACGGAAGAAACCGGATTTTTTTTGAAATTTTCGAAATTTTTTGACATTTTCGGAAAATATGGACATTTTCGAACGAATTGTGGCGGATGACTAAAAAGAAAAAAGGTCATCAGAAGTTTTGGGCGGAAAATTGTGATCATTTTCGAAAGATTTGAGTTTGAAATTTTCGGAAGGGAAATTCAGAAAATTCTGGAAATTTTCGAAAGATTTACTGAACTTGGGTTTCTTGGTTTTTTCAGTCCTCCAACTTGGGTTTTTTCATTTTTTAGAGTGGCAACGCTGCTTGCATCTCCGACGCAATGTGAGCGACCATCTTGATTCTGTAATCATGATTTTGCAATGTGCCTTTAATGTGCGTATTTTGTCATCTGAAAACTCGTGTATAATGCTGGAAAATGGTGAACACAGAGCACAATCTATTTGCATTTTCTGTTTTACGGCTTGGTTGTGTGCAATACTCTGTGTGCGACATTCAGCGCAGTTTGACGATGGCGTATGAACGTGTAATGCAGGGTGAGTTGTAAATGTAAATGTAAATGTAAATCTTCGAGAATTTCTCAGCGCCCACAAAAGCCACGTCAGGGAGACCAGCTTATTCACCGGCGCTATATCAAATCAAGTCCGCAATAGCCAGAGCTGCCGTTTTCGTTCCGGTGCCAGGTCAAAATCCGGGGAGGTCAAGCCGAGGAGACAGCGTGGTGCTACGGTGGTTGTCGGTGATGGTGGTGGTTATGTGATGGAACCTGATTGGAATCTGGATAGGATAGGTTGAACAGTTCGGTTTTCAGTCGTGAATGGAATGCAGCAGAGGAGAGTGCAAGCGGAGGAGAGGTTGAATTTGGAGGTGAGACTGCAGGAGAGATAGGAGGGTGAGCGAACAGGCGGAGGTATGTTGGGAGTCCGTTCCAAAGAGCTGGTGCAGCATAGACTAAGGAGCGGTCGCAGAATTTCAGAGAGGATGATACTGGAGGCCGAGAGAGAGAAAGATATGATGATGAGCGCGTAGACCTGTGCGGTTGGATGGTGATTAGTTGACGAATGTAGGAGGGCTGAGAGGTTTGAAGAGCGTTGTAGGTTAGAGAAACAATTTTGTAATGGATGCGCTGAGAAACTTTTAGCCAATGAAGAGACTTGAGAACAGGGGTTATGTGGTGATGTTTGGGAGTCTTAGTGACTGCGCGGGCAAGAGCATTCTGGATAGTTTGCAGGCGTTTAATTTGAAGAGAATCTATTTCATGGAGTTGAGTTTTGCATCTGAAGGTCGTTGAAAAGCCGGATGAGCGAGGAACAAGTAATAAGACTGAGTCATCAGTGTGGCCGTATTCGTGAGTGGGGAATTGAAGCATGTTGGATCAGAAAGAGGAAACTAAGACGCAAGTGGATCAGCGAAGATGTTATGTGGAGTAGGTCTCGTGAAGCAATATGGCCACCGGATTGGATACTTAGCAGTGTTTCCCAAAATCGGTCGCGACCCAAAAGTGGGTAGCCATTTTTTTCGGGAAAGACGCCCTATTTAATTGTATTTTGTCATTTATTGTAATCCCGAAGACTGCGTGCCCGTGTACAAAACAATATGGTGGCCAACCACTGCACTGAAATAGAGCGCAGCGGCCTATCATCTGCATCCCACAATGCAAAGCGGTCAGTAAGTAAGTAATCGAAGCAAAGGTGATATACGACGGTTAAATATTCAGAAACGAGAAAGTAACACGATTTGAAAATGCAATGTTTAATATGATTGAATGATTACAAGTAGGTTCTTGAGATGGCCAATGGCCATGCCATTTACAAGTTGGCTGGGGCCAATAGAAGTTTGAGAACCACTGACTTAGAGAACCCAAATCCATAATCTCCTATAATTTCCTATTTCAAAGCTAAAAATATTTGCACATATATGCATATATAGGAGACCTTTTGAATATTTTCAAAATACGATATTCAAAAGTTGGCTGACTAGCCACTACAGTTTTGAAATTTAAAACAGTAGAAAAATTGTTTTGGTTAATGTTCAATTTTTACATTTTCGTTGCTCTTTGAAAAATTGGTTATTTGAGATATGTGACCAGATGGCAAGAGAATGGAGTGATGTGTGCTCCATGCATTTGTTCTGCATCCAATCAGTACATGAGGAAGTATGGCTGTTGAGTACTGAACATGATGGAAAAAGATGAAATGTATACATGTGTATAATTATATTACAATGTCTGAGAATGTGTTTCCATGTAGTAATGTGAGGCAATTGCGAAGACTTCGAGTGCTTGTGTAATTTTAAGCAATATGGCTAAGCCTAACTGCTTGAAGAGAGTATTGCTACCTACCAGCTACATCACATTTAAGAATGTAATTCACTAAACAAGTAAACTAAGACTTATAGAATCATAATCTGCATCACATCTTTGAAAGTGTACAAACAAACTATTAAATTGTACACAAATGTTGAACAGATATGGTTGCTTGACATAGCCTTAAACATATGCCGTAACTACTCTGCTTATTATGTAACAAAAGATGGTTTTCTTGATATTTTGGCCTTTAACCTTGATGATTAAACCATTGTTGCTTTTAGGGTGTTCTGGAAATGTTCTAAGAGGTTGTGCTTTGCAATGACTGTGGCCATCTGTTTCGACCTTGCTCCTGACACTCGCCAATCTGCCAATGGTTTAAGCCCAACTAAAATGTCACTCTTGAGAGCATCAGGTATACACATGATACGAGAGCAACAGCTTGTCAAGTACCACTAATGAAGGTCTGTAAAGGTAGATCTGTTGGAGCTTTAAGAGGCAACGAGTGAGGTGAGTTACTATATGAATCATTTGTCTTAGGTTGCTTAGATTTAATTGCAATCAACGATCATAATCCTGTGAAGAAGCCAGGTCTAATATTGAGGCAGTGAAGGCTGGTTATTTATGCCATGGAGGAAAGAAGTCCATGACTGGTACTTTGATGCAGTGTTCGTCCAACGTAAGAAGAACAATCCAACAGCATGCTGGTATCTGGATATGCCAGAATTGTTTCTGCTATTTGAGTCAGCGTGGGATAATACTCGGATTTGCTTATCCAGAATTGTACATATTGTCCTAATATATATTCTGAGATATTCTGGACACTGTTCATTGCATAGAAAACGCTGATTACTTATCAACAACAAGCAGGTCCTTGAAGTAGTTGGCTTGTCGTCTGCAATTTTTGTTCGTCTGATTTTGATTTTAGCCGATTATGAACCATACCCTTTAATTTTTTTAAAGTGCACCTGTAATTTCGATATGTCGTTGCGAAAACTGACAATACCTAAAACAATTACTTCCACGTCGAATCTGTAGTCCTCATGCGGTTCGATGCACTTGTATCTCCCAGCGAGTGATGTACGTTTATTATCGATAACAAGAGCAACATGGCCAAAGTCCATAGGCACTATTCTGTAGGCACCTGAAATATCTGAACTGTTGCCTGGTATAACTTCATATTCACTGCTTCCGGCGCGTCTAAATCGCCAATCGACTGGATAGGATGAATTGGTAACACAATCCAACACAACTCTGTCTCCCACTAATGCAATTTCGTACACCACGAATAGGCAAAAGTCATATAAAAAAATAGAGACATGGAACTGTTAGGTCAAAAAAAAATAATGCTGTGTTTCCGGTAACAGAGCTAAAAAAAATTGGGTAGGTAGGTCGAAAAATATTTTTATTTTGGTAAAATATTTTTATACAGTGACTATACGAAAAATTATACCGAAATACTCTTTTTTGCATATAGGTACACGCTGCAACAAAGTACGTGTTCTAAGCAAGTATAAACTGCCTATTTCCCTGTACCTAAAATTGCTCTAGAAAACAATTCAATTAATTTCATTTTGTTGACATCCTTTCTGGTAAGATAAAGTGGGAAGGGAAGGGGAAGATGAGCGCGAACAAAACATCACTGCGAGGGGTCGTTCCAGACTGATCGAGCCAGTGACTAGTTACACCTAGAGGTTGCTAGATTTATTTTCCCTAGTCACCGTTAGAGGTGACTCAAGTGAGAATGATAAGGCTAGAGGTTTCTCAAGACTGGCAACCAGGAAGTAGTTAGGCAGGCGTGAAACTCTAAGGCAATGTCAATGTAAATAAAAAAATGTACGCAAAATTTTCCGAGTCGCTGCAATAAAAGTGAGTCGGTTGGGTTACCGGGAACACAACATTTTTTGCCTAAGATCCAACTCTATACGGAAGGCAATGTCACCGTATTATGTCAAAACAAATTTTGGAGAAAAAAAAATTTTTAATAAAAAAAATTTTCTCAACAATTTTTTTTAAATAAATTTTTTTTTAAATAAATTTTTTTTACAAAATTATTTGAGTCGCGGCAATAAAAGAGGGTCGGTCGGGTTACCGGAAACACAACATTATTTTTTTTTGGCCTTACGTGTTTCTTTTCAATGGAGGTGCTTGCGACTCTATCATCTCAATGATGAAGCTGTTGTTACTCCTGCTGCTGCTAGTGATGATGATGTTAATGATAATGCCGGAATCAATACAGGGTAATTATTTGATTTTCATCATCAGCATCACTAACAACAACAGCAGGGTTGCCACAAGAAGTACGATATTCATCATCGCCATCATCATCAACAAAGACAACAACAACAGCAAACAACAATTAATCGATTGCAAAATATCGTTGTGAAAACTGACAATACCGGTACCTAAAACGATTACTTCCAAGTCGAATCTGTAGTCCTCATGCGGTTCGATGCAGTTGTATCTTCCAGCGAGTGATGTACGTATATTATCGATAACAAGAGCAACATGGCCAAAGTCCATAGGCACTATTCTGTATTCTCAACATTTCCACTACAATTTACTTAAATTTAGGATTGATCAAGCAATATGGCAACTTTGTACATATCATGAATTTGAAAATATTTGCAGCATTTCAGGTGAATTTGAGTTTTAGTTCCTCATTCTTTCACAGTCTTTAGAAGATTATTATGTGCAGATGGCTTATCAGCTGATGCTTTGTGGGATAACTGTTTGTAGTGAGCAGTCTTTGTCTGTTGATACATGCTTTGTGGCAATATCAAATGGCATCAAAGCTTCTGTGGCATCCCTCCAACTTTGAGGTGTCATTGAATCTGCAATGATTCACTCCAGTTTCTTGTCTTCATCTTTGACAGCCAACCCTTTGATATTAACTATATTGGCAGCTTTTTGAGTTAATTTGAGTTAATCGTCTCTTATTGAGTTAATTTGAGTTAATTGTATCTTATTAACACTGCCAGTTGGAAATTCCATCAGGTCAAAACAGAGTGATTCACTATTGTTGACAATTCTGATTGAAATCTTGTCTGTTTCACATGTGGTTCAATTGTATCTTATTTCATTCCTAAGTTTCTTTCGTGCCTCAGCAATTAAACTTGAACACAGTTTGCTTCACCTTCTGCTTTGCTATCTGTTGGAAGTACCAGCTCAGGTAACCATTCTGCGAGCTGTAGTAGCAATGGTTCTTCCCATTGCCATCTGTGATGAACTTCTGCGTTCTTTTGTAGTTATTTCTCAATGACCTGGTTGTTCACAGCGAACAATTGTCTTATTCCGAAACCGGACTAGACAATCTATGCCTAGCTGGTTGGGGACAGCCCTAGTCTGGACTAAGCACATCATTAAGACGTTGTCATGCGCACTGATCTAATTTGCTTGTTGGACTTGGAGCCTGTTGTGTTTGCGCTCTTAACGAAGTTCGTCGTGTAATGGTGTCCGTTCATCGGCTTGCTGTTGCATAATCTGTAGTATTATGGCCATGGACTCGCTGTTTTCCGCCGGTGATTGCATTTCCGATACCGGTTTGATCGCCTTTTTGCCGCTTTGACTCATGTCACGTGAAGAGTTTCGTTTCTAATTTCTTTTACTTTTAGCGATTAGAAAAGCGTTCTTTTGTATGTCGTACGTTTATATGTTCCTTTAAAATGTTGGCTGTGCCATGTTGTGTTCGTAAGGATTTTATTCTAAGACATTTGGGTATAAATCACTACGAACATTGATTATTATTTTCTATACTTTGGCGTCCCGGAAACGGAAAACAAGAAGAAACAGGAGAGTGTATAATGTATATCTCTTAGAACAGTGTACCACAGATTACATATTTTGAGAGTTCCCATCAGAGCCAAAATCTAGTAAAAATGCCGCAACTGCAATATTGCTGTTTTCGGAGAAAACAATGTAAAGTGATGCAAAGATGCAACATAAACTGTCCTTAGGAACATATGAGTATGTTTACTGCAATGATATGTATATATATATTTCGTATCTGTTTAGGCAGTAGACCTTTGTCTTCTAAAATATATTGAACTGCTACTCTGCTTCAATTATTACTCAGGATATAATCCTGCAAATATCAGCTATTTTAAGAAAACATATAAATTATCACTTCAGTTCAATATGAAGGCTAATTCAAAGTGTCATTTATCCCCTCCACAGCATCATGTCTTACCTTCTTCCTGTCCAATGTGAAGGAAATTCAGTGTTGTTGCCGTATTACAGGGGTATAATTTTTTTATGAAGATGGCTCTGAGTGAGAGCTATATAGATGTGGACGTTTTATGTGGCCAATAGTGTGGAGGGACTTTGGAAGACGGTCTGAGGCTTTGGCGTAGTGTAGGCCTTCCTAGTTGGGCTGAGTGAGCCTGTCCACAGTCACTTTCAATATTAGCAACTAATTTTCTCCTTTCATGGAGTCCTAAGATTCAATCCTTACTCATTTCCTTGAACCAGCCATGTGTTATAGAATCATAACTGGTATTGAAGTTCAGTTTTCCATGTGCTGAGGATCTTGACCCCTTGCAAGCAGGCAGTACACTCATATAGTTTCTGACCTATTTTTAGGACTCGCACCCCACTTTCACTGTGCATCTCTAGGTCTGAACCTTTTAAATTGACAATGTACCAGATGGTTAGCAAAGTAGTTGGTTTTCTACGATTGCTGAGCAGGCAATGTCCCCTACGAGTGATAATGAACTAGGGCACATTTGATTCACACCAATAGTCTTCATTCCCCTGCTCTAAAGAGAAAAGACTCGTACCTTTGCAATGCCAACCTTGTGGGCTCCCTGAGACTCCATGAAATTACTGTAGTTAGTAAAATCCTTAAATTCATTCTTTGTTGGATGGAAAGTCATTATTTCTTGAATGTTGCACATATCCGAATAGAGCCAGTGCCATAAAAGATAAAAGCAAAAATCTGTAAAAGATATAATTACAGTATCCCACAATTCTAGCCAATCATTTCTTCATTCTAAAATACAACACAGACAAACCAAAGGTATACACAGAGACAAGGAACAGAACACCTTCCTGAATTATGCACCACCACAGATCTCAGATTGCAACTTCCTGATGGAAAACACCTTTCATGTTAAATGGGGTTTGAATTCCTCCCATCCTGATCGTCAGTTAAAATGTTGACCTGTTGTGTGATACCTCCGCAGTGTACTCCAGAGATGCAGACCATCACAAGTCACATGAAATACATTAGAGCCATATGCATTGGATTGTGCTGATTATGGATTTGCTGAGCAAAGTATATAGTGACAAGAATTTGAGTTGCCACATGGGATATGTGGTGCCAGCACATTATGACTAGCTGATTGTTTGACTCAACCATTTGCTGATAAAGTGAGTGCTCTTCTTGGTCAAGCTCAAGATTCTCCTGTAACTGTTGTATATGTTTGACCGCGTTGACAGTCGTCCAAGCTTACCGCTTTCCCCAATACTGTGTCATTCTCTCTTGCTACCTTCTGCATTCATGTCATTTGTTGTGGGAACTAGCATATATGGCATGAGGATATTGAACCAATTGTCCACGTTTTCACTTTGACAGCATTATGTATAAATTTGCAATGGGTCCCAACAGTGAGCACGTCAACTGTCTCCTGCATTCACAGAATGTCTAGCTGTAATGTTGCGTTTCATCCATTTTCAGGGCTTTTCTGATGACGGACTCGGTTTTGCCTTATCAGTGTTTGTTTTCGTCAACGAACCTGTACGATAAGCACTGAAACAGATTGTTCTGCTGACAGGATACTGTTTTTGGTATTGTTGGGGACAAATCTTTTTGATGTCGGTTTGATCATATCAAATTGATCTTTGGGTGCTGCTTGTTGCTCGGTGCATGAGAGACATTACACTCTGCTATCAGCATCTTCAGTTTTATTATGATGCATTTCTGTACACGAACTGTGGCTTGAGAGAGGCAGTGGTGTGCTTGTTGTAAAAGTTCATTAGATCTATACAAGTCTCTGCTCATCTGTTGAAATAAGTTCCTTTGGTATGTTGTGGGTCAAGCAACTATCATGAACAGTGGTGAAAACAGAGTGTGGTTTGTCATATAGTCAGGATTAGTGCAAGGTTTCAATTAAGTTATTTCAGAGCAATATAGGTAACCAAAGATTTGAGCGAAGTGTGCAGGTTGTCGAAATTTCGCAGGCACCGCACCGTTCAGGGAAAACTCGACGTATGAATAGACCAAGGGAGTGGAATACGATGATGCATCGTAACGACCGGTCTGCTCGTGGGAGAACTCTTTCCTCATGACCCGGAAGCTGCCGATCCAAAAGAGACAGCCGACGGACCAGGTCTGATGGAAGGCCGAATCACTGATTTATGCATCCGCTTCTTAATTTCCAGAAGCAAAGTGACAATGAGAGTGTTGCTGCTGTAAAACCTAAAAACTTGGAGTGTGCAGTGTCTAAAGGTCCGGTGTCCCAGTGTATGGAATATATCCTTATTGTCAGTCCCAGTGGTTGTCACCAAAACCAGGTGTTGGATGGTTTAGTGATGACTGGCTTCGTGATCACCAGAATGCTGATGTTTAACATGACCTTGATCATGACAATGACCAGTTAGTTCCTCAGCATCTGATGCTATTGATTGAGATGTCAACAAGTGCAGGTGATGTCTAGGAAGAAATGGAAAATTGCTAAGCAGATTGGAATCAAATGGATGAATGGAAAAATGCATTGGTCATCGTCAGTATCCTGATCAACAAACAAACCCACTTTTTACATAAAATTCTTGTTTGAATTCAGTGTCGGCACCTATCTGGAAGCTGTGATGGAATGACCAGTTAGTTCCTCCTCATCTGATGCTATTGATTGAGGTGTCAACAGGTGCAGGTGATGTCTAGGAAGAAATGGAAAATTGTGATGCATATATGAATCAAATGGATGAATGGAAAAATATCCTGATTAACAGACAAACCCATTTTTTACATAAAATTCTTGTTTGAATTCAGTGTCTGCACCCATCTGGAAGTTGTGAAGGAACTGAATCACGATACTTTTACAATATAATTGTGAAGTAATTTACACAAATAAAATGAACCACCGTAATACAATTTTTCTTTCTTCAACTATGCCATTATAAAAAAAATGCTAAGCCCACCAGGCAAAGTTCCACTAAATTACAGGTATTCTGTACTTTGTTTCAATGCCTCCTGTATTGTGGAATGAATTAATTGAGTCACAGAAATCTGGAGAAACAGGATTTGTCGACTCTTGTTAGAACTGGTGGTTGATCATGAAACATGGTTTTATAATGGGCTATCACCACAACCCGAAGTGCTGATCGTGAGAACTGAGAAATGCCCTGCCTTTGACTGAATATTGGCTGTGAACTGGACTAGCTTACATGTTGATCTTCTGATAGACGTGTTCATTGCTCTGACTGGATGACAGACTGAAATTTGAGGTGGGAGACTGCACATTGTCATTGTACTGAGATGCCGAAGTCTTCATCTGTAAAGTTGGTATCACAATACAGTTTGCGAATCATAAAACAGTTAAATACTTTCATAATGAGAATGAACTCATTCATGGAAAAGCCAATTTTGATCACCACATCTGCAGTGGACAGAACAACAGATTTTCATGAAGACGTGTCATAATTTTATGTTAGAAGTTTATATAGAATATTTCAAAATGATGTATACCTGGTGTTTCACCTATGGAGTATGGAGAAAGCACTTTTCTTTTTCTCAGCTTTGTTCTTAAAGTTTGACTTGCCGACAAACAGCAGCAAGTAATTTAATTGACCAAACAGGTTTAGGTTTGAAAGAACGAACCACAGTTACAGTTGTTTAAAACTGGGACTGTGTAGAATTTTTGCCAGATCTGAGCTTTCTCTCATTGTCAGCATGAAATGCTGTGACATTCGTCTTAGTGTGGTGCCATTGTCGAATCTTTCGCCTGTCTCTTGAACTTGCTAGTAGAAAATATATCATTCATAAGTAATATTTTCTGTACCCTGACAGAAAGTCTCGAAGGCATCTAATATTTTGTCGATATTCCTCTTGTCAGCTGTACAGATGTCCATGCTTCTGTACGCATTGTAAGCTTCGCCGCCTAGGCACGTGAGGAAAGCCACTGCACGCTTCACCGAGCTGGCTTCCATCAGATCTGCTGCAAGTTCGTAATTCTCCTATTGCTCTCGAAATCGTTCCCAGTTGTCAGTGACGTTGCTTCTTGTAGCTTTCAGGGGCTCAAGAAAATGCAAATTCGTTGCCATGCTCATGCCTGAACTTGCAGAGTCTATTTGGTTTAACTATCGGCTTAATCGATAACGATATGTCAGTTTTGTTTCACGTCTGACACCATGCAATAATACTCTTTAATGCTCCTTTATTCGTGTAGTTCTCTTGATAGAAGCTCTAAGGCAGTGGTGGCCAACCTGCGGCACGCGTGCCACTTGTGGCACGCCGGCCTTTGATGAGTGGCACGGATCGAGGACCATGGAATTTTGGAAAAATATTTATGCTAGCTCTGCTAGTTTAAAATATTATCTTGTGGGTGAATCTTATAAGTACCTCTGCGTCTCCGTTGCTGCAGTGACCAGAGGTTACATTAGGTCAATGAACCTGACAGCTGCAGACGGACGCAGCACAGGAGTTCCAAGCGGACTGAGGCTGACGGTCAAAGTTCACTTTCTCCACAGCATATTTCTGCCATTCGCAGATAAGACGTTGGGTTTACCCCTACTGTAGGGTTTAGGATCAGACAAAGGAAGAGACTGCCTGATCTTCTCAAATAGGTTTCTGTTCTTGGCTTCAGCATTGCTGCTTGCAGCTAGACAGATAATTATAGTCCCTAACGAAAGTATGAAGATAGCATTGTCTTGCAGGAGTTTGGTGTAAATTTGGAAGAACAGCATTTTTAAAAGAACAGTAACAATACTCTTACTCTGGTATATAAAGTCATCCAAATTCTGTTTGTCGGTTGTGTATACTGTAACAGTTGTGGATTGTAAATAATTAGTGTTGAACGTCACTTCAGCAAGTTACATGCATGGGGACTCCAATGAAAAATACCGACCTGGGTTAGATATCAGGACCAAGTAGGGTACTTGGAGTAAGAAAGAATCATGATTTTGAAAAAGCTGGCCATGAATTAACACTGTGCTTACACCGAATCTGCATAGTTACTCTATGTAAGTACATATTTCATATTGGAACAGTTCACAATCTTTGGTATATTGCGTGGTGGCACGCGAACGGTACGCCTGATTTTTTGTGGCACACTATGTGTAAAAGGTTGGCCACCACTGCTCTAAGGTCAACATGCTGAGAGAGGCCTCACTTTCGCCTGAGGTGTTTATATGTTATATTCTGAGTGGCTTAACGTCAGAGTTAGTCTGTATTGGGCTCAGCCTCTGCTGACCAATCGGATCTCTCCACAGTAGTTAGTTATCCTTCAACCATAGTTACTGGATCACCTCAGGTGAGGAATAACTCGACGTACATTGCAGAAGAAAGTTGTCTGTAGAGAGGTATTACTACAATTCTGCAGTCGTTTAACAATTTTAAGACTTTTGCCTATTTTTCCAGCCAATTACCATATTTCACACATTGGTGAATTTGTTTTCAAGTAATGCAGCACTTTCCCTTATTTCATGAAGAAAGCTCTAAGGTCAACATGCTTTACTTGCTGATGTCAGGACCTTTACTAGAATATCAGCACTGCATTGTAGCTGTCCATGCAAACTCGTCTAAGTTGATCATTGTTCAGATTCCGCCACATTCGACATCTTTCCGTCATTGTTGGCAATGGTAAAATCCTTTGTATATGGCTTTAAATGTTTTCCTGTGACTATCACAGCCAAAGGTAGCGATTGTCATCTTGCATTAGGTATCTCTAAATTAAAATTGATGTGCAGCAGCAGACAATTGCTTACAGAAACTATCATTTCTTCCAACATGACATTGACAATGTCAAGTTCTGCATTTGTGTAAAAATTTCCAGAGTTGACTCTGATAGATTGCCCCCATTGTTGTGGTTACAGCGTGCATTAAGGAAATACCATTGTACTGTTTGACTCCGATTAGACCAATCAGTGTGTTTGAAGGTACGAATGGTAGCCTCAGTTGTCATTTTTACATCCATTTGACTGTTAACAAATGACAAGGAACTTTTAAGTCTAAATGAAGCACTCATCAGTAGACATTAGTCCTTGATGTGCCATGAGGTCTCAAAATGATGACAAAAACAATATCATAGCCTAAATGAATTCTGCATACCTGAATCGGTAACATTAGGGGTATTATACTTGCATATGCTGTAAGTATCGAAAAAATTAAGGAATGACGTTGACCTTATAACCTTCACCTGATCCCGGATGACAGAAACCATATCATAAATTAATTCTAAATACCTGAATCAGTAATATTTGAGGTATTACACGTGCATATGCTGTGATAAATGAAAAAGATGATTTAAATGACCTTGAAACTTTCAGATGACCCCGGATGACGAAATCAATATCAGAAATGAATTCTACATACCTCAATCAGTAATTTTAGAGTTATTACACGTGCATATCGTGTAAGAAATAACAAAGACAAATTTTCCAATATGACCGGTGGCGGCCATATTGGATTTTGCAATTGACGTCATGGCGGACAAGTGCTTCTGTGATTTTTCATGTCCAGAGACCCACTGACTGATTGGAAGTGAGAAACTCCTCCAACACCAAAGTGCATACGGGACCTCATAGCACATCATGGATCACATAAGAGTGTGGCTCAGCTTATAGAAGAATTTAATTAGCCAGTATAGGATTTAGAAAGTTGTATCTGTTGCCAGGAACAAGAAGCATTTGACTTACCGATAAGTCAGCCATGCTTTGCAAGCAGATTACAATTTATTCAATAAGGCTTTCTATTAGTCTCATGTATGCATTTTCGCTATCACCTTACAAATTCAAGAGATACAAGAAAGCTATGTCAGCAAGTTGAGTAATAACTTACAGCACCTTTGTTAAGTTGAGAAGTATTTTCACCACTGCAAAACAATCACTGAGTATGGCATTGTTTCGTATTGTAGAGCAACAGTTAAAGTGGCAAGGACTGTTAGATGAAATGCTGGTGCTAAGATTGGCACTGTAAAATACAGGGATCTAAGACTGAACTGAAATTGTATTATACGGTCATTCTTAATTCCGGGGATCATTCGACCATTGCCCCTGTCCTTGCTGATGTCAATGTGACCCGTTTCCTCTCAATGTTTTAGTTGTGTCGATGATGAATCTGCGAATTCTTACTTCAGGTGTTTTAAGTAAGGTGCTGGTCTGATACAGGTCATTAATTAATCCCCACTTCAAATGATGGATAAAACAGTCGCTCTGTTATAAGGTATTGTATTGTATTTATAAATTTATAAAACGCCTCTCACAGTGCACACCAATCAGAGGTGCTCGATTAGCTTAAATCCACAAGACTGATTCGATTCAGATTTTAGGTCGAAGTAACGCTTCAACAACTCATTAAGTCAAACATTAGATGGGGAAAAACAGTCACGACTATTAACACAGAAGTAGGCAAAATTCTAGAGACTGAAAACACACGCATCTATTGATAACTTAGAAAATTGCTGTCTAACGCACTAGCGTGCAAACACGACGAACGCACGCACCCAACAAGGTGGTCTGCTTTGACCAATTTATGTATAAAATTTAGCATATAAAAACTTCTATTACTGTTGCAATATTCCATCCGAACTCCAAGATGTGGAATTGCATGCAACTCCTCAGTTCGAACACAACTTCTAATGGTCATACACAAAATTTTACTAGGTTCCTGTATCCAATGCTAGATTGACTTTCTTCGTAGGTTGGAAAACAGTTGTCACTTTCAGACAGCTTCCTGGATGAAATTCACCAATGGGATGACTGCACTTGTTCGATGGTCTGAGATATGCTGGCGTTGGATGTGTGTCCGTTGAGCGCAGGACTTCCCATGCTGATCGATTTTCCACTTAAGCATGTTTTGTTGAGCCTATAGAGATACATTGCTTGAAGCTCATGATTGTAAATCATGGTTAGATGCTTTCTGTTTGTTTCGTGTGTATGCATCAAATGAGCCACTGTACTGATCGTCTAATGCAAGGTCCCTTCTCACATTTCCATTTAGTCATCCTGCCAACCGCTTCATTTTGCTAGACGTACATTTTATATTTACCGGTACATTGAGTAGTTGCAGTTGGCTGAACTCCTATTCTGATTTCCCTCATGTCGTCATTCTGGTAATGGATGTTGACAAGACAGCTTCTGTTTCAAACCAGTTGTACTTGCCCATTGTATGCAGCGTTTTTTTATATATTAAACTTGACTCAATGTTGACAAATTCTGCAATATTATTTTATTATGACCTCCACACTGCTTTTCATCACACCTCAGCATAATGAATTCTGGGAAAGGTCATACCCACTTTGCCCGGACCTGCTTACAAAAGCTTAATATGATGGCAAAATAAAATAAATTGGTCATCCATGGGTAATGAGACCATGTCCATGTTCTGAATAGTGCCTGTGATGGTTCTCCATCTCTGCCTCTACACCAAAATCATCACGAAAAAGCTTCAAACATTTTGTTTTCACCATGATAAAATAAGCCCCTATCAATCCGCACATCCGATTCTCCACATTTATGTGGCTCAGCTGAGCGCAGTGCAGCAAATATCAGTGCAAATGTCTGTTTATACGAATGAAACATGTCACTAGTGAGGTTTCTACATGAATAGTTAGAAGAGTCAACTATGAAAGTACGAGTTAAACACTTAGCACGTTTATGTAATTTCGAACCATTGTCTAGCACAGTTTCATTGGAAACAGTAGGTGTACTTAAGGGTGAGGCTGTATTCTTCAAAGGGGGCTGCTCAGGTGATTCATCTACATTTACTTCTTCTGCACTTTCTGCACTATCTATTGTTGGAAATGTAATGCCTACTTTACCAGGCCCAGGATAGAAAAGTTTTACATGATGTAGAAATAACAGGAATTGATCGTCAAGTGGTAATGGGTCATGTTCATGTTCCGAAAATACCTACTACGATACTCGCTCTCTGCCAAGTACCTGTGAATGCAATCATCATCACCACAACTATGGACGTCTCTCTTACGCCAACGCCATGTAATGAGGAGTTTTCAGGGCTCTAGTTCTCTATTTTGTCGATAGATGTGCCACGAGCAAGTGCACTTTAGTATCTATTATCGTTCATTGTTTACGTGTAGTAGATAATAGACAAGTGATTAAAGAAAATTAATAAATAACAGTTTCAAATGGAACCAAAAGCTGGAAGTTCTTCAAACCAGTACGGAGCGTTGTCCCTGGTTCAGCTAAGGTCTGAATTAAGGCGTCGAAACCTGAGGCTAGCATGACAAATAAACTGAAACATTTTTATGACAATCACTTCATGAAGGCACTTCTAGATTATCACCTGTACAGAAACAGCAGAAAGTACACATTTAATTACAAAGTGTAAACAGTTCGTATAGTTCTGCAACTTGTGTGAACAGTATTTAAGAGTACTTTGTTTTTTATGTACAATATTTCGATTAATAAACAATGTCATTGAAATGCAAGTGTTATAAAGGTTATTCAAAATTTACTGTTGATCACCATCGACTTATCATACTATTCAGTTAAAGCAATGTACTTTTTGACATCCATTAAAACTGTAAAGCAATCTTGAAGCTTTCATTAAGCATTTCTTGAAACAATCCCTGAACGGAAGTTACATAACATGTAACACACAAATATTATATCTCCAGAAAGCATAGTCTCAGTTGAATTCATGCAATTCTTAAGAATTTTATACGTTTTACCCAGCCCGATTATACGTTCGATGTGAATTCTCTTGGAAGAAATTTTCTTATCCTTCATTACTGTTTCGCTAGTCATTCTATTTTTTTTTCTGAAAAAAGTTGGAATATTCAATGATATGTTATAGGGGAGAAAAAGATCCTCAACATTAAAACCTTTATCAGCCATAACTGAATCTCCTGAATTGCACATGATATTTAATCCTGAACGTTCAACGATTTGTCTATCACTAGTTGAACCACCAAATGCTGGTGAAACATAAGATACCAATCCACCTGGTGTTGACCCGATTACAGCCTTCACAGTATTTCGATTTTTGTAAGTAGAAAATGTTGACTGCTGTGCACTTGGCATTTTGGGTCTTTTTATTGGACATTCAGTTCCATCAATGATCACTCTAGTCGTTGGAAATTTACTTGTGAAATCTGTGGGTGAATAAAACCGAACAACATCTTGTGAAGGCCATATTGAAGTCTCCCTCCATTGTAAAGACATGAACCTAACCCAAGTGAAGAAAATATTATAAACTTCAGTTGTTGAAATTCCAAACATGCGGCTCAGCTGAAAATTCGGAATGTACTGGCGCAATTTAATTAATACAAGGAAAAACTGGTCAGTTATATTAAGACTTACAGCACCGTAAAGATACCGTAAACAATTGGCAGCTGGCCCCAAAGTATTCAATACGAACAAAAACTTATCGAAGGTTTCCAAACCAGTAAAATAATGGATGCCCTTGTCATCAGTAACGAAATCTGAATAACAAAAGCGTTCCTTACTTTGGTATGACTGCGTACTACTATCAACCATGTCATTAACAATACTAATTGTCGTTTGCACTTCTACAGTACACAAATTTAATTCATTAGACAAACCGACAGATTCAAACAAAGTCTCTTCAGGCAACGCAACTATCTCCTCCGCAGCAAAGGGTAGATCCTGTTCCAACACGAGTCGTTTTTGCTTCTCTTTTCTTGTAGTCTGTAGAGTAGCAGTAGAGGAACGTTTCTTTGCCCGCTGCTCTCTCGATGCTGTTGCCTCAGGAATCTCAGTAGTTTTGGTCCAAGGAAACACACTTGGCACTGCATTTTTCTTAAGGCGGTGTATCTGAGGTTCATCTCCTGAATGGGAAAAATGAAATGTAAAATAATTAATACGAGGTTCGTCTCCTAAATGGAAAAAATGAAATGTAAGCTAATTAATGTAATTAGTTAGTGTCTCTAAGTTACAAGGCAATAATAAATAATTAAATCAAGTAAGCAGTTAAAACATATTTGGATGTACAATATCATTTAAGCCATGCACCTGTGGAGCTTCTTCTTTCAAGTAGAATATGTCTCTCAACCCGTATAATATTGCATAAGCAAGTTGGTTAATATAATCCACACAGAATATAAATATATTCTTAATATCATCAAATAAATGGTATTAGACAATACACTATATTACACAAGATAAATAAACAACAGCATTAAACAGTGCTAAGTTTGCATCTCAAGTTAGGAAATTACTAAGCAGTTCATACCGAAAGAGTAATAATTTCACAAAACAATTCCAAACAAAGGTGATTGAGCTAACACATTATATACAACAAATGAGATTTTTAGAATTTGTTTCAGAAACACTTGAATTGGCACTATTAAATGCAAATAATCTCTTCAAATGAAGTCCATGTTTTCACATACATCCTTAAATTAATGGAATAGTTGGCAGTGATGTTATTATTGCTACTAAGTCTGGTACTTGGCACTGTATTAGTTCCGAGCTCCCAAATATACACACAGCCATAGAAGCCTCGGGCCATCGGCAGCAGCTGGTCAGACAGTGGCGTCACAAGGGTCGGTTAGGGTTTATTGTCGCTTGTAATGCATATAGTGGGCGTCCCTGAAATTGCATCTATGCCCGTTACTTAGGTAATAATGCACTTTAATGTCCAAACCGTAGAATGTTGCTGTTATGTAGTCGTCCACTGTGAAGTGGTTCGTACACACGACGCTGGCCTTTGTAGGGGTCCAGGATTGACGTCTAACTGCTACAATCCATTGCCTTTTCTGTGCCTCATCCCTAGGGAATCTGTGTCCATCACGATTATTGCTGCAGTCAGGTACGCAACAGCAAGGCATTTCGAGACAAATACAAAACGTAATTTACGAAATAATGTAACGGAAACCGCCCGCGCCCTCTAGCGGCTGACGGGAGAGTGGATGACGATCTCTCCCACCAGGTGGTAAGGCTTGCGTGTCGCTCCAGGTGGGCGCAAGTCCGGCCTCCGTCGTCTTTCGAAGGGCTTAACAGTGTTCCCCGACCGCACGAAGACACGAAGACAACAGACGTTTTCAGACGATATATTGTCGATCACAACTCCACACATCAGCAGCAGGCATGCACGTGATATACCGCGAACTATCGTTCCCCAGCAGCGGACGGTCATGTACCCAACGGCAGCTCCCGCAGACTTCCCGGTGACAACTGAGCTGATGCATGCGGGCGGCGGTCCTATTTATACGTGTCCTAGGGGACAGGGGACTTGGCGCCAAAAGATCCGCGCATGCGCACTACAGGGGGTCCGACGTCAGAGGTCCGGACAGGTGCGAGGGGACCTGGCGGGCAAAGATCCGCGCATGCGCACTACAGGGGGGACTTCGCGCCAAAAGATCCGCGCATGCGCACTACAGGGGGGACTTCGCGCCAAAAGATCCGCGCATGCGCACTACAGGGGGGACTTCGCGCCAAAAGATCCGCGCATGCGCACCACAGGGGGGACTTCGCGCCAAAAGATCCGCGCATGCGCACCACAGGGGGGACTTCGCGCCAAAAGATCCGACAGGTGCGAGGAGGCAAGGGAGGAGGGGAGGGGACCTCTAGGCACGAGCGAACGACGACGCGAATCGACCGCCCACGAAGCCAATCGACGGCGTAAACAAGACCGCGGAGGCGGCTCAGGCGAATTTCGCCACATCTTCCTCCCACCACGATTCGAAATGTCCCTATTTCGAGGGGTCAGGGCCCACACACCCTCCCGGAAACAGGGAACCCCCTAGACCGTCCGCATTATACAGTAACCGGCCAACGGGCCAATGGCAACAATTCTGCCCTCGAACGACTTGCAAGTCGTAACAACAGAAGCGGAACCAAACAAAAGAAAGGACCAACGTCCACGAAATGTCCATCGTTCATTATGCAAAGAGTCCATAAAAATGGGCCAACGAGCCACAACACTTTACGCTAAGCTTCATCGTAACGAGACACGGCCAACGGGCCAAACTGACGAAAAAGCACGAGTTATACACATTTCAACAGCGAGAAACGGCCAACGGGCCACACATAACAACGTATAATGAAACAACGCAACAACTTGAGCGTTCACAAATGTCCATAGTCCATTGCACCAACAAGTCTCAGAGTTCAAGTCTCTTGTTCATCGAAAGGTCTCAGAGTTCAATTCTCATCGTCCGATATGTCGATTATCTGAGGACTACGCTGTCCGGGCGGAAGGTCCGAATCAGAATCCGAGTTCGTGCCTGGCGATGGCACATAGTCCGGGTCGGCCGGGTCGTCTCCTTCCACGATCGACGATTCCTCCGAAGGAGCGTCTTCACTCCACATCGGATCCGCGAGGTCAATCTCAGGCCACAATTCCTCGTAATCAGGTTCCGGCGGCAGGATGGGGATGCGGCACGCCAATGCTACAGGACGCGATGCAGGGGGACGTCCGAGTAGGAATAACTCCTCAGCTAAAGACAGCGGAAACGAGGGATATCTGTCTCGCACGCGGTCCATGAAACGGTCCATTGGGATAAACCCGACGCCCATTCGAGCGACTGCGCACTTTTGATTCAGAGTGGGCTCACCACCTTTCGGTCGCGTCGATGTACTCCCGTCAACGTCTGTCGCATACGGAACTTCCTCTGGACTAGGCACCCAGTAGTAACCACCGACAGCTTGATCGGCTTCTCCCAAGTAGAGCGGAAGAGGCGGATCTTCGCACGATTCCATCTCCCCTTGGAGATCCATCGATTCCAACGGTATAATCGGCGTTCGTGCAGGTTCGCACAGTTCCTCCGGCAGCATGGCATTCAGAAGCGCTTCAGGAGTTGGTTCATCGGGCGGCATCAGGGCATCCTCCGTACCCATCGTTTCTACCAATGCAGCACCAGTCGCTGAGGAAGGATCGACCCCCAACGCCGCGCTGGCTGAAGGCGACTGAGAGCGTCTCTTAAGGGCCAACCGGACTTGTTCCGCCACAGGCCCTTCCGGCTCATGGACGTCTTTCACATGGCGCCGTAGCGATCGTGGCGCGTGTTTACCAAAATACTTCGCAGAACATAATTTACAGTGAACGACCTTCTCTCCTTCCATGATTGAAGCGCGACTGACAGCAGCTGGGACGCCGACCGTATTGTCACCGGTCGTCACGGCGACGCGAGCTCGACGCGTGCAGGCAGCGGGCGTCGAGCGGGCAAGTTCCTCAGGGCAGCTAACGACGTCGCCGGCGGCAGCAGCGGATAACGTCGTGCACCTGACGTCAGACTCATCATACGAGCGAGTGACGAACTCAGCAGCCACATTAGGCGGGCGTCGGGCGCAAGGGACTAAATCTTGCCCTAAACTTTCCGATGGCTGCACAAGGCCTATCTCAAAAGAGGGTGGACCCAAAATTTCGACCCTCGAACATCCATGCTGCTTTAACCGAGGCAATACTTTTACCCCATCGGCAATAATAACACGCCGGCACCAAATTGAGCCATTCCCTCTCACCAGGGGGACACGTTTGCGACCAATAAACAGAGCCCCGTTACCAAAACTCAAGCGACAACGCTGTTCCCTCAAGAAATCCATTCCTAACATCGGTTCGGAAATCTGGTCAGAGACTAAAAAGTTAGCATGGACCTCAAAACCATCCCAAAATCTAAGGGGTAACCGGACCTCGCCCAAAACATTAATATTCGAGCCATTAGCAGCCATCAACAAGCGTGTACAAGAACGGAGTTCTAACCCTTCCACTGCTGAAGACGGAACCAGGCTCACTTCGGATCCGGTGTCGATGAGAGACATCTGCAGTCGGTCGTTGATCCTTCCACGAACGTAAACGGCATTACTGCTGGCGCGGTCGGGCAGCTTCGGACGTGTCGTGTGGTTCACCACCACGGATGTCGATGGCGCAGGTGCGTCTCCTCCTGTCGTTTCCTCGTCACTCGGCCGGTTCCGGAAACGGCGCGGCTGACGGCAATCTCGGACCACGTGACCGGCTCTACCGCATCCATAACAGGTCACGGTTCTCCTCGTAGTCTCCGGCTGGCGATCTCCCAATCGGCGGTCCCCAGGCCGTTGATCTCGTCTCGATCCATCGTCGTCGATCGTAGACTGGTTCCGCAGCTCCCGGAACTGTTCGTCCATCTTCCGTTCCATTTCTCGCTGCCAACGACGCTGATCGTCACGCTGTGTCGTCAAGAAGCGGTCCAGGGTCGACTGGAGCTGGTCGGTCGGCTCGACTTCTTGCGTTCCACGGACACGGTTCGACGGTCTCCGATGATCGTCGTTCTCAGAGGCTCTCTGGTAGGCCTCTAAGCGTAGAGCGGTCCGATAAGCCTCATCCAGAGTCTTCGGCTCACGCTCCCTGACTTTCAACGAAAGCTCCCTGTCTCGCAAAGCTTCCAGGAACGAGTCTCTTGCGATAATCTGCGTCGTCTCGTTGGACGGGACAGGATAGGCCAATACAACGAGTCTGCGAATCTCGTGTAATAAGTCGCTCAAACTTTCTCCGGCCCCTTGACGTCGAAAATACAGCTGACTACGGAACGTCTCAGCTTGTCCGTCCGTCCCATATCTCTGTCGGAGACGCTCCACCAGTTGGGCGTAACTTACGTCAGCTTGCGCGCCGAAATCCCAAAGAAGTTGCGTCGCAGCCTTCTCTAGCGCGCAGCGTAGATGATCCACTTTGTCCGCGTCCGTCCATCGATTGTGACGAGCGCATACCTCGAATTGTACTAGAAAGGATTCCAGGGACCCAGTCCCGTCGAATCGACCCGGCTTCATTGGCGTCGGTCGGTTCCGCAGGAGACTTCCGAAGTTCTCCAACAACTCCTTCGACGAATCCGTTGTCTCCGTCTTCACACGGGGACTCGTCTCCACCAGCTCCTCACCATCGTCAGAAATGAGCTCGATCAGTCGGCCACGGCTCGGCTGCTTCTTCATCGTCGTTCTTCCCACAGCAGGCGGAGAGACATCAGCAGGCGTGCTGAACTCGAAAAGTCTCGGCTGTCGGAACGTTACCTCGTCGTCGTCCATCATCTTCGGTAGACTCGTCTATTCGTCGGTTGGAACAACTGCGTACCCCACTTCTGGTACCAGTGTAACGGAAACCGCCCGCGCCCTCTAGCGGCTGACGGGAGAGTGGATGACGATCTCTCCCACCAGGTGGTAAGGCTTGCGTGTCGCTCCAGGTGGGCGCAAGTCCGGCCTCCGTCGTCTTTCGAAGGGCTTAACAGTGTTCCCCGACCGCACGAAGACACGAAGACAACAGACGTTTTCAGACGATATATTGTCGATCACAACTCCACACATCAGCAGCAGGCATGCACGTGATATACCGCGAACTATCGTTCCCCAGCAGCGGACGGTCATGTACCCAACGGCAGCTCCCGCAGACTTCCCGGTGACAACTGAGCTGATGCATGCGGGCGGCGGTCCTATTTATACGTGTCCTAGGGGACAGGGGACTTGGCGCCAAAAGATCCGCGCATGCGCACTACAGGGGGTCCGACGTCAGAGGTCCGGACAGGTGCGAGGGGACCTGGCGGGCAAAGATCCGCGCATGCGCACTACAGGGGGGACTTCGCGCCAAAAGATCCGCGCATGCGCACTACAGGGGGGACTTCGCGCCAAAAGATCCGCGCATGCGCACTACAGGGGGGACTTCGCGCCAAAAGATCCGCGCATGCGCACCACAGGGGGGACTTCGCGCCAAAAGATCCGCGCATGCGCACCACAGGGGGGACTTCGCGCCAAAAGATCCGACAGGTGCGAGGAGGCAAGGGAGGAGGGGAGGGGACCTCTAGGCACGAGCGAACGACGACGCGAATCGACCGCCCACGAAGCCAATCGACGGCGTAAACAAGACCGCGGAGGCGGCTCAGGCGAATTTCGCCACAATAACAAAAATAACGCTTCCTACAAATAGCTGTTAGCCTGTTACCACACACTGAACGCAATGAGCGATAATACATACTACAGTGCACTTGCTGCTGCTGCCACCTATTTGTTAACTTGTACCCGAAAGTCCCCAATTTCAATGTTGTTAGTATAGACATCACGGTCCTTTGGACAGACAAAATAACGTTTACATGGCAAATGGACTTGTGAGCTCGAAATCCGAATGCTCTCCTCTACACATATTAATCAAACTAACATTGCGCAATTGTTTTAATAATGAACTTGGCAAATTTCTCTTTAAATCAGACAAGTGTGAATGAAGCTGTAACGAAACAGTTTCAAGAGGGCAATTCGCAGTACGTTTTGAACTGCTTTTCATCACACCTCAGCATAATCAATTCTGGGAAAGGTCATACCCACTTTGCCTGGACCTGAATACAAAAGCTTAATATCATGGCAGAATGAAATAAATTGGTCGTCCATGGGTAATGAGACCATGTCCATGTTCTGAATAGTGCCTGTGATGGTTCTCCCTCTTTGCCTCTACACCAAAATCATCACGAAAAAGCTTCAAACATTTTGTTTTCACCATGATAAAATAAGCCCCTGTCAATCCGCACATCCGATTCTCCACATTTATGTGGCTCAGCTGAGTGCAGTGCAGCAAACATAAGTGCAAATGTCTGTTCATAGGAATGAAACATGTCACTAGTGAGGTTTCTACATGAAAAGTTAGAAGAGTCAACTATGAAAGTACGAGTTAAACACTTAGCACGTTTATGTTATTTCAAACCATTGTCAAGTACAAGATCATTGGAAACAGTAGGTGTACTTAAGGGTGTGGCTCTCTTCTTCAAAGGGGACTGCTCAGGTGATTCATCTACATTTACTTCTTCTGCACTATCTGCACTATCTATTGTTGGAAATGTAATGCCTACTTTACCCGGCCCTGGATAGACAAGTTTCACATGATGTAGAAATAACAGGAATTGATCATCAAGTGGTAGTGGGTCCATGTTCATGTTCCGAAAATACCTACTATGATAGTCGCTCTCTGCCAAGTACCTGTGAATGCACTCATCATCACCACAACTACGGCCAATCTCTCTTACGCCAACGCCATGTAATTTCAATGTTGTTAGTATAGACATCACGGTCCTTTGGACAGACAAAATAACGTTTATGGCAAATGGACGTCTGAGCTCGAAATCCGAATGATCTCTACACATATTAATCAATGCAATTGTTTTAATAATGAACTTGGCAAATTTCTCTTTAAATCAGACAAGTGTCAATGAAGCTGTGACGAAACAGTTTCAAGAGGGCAGAATTCGGTTGTGAAACAGTACGTTTTGAACTCTCAACATTCAAGTTATCAAAAAGCATATCTGCTGGTGTGTGAACCTGTCGAGAAACAGTTTCAAGAGGGCAATTTGGTTTTGAAACAGTACTTTTGAACTTTCAACATTCAAATTATCAAAAGGCGTATCTACTGGTACAGTACATTGTTCTACCGGTACGTCAACGTCTCGAGAAACGCAGTAACTTTGATCTGACACTGGACATGGGACAAAATGAAGGAACTTGTGTGCAACGTTAGAAATCTATAGGTGGTGATGAAATGGGTCTTTGTTGATTTGTAATATCCATATAGGTCACAATCGGTTCAGCTGCATCATCGTCTGGTTCTTCATTTCCTGGTTTCAATCGTGGATATCACGTGACCAAAGACTATGTGTGTCACAAATAAATGTGCTACAAAAGGTTGTAATTTGAGCTACGTGAGTGCCCATGACGTCAGAGGAGTGTGTGTAAATATGGCGGCCGACAGTCAACTGCAATTTTGTCATTGGATTTCCGATAGATTAAAAAAATTTGTATAAAATTGTGGGAACGTCTCCGGACAATGGGAATAGGTGCGTTTGAATACTTACGGTCTTAGGTAACTAGGAGGTAGGAAAATTGTAGCGTTCTGACCAAATGCGCAACATCGTAATTTTACCCATCTTAACGACCATTGATGTTCTGCCTTTGACGAATTCCAGCAGCAGACGTCGTCTGAACTGGTCAACGTCGTGTCGTTGACGTGGCGCCGAAGATGACCAGAATGTCGCTGCTTGGCTTGTGAAGGCGACCGCGACATTCCCTCCCATCGTAACATAAGGCCCAAAAAAAATAATGCTGTGTTTCCGGTAACAGAGCTAAAAAAAATTGGGTAGGTAGGTCGAAAAATATTTTTATTTTGGTAAAATATTTTTATACAGTGACTATACGAAAAGTTATACCGAAATACTCTTTTTTTGCATATGGCTACATGCTGCAACAAAGTACGTGTTCTAAGCAAGTATAAACTGCCTATTTCTCGACGGTCTGTACCCAAATTTGCTCTAGAAAACAATTCTATTAATTTCATTTTGTTGACATCTTTTCTGGTAAGATAAAGTGGGAAGGGAATGAGAAGATGAGTGCCAACAAAACATCACTGCTAGGGGTCGTTCCAGACTGACCGAGCCAGTGACTAGTTACACCTAGAGGTTGCTAGATTTATTTTCCCTAGTCACCGTTAGAGGTGACTCAAGTGAGAATGATAAGGCTAGAGGTTTTTCAAGACTGGCAACCAGGAAGTAGTTGGGCAGGCATGAAACTCTAAGGCAATGTCACTGTAAATAAAAAAATTTACACAAAATTTTCCGAGTCGCTGCAATAAAAGTGAGTTCATTGGGTTACCGGAAACACAACATTTTTTGCCTAAGATCCAACTCTATACGGAAGGCAATGTCACCGTATAATGTCAAAACAGATTTTGAATTTTTTTTTTTGTAAATAAATTTTTTTTTTTTTACAAAAATATTTTTTTAAATAATTTTTTTACAAAATTATATGAGTCGCGGCAATAAAAGAGGGTCGGTCGGGTTACCGGAAACACAACATTATTTTTTTTGCCTGATGACGCATATCCAAAATCATCGTCATTAATGGGTCGTCGTCAACGTGTGATCATGTTGAGGAAGACACAAACAGAAGAAACATGTGTTTGTTACATATTATATACAAGCGTACGAGACTCGACCCTCGTTGTGACTGGTTCACCTTCTTACTCCTCATTCAAATCCGGGACAGGATATCGGCTGCGATAATCCGGTGCCGGTAAAAACAATCCCAGAGAGTGACGATTGACATGGGACCAACTCGATGGCCAGTCAAACGCCATTCTAGCCATTTGCGCCCATTGAATACGTATACTATTCTAGATATCTCGTCGGTGCAGCCCTTGATGAAGACGGTCCCTAGACCGACCCTCATCCAGGGGAATGAATGTCTCCCCTCTCCGCGCTACCAGGGAGGGTTGGAATGAGACATTTGCAGCGACTAGTGGACCTGTATTTTCGGGGTGGAAGAGATACGACTGTCGTGCTCGAATCCTCTCGCTCCTGCGAGCTGGAAGGATCCTGTACTGGCTTCCTGTCTCGGATCGTCAGAGTGAGATTCGAACTCGTGTAATCGGGCCATGGGGTTGGGGAAAGGTGGTTCTTGAGGATAGGTGTCTGAGTGGAAGAGCTGCCTGTGGAGTTCAGAGCTTCTTCATATGAGAAGAAGTCAGGGTTCGATTAGGACTGGTCCACTCGATCATGCACGAATTCCTCTCTCTCACTCGTTCGACTACGTCCGATTGGCCACTGGCCACCTCATCTAACTGGGAGGCCAAGTCAGATTGTGTATTGGCTATCTGGTTTAGCTGGGAAGCTTGGTCAGATTGGGTGGTGGCAATCTGAGTGATTTGCATCAACATACGTTCCAGCAGTTCGGACGTATTGTTGCCTGTCCTTCCCTTTACCTCACCAACAGTGGTAGGTGGAACACGGCTCTCTGCCATTTCAATGTATTTTATTATTAAAGCAGAATAACTAATTTCTAATCTAGTTGCACTATCTTTTTAGACAAACAAAGCAATGCATTCATTCATACACGACTCAGGTCATTCACTCACGAACCTTCGACAAAAGCACAATCCTTCGATAGTCTACAATTCTAGAATAGGGAGGGAAGGCAAATCTCCATTAATTTATGATTTATAGAGTACTCATTGAATTCCTATTATTCATACCTTAGATCGTGCTACAGACCTGTTTGTACGACTGACAGTGACAGTTGGAGCAACGTTTAGTCCCGGTCTACTGCGGTGACTTCTCTGCTCCTCTACTAGCGCAGATTATCAGCTCAGAATACTCCGTATAGGACTCCTGTCCTTCTAAAGAACGGATCGAAAGAGGCCTATTCTGAACTCGACGAAGTAGACTTTCAATTCTTCCTCGAATTGGAACCTCACGACACGGAACTCAGATCCTTTATTCCAGAATTTACGAAGGCGGTAACTTTCTTCACCTCCGGGCACGGACTTCACCAGCGTAGATCCTTCCTGTTTCATAATCGGGGCGTCGGCGGCGTCTGGGGCTTACGCACTAACTTTTATATGGTTCTGGGAACGCTACCCCACACACTCTACATGCACTGAGCGCGTGATCACACAGTCGTAGCCAAGGCCTGTGCGTCGCTATATATATATATGTATGGTTATGAGAGCCTATTGTCTTCTTTTTCCTACCCACAAGTTTTATTATATTACCATTACATTACTTAAAATACCAGTCTAAATCCTTTGTAAACAGTCATACTGTTCTACACTATCGTAGGACTGGCTATGTCAATATTGAATGGTCGGATAATCCGAAGCTCCACCATTTCATGAATCTTGCGTTTCACTTCCAGTTTAGGAAGTTCTGGGGACTTATATGCTCGCAGGCGTTTGGGCTTGAAATTGGGCATAAGACGAATCACATGTTCGAGGAGTGGGCAAAATTCGTCTTCATCTATAAATGGTTCATCTGTCTCTTCGTCGCTGTCATCTATCTCATCTTTCCCAACCTCTGGGTCAAAACTATACTCCGTGTCTCTAGGGAAACGATCATTGTGGAAGCGTCAATCTCTCCATCTGGTCGGTTAGTTACCACCGTTCTTCCAACAGACAACACGTTGTACTTGGAGACTTCACTAACATATTAGCCACGGTTGGGGTAATAATGACTGCCTTATTGAGATTAGGAACCATTGCGCTCGCACGGCGAGGCGATGTTTACGATCCCGTCTTCTTTATTGACTCCCAGCTTCTTAGTCATTGAGGACCTGGGTGATGGTGCTTCTGGCACTTCTGTTGTTACCGAGTGAAATTCGTACCCACTCACTACCACACGTGCCCATTCTTCCATCAAGTCGGTCCTGTCCATTTCCAGTACAGTTCCATCCCATTTTTCCTTAAGTATGTATAAACCTTAAGCGATCCGTTGATATCTTAATGTCTGCATGTTTACCAGGCGTTAGCTTATCCATGATTAAAGAAAAGAACGGATGTGATTCAAACAAAAGTAAGCAGCGTGGTCTTCAGCCAGACAATTAATCAAAAAAGACACAATCCCAGTTATCAATCAAATTCAATCTCCTTGGTGATCAACCGTGATGGTCAATTAGGAATACAAAGTCTAAGGTTCAGATGGTGTCAACAGAAAACAATTCTTGCATGCATACAGACAGTTATTCAGAAGCACAAAATCACAAGTTCAATCGGAGTCAAAAGAAACAATCTCCTCACAGCCAATCCTGCCCCGTGATTGACACACCAATGCAACGACTGGTTCAGTTGTTGGCACTAAATGTCTAACTTCTTTCACGGCGAGTTTGTTAATTTCCGAAGACAAAGTAAAATTTCATCGTCATTTCTCTCAGTTTCCATTAGCATAACTTGACAAGAGATTATTTGATATACGCTGGCGCATTGCACTGCGAAGTTTACCTGCTGAAGAAGGATTATGACTAAAACCACTCTTGTCATATTGATGCAAAGTAGCTTTCAAGGCAGCCTGATTTAATCTACAAGGCATCATAAATTTCCAGTCTGGTTTGACTGCTTCCCATAAATGCAGCAGAGTGGAGAGAGATAGTCTCCAATCATCTGCACAATAATTTTTTTTATCCAATAAATTTTCACTGAGAAAACCAAGTTATGCAGTTTTACCAGAATTTTAAATGGGAAGAAGTGACTGTCAGTGTATGTCGACTAATTCTTATATCCTTGAAATTAACACCATTGCAGGAATCTAATAATTTGTCCATCCATTCCAAAAGTTCAGCAGTGGAAATAGCACCACTTGGCAGCAAGTCACCTGGAAGAGAAGAGTATAGACTTATTCCTGCTGCAACAGTGTCACTGAAGACTTGAGCAGCCAGCTTAACTCGCATTTCTTTAAAGCCCTCTAATTTTACATGATGAAGCTTCAGCTTTGGAGCAAGACGGACTTTCTGTTTACTACCTCTGTAATAACATTTTGAAACATGATTCCAAAGTGCCACCTTACCATTGATGGTCAGTGTTTAATCTGCCCCGCCTCTGAGGGGATCCGGGTTTCGGGGGCTTGGCGGTAGACAATCGATCGTCCGGCAAACAGTCGCCTGCGGCATGTAGCGCCGAGAGGGGTGTAGGGTAGGGGATGAATTTCCACATTGCAATGGTGGCATTTGAAGATGCTATCTTAACAAAATAGCTGTGAGTGTCTGGTATTCAATCATTTTCACATGAAATGCAGATGAAGATGTCTTTTTCATACCCTGACATGCATTATGATACCATTTTTTAAATTCCTTACACTGTGTCCTGGCTGCCGTATTTCTATCATCAATACATTGGATGGAGATGGTGGCACAAGAAGTCATGTTCACTTTCCTATTGTACCTTTCAGAAGTTTTTCCAGTGTTATTCTTTTTCTGTAATTGACCCACTCGTCTTGGTTTTGGATGATTTGTTGTCTTGGGGCAGAGTGCTTTTTCTGCAATTTCTGTCTCCCTATTTTTCTCTTTGTTTTCCTGAATTATTTTTTCCTTGCTTGCTTCTGGCTAAGCATTTTCTTTGCATCACGATCAAGCGTCTTTGGTGCATGTTTGAGTTTTGCTTCTTGAGCATCCCTATATGTCAGGAGACAAAATTTCAGCTTCTTCGTTCTTTTCTGCTAATGTTTGACAGGTGTTGGATAAGGGAGCACATTGGAGTCAGGATCACTAGGGTACGAACTGTTTCCAAAACTATATTTCGGTGTTCTTGTCGCGAAGTCCTCCCTTCGTCCGAAAGTAACCTGTACTTCCGGCCTCAGGGGTGGATCGCCTCGCCGTAGAGCCCTAGGGTCCATCCCAGGAGTTAGGTCGCTTTTCCACGCTGGGTCCAAAATCCGTTCGGTCTCGTATGACCGGTTTCCCCTATGATCATATTCATGATAATTAACGCGAGGCTGCGTAGCTAATCGTTGACTCCGTCTGAGTCCGCTTATGTCCGCATTCCATGGTACCAGGCTATGGCTCGAGTGTATAGGCGCGACAACTGTATTAGTTGTAACTACAGACCTACTGTAGTCTGGGTTCGTGGTGGACTCTACAGCGAATTGTCCATCAAGTGTAGGGGAAGCTTCAAGTCGGTCAAGGCGACACATAATTTCCCCTACTTGTGATCTTACTTCTCCATGAAGTGCGCCCACTTGAGATTCAATCTGTCCTTGAAGGGCGCCTACCTGTGACCTCACTTCTCCTTTAAGGGCTCCTACCTGTGATTTCACCTCTGAGAATTTATTATCTATCCGGTCCATCATCAACTCAAGGACTGAACTGACTCGGGACCTATCCGAGGCATGTGACCTTCGACCCTCGTCTTCGTTCGGACGCTCCATAAATGCCGGAGATATAGGTCGACTAACGCTCATGATCAGAATGACAACTCTGATTTACTTCTTAATTAATCAAGTTTATTCACAAGTAAATGAAAACGCTAAAGAGGAATTAATTAAACAATCGATAGTCGTTCACAACTTGGAAAATTATCACAATGTCCCAAATTCACTTAATGGCGATTAATCCCCGTTTAATCCATTTTACCTTAATTTCCACATACCTTAACTTGGGAACGGAAGCTGGGAAAGCAAGGTTTTAATCCACCAAAACGACGCAAGTATGTGTGTAATCCACGCAATGATTCACTGACGGTGCAATTTGTACTCCACGTTTGCGCAACGACAATTTCTCGGTAATCCAGTGAGATATATATTCCGAATTGATATAATCCACGTTTCGCGTAGTTGCCGATATCGAATTACTCCAATTTGAATCAATATTCCACGATTCAGACCGAATTTCTTACATAAATTTCACCCACAACTGAGCTCTTGTCAAATGCGACTTATCTCTTCAACGGCCAGGACAAGACTGAATTTCAGACACGTGCTGACGCGAGATTGGCGCCTAAACCCGCGATCCAGACAAAGGCCTGCTTAAAGTATAGGCTTGGGTTTTTCCGCTAACGTTAAGGTATACGAACCACTTTATCATTAAGCCTCGCTTTGGTCCAGAAAGCCAGACAGCCTATGTTTTAACATGGACAACTTTATCATACAGCCTCATTTCAATTCAGACTAGGCGGCAAATTTTACTGCTTACGTCAGCCTGTCCGGGCAGGTTCCGTCGTATCACACGGGCCTATGTCTAAATGTCCTGCTGCGTATCGCTGCGTATCTCCGTGTATTATTAAATATTACTGCGTGTTTAATGTCAACAGGTCCTTGAGTGCATTTCACGGCGAAAACATTATATTAATAATTTTAGCGTTGCGGGCCCTCCCGGTGTATTTTAATCAGTATAATCGCCATTAATATTAATATAATAATCGCAATTAAATCGTAAAATGTAACATTCATTACACTCTTGTGATCACAACTTGATATGATGTCTTGATTTCATTTGGACCCAACTTGTGTGAACATTGTGGTAGTAACTGTGTCAGTGGCAGGTGCTCAATCAACAGCTCTCTAGTCTGTGTGAGAGGCAGAGGAGCAAGCTGTAAGTCTGTAACAGACAGCCCTGTACTAGACAAGTTTATACATGGCTCCTTCATGATCAACTGATCCAAGTCCAAACCACTGTTCAAGCTGATATCTTGAATATTGCTAAAAGATACATCAAGGTCACATATCATAGCTCATTTGTCTTTAGATTCTTGTCCAGTTTTGGATAAATCTTTTAGGCATTTCCACGTAAAGTCTGCTTCATCCTTCTCAAGGTCATAACCCTTACTGTAACAAGATGTGAAGCATACAAGCTGTGGCAAAGACATACAGCTATCATGAATAGCAAGTGCAATATGGGGTGGAACTGCAGAACAAGCAGGAGACAAGACCATCAGGATCTTATGGCAAGAAGTCTGATATATCACAACAGCATTCAACTGAGGAATGCCGCATGTTTGTGATTGCTTACTTAGGGTGTTTGAAGTAGTGATGTGATGGTGCTGATGTCGTTGTGATCTCCAACAATGTTTGTTGTATTACTAGGCCTATTGTGATGCCCGTCCGCCTCGACTCACTCCGTTTCGCCCTAACCGGATCATCATCTGAGGCGGCAGTGTGTTGCTGTGAAAAGTACTTAGATAGTGAGGAAGGAGTGGAGGTGGTAACTTCCGGATTCGAGCCCAACCGCGTCCGGTGCGGCCAAAGATCTCTACCACCTAGCTCCCTATATGGAACCAGAGCCTTAATACACAGTCTTTCAATTCGTCTTAAGATACCAGGATGAACCGGAAATGCCAGGTCTTTAGGTCTAGCACCCAAACATTTCTTCAGGCCAATGGTCGAGTGGTATGGCACGTGTCATTTCTGCGTCAGTGGAACTAAGTCCAGGGATTGAATCTGATTCCACATCAAACTTGGGTAAACAAGCGACTAGTCGAAGTAGTTCATTTGCAAAAACAAAATCGCACTTCAATCTCAGTCCATCTGTCTAGCAGGACTTATCAACTCAAAATTAATCTCATGATTGTCAATCGAAGAAATTAATCAGCCGCCCAAATAGCAAAAATTATTGCTCTCGAGGTTACAATAAAACACAGTACAATTTCACTCACTCGTTTTCGCTGTCCGAGGGAGATGCAGGGGAGGACATGGCGCAGACACACGACGTCCAGGGTTGTCCCTTCGAACGTCCTCGAGCGTAGGTTGGTCCGAGAATGAGGCCGAAAGACGGCTCACCAGCGATGAGATGCTTCACGTCTATGCTTAGATGGCTTGGAAAGTTTGGTCTCGCCGCCAGGATATGTGCGTCGCGACGAAATGGAATAACCCCGCAGAGCATATATTACAGCAAGATGCGGAGTGACCAAACTGTGGCTAGGAAACCAGGGTAGATGCCGTCGCGGATCCACTCGAGAGGAGCGTAGACACCGAGTACCATTGAAATTCGTGAACGGAGCATCTTGACAGATGGTGCCAGCACCAAAATCTATTAGCACGACTCGTTTCGTGTCCAAATCGATCAGCAAGTTCTCGTCCTTAATGTCATTATGGATAAAGCCGGCCTCGTGGACGTTGATCACAATCTTCACGATTTGGTTAAAGAAATCCCGAGCTTCGTACTCAGCGAGGGTGCCTTTTTCAGAAATATATTCGTACAGATCGACACTTGGTTCCGGCCGTTCCATGACGGTTACGAAACTGTTGGCCTGCATGCGGTATTCGATTAACTGGATCATTCCGTCATGTCGCGCCAGCTTCTTCATGATGTATGCTTCCATGGGTATTAACCTCATGTCATCAACTACCCACTCAAGGACTTTACTTTTCTTCGTGTGTTTCACCGCGATTGGCCTTCCGTCCACCCTCGAGACTCCGGCATTCACAATGCCGCCGCGTCCCAGAATTCTATGCGTCGGATAATACCAACGTAAGGTACCCTCGTTGAGCAAGCCCATTCTGCCAAGGCTGGTTCAGGCAGAGGTGTGCGTCGTGTCCGAGTCCATACTAACTTCGACGTCCGACTCTCTACTCCTCTCTACCAGCAGGCGACGGAGGAGGTGCTAGGAGGAGGGTGTCTTCTCCCATTGGACTCAGACGGTCTCTCTCCAGGATGTCCACATCCGGATCGCAGCAACGCACCAATTAAGGCACGACAGGGAAAAATCTCCCCATTCGCCATGTCTACTCAACTGTCTATCGCACTCAATGTTCACATCGAGACCTCTGTGTTTGAAGCACGCCCTCTGACTACAGTGTTTCGACCTGTCTCCATGTCCGTCTTAGCCGTGTATCTATCTGTGACAGTCGCCTGATCGGTCTGTCTTGCCTCATTTATCTCTCCTTTCCCCTTTCCTATTAAACCCGCCTAGGACCGAGTATAAAAAATTTGCCCGACCATCGGTCGGCTCTCTTTGAAGCTGCTGACTCCACGCTGTCAAACGCGACACAGCGCATATGACGGCTCTCAAAATGGCGACCGAAAACCGTAATGCAAATTATGTGCAGTCACTACACTATTATTGTTCTCCTTGTGGTTATTGGCGATTTTGTTACAGGCAATGTTGTTGTCGGAAATGTTGATTTTCTGGCCATCACTGTTCTCATTGTGACGGCTAGCATTGTTGACGTTGTCATCAGTCACATCATTTCTTGAACTATATAGAAGATTGGTTTGGTATGCTTGAAGTGGAATAGCATCTGGACAATATGGAAATATTCTACCGGCTCGAAATCCAGATTGAATATTGGCAGTAGTCACAGACTCCGGTCATGCTTTATTTAATAATCCGCAATTTTTTCCGTGATACCAGAGTCCCTATGAAAGAAGACATTAGGGAATCACATAGTGAGCGATAAGCTCTCTTGAATGGTCCAAAAACGGTCCGATCACAAGGCTGTAACCAATTTGAGGTATGGGTGGGTAGCTCAGTTATATGAATGCTATTTTGGATGGCGGAATCAATGAGTTCCATAAAATTATGAGAATCGTGGCCATCCAGAATAAGCAGATGAGGTCGTTCTATTCCAATATTGGGCAGAAAGGAAATGGTGCACCCCAGCAAGGCAATGGCTTGCTTTTCCAACCACTATCAGACCAACTCCAGGTTGTTCCTGTAAAAGTTGTTGATGTATTAAAACTATTAAGAGAATGTCTCGTGTTTGCCTTTCACAATAACAAATGTTTGAAGGGTACATACAGCTGCATTCACGCATCTAATAATGGTGATAGTTTGACGGTTTCAACTCGTTCCACTGTGCAGATACTTTGACTGGGTGTTACATCATTCATCTTATATGCATACGGAATGATTATTGAAGCACGATTAGCCGGTTGTGGAGGAGCTGCATGAGTGTTGTTTCTAGTCCGCTGTATGACTTTGCGAACGACGTCTTTCTTCGGCATCTTTGCTTGAACGGAGGCCGCAGTTCCTTGCAGAGCATTGTTGAGAATTACCAAAGGGATTTCTGTTGTCTATTTTGCCCTCCGTTTGAATCCATTCATGATGATGGTTGTCCGAAGTTACGCCGCATCGCTCCCGTGACAGTGCTGGTTCATCTGCATTAGAACTTGATCATTGTCGGCTGTAGTGTGTAGACGGACTTTACAGTCGTTTTTCAATTCGCACCTCCAGAACTTTTTTGAATGTGCTGCACCGAACTTGTCAAAAACATAGAGGAATCCTTCGTGCACATTCTTTTCCTTGCCACGCTTAGATTACACACCATCCATTTTAAGGATGTCACTAATTGCTTCATGTGCCGAGAGTTTGCATTTTTGCATTGAATCCACGTCTCCTCGTATGTTTCACTACATGTATACTAAAAATGATACTTGACATTGCCCTCTCTGCATAGCAGTTGAGCAGTGCTTGCTTCTGTCTCACATGCTTGTGATTTGCCAAGCCCACGTTTTGATTTCTTATTGCAGGTGACTCTTGTCTTTGTAATTCCTGATCCAGCGGTTGTATCGAATCGCAATTGCTTCTTCCCATCACGCTTGGTCTGTTTGGCCTGTTTGACTTTCAGTCGCTCTTCCACCACAGTTTTGTATGGCGTCCCAGTCAAAATTGTAACCTCCATTGTGTTGCCTTGTCGTTTCTTAGGTGCACTGGAACGATGTGGAAGCGGACTTATTTTCTATAGAGATATCCATTTATGTAGAGATTTGCTATGGCTTGAACTTTGCAACTCGTCGACCGTGTTAGCGAAACTTAATGCTAGTTGATCATTGTGCTTTGTTCCGGTAAGCTCAACTATACCACCATTGTTTTCCTCCAGTAGTGGAGTGTCGGTGTTTTCGCGCATCTCGGTAAATTCCAAATGAGTGGTTTCGACAGTGGGGATTGAAATTATTTCAGCCACTGCTGTATCATTGGTGTTGTATATTCAGTTTTGAGGTCGTATTCTCTACTTCGCCGGCGTGAATGTCACAATATTTGTTAAATATACTAATTCACATTGTCCGTCACAGAATGAATGACCTTCCGTTTCAACACGTTTGTTTCTATTTCGTCAATGCCTTCTTCCACGAAGTAAAAATTCAGACGTTGTACGAAACGTTTCCACGTCTCCGCAGATGGATCAAAATCCTTCATTTTGGACGATATTCTGAATTATAGTTCGTAAAATCCTCGTCGCCAATATGTTGTATATTATCAGAAATAAATACTCCAACAGTTATTGAATCAACGATCAACGTACAAACTAAACAGAACTGAAAAAAACTCGGATGTCGCACGAGAACTGTGCGTCAAAGTAAATTATGTCAACCTATAAAAACATTCAACAATTGGCTGTCACTGCAGCCGTGTTGACGTATTCCACTGCAACAGTGGCTATGGTATTAGTGAATTTCAAGTCCATCAGCAAACGTATGAGAGGCTGCTTGAGCTTATATTGTTAAGGCTCGTTGTCTAGGGTTAATGAAGAACGAAAAGCCAACCGAAGTCTTCAGTTCGAATTCTATTAAAACGAGTATACTTCGTAGCAAACGGCACAACGTTCAATAAGATAAAAACGTAGATTGAGTTCTTCTCTGTTCCACAGTTCGTCAGCAACTAACTTCGGCTAGACTACCCGCCTACCAGGTCACATGACCCCTACCACCGGACAAACCGGTCTTTCCAGTTTTCCATCTGAAGCTACGATAGTTCCCCTATCGAGTGTTGTGTAACTAAAGCATAAGCAGAAGGCCTCAGTACGTAATATACCCTCCCCCTTGAACGAGAGGAGACGTATGGGCACAACATCTCCGACGAAAAACAGAACACGCATTCATACCACCCAACACCTCACATCAAACACCACCGTGCAATAGACCTACATACAACATCACATACCTCGAAAAACGAACAAGATATCCCGAATCAAACACGACGGGAAGTGGACGAAACACTAAACCCAATTGCAAAAAACAGACTCGAAAGTCCAAAGGACACTATGCCTTAATACAAAGGCGGGAACCTCATTCTCACTCGAACTACACAATATACTCGCACCTCATACACAACACTTTAGCTTCACCATTGAAGGCGAAAACAAATACGAATATTCCACAGAACCACCAAACACCCATGCACGGCAACCCACAGTAGGACACACCCACACGCACAATTCGAATAGAAATTAACGTACAAAACGCACCATCCTTTAATAACGCAAATTTAAAAATAACCAACCGCAATTCTATCCCGGTCGTCCACGATATCCCCAACGACGCGGCGTACAACAACCACATCCACATGGCTGCCTGGTCGGACGATTCCACACTGCAGTCCCATATGCCGAGACCGACCAACACCGACAGAAGCGAAGTGTAGACCATCCATGCAAGAGGCCACGTCGATGTCATCTTCTCCACCAGAGTACACAGGCGTTCTGTAACTAAAGCATAAGCAGAAGGCCTCAGTACGTAACATAATAACTGATGTACCTGCCAATGAAACGGATGTACCAGTGTCGGGTTTCCGCCCCTTCGTACTTGTTTATCCCCAGTTCGTATACTATGTTATAAATCATAATCAGTAATATCTAGTGTCACTATACTGTCAGTCAGTTATATATAATGCCTCCCTAAACAGTAGCCTATTATCACATCTCTTCTTTTGAAATGTCAATGAAATCTAACAATATCTACCTTAGGCCTTGGGCATACTTCATGTAATTATTTAATTAAAAGTCCGTTAAACTTAAAGCCCTTTGCATTGAAGTCGGTTCTGCTACCCGTATGGACAACTCGTGGTGCCGTTTCAGGAATCCGATGAGCCAATTGTTTCCTACAGCTTTCTCTTTGGTATTATAATCGGTGTTCAATGTCAATGATTTCGCAGTAACTGACAGCCTTTGGCGATAGATCAAACAGCTTGTTAGACATAAATATCAAACTTCCTTTTTTACATAGTCCTGGAGAATTTGGCGTGGGATCCGAAAATGTTTAGCAACCGCTTTCTTTTAGCCCCCAATGGTCCCCATCCAGTGTGAAAATTGTGGGAAAAATAACTGGAGGGGTGGACCATTATCCACTTGGAATTGAGGTGTAAAAAAACATAATTTACTATGGGGCTCTAAGAAAGACTGGGGGTTGAAGGAAACCCCCAAACATCTGGCAATTCTCACCATGCCCCATCAATAAACACAGACTTTGCTGCAAACCAAGACCGAGACGAAACGGGTGTAACCCCGAAAATCGATTTTCTAAACTCAACCTGAATTTTGGAGATACACAGGCTGCACATATTTTAAAATCTGAACGCCGTCCTGCCACTTATTTCACCAGCACGCACTGGAGGACGTATAGGGTACATTTTATCAACATATAAAATTCCTCAGTGTGCTTCCAGCGAGCCAGTGAACCATCAATTTCAATATCATGCTTCATTAAGTTGTTATGAACATTTTTGACAAATGTGGAACATCTAAAACAACATGTATAACATGTTCCATATTGTTGACAGAGAAATTCGGAGATGCCACTGTACTGCCAAGATTTTCTACAGCTGCTACATTGGTTGGACCTTGATCACACACAATGCATAGAACAACTAAACTAATATCATGAACTTTTGTAATGCATTCTATAATTAGTTCTGACAGTTCTGAGCTTGTCACTGTGTCACGAGTAAAGAAAAAGGCAATGACTTGCTTCCACTTGCTGTGCAGACCTCTAATCATGAACACTATAATGTGTCTGTAGCTGTCATTCCATTTTCTGTGTATCCTATCATTCGGTCCATGTTCTTATCGTATGTTAGTTGTGATTTCAAAGAAACCTCGTCAAAAATGAGAGCACACTGACGTTCACATTGTAATGGCAAATTCATAATACGTAACTTCAACACATTGAGCATAACGGATGTGAAACCACATTCAATCCTGCCAATAGCTGCCCCTACAAACCTACGTAATGTTGAAACAGATGGCAAGGCCAGGTGCTGCGACAAATCTATAAACTGCAGCACTTTTATAATGGAACTGTGAACCAAATAATTTCTCCTTCACTGACCACCTGTAACCTTTATCTTTTCGCTGACTAGCCAACAAAAATCTGGGAATTAAACAATGCCAGCTGTAAAGGTGTTAAAAATTGCTTCGCATCATTTAAAATAACCGCACAAGGCATTGCAGACTCAGCTAACTTTTTGGGGGGGAATTTTTAGTCTTAATTTATTTACTTGTTCCTCCCGTCTCCAGCGTTGAGACTGCAGCTGTTATATTTTCTGTCTGAGCAGTTTTTTCAGTGGAGTATCAAGAGGTTTATGTTTATTACTATTTACAGTCATGGCCATAATGCATGCATCACCCCCAATTTTGACTATTTCTCTATGTTTTCTCACTGCTAGTCCAAAGAACACAAGATTTTGACACTTTTTCTCCAAGAAACATGAGTATTAGACACTTAACCTACTACTAACTCTAACCCTGTACTTATACAGCTGCAAGTACCTCTTCACTGGCTAGTATCTAGTGTGTTTGCCCTTGTTGGCGATAACCATGGCAATACGTGAAGGCATTGACATGCACAGTTTTTCACAGTACTCTGTTGTGATATCTTGCACCCACACGCTCGTAATTATTTTCTTCAGTGCCGCAAGTGAGGAAGGGTTCTTCTCGGCAACTTTACGCTTCAACATCACCCAGCAATTTTCAATGGGGTTAAGGTCCGGCGAGTTCCCGGGCCACGGAGCTAGCAATTGAACGTGATTCTGTGCCAGCCAGTTCTTAACAACTTTTGCCTGATGGCAAGGGGCCCCATCGTGTTGAAACGTATCACAATCGTGGATTGTCATGAACCGAGGCAACTTCTCTTTCAGAATGCCAAGGTAAACAGCCGCATTAATAGTTGTCCCTTCCGGCATGAACCACAAACCGCCTCTCCCTTTTGCACTAATGGCACCCCAAACCATAACTTTTGCAGCATTCTTAACGGTTGGGACGATGTAACGATTACAGAATCTTTGCTTTGGTGGTCGTCTGACGTGCCTCGTAAAGGCATAGAATTGTGAAATTGTACTCTCGTCGCTAAACATCACTCTTTTCCACTGGTCAGCAGTCCACTGGCGGTACTTGTTACAGAAGGCGAGACGATCTTTAATGTTCTTTGCTGATAGCGCTGGTTTCTTGGCTGGTCTGTACGACTTGAGTCCTGCATTAAATAAACGTCGTCGAATTGTTCGAGGGCTAGGCCGAAAACCTCCAGGAAGACCAGCATGAATACCTAGGGAGGATTTTCTTGGAGATTTCTTAGCCGCTTTGACTATAGAATTATCCAGACGTTCAGACGTGCATTTCGAGCGGCCTGAAGGCTTGTCGTAGGCAAAATGGCCGGTTCTCTGTGACATTTTCAATGAACGAACGACCGTTGACTGCACCAAAGACAGTCTTCCAGCAATATCTCGACTTGAGTAGCCCTCCTCGTGAAGAATTGCGATCTGGGAGTGAGCAACAGACGATATTCTCTTTCCAACCATGTCGAAAGTAAATAAACAAATTTTCTGTGAAACTCTTGTAAAACTCTTGCTAAACAAAAAAAGAAGCAGAAACAAGATGACCTGCACCAATAGTGACTTATATACCGTATACCGGATCGATAATTAACATTAAAATTAGGCTCCATACCGTAAATACAACTTTTCGCTAAAAAGTATGCAAAATTGGGGGTGATGCATGCATTATGGCCATGACTGTACATGCTTGGTAAATCTTTGTTTACAATAGATGTAGATACTTGAGAACCTTCTTCGGCTGTCATGGCTGTTTCATCTTTTGGTGTCACTGCATCTTTTGTAGTCAAACATGTTGTTGGAGTACTTTCGAACTTTACATCTGATGATCGAATCCTCTTACACTCGACAGCAGCTCCATTGTCTGACACTAACGCACTCTCTTCTGTTCTAAGCAATAACTAGCATTGAAACCAAGTTGTGCTACATCCTCACAATATCTTTATGCTTGGTTTCATCTTTGACTTGTAAACGGTTGAGAAACAGATGTCGTGTCCGCCCCTCGGAAGGTCGTCGTCACCGTCGGGTCTGGCACTACTAAGGAGGGTCCCTCGCCCAATACTGACTTCTCTGGGCCTATCGACAGATGGATATCCCCCTGTCGTAATCTCAATCCTCCTCTCCTCCTCCATTCCCGAACTCACTCCACCGACGACGCCACCAAGGGGGTTGCCCCCATTAGACACGGTTGCAGTTCTGGCATCGGCCAAGGAGGTCGCTACTGCTCCCTGTTTTCCCACCAATCCAGAAGGCGTTAACGGGGCCGTCTCTCTCATGAACTCCCTATCCTCTTCCGCCGTCATATCCATGCCTGCGGGAGGAAAGTCAGTCTGGGAGCGAAGGAAACCCAGTCGGTTCAAGTCAGAATAATTAGGCCTAGGCTTTCCTAGAAGTCTGGCGCTAAATCTACTACCCTGCTGACTTGTCCTATTTCCTTCTTGTCCTCTTCCCTCATTTGACCAAGGTAACCGAGCGTTTGTTGGCGCGACAGAAGTACATTCTGTAATTGTATTTGCTTCACAACTAGGGTTCGTATTCCTCTCTTTCTCCAATCCCGGAAAACTCCTTCCTGGTGAAATAGGAAATTTATATGCTCGGGTTTTCCCCACTATATCAAGATCTATATTATAATACTCAGCTGTTGCATCGCGGTGTTCGTTGTAAACAAGCTCCCAACTCCTTTCTCTCTCTTCCAAAGCATTCCTCGTAGAAACTGAACTCCTGTCCTTCCGAGAACGTATCTAATTTACTCCGTCGAATAACTCCTTCCAGAATCCACAATCGTCATAACCTGAATTCCTTCCTTTCACGAAAGCAGTATATCCACTTCGCCTCCGGGCTCTGGCTTTAAACACTATAATTCACGACGCGCACACAGAATAAGACACGACTTACAGAACTTGCATATCTTTCCGTCGTTACACTCGCTTCACCTAAACTGCAGAAACACTCGTCAATCGCTAAGAATTCCACCAAGAGCATCGAACATCCAACGTCGGGCTTTTTATAGGCGATAACTGCAAAGTCACTATTACCGGCAGTTCCTTCAGACAGCGTCGGTAGAGGAGATGCTCAGTCATTATGACTTGCAATCTTCTTGCTATACCCGCACCCTTTCCCCAGCTTATGTTACTCCACAACAACACCCCTACAGTCCTACACATTCACAACTCCCACAGTCATCCATACACATACACACAGTGATACATAACTTAGCAAGAAAATGCCGTAGTGGTTAAACAATGAGGATGATAGATCCTCACACAGACACTTTTCTAATGTTTCCAAATAGCACCTGTTTGTGGGTCCCTGGTCACATATAACAGCTTTTGTAAATAACTATGTTTTCTAACTTTGCAAGACAATCATGCAAGAAGTTGCTTCAGAATAGTTGGCTTAACAGACCAACTTACAAAAAAGTAAGCAAGAGGTTGCTTCCACTTAACGGAAATCCCACGCAACATGAATACAAGAATATGCACTGAGTAGTTCCAAGCATACCAAAATTTTCAAAACCTTCTATGCAATCTCGTTCTCTGTTGTTAGCCAATTTTCGCTTTAATGCCATTTCATTAAACATTATCACAGTCTTTACTGAATCAAGCAACATTCACCTGAGCAATGATCTGTCTTACAGGCTGTCATATTAACCCTTTGCCCGCCAGAAATTTTTTTACCATTATTCTGGCCTCCAGGTTCTTTTTGGGTTTGTGGCCCATTTCACCCATAAAGGGTTTAAAACGTTATATCTCATCAACCAATCAAGACAGAGCTAAAGTGTGCACATGATATTTGTTTAGAAATGAATTCTGAACAAATATATTATGGTTACTTGGTTGTATGTGCATGATTTTTCTCAGATACAGCCATTTCAATAGTCGACATAGCTGAAATCTTCATTATGGCGCATCAAGGAAGACCAAATGTTCTTACAGCTTATCATAAAAGACTGCAGATTATGTTACAAGTTTTCAAGTTTCATATTACATATATGTACACATAGCAATAAACAATAGTGTGTTATTGTGTTATTTCGTTGTCAGAGTTCAAACGTTTTACTATTCTTATGTGTGGTACTCTGCAGTACACTTTGCCTTGTAATCTAACAGAGTGTGGTACCGTTCAAAGCGAGGCACTGCGCACATTGGTAATCTACATTGTTTGCAACTAGTCTGAGTCTGGTGCCGCGTTACTCTCCGATCCGAACAGACTTCACAATCTCGGCGTGAGGGTTTGCCACTGGAGGTAAGGATGGCTATGTTTGCCAAGAAATGTCTCTCTATCAGTCGACCTGGTGGTGGCTGCGACATCTTGCGACCAACTCTGGTAACTGGTCGCTCGTAGTCAGCAAGCAGCCCTCATACAATGTTCATGCGGAATTTTGTGAGATCAAACTTTAGGGTTGGGTGTATTTGACGATATATGACACCGGCGTTGACCACACACACCTCCAGAAGATAAACAAACAGCTTCCACCATTTCTGCTGTCGATGCCTGCTCAAGTTGTACCACAGAAGCTGATCCGAGCGATCAACGCCTTGCATATACCTACTGTACAATTCAATAGCAGCCGGCTTGTCAACTTCACGCGTGTGACCAGCTGTGGACTTAGTACGGACAGTTTTTCTAAACATAAGAGTATTATGAATGGGAGAAATTAGGTTGACTTGTTTCCTGTCATACCAACTGATGTAAAGGAGATTATCACCATCTCGTTCCATTACAGCAGGACCTTCTTTCTTCAGTTTGGTTTTCTTGATCTTTTCTGGTACTCCCGTGCGATTTGTCCGCAGCGTTCCACAAGCACCCAGTTGGGTTTTTTCCAGCTCAACAAACAGCGATGGTGAGCTGAAATAATTCTCCATGTACACATGGTGTCCTGTATCATACAAGGGGTGGCACAAGCTCAGAACGACCTTCTTGGTCATGCCAACTTCCACCTGTGTTTTCCGACCATTATACATTTCTACATTCCACATGTAACCAGTCTTCGCGTCTGACAAAGCCCATGCGTTTAGACCCCATTTTTGTGGCTTGTTCGGTTTGTATACACTCATATTTGTGCGGCCTTTGAACGCAACCGCACTCTCATCCACGCTGACTTCCCAGTTGGGGTGATATGCAGTTTTCCATGTGGTATTGAGATGAGTAAGAAGCGGTCGAACTTTATGCAATCGGTCATGGGCTGGGTCGTCCGAATGCAAGCAGTTGGCATTGTTATTTAGGTGCAAATATGTCAAAATCAATTCGAACCTGTTGCGTGTCATGGTAAATCGCAGGTCGGGCATCTCCAGGATGTTGTCGGTCGTCCAGTAGTGTTCGTAACTTGGCATTTTCACTAGTCTCATCACTAGAAGAAGGGCCAAAAATCCCCGCATGTCGCCGTCGGTTACATCAGTCCATTTTCTGTCTCGCGAATGCGATCCGAGTTCTTTATTTGCGATGGACTCGGCGGCAAAACGATTAGTTTCTGTAACCATGTAGTCCAAGAAATCTACTGGAAAACAGTGGGAAAAAATTTCACACGCAGTCGACTCATCATTGTGAAGAAGCGGACCGACGCGTTCCGTAAAATCTTTCAACCAGATTTTGTCATAGGCTGACGCAAAATCAAAACCCAGCCTAGCTGATGCAGTGGTACCACCCTGAATTTCGCTCTCAGATTCGCTCGAAAAGTCCGATAGATCGCTAGTATGGACGCTGCTAATCGTACTCAATCTTTCACTATCTCTCTCAGTAGCCGTATCAAAACCTTCAAAGTCTTGCTCCGAGTCCGAACCTTCGAAAATTGCACACACGTTGTCTGCCGTAGCCACGGCGATCGATAACTAGCGAGAGTAAACATGAGAGATGACCGACTTTCCGCTCAAATCTTGGCAACTATCTCACGTGTGTGTGCAAATGTCCAATGGAAACTTTCCGCTCAAATCTTGGCAACTATCTCACGTGTGTGTGCAAATGTCCAATGGAAAATTTGTGACCGATTTATCGCTCTAATGATTGGTGCATTCATTTATATAGAACAAATACTGGTTCCCTAACTTCCAGTCGCTTTAGTAAGCCTACATACAATGTCGCAAATCTGCATCTGTGGCGTGCGTGGAAAGTTTTTCCTCGGGTGCAAATTTGCACCACTTAACGGAAATTCCACGCAACATGAATGCAAGAATATGCACTGAGTAGTTCCAAGCATACCAAAATTTTCAAAACCTTCTATGCAATCTCGTTCTCTGTTGTTAGCCAATTTTCGCTTTAATGCCATTTCATTAAACATTGTCACAGTCTTTACTGAATCAAGCAAAATTCACCTGAGCAATGATCTGTCTTACAGGCTGTCATATTAAAGGACAAAACCACAACCTGATCCTGAATACTTCAGTCTCTCAAACTCTTGACGATTGCAGCTGCTTATGCTGTGCCTGTTCCTGATGATAGGTTTGGAATGTCCCGTAACTGTTTTTCAAACCAATTTTGAAATAGCAACTCTCATGATCTATGTTGAACATGTGGAACCTGATTTGAAATGTAGTCAATGAATGCAGTCTGAATTTCTAAAGACGTCCTTATTTCATGGACATTGGTTATGAGTAAATCTCTGTCACTCTCTGTAACTAAGGGTTTATTGACAAAAGCATTTCTCAACGTATCCTCTATCTGTGGAAAATTACTTATTGTGTGACTTTTATCAATCATTGATTTGGCAAGATTTAGCATCTCTGCACCCTGCTTTGACTGTTGTTAATTATAACAATTGATTCAAACTTTTACTAGAATGAAAATGGAAAAGTACATTATTCCAAAAGAACAATTTTTCTTTAGAAATGCCAGTCTCAATTAACTTGTAAACCAGACAACCAAACCAAAGCACAATTTTAAAATAAAATAACATTGAGATCAGTTTAGCCTAATCACTGTCACTGTTAATACATATCTCACATACAAATGTCTCTTGATCTTCATCGGCTCCTGCACAACTGTTATGTGCCCAGAGATTACGTTTCCGGCACGAAATCAAGTCCTCAGCAGAAGCTGAAAATAGGTCAGCACAATAGAGACATTCTGTGTCATCGTCTTCATCTTCTTCAATTTCAGATAGTTTTCTTTTTCTTGTTGTCTTTTTTATGTACCCTTTCGACTTTTTTCTTTCCTTTTTTCTTTTTAACATCCTTTCCACTTTTCTTTTCATGTCTTTTTTCTTTAACATTTTCGCAATTACTTTTCCACAATATTTGCTGCTTTCTTGATCCTGTTAACCCTTTACTGACTGGGTATATGAATTTCTCCATAACAAATCACACACAAACTGTTCTAGAGAAAAAATGCAAAAATAAAGATATTTGTCCAATGTCCATGCTTTAGGCCGAACGGCCTCTAAACTCGCATCATACCGATAACGATATGTGACCCATCAGAGTGAAATACACACTAAGTCGGAAATTTCACATTTTGAGGTTTTCATACCACCGTAAAGCACTCAATCTCTGCTTTTAAATGACACCAAAATTGTTACTCTAGCATGTTCCTGTCCAAAGTTATGTAAGAAAATGTAGTTGCCATTTCGAAAATTTTATTTCGAGAAAAACACGATTAAAGAATAGACACATATAAACTGCAAAACTCCATAGCAACCATGCACCGATTTTAATGAAATTTGCAACACTTAAAGAACATCATAGTTTAGAAATTCTATACATTTGAAATTTTAAAAAATAAATTATTCTCAGACTTTAGTAAAAGAAGTCGAAACTTTGAATTTCTGATTATGAAAAACTATTGTCTTATTATGCCAGAAGTCCACGTAAGACCATCAAAAGTTCATTATTATACTGAGTTAAAATAATGTAAAGAATAGTGTAATATTATTTTAAAAAGATCGTGGCATGAGTAATTTCACAATGAAAAAAATGGAAATTTCTCAATTTTGTACAGTTATTCATTATACGTGTTTTACAATCTGCAAGGTAACTCTATTTCTTCAGTTAAAGGTAGAAAGTTAATAACATGACGGTCATGTTATTCACGTGACAGTGGTGTAGAGGTATGTTCTGTGCCTTGTAACCGGAGACTCACTGGTTCGAATCTACCTTAAGTCACTGCATAGCGATCCAGCAGTTTTCTGTGGTATGGTCGTGTATACGTCTGAACTATACAAAGAGGGCAACATCAAAATACACTTGCATGATATTGATTGTATAAAAAAGAACTAGTTTTCCTTGACAGTCTGTCCTCGACCTCGTCCTCGACCTCGTCCTCTTGAGTGAAGTCTTCCACAACCTCGGGTTTCCTTTCCACCAGTCAGTGCATCTTTCTCAGATTCAGAACTCGAATGCCTGGATCGTTTACTACGGCTGGTCACAACTCGTCCTCGTCCTCGCTTTGGTGCAGTTGGTTGTGCAACAAATCCAGGTTCATATTGATCTGTGTCGCTTCCAGATTCTGCGGCAACCAATTCCAACGGTCTGGGGCATACAACGTCCTGCAAACCATCTTTGACGTATTCTCGAATCTGGTTAGGGTAAAGTTACCAAATTCTGGCCACTTTGTCAGAACTTCGCAAAAATTGAATACTTGGATCAGTTAAATTTGTTTAAAAACAAAACATCGAGATCAAGCAACATATTGAGTATATTATTATATCGTAGAATATCTTGCAAGAACATAAATGAAATTAAAATATATATATTGCTGGGACCCCTCTAAAATACAAAACTCTGGCCACTGATACATATTTCTTGGCCACATGGGTACATATTTCTGGCCACTGGCCAGAATAATGTTTCATGTGGCTAGAAATAGGTTTTATGTTGTATTATGCATAAACCAGTAAAATCAAAAATCTAAATAAAATCAAAATGGCTACAAATCCTAAAAGGCTAAGAGTACCAACAAAAAATCAAATCGAACTACTATTTTGTAACATAGTTGCCTTTAGCCGGCTATTGCAAAACTTGACTAGGACAAATTGACAAGAATGTATCTTAGAACAGATGACTACAAGGTGTAGCCTACCAGCCAATTAAAAATGCCAACATTATTGCACAAAACCTGACTAAAAGATTTCATCCTACTCTATGAGAACATAATAACTAGCAGATATGAGGAAAAACAAAAACAATCGACTGCACGAGTCATTTCAATGTCTCATGCATCGCATGAAATGCACAAAAAATGTTCTGGTCCATTTTCATCCAGACCTTGGCAAGCATTGTGAAACCAAGTCTGACAGCCTTGGCATTCAATCCATTTTCTTCCTGTCTTATCATCACAAAATCGTACTTGGCAAATATCGCATGGAATCAGAGAATCGGTTGTACCCTGGGTTTTGCAAGCCTTATTCGTTTTCTTGTTTGTCTTCTGAGATGGCATCGGTTTTTCCTTTCCTTTTAATGTGTTCGGTTTCTTTCCCCTTGGTTGTTTTTCAATCACTTTCTTTACCTTTTTCACTTGTTGCTGCTTGTTGTGTGCTTTTTCTTCCTTGATCCTCTGACGTTCCACTTTTGCGTGCTGTTCCTTTAGCTTCAAATCACGAGATTCTTTGGAAGTGATAAGAAAAAATTTCTGCTTCAAATTAGTTTTTTTCCCTCTTGTAGTTATTGCTGGATATGGGAGAATATCACTGTCAACGTCTCCAGGATAAGATCGGTTTTTGAAAGGGAATTGTTTTCCTTCGACTGAATTGACCCGGGCAGAAATAGAACTACTAGGGTGGTCACTGAGACTTGGATGAGCAAAACGTTCCTCGTCGTCGACGTGACTCTGACTACCTAAGATAACTGCAATGTCACTGGATGTTGTAGGGTTCAATGCGATCGACTTAACAGCAGAATTTGAATCAACGGAATTTTGTTTTTTGATTTCTCTCGCATCGATGTTGGAAGAACAAGGTGTCTCATCAAGGCTAAAAGTGTTGATGGCAGTCTGATTTTCGGCAAGAAGAACGTTACAAACTTGTTTGTTAGTTGAACAAGAACATAGTATATTATTCTCGGTGGAACACTGACAAAGATTTGAGTTTGGAATTTCCAAGGAAGTGGATGTATTGGTTCCTTTTTGCTCCGTTGAAATGACAGATAACAATAGATCTGCAAATGAGTCATCAATATTGAAATCTCCTGTAAGGCTCTCAGAAAAGCTTGGCAAAGTTCCCACAGATAAATTCAAGTCCATGATCTCTTCTACGGATGGCGCCTGATGATCTTCATCTTGTTCTTCCGCCAAACTTTTTAATTTCTGCCAGGTTTTGTATGTTTCGTCCTGGTTTAGGCTGTACTTTTTCTCATATAGATATTGGAAACAACCCAACTGTTGTTGGGTGAGAGTTGACTCGAGCAATCGTAAAACTTTCACTGGGGACGCAGTTGCACAAGCTTTTGCAACTACCTCAGGATCCATCGACGTGAAATCCGAAATATTGAAAACGTTCTGAGTTGTTGAATTATCTATGACGACTGGTGCTGAAGAGTCATCACATGCTCCTTGAAAACTTGAAGACAGCGTTTGTCTTGGAGAATCAGATGTCGATGATCCATCGTTTTTTGGCGTTGAAGCTGAATTTTGGGATGAAGAATCCCTCAATGACACTTCGCTTTCAATGAGTTGCTTCACAGAATACATGCAATTTGGCAAGTATGCTTCTGATGGTACAGAATCTGGATTGAACGGATGGATTCCACATGCTCTGAAACCAGATACTATATTGCTCGCGGATAACGCCTCCTCCCAAGCTTTTTTAAGCAATCCACAGAAACTTGCTCGTGATACAAGAGTTCCTGGGAACTGAGTCATGAGATCTTCACATGCCTTTCTGTAAGCATTCTTGAAAGGTCCAAAAACTGTCCGATCGCACGGTTGGAGCCAGTTGGATGTATGAGCTGGCAGTTCAATTATGTGGATGCCGTTTTCTGCCGCAGTTTCGAGCAGTTCCACGAAATTGTGTGAATCGTGGCCATCCACAATAAGCAGCTGAGGTCTGTCTGGTCCTATGTTTGGTAAGAAGGCGGCATTGAACCAGAGCAGAGCAATGCCCTGCTTCGTCCATCCGCTATCAGACACACTCCAAGTGGTTCCATCCGGAGCCGTTTCCATTTGAAAAGAGAAGAGGGACCTCGTAGTCTTTCCTTTCACAATTACATGTGGAGGAATGTAGCCACCACCAGCATTTATTGCCCCAATTACAGTAATTGTTTCTCTGTTGCCACTGGTTCGGCTGTGCAAATATTTCGATCCTTTAGTTGCAATGATCCTACCCGGTTTATGGTCCAGTTGGACACCAGTTTCGTCCATGTTCCAGATGGTGTGAGGCTTGGAATTCAACTGGTTGTCATCCAACACCATCTTCAGCACGCTGAAATATTTTGCCACCTTTGTAGGGTCCATGCATTGGTGTCTGACAGCAGCTGTTCCCTCCGGACGACGCAATGTGATCTTAAGATGTCGCCTCTTCATTCCATACCACCAACGTATCGATGGTCTCCCATTTTTGAAGACAATGCTATGCTTTTTAGCATATGCTTCGGCATACTTGAGTAATTGCTGTCGTCCAAATCCGATCCCCATTGCAGCTCGATTGCAAGCAAAATCAGCCAGTTTTTCTTCTTGATCAGATGACATGATAGTTGGACGACCAGGCCTGAAACCGATTTCTGTTTTCCCAGTTAAACGGACTTGTAGAGTACTTCGGGGAACTTGAAACGTTTTGCATGCTGCTCTTTGGGACATTCCATTTTCACGAACAGCTGCAATTGCTGCAAGCATTGCACTTTCAGTCCAAAGGCAATGCTTCCCTCTTGCAGCTCTCCTTCTTCCTTTATTATTTGGATGGTGTCGTGCACAAGTGGACCAACCACCAAATTCATTATTGTCCAGAAAACGATTATTTTTAAATTACTCTTTCGATTCGAATGGAAAAATCTTGAATTAATTCATGTAATAGTAAAAATGTGCTATTGATAAACGAGTAATATTGGTTTCAATAATTTTGTAGAGATTTTGAAAATAAAAAGGATTTTGTGAGTTGGTCCATTTGTGTCCTGGAAATTTGTGGATATTGTGAGTTGGTCCATTTGAATCCCAAGGAAAGTGTGGGTAATTGTTCCATTCTGATGCTGCTAAATGGATCCTATGATTAGTAGTAGCATTAGTAGTGGTAGCAGTAGTCGTGGTGGTATTGATGGTGATAGTAGTAGTATTGGTTGTAGTAGTAGTAGTAGCAGTAGTAGTAGTAATCGTAGTGGTAGTGGAGTGGTAGCAGCAGCAGTAGTAGTAGTAGTAGTAACAGTAGCTGTAGTAGTAGTAGTAGTAGTAGTAGTAGTAGTAGTAGTAGTAGTAGTAGTAGTAGTAGTAGTAGTAGTAGTAGTAGTAGTAGTAGTAGTAGTAGTAGTAGTAGTAGTAGTAGTAGTAGTAGTAGTAGTAGTAGTAGTAGTAGTAGTAGTAGTAGTAGTAGTAGTAGTAGTAGTAGTAGTAGTAGTAGTAGTAGTAGTAGTAGTAGTAGTAGTAGTAGTAGTAGTAGTAGTAGTAGTAGTAGTAGTAGTAGTAGTAGTAGTAGTAGTAGTAGTAGTAGTAGTAGTAGTAGTAGTAGTAGTAGTAGTAGTAGTAGTAGTAGTAGTAGTAGTAGTAGTAGTAGTAGTAGTAGTAGTAGTAGTAGTAGTAGTAGTATTGCGAGTAGTAGTAGTAGTAGTCGTAGTGGTTGTAGCATTATTAGCAGTAGCAGTGGCAACGAATATCATTAGCATCGCCGTATATCTTCTTTGAGGTTTGAAACCGGCTCTGTCAGAGCCTACGCAGTTACGGCGCAGTTACGCCAGTGGCGCAGTTACGCGTGACTAGCAGATGTCAGTCAAACAAAAGAGTCTGACTTTTTATCTTAAATTGATTGCTAAGCCGTCTTCATATAAATTTTAATGTTTAAGTTTAATGCTCTCAATGCTTTGCATGAACTCCTTTGTAGCAGTAATCACTGTTTTTATAAAGTTGTTCGCAACAGACAATTTTAGGCTAGTCTTCAAAACATTAATTTTAGCCTAATGCTATCAAATCAGAGCATCCACAAGCAACGAACGAACTTTGCTTTCTCACCACTTTACCAGGAATGACTATTTTTATAACCGTTACATGGATCGATTAGCTAAAAGAAATTGAATCAACTTTACAATCATTCCAACGAAAAGCTTTATTCAGCAGTAATAAGTATCTTATTGGCAAAAACACCAACGACGACAAAATGTTACAGGTCCTCAACATGGAAATCCGGGACCTCGGGAAGACCATCGATGTCCTCAGCAGCCTGGCCATTGACGATCGAGGGAATAGAGGTATAAAATTCATGGTAGCACGGTGGAATTAATGAGAGAAGGCTAAGAATGTCCTTCTTCTTTGCCAAGGCAATTGGCCGGGCACCTTTGTACAGAGCTGACTGGGAGATAGCACCCAGAGTGGTTGTCGTTCCTCGTTTTTCCAAGTTTACCTCTCTCCACTCTTCCGTTTCTTCGTGTGAATAGCGAAAGAACAACGCCTTCGGCTTGTCCCGTCGAACTCTTATTTGTCTAGCATTCAGCCAGCTTATCTTCTCCTTGTTTGTGTCGACTTTACGATTGGTAACGCATCTCTCTAATTCTCTCATTGTAAGAAACGATTTTTGGGTCTGAGCCATTTCTATGACGGAAAATTGCTTCTTTCCGGTTCTTGCCTCCTTTATTATATCGTACCATGCGCTTGGTGAGTATACATCTGGATGATACTTCAATCTCTTCTCAATATCACTGAAATCTGCATCGTTTGGTAGAAAGCTGTGTCCACTTTCCAGGAATTTATGTGTGATGGTGACGTAGGGCAGATCTGGATCGCCAACTAGCTTCAGCATCGTCAATGCAATCTTTATGTTTCTGTTTTGCCCCCCGCAGCTATCCGACCAAGCAATGAGTTCTGTTTTTGAACTACACGCCTTCTTGTCGTATAAAAAATTCTGCAAGCAGCTCCCGATCTCTTGAGCACCACGAGATGCTTGTGCCTCATGCCACACATGCATGGAACCAGTTTCATTTGAACAGTCATGGATGCCAAGATTGTAAACCATTAGCTGACGCTTGTAGAATACAATATTTGAACTCAGGCGAGGTGTTGGGAGAGTTGACTGTAGATCAAATGTTATAACATCGCAAGCACCAGTCTCATTCGCTGCATTCCTTCGATCTTCAACCAAGTTGTTCCTTGCTGATTCGGCTCGTGACTGATGAGCTTCTCTCTCAGAAATCAGGGACTGCAGTGCATCTGAGCCTCTCGGTGAATCTTTCTCCAATGCCTTGATCTGTGCGGCATATGCATCGCATTTTGTGCACGTGTCCTTCTTGGGCTGTTGAAAGCGCAGATTGAAGTGCTTGTAAAAGATAGTTTTATACACCGTCTTGCTGACTGCTTTACATTGCTTCTCCTTGCAATCGGTTACATGCATTGTGTACATAAGGGACAAATTTAGATGTTGTGGTAGGTACTTGGCATCAGGACTTGATTTGCACGTGTAATGGCTTATGTAGTGGGGGAAACTGTTTATGTGAGCTATAACCTGGTTGACGATGGTCTTTGGGCTTTTATTTGCCGGTTCTTTCCTTGCTCGCTTCTCTTTAAAACTGCCCTCAATTTCCTTTTTCAATGCTCTGTTTAGCGTGCCACTAGCCAATTGTATAACATTGCAGAACATTGTCTTGCACACCCGCACCTGACTTTGGTCCTCAGTGTTCATGTAATACAAACGGGTAAGATTTCTAACAGATGCAGCATCAGCATCAGCATCTGAGCTTCCCTTTCCTTTTCTTCTCCTGGCAATATGCTTTTGTTTTAATGTTGACCTAAGCTTTGACGTGTTTTCACCTAATTTATTAATTTTACTTGTGTGATGTTCAGACTGCTCTTTTTAAAAAAAAAAAAGTTTATCCTATTTATCGACTCCAAACGTTTTTAGTATAAAGTAAACAAAGCAGTTTCAATAATCATGTTAAGGCACGAAATAGCCAATTATGTGCTGAAGTGCCGTTAAACTCAATCAATCAATCAATTTTGTTTTACATGACCGTTGATGAAGGCCAGCTTTACACCTCTGCTGGAACTCCAGTACAAATCGTACATCTTCTGTCTATCAGCAATGGTGCATTTTTCCACACACTTAAGGGGGCAGTGACAATCGAAATCCTTAAACGTGTGCTCTACCACCTCCTTTCCAGATCGTGATATGTATGCCTCACCGTGTTCTCTCTTTTGCTTCACAATATTTCTTTTCCAGTTTTCAGGTGCAGATCTTTTTCGACCTTTACTTGTATCTGAGGCCTGAGAATCCAAAAATGAGGGGGGGCTTGACCCAGGCTCAAGATCAGTGTTAGTGCTATTTATGTCAGGTGGGTGAGGTGTGGGTCCGTGAGAAATATGATTGGCAATGAAATACATATTTATTGAAGGATCGAAGAAGATGTCAGCATCACCTAAGTCAAGATCGAGTGATATACCATTACTGTGTCCTTCGTTGATGACATTCAGTTGGAAGGTTTCGCTGTTCACATCGTATGGCAGATCGACAGCTATGGCAGAGGTTTCGTTGCTCACATCGTATGGCAGATCGACAGGTATGGCAACGGTTTCGCTGTTCACATGGTATGGCAGATCGACAGGTATGGCAACGGTTTCGTTGCTCACATGGTATGGCAGATCGACAGGTATGGCAACGGTTTTGTTGCTCACATGGTATGGCAGATCGACAGGTATGGCAACGGTTTCGTTGCTCACATGGTATGGCAGATCGACAGGTATGGCAACGGTTTCGCTGTTCACATCGTATGGCAGATCGACAGCTATGGCAGAGGTTTCGTTGCTCACATGGTATGGCAGATCGACAGGTATGGCAACGGTTTCGTTGCTCACATGGTATGGCAGATCGACAGGTATGGCAACGGTTTCGCTGTTCACATCGTATGGCAGATCGACAGGTATGGCAACGGTTTCGTTGCTCACATGGTATGGCAGATCGACAGGTATGGCAACTGTTTCGTTGCTCACATGGTATGGCAGATCGACAGGTATGGCAACGGTTTCGCTGTTCACATCGTATGGCAGATCGACAGGTATGGCAACGGTTTCGCTGTTCACATCGTATGGCAGATCGACAGGTATGGCAACGGTTTCGCTGTTCACATCGTATGGCAGATCGACAGCTATGGCAACGGTTTCGTTGCTCACATGGTATGGCAGATCGACAGGTATGGCAACGGTTTCGCTGTTCACATCGTATGGCAGATCGACAGGTATGGCAACGGTTTCGCTGTTCACATCGTATGGCAGATCGACAGGTATGGCAACGGTTTCGTTGCTCACATGGTATGGCAGATCGACAGGTATGGCAACAATTTCGTTGCTCACATCGTATGGCATATCGACAGGTATGGCAACGGTTTCGCTGTTCACATGGTATGGCAGATCGACAGGTATGGCAACGGTTTCGTTGCTCACATGGTATGGCAGATCGACAGGTATGGCAACGGTTTCGCTGTTCACATCGTATGGCAGATCGACAGGTATGGCAACGGTTTCGTTGCTCACATGGTATGGCAGATCGACAGGTATGGCAACGGTTTCGTTGCTCACATGGTATGGCAGATCGACAGGTATGGCAACGGTTTCGTTGCTCACATGGTATGGCAGATCGACAGGTATGGCAACGGTTTCGCTGTTCACATGGTATGGCAGATCGACAGGTATGGCAACGGTTTCGTTGCTCACATGGTATGGCAGATCGACAGGTATGGCAACGGTTTCGTTGCTCACATGGTATGGCAGATCGACAGGTATGGCAACGGTTTCGCTGTTCACATCGTATGGCAGATCGACAGGTATGGCAACGGTTTCGCTGTTCACATCGTATGGCAGATCGACAGGTATGGCAACGGTTTCGCTGATCACATCGTATGGCAGATCGACAGGTATGGCAACGGTTTCGCTGTTCACATGGTATGGCAGATCGACAGGTATGGCAGAGGTTTCGTTGCTCACATCGCACGGCAGATCTAAATTAAATGAGCAATGTACACTTGTACAGTTCTTACTACACTGGAGACCATACGCGTTTGCAAACGATGGCGAGATTGTCGTTATTAGATATTGTTTTTATGAAACGGAAAGCCCCATTGGAAGGCTCCTCTCAAGAAGGCATGTTGCGTTTAAGTTACATTTATATAATAGGCCTAGCCTACTAAATTGCAGATTATGATGCTAGTAAATCTTGTGAATATAGATGCTAAACACACATACCATCAGCAGAAGATTCGTCTTCCAACATTCGCAATACTTCAGAAAGACGAAACCTTTTTCTTTGTATGTTCGCCATCTTTATAATAACAACAAATGACTTGGTCCACTCGCGTCCGTTATAACTTCGTCTGCACAAATGGACCAAGTCACATCTTTGACTTGGTCCATTTGTGCATGACAGGGTCGCTAGTTTGGTCCAAAAGTGTTTAGCTCTTTACTAAACAATCTGATTGGCTAGAAGGTTGGTTCCAGTGTCAAAACGTGCGGAAAATGATGCTTCATTTTATAGAAAAATAAAATAAAAATTTTTTTTGGTGGTTGGTCCACTTGTGCACGACACCATCCAATTGGATTAGCGGCAACAACGCTTGGTTCAGTTCCCGGACATGGAAGTAACTTGTGAACAAAGTCGGAAGTGGTTGTTGATGAACGGGCCTTTGTTGATTGGCAATGTTCACCAGGTCACAACTTGTGCAGCGGCGACAACGTCTGGTTCATTTCCCGGATAAATAGAAATAATACACCTACTTTAAACTAGGATCAACGAGCTTCCATTGTTACTAGTCAGTCTATAAATGCAGCATTTTTAAGAGCTCTCACTTTCACCTCACTCCAATTTCATGCGATGCCTTTTATCCTACAGTTTTATCTTTTAGTGTTATACGAGCTCGTTATTGTCCATTCACATGTACTACATAATGAAGAACTACATGAGTAATAATGGCATTAGAGTCAAATCAAATTATATAGTCAACATCACATGTTCGATGAATAGGCTATATTTAAAAATGCAAGAAAGAACTAATCAACATCAGAACTGTCAGCCTATTTATTAAAAAAATTATTTGCCAGTTAGCCAGAGTGAATATTATTGTAACGCCCGCCCCTACCGCCATCCCTGGAGTCGCCACTTCCGGATCATCGAACGGAGGAATCGCGTGTTGCTGTGGATCATAGTTCTGAGAGACAGAGGGAGGAAAGGAGGAGGTTACTTCCGGGTTTTAATCCCATCGGTGGAAAAGCGGCCAGTTATCTCTGCTGCCTAGCTCCCTATATGAAATCGGAGCTTTGCTCGATAATCTTTCACTTCGTCGTAAAATGGGTCTACCAGGGTTGACCGACAGAGATAGGTCCTTGGGTCTAGCACCCGAACTTTCTGCCAGGCCGATGGTCGAATGGTAAGGCGCATCCGCAGTGGTGGAAGCGGTGGGCCTCAGTCTAGGGTTCGAATCCACAGCAAATCTTGGCACCGGCGAGGCTTCAAGTCTTTCTAAGCGCGACACCACCTCCGTCAGCGCTTCTCTCACATTAGACTGTACAGCTGAGATTTCTTCCCTTACGTCCGACCTTACAGTAGAGATTTCCTCTCTGACATTTGATTGCACCGCCAAGACATTTAATTCTACCGAGGCAATCGCTTCTTGTGTATCTCTGGCATTTATTTGTATAGACGAGTGCATAGAAGTCATCGCTTCTTGTGTCTCCATGACGTTACATTGCACAGAGGAAATAGCGTCTCTAGTTTCCCTAGCATTACTTTGAATTGCCTCTAAAACAATTTCCATCGAGGAAGGTGGCCTCGAAGGTTGAACAGGAGTCGCAGCCCTGGAATCCTCCATAGTGCTATATAAATTGGGCCTACTGGTATCTCTACCACTAGCCGTGAATGAAGTCAGAAGATTCAATTATATTTCTTCTTATTATTCGTCAGTTGCATCTTCAATCAACATCAGTCACAACCTATGCAATCAGCAACTAGAACTTATGCAATCAGCAAATAAAACTTATGCAATCAGCAAATACAACTTATGCAATCAGCAAATACAACTTATGCAATCAGCAAATACAACTTATGCAATCAGCAAATAGACCAGAGTATCGTTTATTAACATTCCCCGTTTGATCTCTAAGGGTACAGGCCAATTTAGTGAATAGCCCAAACTTTCTATCACCGATCACTTGTAATCTGGACGTACCTCAATTTCTGTCACAGGGGAATAAGGCGGAGACTGAGAGAGGATGCGATGAATCCGAGGACGTACGAAGTTCCGAGACACGCGTCGAGGATGTAGCGTCGAAAGTCATCCGGTAGAGATTTACTGCTGAGATCGGCGACGATGGACATCGAACGAAACTAATCCGTCGAAAGAGCTTCAACGATCAATAAACGCCGCGTAGGCAACCACTTTCGAACGGTCGACCGAAACATGACAGGATCTGAGGACTACGAATAATTCGCTCCTGCGAAGCGTAGACAAAGAAAACTGGAGACGTTAAGTCGATCCTCAGAATTTGATTGAAGCAACAAAACACCGATCAAACTCACAGCAGAGACGAGTTGACGCGAAACCGAACTGTAGTTTCGACTCCGAAGTATACATTTAAACTTATATTTGACTCCTGTCGAAGAAAGAATTGCCGGGCAGAATCCGAGAACTTCCAATACACAATGCAACTGCGCATTAACCTAAACGTCAAACTTTAAGCAATTCCTCACTCGGACGCGTCTTCACTCTTTCATAATCCGGCATGGTCTTCTGCTCTGCGCATTTTCAGTGGGCATCCCTTATATAGTGCTTTCTTGGCGCCAACGCTACTGACGTCACGTCGCAGGTGTTACTGCGCAGCAGAAAAACCGCCAAAATCAGCCCCAGCTGTGCCCTCGTATGTACTATTCTTGTCTGTCGGAGCGTATCGGTCTTTCTCTCTCTCTCTCTGCTCTTTAAACCCGCGCTCTCTGACAACAAGTGTCTCTATACGACGACAGCTTGTCCTCCTTTATATCCTTCTCGGTATCTCTGCCTGCACCAGCGACTCCGTCTATCGCGACGACTTAATCGCCGACCGCCCACGCAACAATCGTCGCAAGATGGCGGCAGCGACCTAGGCCTATCGCGTCGCGACGGCAATGCGTAACAGACGCTAGCAATTAAAACGCGACGGAAATAGAAATACCAATGGCCGCGCTCCAATATATCTCAGTCGCCTGAAGCGCAAATGGCGGCGACCGGAAACCGAAACCCAAATTATATGCAGGCGTTTCACTACCCCAACCCAACGACGATTGCGGAATATATTTATTTGGAAAAACAGATTCCGCAATGCGTAAGAAAGGCCATACTCTGGTCTATACATCAAGAATTCGAAATGCAAAGAATAAAATTATGCAAGAACAGTCAAGATAACGATAGCACACAAGGTTAAGCAATAAACGCCATAGCTGTTCCTATACCAGCTCACAAATATCATTTCAAGAAAAAACACTAATATTGCATTCACATAGCTCCCGCTCTTCAAGAGTTCTGCAAAACTTATAAACCTTTCTATTACAAGCTACTTTCGATACAGTGAAGTTGGAACCATTATAAATATATCATAAACTTCTTTCAGTAGGCCTTCCCAGCATGATTAAGCAATCCGAACTATTATTATGCAACCTATTTTGGACATTAAAATAGGCCCCTTAATGTCAGACCTAGCAAGCCAAGGAACCCAATAATTACCGAAACAGGAGATCAACTAAGACAGATATAAAAGTAAACAGTCAATGATTACACGCACTCTGTGTCATAACGTAACCATAAAATCATAGGCTTACGGTAGAAAGATTATCATAATTTTAAAACTAGGATTGCCATTTAATCGTACCTATATAGACCTAGACCACTTTAGTCTATCTTTAATCCTATGCACAAGGGACCACACAGCGAGATCGTGACATCCTGGGAAGAAAAACTTATCGGTGGATGATAATTAGACAAATCACTCTTTACATGGACTTCTCCCGCCGCTGTTTTATCTTCCATCATATCTGAGGTCGTGGAAGCTAGGTCTGCCAAAAACCGTGCGTACAAGATAAGCTACATCGTCGATCACACTGTCGCTGCAATAAAATCTATGAGCGGTGTAAATTAGGCCTAATTAAGCGCTCATAAAATTAGGAGATACAGTACACCAGAACTTGCGCCTGCAGCAATTATCAACATAAAAAATCTAGACCTATTGCCAAACAAACCATGATTATATGGGGCCAGCCTATATATCTTCTCTCCATTCGTCATGCAATCCAGCTTTTATTTCTAAACAGAAAATCTGACATCTAGGCGAATAGATTTAGGCAGCCGTACAGCCCCATACTAAACATTTATCTCCTATAAGCCATCCGCTCAACTAAATCCTATTTAAACAATCAGAATGGAACCCTTAATATAATTACAAACAACTGAATTAAAACCAGAATCCATCACTGTACCAGTAATAAGCGTCTTTTAACTGAGAGAACTCACTTCTATTATCATTGTCCATAACTCATGACCGGAGATATTGTAGCGGAACTTGGTTGGGCAAATTACACCAGGAGACCAAAGCACCACCCCTAGCCCGTAAGTGTAAATATATCCGGGTCCGGCTTTAGCGGTTGACTAAAGACTAACCAGGTTAAGGTTTCAAACAGATTTATTGGTTTCCAAACACAAGGCGATTAAGGTACAAACGAAACAGAAGCGATACTGGAAATGGGACCAAAGGTAGACCGCAGCGATCCCAAGAATCCCTCCCGCAGTCGGGGTCAATCGTCAGTCTGTAGTCAGCCGTCGGAGGGTTCGAACCCCTCTAATGAGAGTAGGGAACTCCTAGACCGATGCTTAAGTACTCAAGATCAATAGGAGCCGCGACACCCACTCTCATAATCAGTCACCACTCGACCCACGTTTTACCGTGCATCAAGTGCCAGCCTCTCTGGTTAGCTTCGTGGCCTTACCAGGAGTTGGTAGTCAGTCCACACCCGGACTCACGTTTTACCGTGCGTTGGGTGCCAGTCGACCAGTCGGCTTCGAGGTCGTCTGAAGTCGCTTGTCAGTCAGTTACCACTCGGACTCACGTTTTACCGTGTGTCGAACGGCAGCGCGATCGGTCAGCTTCGAGGCCGTCCGAAAGCAAGTCGGTTACCACTCGAACTCACGTTTTACCGTGTATCAAGTGCCAGGCCCTCTAGTCCGCTTCGTGGCCAACCAGAGAGTCGGTGGCGAACAGCGGAATCCTGCCTTTTTATAGCAGACAGAGCGCGATGCGTGCCAGCCAGACCGGTCGGCTGCAGTCGCAAGCGGCGAGTCAGTGCATGCAGCAGATAGGCGGATGCAGCGCACAGGCGGACGGAGGCAGACAAGCAGGCGGACAAAAATAAAACGGTCTAAGGCTGTCAACACACAGTGCGTCCATGCAATGCATTAGTCCAAGTCTCCACATGCCTCCCCCAAAAGCAATCCAAAAGTCCCATTTTGGAGCAAACTAAACACGGCATTGCACAATAACACGAGGGAACGAACACAACGTCCCAACTACTTAATTATACGACTCAATACAGTTTACAAGTTCGAACGCAATCACAAAAATTCGCATTAAAAACTTAGTTTACGAGATAAAAGTCCAAACAGCAAACTGTTCTCAATGTAGAAGAAATAAAGCAATTCAGTGTCCATCGCACGAAATCGATTAGCAGCACTTATTAGAGTTCAGTTTAGTACAAAGAAATCGCAAAGCCGTACTTACGACTATTAATTAAAAGTCCATAGGGTTCGCACAAGGGTTGCACCAAGTTCAAAGCAGAAACGGTCGATTCTTCTCTTTCTTTTCTTCTTTCGTAGTCATTCTTTAGTCGTCGTCGATCCAGATCACGTCCTCGTTCGACGGGGTCGTCGAAGGATTGGGAATAGGAGACGGGGATAGGCACCCGTCGAAAACTCCACGAAGAAGGTCGATGGACCAATGAGGATAAAGGTCCAACATCCTCTGCACGAATTGCTCGATGGTCATAGTTGAATCCATCGCGCGACCCAGTCTCACAATGCGAGCAGTCTCCTCCCTGGTCATAGGAGGGGAAACCGAATCTGGAACAGAGTCCAAAACCGGGTGGGGCACGCTTAGAGGGAAGTCGGTATCGAATCCGAGCGAGACGTCAGGCTGTTCACCCGGTTCATGCGTACCAGCGACCGGTTCGGCGCCCAGGGCAGCAGGCGCCGTCGAGACGAGTCTGGCGGAGCGAATCCGAAGAACGCGGCACTTTGCTTCATGTTGCAAGATCCTTTGAGATGCTTGTGTCCCCGCAAAAACTTGACCGCAGCCGGAACAGCGACGGATCTCTTTGGTTGCCATCTTCTCCAACTGACGCAGATCAGCGGCCAGAGAGGTTCTTTTATAGGCGAACGGGACACGCACGCGCGCGACCCAGGCAGATCGATGCTGCTAGGCAGCCGTAGGCGGGAAGATGACATCGGCGCATCCTGGCGCGCTCGCACGTAAACACGTGCGCCGACGAAAAGCTCGCACGCACACTCATGCGTGCACGAAGAGGAAACGCGCGCAGACAAGCGCGCCGAAGAGGAGTAGACGACGAGGAGTAGGCGTCGAGGAAGCACGCGCGCACACAAGCGCGCCGACGATGAAGCCACGCGCACGTCCATGCGCGCACGAAGAGGAGTAGACGTCGCGGACGTAGAGGAAACGTGCGCCGTCATCCCCGTACACTTTACTGGAACCGGACAGGCCGACGAACGGCCCGACGAGGTCTGCTTGAGACCGTCGTTGCTCCGTCCGAATCTGCTTCCGTTGCTTCTGTTGCTTCTCCTGCTTCTCCTCGCGATGCAAAGGACCTGGTACTTGGCCGGTCGACGGCAGAAGCCGTCGCACCATCGCTGACGTCGGTACGTCGTCGTCCCGAAGAGGCTTCCTTCGTAAGTGTTTCTTTCCAGCGGTGACGCGGCTGACGGCTGGAAGAAGCTGTAGCGCTGTCCGTTGCTTCGACGTATGATCCTTCGTTCGTCTTTGCAGGCGACTCGTTCCACTGTCCTTTTGTCCGTCCATAGCAATGACGGAGCTTGTCAACATGCGCCACGAAGGGTTTAGCTCTTGGCGATTTCTGGAGAAGGTAGTTGACGGGGCCACACGCCCGCACGATCATCATGGGACCAGTGAAGTTCCGTTGCAGCTTCGGGCTGCGTCCCACAAACTTCCGTGGACTGAAGTAGTAGACCCAATCTCCTTCCTCGAACTTTGCAGGCCGCACTCGCAAGTCGTAGGCGTGCTTGCGTCTCTCCGCGCTCTTTCTAAGACTCTGGCGCGCAACGGTGTAGGCCTTCTCGAACCTTTCCGACAGCTCGGCCACGTAGACCGAATAAGTAGACTCGTTCGCATCCGATGCTTCTGGTGGTCCGTACGCGAGATCCAGTGGCGTCCTATTTTCTCTTCCGAAGATAAGGTAGTTCGGCGAAAACCCGGTCACATCATGAATCGATGCGCGATACGCTGCCACCACATACGGGAGGTGTTCATCCCAATCTCGTTGATTCTCGCTTACCACTTTTCCCAACATGGAGTTGAGCGTGCGATGAAAACGCTCGATCATCCCGTTGCACTGCGGACGATAGCTGGACGTCCGTACTTTGTCCACCTCTAACAATTTACACATGTCCCGAAATACCCTTCCATCGAAGTTTTTCCCACGGTCCGTTAGAATCTGTAGCGGAGCTCCGTATCGGACGACAATGGTCTCCACCAGTGCCTTCGCAACCGTGGTTGCCTCCTGATTCGCCATCGGAACAGCTTCGACGAACTTTGAGAAATTGTCCATCATGGTCAGGATGTAAGTGTTGCCCTTCCTACTTCTGGGATGAGGACCCGTGACGTCCACACTTACTCTCTCCCATGGCTCTCCACACGGCATGACCTGTAAGGGCCCCTGTCTCTGTAGTGCACCCCGCCGGTACTGGCAACAGGGTCCACAATGTTGGCAGAACCTCTTTACATCTCTGGACCATCCGACCCAGTAGGCCCGTCTCCGAACTTGCCATCGGGTTCGCCTGACACCTAGGTGTCCACCAGTTAGACCAGTATGCGCCAGTCTCAAATAATCTTCCTTGAGGTTCCTCGGCACAAGTACCTGTTCCAGTTCGTCCGGTGTCCGTCGGTAGACCACATCCTCTTTCAAGTATAACATATCCCGCTGATGCCAGTAGATCTTTACAGCCTCTTCTTCCTGTAGGATTTCTTGCAGACTTGGCATTCCCTCGTCTAGCCAAGTTCTGACCAAACGCAGCACTGGATCCTTCTTCTGTGAGTCCTTGATGTCCTTCGTACTGTCGTTCTCGTCCGAAACCTCAACCACTTCCCGGACAAAGTTGTCCACGGAGTCCGTCTCCTCCCAGTGGCACTGTCGACAAGGTTTCCGCGATAGAGCGTCCGCATTTCCATGCTTGCGTCCAGGCCGGTGCAGTATTTCGAAGTCGAATTCTGCCAACTTTTCTAACCATCGGGCCTGTTGACCAATAGGATCCGGAGTACGCTGAAGCCATCTCAGCGCTGCATGATCCGTCCGAAGTGTAAAATGTCTACCCAGCAGATACTGTCTATAGACCTGAGTGAAATGCACTATGGCCAACAGTTCCCTCCTTGTCACGCAATAGTTGCGTTCGGCCGTTGAAAATAAGCGGCTGCCATAGGCAATCACTCGTTCCTCGCCATCAATGGTTTGAGACAGCACCCCACCAACACCTAGATCCGAAGCATCGCAGTCCAATGTGTAAGTAGCGTCGTCTACAGGCAAACTGAGTACTGGAGCGATGGTTAAAGCAACCTTCAGACGATCAAAAGCTTCCTGACATTCATTTCCCCACAAGAACGGTTGATCCTTCTTGGTCAGTGCAAACAATGGTGCTGCAACCGTAGAGAATCCCCGAATAAACTTACGGTGATAAGAGCAGAGTCCTAGAAATGCGCGAACCTCCCGCAGATGCCCTGGTGTAGGCCACTCAGCTACAGCCTGTACCTTCGATGGGTCCACTGATATACCCTCAGCTGTGACTATATGTCCAAGAAAGGATACGGTACGCCTAAGCAAATGACATTTACTAGGCTTCAGCTTCAAATTAGCTTCTCTAAGTCTCTGAAAGACGCTACTTAGACGAACCAAATGCTGATCTGCAGTAGTGCTGAAGATTATCACATCATCTACGTACACCAAGCATAATTCGAAATTCAGTCCAGATAGCACAATGTCCATAAGTCGCTGAAAAGTGGCGGGCGCATTGCACAACCCAAAAGGCATAACTTTCCAACGAAAAGTTCCTCGTCTGGTGATAAAAGCAGTCTTGTCCGCATCACCCGGGTCCATCGCGACCTGATGATACCCGCTTCGCAAATCCAAGGTGCTAAACCTCCCAGCTCCCGACAAAGCATCCAAACAGGCGTCTATTCTAGGAAGAGGATAAGAATCCTTCCGGGTCTGGTTATTCAGTTTCCGATAATCAATACAAAACCTCAAGGACCCGTCTTTCTTCTTAGCAAGAACAACATTCGCAGCCCATTCACTCACAGCAGGTTCAACCACTCCAGTCAACAACATCTGACCCAATTGCTCGTCGATAGCAGTCTGATACGGGAGCGGCTGTCTCCGTAATGGTTGTCTCACGGGACGCGAGTCTCCAGTGTCGATTCGATGCTGGGAAATCATGGTCCGTCCCAAATCCTGGTCGGTTGTCGAAAAAATATCTTCATACTTCAACAATAGACCTTTCAGCCCCTCTTTCACGTCCATCGGAACATCCTCCGGGATATCTTTCATCAACTTCTCAACCAAGTGGTCTTCGGGACCTATGTGTCCTTCATTTTCCTCCCTTCTCTCAACCTCTACTGGGTGCAAGTCACTCAACATCCGGTTAACCGTCAACAGGGCGGACTGCTCATTTAGATTTACTACGCGGATACAAGCCCTATCAGCCACATCATCCAATACCACCCTAGCCACATGCAAACCCGGCTGGATCTCCTTGGACTCAGTCATCCACGCCTGTGCAGCGGTCGACAAATTTCTATATTGCGTCCTGCACGGTATATGACACTGAGATCGAGGAAGTACAGTGGTATCTTCCGCAACCATTACTCTGCGGCACCAGAAATAACCATTCCCTCGGACTAGTGGGATACGGCGACGACCAATGAATAGCGCGCCTTGCCCAAAACCAAGCCTACATCGATGTTTCCTTAGCCAGTCCATTCCAAGCATAGGTTCGCCTATCTGATCGGAAACGAGAAAGCAAGTTTCGATGGAAAACCCTCTGGAGATTTTAATCTGCACATCCAGCTGTCCCAGAACTCTAATCGGAGAACCATTCGCAGCCAAAAGGACTCGGTTACAAGGTTGGAGCATCAAACCATCAACATCAGAGGAGGGAACCAAGCTTACCTCCGACCCAGTGTCCACTAGGCAAGTTCTTTGCTGTCCGTTGATTTCTCCACGGATGTAGATCGCGTTACTCGTTGTACCTGTCGTTCGCTCCCTCGTAGTGTGGTTCGTGACGATCGGTCCATCGTTCTCGTACGTCGTTGGACCCGAATCGTGTGCGTCTTCTTGACGGTTAGGATTCCGTCTGCGTTGGCGGCACTGACGAGCCACGTGACCCACGCGTCTGCAGTTGAAGCAGGTCACGGGTCGACCAAAATTTCCGGGAGACCTTCCCGGAGACGGAACCGGCGGAGAAACTTTCGGCTCGGCGTCAAGACCCGTCCGATGCGAGCCTCGGAGTTCCTCCATCTGACGGCAAATCTTCCCTTCTAGATCCTGTTGCCACTTGCGTTGCGCTGCGAAGAAATGATCCAGTTGGGACTGAAGTTGTCCCCCGGCATCTCCTTCCTGTGTCACTCTCACCCGGTTGGCTGGTTTCCGTCGGTCTTCCAATTCCGACGTCTGCTGATAGGCGGCGAGACGTAACGCGGTTCTGTAGGCTTCGTCAATCGTCTTTGGCTCACGTTCCCTCACCTTGAGAGACAATTCCCGGTCCCGGATCGCTTCGAGGAAAGCGTCCTTCGCGACGATCTCTGTTGTCTCATTGGACGGCACCGGATAAGCGAGGACGACAAGTCTTCTAATGTCGTGCAGCAGGTCCCCAAGCGTCTCGTCTGCTCTCTGTCGGCGATAATACAATTGGGCCCGGAAGGTTTCAGCTTGACCCTCTGCGCCATAACGTTGCCGTAATTTTTCGACGAGCTGTTCGTATGTGATTTCTGTCCTGGCTCCGAAATCCCAGAGCAACTGTGTTGCCGCCTTCTCTAACGAGCAGCGGAGCAAATCGACCTTATCATCTGCAGTCCATCGGTTGTGTCTCGCACACACGTCGAATTGCGCCAGGAATGATTCGAGAGATCCGGTTCCATCGAACTTTCCTGGTTTCATCGGACTGTTTCGGTCTCCGATCATGTGACCGACTTTCTCCATGACCCTTGTCTCCAGGACGCTGACGTCTTTCTCCGGGATCAGTATACTCTTGCGGTCCTTCTTTGGTGAATCGGCGAAATCAATCTTCGTCAGGAAACGGCTGGATTCGACCTCGTAGTCCACCAGGAGGTCCTTTCGTCGTCCGGCGTCTGGCGATGAAGTAACCGGGTAACCAGGAACAATTTCTTCCGTCTGACCGTTCCACATCATTGTCAGTCCGTCAGAGTCAAAGTCTACCACCCCAAGTTCCAGTTTTGTCGAAGGCCAAAACCACCAAGGGAAACGAAGAATGACCCCACTTACCGGGTACCAATATGTAGCGGAACTAGGTTGGGCAAATTACACCAGGAGACCAAAGCACCACCCCTAGCCCGTAAGTGTAAATATATCCGGGTCCGGCTTTAGCGGTTGACTAAAGACTAACCAGGTTAAGGTTTCAAACAGATTTATTGGTTTCCAAACACAAGGCGATTAAGGTACAAACGAAACAGAAGCGATACTGGAAATGGGACCAAAGGTAGACCGCAGCGATCCCAAGAATCCCTCCCGCAGTCGGGGTCAATCGTCAGTCTGTAGTCAGCCGTCGGAGGGTTCGAACCCCTCTAATGAGAGTAGGGAACTCCTAGACCGATGCTTAAGTACTCAAGATCAATAGGAGCCGCGACACCCACTCTCATAATCAGTCACCACTCGACCCACGTTTTACCGTGCATCAAGTGCCAGCCTCTCTGGTTAGCTTCGTGGCCTTACCAGGAGTTGGTAGTCAGTCCACACCCGGACTCACGTTTTACCGTGCGTTGGGTGCCAGTCGACCAGTCGGCTTCGAGGCCGTCTGAAGTCGCTTGTCAGTCAGTTACCACTCGGACTCACGTTTTACCGTGTGTCGAGCGGCAGCGCGATCGGTCAGCTTCGAGGCCGTCCGAAAGCAAGTCGGTTACCACTCGAACTCACGTTTTACCGTGTATCAAGTGCCAGGCCCTCTAGTCCGCTTCGTGGCCAACCAGAGAGTCGGTGGCGAACAGCGGAATCCTGCCTTTTTATAGCAGACAGAGCGCGATGCGTGCCAGCCAGACCGGTCGGCTGCAGTCGCAAGCGGCGAGTCAGTGCATGCAGCAGATCGGCGGATGCAGCGCACAGGCGGACGGAGGCAGACAAGCAGGCGGACAAAAATAAAACGGTCTAAGGCTGTCAACACACAGTGCGTCCATGCAATGCATTAGTCCAAGTCTCCACAATATTCAAAAATATACAGCAGTTATTATCGTCAACCGTCTATAGTGTTAATTAGGGAGAGAGAAACGTACAACTGATGTGAAAGATAACCTCATCTATCGCGACCCCGATGGCCCCCTACTGCACAAAACCGAACTTAATATAGGGCCCTCGCGGCCTAGAAAATAAGAGATTCTTAAGTTCCCAATGTCAGAACTCAAATCCTTTTTCCTCTATAGTACTGTATCAGAACCCGGTGAAGTGATTTCTAAACAAAGTCGGCCAAAACCATTTGGATGCCTTCACATAGTATAAGACTGCTACGATGACTTCTGTCGCCCAGAGATTGGCGTCCTCTGCAGCAACCACATCCAGGAGAGATTCGAAGAATACTGATTCAGGGTTGGGAATGACTTGATCAAGAAACCGTGTAACCAACTGCGTAGCGAGTGCCCAAGTACCGAAGGACCACAAGTCTGAGCGATCCCAGGGCTTCAGGCGGGGCCCTTGCACCAGACTATGGTCCATACCGGCCAAAGGGTGACGCTTTTCTTGGGCGTCCCAGTTGAGGAAGACATCGCTAACTCCAGGAATGCTCGCGAGGGTCTGTAGCGTGACCACGATAACCGGAAGTAATTCCGCTTTGTCTTTCACCATCACTGCTTTGGCTCCGATACGTTGAAAATCTTCAAGTTCCGCTCCAACATGGCCTTGATTATGGAAGTAACGAAGAGTTATCCATGTAGTGCCGTTAAACTCAATCAATCAATCATGTAATCCCTCCAAGGCAGATTCTGGGGTTGATCCTTTCAGGTGGCCTAACGCCACCTTCGGACGTTCTGCCCGAGGAGCCTGGCTCGTCAGGGCTAACCGGTGAAAATGTAAAGATGGCTGACGCGCTCTGAGTGGAGGGTATTGTTCCAGACGCGACCACTCCGCAGCGTCCGCTAGGCGAGGGAGGGCAGTCAGAATCCATTGTTATAGCTAAGTTATCCCAATCAGAGGAACTTGATTCTTCGTCGCAGAGATCTATAATAACGACTTCCGGCGAAGCGGACCTCGAACGTTCCATACAACCTCCCAGTACGCAAACAGACGCACACGCAATGGAGTTCTCGGCGGAATTACGAGCATAAATTTTATCTCTACTCTTATATGGTCGTTCTTCCCTCTATAACGGCTCAACAAAAGTGAGTCACTCATCCGGCCACCTGGGAGTTGCTGTTTCTTCCTAAGCGGTGCCAACGCCCTCCCCCACAATCTTTGAAGTCATGGGAAGATAACAGGCAATTAATCATCCGGGTAGATCTGGAATTAAGTGCCGTAACAACGACAACAGTCGTTTCGCACAAAGTTAGGCCACTAGTTTACTCATAGCCAACACTGCTAAATTATTACAGGAATTACATGGGCTAATCATTATTCATAGCAGCGGTGTATCAACAGCAAAATTAAATTATCGCTTATGCCTAAGGTTAAGCTGCTAGCACAAGTAGGCCTACACGGCAAAACCATATATATTGTAAGATGTATGTAGTATGGCCTCGTTGTTAAGTCTAGGTTGTCCCGGGTTCAACATCTAATAATCTTCAAATAAAATAGTTCGACACAATTCTTCTGGTAAAGTAACACTTGTATTGCATTCTTCATAAGCACGCAGAAGTAGTTCGAAATGTCTAACATAGACGAAGCAGAATAATGTCACGAAAGGTATAGTTTTCGGTCATTCTCTTATACGCAGTTAATTCAGAAATAGCAACGACGTATCTTTCAGACGAGCATGACTGTCACCACTGCAGGCTGACAGCAGACTGCCTCTTCACTCAAACACACCTCACACACCCACACACACCACGCACCATCCCTCAACGTACACCCTTGTCACCGACAGGAGCTAATACCTAACAATATATATAATCCTGACAGAACCTTAAAAAAACAGTTAAGCGCTATATGGGTCTCAAAGCATTCATTTATCGCCTCTTGTAAAACAATGAATAATTATACATAGCCTACATATCTCTGCGTCCGTGTCTTTTAACTTAGGCCTATCACTCAGGTTATATCTTATTATAAGAAGGAGACAAATAATATTATATATATTGCCACTGATTAAACCAGCGCATTAGCAGAACCTTAGTCATGCCTTTGAACATCATGGGGCCTACAACACATTTATTTAGTGCCTTTTAAATAATTAATTGTGAGTCTATGCACTTAACATATATATATATACATAAGCGCTATATGGCCTAATTAATATGCAACTACTCACGGCTGAATATAATATTATATCAGTAATGCAAACTGCTGATCATGTAAATCCTTACACGGAAATTAAGAGCATCAAAAAAATTAACTATATAAATCTCTTAATATTATTTACATGACTGTATTAGCCAGCACATAGGGCGAAAACATATAGGTCATACTTGCATGCCCATCCTGCAATCTAGACCTCAGTTCACAAGGTCTCGTAATCATGATCAAAGGCCTTAATTGAAATATGCAACCTTAATCATTCATCCTCAAATTAAATCAATATTTATATAGCGCAATGCAAGAGCAATGACAGTCAATATATCTGTCTATAGCAAGGCAATACTAAAATTGTTCATCGCTACAATACAATGCAATGCAATATTAATCACCATTTAACCAATCATTAGCAGGCATCGGACAATGCAGCAATACAGTAAGTAAGCAAATATGTAAATTCTTTCACATGTAAAATAAAGCATGTTCATCAAGATCGAACCAAAGAAGTGTTAAGCAGGCAATCTCCTGTCATTTTCAACTAACGGCCGTAATTAAACGGTCATTTAACACGGTTACCCAGCTGACGTCAAGTTCTCAAGTGGACGACTTCCGGTTGGTTCTTCCATCGACCTCCAGTTTTGGTCTTCGGAAGACCCATTGCGGAGGGGGCATCCCCTCAAAAGGTGGGAACTTTCGTCACAATAGAAGCAGCGGCGCTCCTGTCTTGGCGAGTTCCGGCCACCGTTCCGCCTCCTCATCAATGATGGCGAAATCCGAGATCGATGCTCCTGGTTTCGCCCGTTCCACTGGTCCCTGTTCGGCGCTGGAGCGGAACTCCGTACAGCGAACACACGACCAACGATCGGGTTGTCTGGATTATCGCCCACCGGTTGACCAGGGTTGTCGCTAGGTGGAGCATGCTGCTGTTGTCGAAGAGGGCAGAAGCGTGCTATATGGTCCGTTGCAGAACATTCGAAGCATCTCCGCGCCGACGATCGTCCAACTTCCAGTTCTGCCGCCTGTCGGTATCCGCCCGCAGAATTCCAATACCCTGGCCGGTTGTCGAAGTAACCGCGTCGGTTATTCCGCCAGTCACTTCCGTTGGCGTTCGACCGACCATTCCCGTTGAAGCCGTTTCTACCGCTCCACGACTCACGATAATTGTCTCTGTACGCTGACCCAGATAGTCGCTCCAGTTGTCTCCTCATTTGCTCCAGCTGCCGTTCTAGGTCTTTCACTTTCGAATCCTCTCCTTCCTTGATCGCATTGACTCGGCCCTGACGTCGGTCGGTCTGTTCATGACCGCCAACTTCTGCTTTCTGATAACCGTCCAATCGCATCGCCACCTTGTAGGCTTCATCTAAGGATTTAGACTCTCGCTCACGGATCTTCACAGCAAGAGTTCGGTCTTTGAGGGCATCCAAGAATGCCCGAACTGCAATTGCCTCACTGTGGACAGTTGAAGAACCCGAATACGCCCGCGACGTCAGACGGCGAACGTCATCGACCAACGTGCCCATATCCTCATCAGGCTTCTGTTTTCTGGTACTGAGCTGTGTCTGGAACAGAGCTTGTTGCTCCGCATTTCCATATCGTTCGCGAAGTCGCTGGACCAGAGCCATCCAAGTGTCCAAGCTATCCGCGCTTGATTCACTCAGCAAATTGGTTGCCGGTTCAACCAAAGCGACAACAAGTTGATTCAATCTCTCCTCGTCAGACCAGTCGTTGTTTTTCGCGCAAACGGAGAATCTGCGTAGAAAGATTTCAATATCCGACCTTCCACTGTAAGAACCGAGTTTTAGCCATTGCTTTGGCTTAGGCAAAGGGGTTGATGACAGTTTGACCTCGCATACTTTAGCTGTTATGTTGGTCGGTTCCAGTTCCTTGATTGTTCCACCTGAGCAGGTCGACGGTAGTTCCCAATCCCCATTCGTTTGTGTTGCGACGGTGGTCATCGGGACGGTTCTGATCAAGCCAACCGAAACATTGGTAGACGTAGTTGTTTTATCGTCGCCAGTCGTTGCAACTCTCGCCGGAAGTGTCGGCTTCAGTACTAGTGATGAACGAGGCACTTCGATGTCACGGCCGAATCCGAAATTCTGCGCGCCAAGGCAGAAGCTCATTCTCACCGATTCCGCTACTGTTGGCCACGGAGGGAAGATGGCGTCGCTTGGTCGAAGCGGATCAAGGCAAACCCGGTTGTCGCTGTTTTTGTAGAACGCGCTCGGAGCGTAGTTCGGAGCAGGAGGCATCCACGATACGTATGGATAGTCGGAGCGAGAGCGCGGTTGCATCCAGTCGACCGTCGCCATCGCCGCTGGTCCAGGATGAAGGTCAGGTCGAGCGTAGTCTCGACCAACCAAAGTCGAAGTTGCTCGGCCGTCGAAAGCGTCATCGGCCACTGACAAGTAGGTCGGCCTTCCCGACGTTGATTGCAGAATGTCGACCACGTTCGTCGCCGTTCCCACTCTTTGTTGGTCGAAGTGTGCGAGCGACGCTTGCATCCTCCATTGCGGATTAGGTCGAGAATGCTCGACGTGAGGAAGCGACGAAGAGACCAAAGGAACTGGATTGACCTTATCACCCCCCTCCCGTGGTAATTTATTAACGATCGGTTTGTTTGTTTCTCGTCAGTAGGCCTACTACTGGATGTTATGTGGAGTATATTTGGTATCCTGTCGTGGCCTAGGCTAGGCTACAACGGATCTAGGTTGAGAACGATTCCTGGATCACGAACACCGGAAGTTAGAGCAATATACCCGCGAGACGGTGCTCGCTGCGCAGACCGTCTGTCTGTTTTTGTGCGCGCGCGCGCGCGTGTGTGTCTGTCTGTGTGTTCTCAACCTTTATCCGATGTTGGCCCGGTAGCGCATTATGACACTGGCATGGAGAGCAAGAGGTAGGCCTACCGAGATCGCGCCCCGTAGGGCGGACGTTCTTTTGTAGGCTGCCAATTAAGATTACTGCATGACTTGTACGTGTGGGCTACAGCGCTGTGCGTTTGCAAGCGCTTCATTAAAGAAAAAATATATAGGGTCATTTCGGCTAAAGCGAGCCAATACCACATAAGCGGGCCAAAATCGCAAGTTACCCGGCCTGTATCTAAAAATAACTATGTAGTTGCCATCGTACTTCATCACTGCAACTAACAAACTGAGGAAAACACAGCCAAATATAAGATAAACCCAACCAGCACTGTTCTTTCTAGCACAGGTAATCGGCTCACTTTACCAGGGTAATCAGGTTTAGCGAGCCAGAAGTTTACCAGAATTACACATTTTTAATGCAATTGTTTCTACTTTTAACTAAACAACACATTATAGACCATCAATTATGTAAAAACTGATGCTTGGCATTCAGAATCATGGCATACAGTGCAATAATATACAGTTATGCCAACAACAACAAAACAGTTGGTGAGGTGATTATAATATAGGTCAGAGAACATCCATTATCTAAAAACTCTGAAGTATTCACTAAAATGGTAACTTGAATTATAAAGTAAACAGCTTGTGAAGTATTCTGAAGTGTTTCTTAAACACTAGTAACAAACGTCTTCCGTGCAATGATTAGATACAATTGTCACAGCAAAATGAACCCACTCGAAACTGCCCACATACAGATGCACATGTGTGGTGGTACCATTGATTGCAATTTACACCCATTTCCCACTGATCTTCAATTAGTGGGTCAGAAATGTCTCCATAAACCCACTGACAGAAAGCACATGCATCAGAGTCAGTATCCGCATATTTACCTCTACCTTTACCTTTACCAGTACCTTTGCTGGTTGCTGCAGCATTCACTTTCTTGTCACTTTTCTTTTTCTCACATATGTTTTTCTTAACAAATTTGTCTGATTTATTCAAAGTGTCTTTCTTTGATGCCTTTTCCTTTCCTGATTTCTTTGGCTTCAGTTTGTCAGATATGTGTTTCAAGGTTTCTACACTTGTTAGTTCATAGGAAGGCGGTTTAATCCGTGGTCTTTTAACAAGTGGCCTGTCTCTGTGAGGAACTGGCAGTAACTGTGCAAATGTCAAAATGCTGTCACCAGACGTACTTGTGGATGGCATAAAATGTTCTTCAACGACAGGAGCCAGTGGATCTGGATCAACGCCTGAATCAGATGTGGCACCAACAGGATCAGCACAGTGACCTTGTGTACTTGTGGATGGCATCAAATGTTCTTCAACGACAGGAGCCGGTGGATCTCGATCAACGCCTGAATCAGATGTGGCACCAGCAGGATCAGCACAGTGACCTTGTGTACTTGTGGATGGCATCAAATGTTCTTCAACGACAGGAGCCGGTGGATCTCGATCAACGCCTGAATCAGATGTGGCACCAGCAGGATCAGCACAGTGACCTTGTGTACTTGTGGATGGCATCAAATGTTCTTCAACGACAGGAGCCGGTGGATCTCGATCAACGCCTGAAACACATACATAGTGTGATCTCAAAGTGTGATCTCAAAGTGAAATCTGTTTTAAAATGTCTTAATGACGAGCGAATGGCAAGGGCCATGACCGAAAAACTTGATTTTATATATAAAACTTGATTTTATATATATAAAACTTGATCTTATATAACTTTCAGTGCCAAAGCAATCAGAAATTATGATAGAAATTCTAATGTATAAAAAGCGAGCCACTGGCTCGGATTATCTGATGCGCAGAGGCTCGCTTAATCTACAGCGTCATATAAGCCGAGCCACGCGCTAAACCAAGGGTTATTCCTTTTATCATCGCTCAAGAATAAATCAGACACAACGAACATTTAGATACTAATAAGATATATTAACGAAAACTAATTTAGTTAGCGTGTTCTTGGACAAAAAGACGTACTGTGACTTTTTAAGATTTGTCAGTTTAAAAGTCAAGTTACCAGAAAGTTGATTTTTTTCACTGGTCACTTCAAAACACGAACTGTAATCTAAAATATTGTAGCGACAGCCTGGCGAACGTAATGGATATGAGTTACCGTATAATAACTCATTTTAGATCAGCAATAATATTTACTGTAGTCCTCATAAATTAAATTCTACACGTAAAATCGTCGGCTGAGGAGTAACTTCCCCTATGTCCTCAAACATTACTTTTGAGTAATTGGAAATGTAAAGTTTGAGCACATATTGGACACAATCTTATCACATAAATAAGTAGTAAATTAGTTTTCAAGACACTTTGGCCTATGCTATCTAAGATTGTTATAGTTGATTTGAACTCTGGTTGAAAGGTGATTTTTGGAATTTTTTTCCCTAACAACCCATCATAAATGTTGGACATAGAGGGTTGCATTTCTCAATTTTTATCAATACTTTGACCTCAACACAGATGAAATATTTCATACTAGTGTTCTGCATTTCACTTCTTAATTGAATAAAGTTGTTTATACATTTTTGCACAATCTGCACAACCGAATAAAGTGTTAAAAATGTTTAAGTTTTAAGATAAACAATGAAAGTTAGCATAATTATTGTATGCTGAAGGAAATATTTATTTGTTTGGCTTCAAAATCGTTTCAAAATATGCACGATCAACAGCAAGCATAAACTGCAGCATGGAGAGGATATCCTTTTTCTTCTCTGCCGATAGAGTCTGTTCCTTTGTTATGTTCTTCGGCATCTGCAGTTGAACTTCAGTTCCGATAATATTACGCCTGGATCGAGATCGAGCTGCCTGACGAATACTCTCCTCAAACCAATCAGGTTCAGAAAAACGCAGTTTGTATTGTACACGCATGTCAGCCGAGTACTGCAGAGTTTTCACCTTACTGAATGGTATTCCATCGAATTTAAACTTGTTGGTCTCGGAATGAAAGTCTAGCATATCTACTTTCCTCAGCTGGACAAGTTTGATTGGCTGTTTTCTCGGAGTCTTAACCAAGATGCGAACGAGCCCAACAGGGCTGTATACTTCTCTGTGCTTCAGTACACTTTCCAGTTGACTGTGCACGTTATCAACTTCTTGGACCTCGCTGTGTCCCGGCTCGCAGAACTTTTGGGTGATAACCTTCACTGAAGGTTTCCTACGAAGAAACAGCATTATAGCAGAAGCCATGACTTTGTTTCTGTTTTGCGGGACACATGAATCGCTCCAAAGAGTAATCTCCGTGACATTCGGATTATCAACAACGATGTTATCCAAGATGTTGGTGAGAGCACTAGCGATGTCATTTCCAGTGCGCCCACTTAGTGATTCGGACCACAAAGCACCGTATGTCTGCTTCGTGGTTGAGCAGTGTGCGGTTAAATGATAAACGTTCAATTTTCTCTTGTAAAAGAAATTTGAAACATCCGCTTTGGGCAGAGCGAAGACATTTTGCATGTCAAAGCAAATGACACATTTGCCTTTAGCTAGTCTGTCCTTGACTCGTTCATCGTGCGTTTCAGCTTTACTGCTAATGTGCGACTGGAGTTTATCCTTCTGTTGTTGAGTCAAGTTCTGCATGAACTTTGCAGCCTCGCAAATGTCGCAACGATCTTTCTTCGGCTTCTGGAAGTCGATATTGAACTCACTGTTGAAAACAGCCCGATATAGATGTATTTTCGCTGCTTCCACTCCTCTCTGTGCGCAATATTCAACGTACTTCTCGTATAATATCTGGAGGTTCAGTTCGCCGCTTACGTACTGTTTATTTGTATCTCGACGGCAGTAGTGGCTCTCAATTTTCGGCACCGCTTCAATGTGTTGCCGAATTATCTCTTTTGCCGAAGATGCTGCAGTCTTTCTGATCTGGTTCGAGTGTTTTCCTCTCACGTAAGGAGTAGGTGCGCCCGTTACCTCATTGTTTTTAGCATAGGCGGAGTATATTCGACTTCCATCTATGCTGAGAGTACATAGATAAAAATCCTTACAAACACGTACTTTGTCTTGACCATTCAAGAAATAGTACCGGTAGCTCATCTTCTTCCTGTTCGGAAATTTATTCGTAGCTCGCCGGATTCTTGCCTTTTCCTTTACAGCAGTCGTCCTAAGATAGAAATGGCGCTTATCATCATCAGACAACAACCAGTGCTCATGGTGAATTTTTTGTCGGCCTTCTGCGGTTATGCACACTTAAAGCGACATTCAGTGTGGTCAATCTTGCAAGCCTTAACACCTTTGGAAGGTGCTTGATGACCACGTTTAGTGATGTATGCTTGCCCGCCTTGTCGTAAACGCTTTCTAGTTTGTGATTCCCACTCCGATTCGTTACGCATTCGTTTCCTCGTCAATGCATTTCCAGTTCTTTCATGCTTTCTCACAGTCGAGCGAACTCCATACGTATGATCATCAGGGATGAATGAAGCCTCATGATCACAGTAACGTGCAACTTCTCTTTGACATAAACGTCCCTCACTCTGAAATAGTCCACATGTTTCGCATAACAGTAAGTGTTCGTCTTCAACAGTCACTGTGGGTTCCAGTACTTGTGAAATTTTAACGATCGCTGGTCCTGTTAATGTCGATGGCAGCGACAATCCCTCGTCATCATTAGCATCTTGGACTGACAGTGTAGCGAGCTCACAATATTCCGCAACATCAAAATCTTCGTCATTGCTATCATCAATGCTGGAAGTAACAGTATAATCACAATTACTATGCAATACAAATTAGTAGGGTTGGCACTTTACCAGGACTGGTATTATTAAATAGATCATTGTACACAGGGCTTGTTTTAACACACAATGTGCAGTGATAAATTGAAAAGACTTTTCAATTTATCAATGTGACGAAAGGCTGTTTGTGCAGTTACCATAATCAAACTATTTGTATAAATTAATAAAATGTTTCACTGAATTTAATCATAATTTATGATTTCCACGATTGAAGTCTTAGGCCCATATTTTACTGGTAGGGGTTTTAATTCACTGAATCAGTGCTAGAGTTTAATAATAGACATAGACCCCGAACTAAATTAATCAATGTGATAAATGTACACCTAGGCCTATAAGGCATATACATTGTGCAGTGATAAATTTTTCTTAAAACATGCTCTGATTGTACACGTTAGCAAAACGTACATCAACGAGCAAACTGTAATTATTGCACTAATATTATTATTAGGCAAAGCTGGAATTAATTTTGGCCTGATAAAAAAATAATTATGGCTTTATCCCATGTAGGACACGCTATAGTTACTGTAACTTTGCCCACGCTGCGACTGTAGGGCTGGCACTAAGAGTCTTGACTAGTCTTCACCTTACTTAACTTTACTTAATATCTAGATAGCGTACTACCCACTAAATACTACTATACTTACTAGGGTGACAATGTCAACCATGGCAAAAAATAATTTTTTGAATTTTTAAAGTCTCACCCCCCAAAAGTGTTCTCTATACCATCAGTGTTACTGGTGAAAATTTTTAAGGAAATTTGAAAACGTTTAGAGGTGGTCCAAAGACCTTCAACTTTCAATAAATAGACCTACAAACAACGTTGAATATGAAATGTGCTAAATATTTTTATGCTCTGCCAATTAATTTCTAGTGCTTATTTCAATGTTCTCTGTTATTACTCATGACATGCATAGGGTACAGTTATTATTTAATTTAAAAACCAATAAGTCAATTTGAAAGTTATACGAGAAGGTCACAGGCAGTTGTTTTGTTAAATTGACTTTTGCGCCTGCTGAAAAGAAGTTAAAAGATCTAATGTCATTTGGAATGCATGTGTCACTGCAGCATTGAACAGGACTAAAATTAGTAACATGCATGCGGCACACATCCTAGCAGCCAAAGAACAATCGCTGGGCCGTGAAATTGTTATCAATCAGGATTCCATTAGACATTCTCGGCTCCATCATCATAAGACTGTCCATGCATCATTAGGTCTTGAAGTTCCACGTAAAGTTCATTGGGATGACAGGTTGTTGAAGGCTTTTACGTCGAAGAAATGTTGCCCTGCTGTGCTGGCACCAGATAGGTTACAGGAACAATGAAAATCTTAGGGGTTCCTTCACTGCCTAATGGAACAGGTGAAGCACAAGTTTCAACCGTTTTAACTTCCTTGAAGAGTGGAATATAGCTGGCCGCATACGATCTGTCTTTTCACACAACTTCTATCATCTGCAGCAATACTGGTCTTCAATCAAGAGCATGTGTTCTGCTGGAACACAAGAGTCAGATATGGTAGATCTCCTCAGCTTGGTGATAGTGGGGGATAGTATTTGATACTCTGATGGCAAACTCTCGCAGACCTACGAAAACACTGTTTGAGAGATTTGGATATAGGGAAGTTGATACATTGCAATCTACCTCTTCCATCTCTCTTTCATCTGACTGCATTTGAGCTGCAGCCTCTATGAGCATTGAGCACAATGTATTTGTTCTTCAGTTTGTTCTCAAGGCATTGGTACACATGCCAATGTCCAACGTCAGATCCCTGAAATGATTTGCAACTGTCGAAGCAGCTCATTGCTTACAAGACAGTAAGTCAAACCGTCGCTACAGCAGAAATCACGTATTTCCAACAATTTGAGGTACCTGAGTGAAATGTTGGTTGGCCTGGTCTTGCTTTATTCGGCTGTTTCCAATGACAGCGCGATTGCAATGGTCGAACATTCGGGATACGATGAACCTCTTCGACATATCAAAGTTTATGTGCAGCAAGTGACACTACAAGAGCTGATTTTTGTAGCTATAAACAGTTCGTCTACTTAGAGCAAAAAAGTTCCAACTCTGAAAACCATTATTTTCAGGAATCCAAAAAGCAGTTTCAATACCAAATTGCAAATCGTCATTTTATTAGTGACTACAATCAACAGTTGAATATTATGCATAAAACTTCAGTAAAACAAGATGAAATAGTCTGATCAATATTAGGCCTACTTAACACATCATTGATATAAGTGTCAATTCATTCTAGATGGTACATTTTTGCACTTAAAAGTTGAAAGTCAAAACATTCTAACTAAATAAACTTTGTTGCTTTGTTAAGTGTGATGAAACCAGAAAAATGATGATACTACACATAAAAGCAAAACCAAGTTATTATTTATCCAGTATGTTGTTCTTGCTCAATTGCCTCAGTTACGAACAGCGAGAGACTCGTAGAACGGTTTACAATCATTTGGCAGAAAAGCGCAAAGTTTGAGCAGGTCTTCCTTCTTGTTTTTGTCTACCCCCAGTGGTGCGGTATACGCGTGTGTTAGCTCCATATTACTGAAATTGACATTCCTTCCCCTCTTCTTGTAGACAACCGCTTCACTCACTCCTCCAATTTCGTTGGAAAACGAAACTGCTACATCGCGCGCATCGTCTCGGCTGTAGATGATAGAGTGCTTTGTTATGATGCCTGCAAAAGCGTTGCCACGCATCACAGTGTTAACTGCACTCCAGTCATAGATATTTTCTCTGTTCAGAGAAATAACTTTATATGGCATTTTTGGTCTAGCGGTACGTGCGGCCTCCTCGTATTGACTGGGAAGATGAATATCTCGCTTTCGAACTTTGTTTTCAATTGAGCTGTGAATAGCATCGCATTCCATCTGCGAGTGGCCAGATTCAAAGTACTTTTGTTCGACTTTTTGCGTATTCACACTCCTGCTGAGAAACACAATTATCATACTACACACCACCCTGTTTCTATTCTGCCCTGCACAAGTATCACTGTATACTGTTATCTGCTCAGCGCCCTTTTTATCTTCTTCAACCAGCCAATGGTATAAAGCTGATGCAATTTCATTGGCTCCTCTTCCGGCCTCTGACTCTGTCCACATGTAGCAGCTCCCTTCCTTTGTTCCCAAGTTATAGAAAGTTAGATTATACATGCTAAGTTTTCGCAAATAATATGCTGAACCCACTGATAACTTCGGAACGGTAAGAACTTGTTCAAGGTCCATTGCTGCGCATATTTTGCTATCAGAAGTGCCTTCTTTATCGATATTCTTGCTCGTTCGGGCTTGCTCTTTCCTTCGAATATGTGCAGCGTATTCCGCTTGTTCCTCTGCTGCTAAAACACCTCCATTTGACTTCTTGCGCAACTCAAACTTACAACACGAATCACATGTGTCCTTTGATGGCTTATGAAATCTTAGGTTGTAATCATTCACAAACACAGATCGATACACACTCTCGTGTACGACCTCTTTTGCCTCACTCATGCACTTGTCCTTATATAATCGATACATGGCAGAAATGGTCAAAGCTCCCTCGAGATACTTACACACTCTGGTTGAACGACAATAATGACTTTCCACGTGTGGAAATGACTCAATGTGTAATTTGACTTCAGCCAAGGAATCTGGCTTGGTTTTGTTATGACCCCCTCGTTTTTCATTTACAGAACCTCTGCCTGGTGTTGCGCCACGAATGCCAATTTTGTGTGCTTCACGTACCATTGCGGCTGATATGTCCAACGTATTTAGAAAGAAATTTTTACACACACTCACTCTCTCGTTCTCTATATTGGGCAAGAAAAAGTAATATGAATGATTTCGTGGTTTACTCTTACCACCGTTATTCAGCTTGGTTCTGGTCGATACAACCTGCTTCTCAGTATTGCTACCAACAAAATCATGTCGTCGTTCCTTCAAACCCATTTCCCAAAAAGCTTTGTTTATCTTATCCTGTTGCTGCTCATCAATTTTTGTACTACACTTTCTCCTGCACTTTTCTGCCATGCACATACCTCTTACTACTCTCTTCGAGGTCTCTGGCATATTGGTATTTTTTTCTTGCGTTTAACTTGTTCTCCACAATTGTAAGCTTTTTTCTGCATGAATCGTTTCCATTCCAGTTCATTTCTTTTACGCTTCCGGGTCTTCTTATGCTGAGACTCAGACTGGTCTTCAATTGCAGACACTGGGGGCGGAGGCTGGTTGATATTGTCCAGAATGGCATGTAGAGACTGGTCGACACCGGCCAGCAAAGCAGGTTGAGATTGGTCGACGGTGTCCAGAATGGCATGTAGAGACTGGTCGACACCGGCCAGCAAAGCAGGTTGAGATTGGTCGACAGCGGCCAGCAAAGCAGGTTGAGATTGGTCGACGGTGTCCAGAATGGCATGTAGAGACTGGTTGACATTGTCCAGAGGGGCATGTAGAGACTGGTCGACGGTGGCCAGCAAAGCAGGTTGAGGCTGGTCTACTGTGGCCGATGCAGCAAGCGTGAAGTGGTCGGTAACAGGAGGGGATGAGCGTCCAGACTGTTTCATACACGTACCGTCGTCGTTCGACTCATCATACACTGAGCTTGTAATCTTCGTCGACTGCCGAGTTATCTGGATCAATATTGTTTAAGAGTAAATTATGTCCCATAATGATTTTATCTTACCTTGGTTATGCGCTTCAATGTTAATTTGGGTTTGGGTTATGTAGCCCAAACCCAAGCCATAACTTTAACCCTCATTAATTTTAGCCGTAATTAGCAATGAATTTACTCATCGAGGCCATGGTTAGGCTGTTATTGGCAAATTCAGAGTTGAAACATTGGTGCATAATAATGAAGGAGTCATTGTGAGCAGATGGGATGATATTGAGCGATCCAGATTAAGTGAACATCAGATTCTGCGTTAACACATTGACCGCGGCAATTATTTTCCCCGGGGCGCGGCGGCCCTGTGCGCACGGCAACCAGCAACGCAATTATCGGAAATTCTGATAAGACTGGATTACAAAGACAAATAGCATTTATTATTGATGTTAGTAAATATGAAATGTAAATAACAACAAGGCAAATAAACAGTTACTTCTGAACTTCTCTGTCATACTTTACTTTACAGTAGGCCTAAAACTGTGCATCGAAATGGTAATCCTTGAAACAGGGAACAACGCAAAGCGCAGGCTTAGAAACGCATGTGCTGCAAATGTACCGCGTTTCTTTGCGTATTCCACGCTTATGGCAAACGACGCATCTGGTACATGGTGCCTGTTTGCGTTCAGTGGGAGGAAGTACGTCCATATAGTGCTGCCCTGAGAGCCGTGACAGGTCCGACGCCTTATTATGATGCAATCCTCTTAGCACAACGGAAGCCGCGGCCGGTCGATCTTGCGTATTCATTAGAGAGCTTACGACTGAAGAGCGAAACCATATCTGCCGACGATTCCCTCCACTTCTCTTGTACATCAAGAAGGCATTGCTCATGGCCATGTCGATCGTCTGTAGGACAACCTTCCTGTACCACTTGAGGGTCTTCCGCAGTGGCGAGTAGTAGGAAAGCAGCTGGTCCAGCCGATCTACACCGCACATTCGAACGTTGTAATCGAGCACGCAGTCCGGTTTCTTGATAAGTTCTCCACGTCTGTTCCGTTTGCCACCCTCAAAAATTCTGCCTGCATGAATAGTGGACAACATCATAACGTCTCTCTTATCCTTCCACTTCGAAACCATGATTTCTCGGCTTCTCAGAGCAACGACATCGTTCTTTTTCAACTTCGCTGAGACCACTTTTTCCGGCAAATGCTTCCGATTTTTACGCAGCGTTCCACAGAGGTAGGTCTTCCTGTCCAGAAGCTGTTGCGCAAGTGGAACACTCGTGTAGAAGTTATCAGTATACAGGACATGTCCTCTGTCCAGTATACCGTCCATCAACTTCAGAACAACAGTCTCTGCATGGCCAAATCCTGATATCGCATCCATCTTGCCACAGTATACAAGCATGTTGTATATGTAGCCACTCGGCTCACACAACAAATATAGCTTCACGCCATATTTGTGTCTCTTCCCGGGAATGAACTGTCTGAATGTGAGTCGTCCACGCCACAGTACCATTGACTCGTCAATAGATACGTCACGTTCCATGGTGTAGACAGCTTGGAAGCGTGCAACTAGGAGATCGCAAATATGGCGCAGCTTGAAGAGCCGATCGTTCTCTGGCGACTCTTCATTGTTAGAATAATGCCAAAATTTCAGTAAGATTTCGAATCTATCTCGAGGCATAGTTTGATTGAATATAGGAGTGGCAATATTCGGGTCCGTGCTCCAATAATCCTCAATCTTTGCCTTGTGCACATACCCCATGAGAAAGATGAGTCCCAAAAACCGACCCATTTCTGATGCTGTTGTGGGTTCCCAGTTATGGGCCCTTGCTTTTCGTTTCAAGGCGGTCTTTTGAAGAAACTGGTCCGCAAATCGGTTGGACTCATTCACCATCAACATCAACACATCGTCCGTCAAGAATAACTTGAAAAATTCTATCGGACTCGACTCAGCAGTGAGATTTATAGAACTGTTCAGTCCCGCAGTGTGATGATATTGAAACTCTACATTTGGCGTGTAGTTGCCATCAACAACTTGCCAAACACGAGGTGTAAATGCAGATGTCGATGCCGAGGCATTAGTTTGTTCCGTAGCAGAAGCAGCAGCAACAAAGGACTCGACATCGGAATCTGGGTCATCCGATCTGCCTATGCCTGCCTCGTCAACCGTAGGGAGATCGTATGCCTCTGTAGCATCGCTATCTCCATCACTATCTACGACATCAGCTAGGCCTACAATGTCACTGTCCCTATCACTGTCATTGTCATCAAAATTCTCGTCTTCTGACATATCTATCATCCTCAAAATTTCTTCGGTACTAAACCTCTTACGAGTCGCCATTATCACACTTTCTCGCTAACGCAGACAAGAAGGCAGAAGCCTGTGTCACGTGCTCTAAACACCAGGTATAGCAGCAGCTGTAATAAAAATTTAGGCATGATTATTCACTAGATGGCTATAGAAACCTTAGCAGTAATCTACACGCGGCTACATTTGTTAACAGGGCGCTGAAGATGTCTTTATAATGCTTAAACTAGATTACGTGTTAACACGCTCACCGCGCCTGCTAATAGAAAATCAATTACGTGTTTACACGTAAACCGCGGCCAACGTGTTAAGGTTTCCTAGTAAATATTTCAAATCCAACGATATCTCGATGTTTGAGTAACTTGCGAATATATTTCGGTATTATTACATTTAATATCAAGCGTGTGGCGACAAGCACATAATATCGCCCGCAGTTACGGATACTCGCGTTTCATTAAATCAAAAGCATGAAATAAATCTTACCTGCGTCAGATTCATCGAGCATGAGCAGTCGCAGCACTTCACAAGCTTTAAATTTGCTTTGCCTATAATTATTTGATCGTGACATTGTTCGAAACTTGCTAAAAAATAATTATTGTCGCGAAAATTAACCAAAATTATCACAAAATATCATCGTTAACAGCCGCCGGAAGTTGATCAGTGGTGAGCAAAAATATTCCAACTACAGTTGAAACAACATTGCTCTCAATAGCCTAATCCGGGATGTTGATGATTTGAGGCAAAAATGTTCTATCTACACTTGGAACAAATTCGCACTATAGAATATAATAATAGTCACAGTTGAAACAAAAGTGCTTCGCTAGATGTCAGTACTGGTATGTGCTATAGAGCTGGAACATTTTTGCACGAAAGATAAATGAATTTACTCAACGAGGCTATGGTTAGGCTGATATTGACGAAATCAGAGTTAGAACATTTTTGCTTTTAGTGGACGAGTTGAACACTAAGAACTCTTCATTGCACTAGGCTGCACTAGATATTCTTGTAAACTTCCTACAACTACATCCGAGCACATAATGGAGATAAACGACAGCATTCTCTTCGCTCGTCGTTGAGCTGTGAGCTGATCTGAGCTTAAAGGTCGTAAATGATGCAGCTGAACGTGGCGTCGCACTGATCCATTCATTCCATGAAGTACTTACAAACCAAGAAGATCCAAGTATTGTGCAGGTGGGTATGAAATACAGGAAGGAATAGCCAGATTCAAAAAGCAAACAGCTGGACTTGATAAACAGTACTTGAATCAAATACGAAGAGATGTGTATTTGCATTGCGTTTCACAATGGCCATCAAGTCAAACTTAGGATGCTTTGGACCACCTCTAAATATTAATGAATTAATTTTTAAAAAATCATGCATAGACATTTTATGGTACTTAACCATTTAAGAGGGTGAGACTTGTGAAATTCAAAAAAAAAATTTTAAGTGTCACCCTAATACTTACCTGTTTTCGTCGTCCAGAATGGCTTGCATATCGCTAGAATTTAGTATTTTCTTTGGAAATCTAATTGGCCGATTCTGTGCAGCCATCTTGTTGGACATAGAGGTTGTTTACGCTGAAAACGGAAGATTTACGTGACACAAACCTGCGTTCCTATTAGCTGCATGACATAGAGGATACTAATACTCAAAGGATGGTAAATTGTGGACATAGAGGTTTAGAATTATCACAATATCTCTGCAAATTTTATAGCTACCGCTTAGCTATTGAGAGGACATACAGGTATTATAACAGTAATTTCTTAGTGCCTGAAATCGACGTGTATGTCATTTTTGGACATAGAGGAAGTTACTCCTCAGCCGACGAAATGGTAGTTGTGGCAATTGTGTCAAACATTAGCCTCGGCTTAGTGTTCGTTTGTTTATATATAGGCCTATGTATTGTTATCGTAGCCTTCTGGAACCTAGTATTTAATAGCAATAGCCTAGGCCTAACCTATATTGCACAAGTTATTTGCTCTTAGAAAGCAAAATATGAAAAGCCTAAATTGATGTCTGTAAATCAAAATCTGAAATTTCTGTAAATGCACAACCAGCTAGAGGCCCAGTAGGCTAGGCACTCTGGATTAAAACTAGCAGAAAGAAGCAATCAATTACCCTGGAACTTAGGCGCTATAGCCTAGGCCATAGTGGTATGGTTGGTAGGGCCTACCTGCTTTAATAACTACTTTTGTTAGCACTGATTTATAGTAACCACAATATCCTCAAAAGCAAGACACATAAAAAGTGGTCCCTAGGCCTATCATGCATGGAGAATTTCTGTCAAGTGTTTGTTTTGCAGTTAGTCTCAATGGGACCCAGCCTACTGGAAACAAACTGAACAGGTAAAATCCCCATCAGAATCATCGTTGTCGAATTTCCCATGGCCAACTGCACAGGACATGTGATAGCGGATCTTCGAGCATTCGACACACTCAATCTAGGTTTCTTTGTACTTTGGATTCTTTGCATCAAAGTATAAACCGTTACACCCACTGCACTGCCAGTTTACTTCCATGCGTTTTCTAGCTGGAGCTTTTTTTCTTAGTTCCTGCTTTTGAGACGGCTTTTGTGCACTGTTCTTGGCTTTCCGAAGGCTTAATGCTTTCTCTTTAGGCCTAGACTCTTTCTTTTTAGCCAGTTGTTCTTTTTTCTCTTTTTGTAAATTCTGTTTCTCAATTTTCTGTTTTTCTTTTTCAATCTTTGCATTTTTTCCCTTTAGTTTTGACTCATAGGCCTCTTTAGATGTTAAAACAAAAAAATTATCATTTGATTTAAGGCCATCCTTCCTTTTTCTTTGTCGCAGTTGGGGCTTTGGATATGGAAGTACATCAGAGTCTTGATCCATTGGACTTGAGGAATTCTGGAACGGGAAGGAAATTAGAACCTCAGGTTGTGCTTGTGCTGTTGGCCTGCTGGAGTTGATGCTGAACAAAGCTTCCACTTCGTCAGTTGCTTCACAGTTATCATTGCTTGGAAGGCCTAAATGAATATCCAATATGTCTCCAGATAGGAAGATATCCATATCCATTGGACCTAAAGAAATGTTTACCGGATCTTCATTTTGCTGAATTACGTTATGTTCAAGTGAATTCAGATCCACTGAAGCAGTCGAAAAATTCAGCAAAGATGACGACTCTTCTAAAACCGATATTTCCTTCAAACCCTTCCATGTCATATAGAACCGGTCTTGAAGGAACTCAGTATCTTCGCCAGCAGCATATGCTTGTTGAAATAAATTCAACCTGTCAGCAGGCAAAGAGCATTCGAATGCACTTAGCGCTAGTAAAATTCCACATGGTCTGTTTTCAGCTGCTGCACCTTCATCCGGAGTGGGATTGCTATGGTCACTTGCTCCATGTCCATGATCGTTCATTTGTTTGTTGCCAGCATCAGAGTCTATTTGCACCACTGCAGAGGTAATTAAAGGTTCAACTTCTCCATCATTGCAATTCATACTAGGGTCACTTGCTCCATGTCCATGATCGTTCATTTGTTTGTTGCCAGCATCAGAGTCTATTTGCACCACTGCAGAGGTAATTAAAGGTTCAACTTCTCCATCATTGCAATTCATACTCTGGACATTTTCTATGTTGCATTGTGTGTCATTCTCAACAGCAGACCTATACAGCATGTTTGGAAGATAAGCTTCCTGTGGAATTTGTTCCTCATTCAATGGAAATATTCCACAAGCCTTGAATCCGGATTTGATGTTATCAGGAGTAAGACCTCTTGTCCATGCTTTTGTCAACAAGCCACAAAAATTTGCGTGAGAAACGACAACACCTGGATAGTCATTCATGAGTTGCTGGCAAACGTCACCATAAGCGTTTTTCAGTGGCTTAAAAACCGTCCTGTCACAAGGTTGGAGCCAGTTGGAGGTATGAGCCGGCAATTCTACTATGTCGATCTGATTCGCAATTGCCATCTCAATGAGCTCCACAAAATTATGCGAATCATGACCATCAAGTATGAGGACTTGTGGTCTATCGGTTCCAATGTTTGGCAGGAAGGTTTGCTCAAACCAAAGTTTGGCTATTCCTTGCCGTGTCCAACCCTTTGCCGAAACACTCCACGTTGCTCCAGGCGGTGAGCTCTCCAGGTCAAACCCATGAAGTGCACGCTGAGTTTTTCCTTTTGCTATAATATGCGGCGGGATTTTTCCACCAGCAGCATTTATACAGGCGATAATTGTTATAGTTTCTTTGTTGCCACTTGTGCGGCTCTGAATGTACTTGGCTCCTTTGTGAGCTACAACTCTCCTAGGTTTATGTTCGAGTTGCAGACCTGTCTCATCCATATTCCAAATATGGGCCGGAGAGTTGAGTAATTTCCTTTCACTTAACAATTCCTTTAATGCATGGAAGTATTTTCCAACTTTCACTTTGTCCATGCACATATGTCGAACTGAAGCAGTTCCTTCAGGACGACGTAGCCGAACATTTGTATTTCTTCTCTTCATCAGCTTCCACCATTTCTCTGATGGTTTGTCTTTCTTCAGTGCAATCTTATGTTTCCGTGCCAGTTGACCTGCATAGTCTAAAAATTGTTGTTTTCCAAACCCAACACCAAGTGCAGCTCGGTTGGCAGCAAAGTCAACTAATTTTTTTTCCAGTTCATTACCAAACAAAGACTTTTTCCCAGGCTTTGCTTCAATGCACGTTTTCCCACTTGCAAGCTTCTGCAAAGTAGACCTAGGAACATTGAACTGCTTTGAAGCCTGCCGTTGACTCATTCCATTAAGAATGGCATCATGCGCAGCTTTCATTTCCGCTTCGGTCCACTGGAAACGCTTGGATTTTTCACGTGGAACAACTTCACGATTTTTTCGTTTTGACTTTTCTCCACTCTTTTGTTTCTTTAACGGATTCATTGTTCACCTGATAATGAAGGTAAAAATAGACAATGTAGGCCTAAATGTAAGAAACCATCTTTTCCTTGGTATAGGCCTATACCCAGTGGTCCTTAACGGGCTCCCCATAGAGCTGTGCCTGCAGCCTTGTGACTCTTTCTGACTAGTTCTGCACTAAGCCTAAAACTGTAGGCCTACTCTGGTCACGCTGTAGTCAGGAGCGCCTCTCAGTAGTTTCCATGAAGAGGCGCTATATAAATTCATGAATGAATAAATGGAAGACCCTTAATCTTAGCCCCAACAACTAGCCTAACCAACTATCCATACAACAGTTGTGTGGAGTTTAACTATTTAATGGCCACCCTGATACCAATTAATGGCCATGGCCACTATTTAGTATCAACCCGGCCACTATATGGGTATATTTTTTAACCGGAGCCAAATTCAGAAATGACATTTGAGAAGAAAAAAAGTCATGAAAAAAATATTTTAAAATAAGAGAAATATTTGTATAGTAGTGCTGAAGCAAAGTTAATATTGAGCAGTGCTCAAATTTATGACATTTGACCAAGGTTTTTATTTTAGTTTTTATTGTATTTTGAAGAAAATACAACACCGTTACTTTGATTCCTAAATATTTACAACTCCGTTATCTTATTTACAAAACACGCCCAAAATACCATAAATGTTTACAATCATTTATTATTTAGTGTTTGTTATGCTCTAAAATGTTACAGAACAATCTGAATGATTCTGATGGCAATTTATTTTTATATGTACCACAAAAATATTTCATTTTAATAAAAAAAAGGCACGGAGTTGTAACTCGGTCACGGAGTGGTAAATCACAACGAAATATCCATCCAATATAATAGAGAATTTCATTATGATCACACTACAATACTCTTCATTTAAGTCACATTCATGCATATTTGAAAGACTTTACCCTTTGATGTCAAACATTTGACCATTGAAGCAAGTTTTTCAACAAATTAATCAGACACCGTCAACTTTTAATAAAAACCACACAGCTCATCTCTTAGTAGATAGAATGTTATTTATAACATTTGTGAACATTTAATTAAAACTATATTTCAGTCTTCGCTCAGACACTGTCAACTTTTAATAAAAACCACACAACTCTTCTCTTAGTAGATGTAATGTTATTGATAACATTTGTGAACATTTAATTAAAACTATATATAAGTCTTCGCTTTGTAGATAGAATGTTATTGATAATCGGTGGATCAATTGCCACGACTTCTGGATACCACCCCTCGTCTAGTCTTCTGGGCCACATCCATCCTCCACTGTGTCCAGCAGATTGCATACAATGGACCTAGAACAATAAATTAAAAACAAGTTCGTTTGAAAAATTTAAAATTATGAGTTTGCAAGTATAAATGTCTACAAATATATATATTTTAATTAAACCCCTCACATATGTTTTATCGCTTACTAACTTAATTCTTTCTCATTTAGTCAAGAGTTAGATCTACCATCATACTTAGCAATTCTTGGCTGTGGCATTTTTTTATAATTTGTACAAGTGTCCTTGTTTAGTAGGTTCAGGGATCCCGTCCGGTCCTATGCCTAAGGTATTCCCATATATATCACCAATACGATTTGCAATTAATAAACTGCAAATGGCTGGCTAAACAATAAAATGAGTGACTCGTTGACTTGAAAACAGTTTACCTGGTAATATGACATATATCATGCTTTTCCTGTTAGTTATTACAGTAAACCATGCTACTCTATTTCTTTTATTGTGCCTTAAAAAATTTCATAAAATTGCACCTGGACAGCAGCACTGTTACTTAATTCTAACTTTAATTAATTACAACTTTAATCCATCTAGTTACTCTTGTTGTGGTTAAAAATAACAATACTTAGTTAAAAGATTTCAGATATATATTTCAAAATTTACCCGATATTCATCATTCTTGACTTCTTTCAACACACCAGGATAATCAATGCCCATATATGACACTTGGACCCATTGCACGAGTTGTTGTTGATCAATTATGACTTCCGGTTGTGGATTTGTGCCGACTAAGTGGTCTTCTGGAGTTGCGCTGACTACGTGGTCTTCTTGATTTGTGCTGACTAAATGGTCTTTTGGATTTGTGTCAACTATGTGGTCTTCTGAATTTGTGTCGACTACGTGGTCTTCTTGATTTGTGCTGACTATGTGGTCCTCTGGATTTGTGTCAAGTATGTGGTCTTCTGGATTTGTGTCGACTACGTGGTCTTCTGGATTTGTGCTGACTACGTGGTCTTCTTGATTTGTGCCAACTATGTGGTCTTCTGAATTTGTGTCGACTACGTGGTCTTCTGAATTTGTGTCGACTACGTGGTCTTCTTGATTTGTGCTGACTATGTGGTCCTGTGAATTTGTGTCAACTACGTGGTCTTCTGGATTTGTGCTGACTACGTGGTCTTCTGGATTTGGGCCAACTATGTGGTCTTGTGGAGTTGTGCTGACTTGGTCTTCTTTATTTGTGCTGACTATGTGGTCCTCTGGATTTGTGTCAAGTATGTGGTCTTCTGGATTTGTGTCGACTACGTGGTCTTCTGGATTTGTGCTGACTACGTGGTCTTCTTGATTTGTGCCAACTATGTGGTCTTCTGAATTTTTCTTGCTTCCTTCTTTCATTATCATTTTTCCACTTCTTCCTTTTTGAACGCTGTTCCCTTGGTGTTAAGTCTGCGATATTTTTCACTTTTCCTGCAAGTTGTCGGGCAGCCCATCTGTTACGTTCCTTTTCCTTTTCTCCTTCTTCATCTTTATCTTTCAGCTTTTGACGATATCGTCTTTGTTTTTCTGCTGCAGTTAACGGCATATCAAACCGATGAAACTGACCTACAAGCAATTGAGGTAGCTTTGTTTTATTTACATTGACTGATGCTCATTTTAATGTATGGTCTACAAGTTTCACCTTAAAATTGACCCAACTGACTGAAGTTGATTGTCAATGAGATTGGTGTTCTCTCGTGGCATTGCATGGCTGACAGTGAAATCAATTAAGCCTCGTGGTTTGGTGTAGTGGTATGCACAATAACATATAAATTTAATTATGGATTATAGTATTATATCGTTAAAATTTTCGATTTTGAAATAAAATTATTCAGAATTCCTATGGATTCTGGTATAAATTTAGCTACACCCTAGCAAAATGAAGCAAAATAACCACCTGTTTAAAGAACTGAGAGCTATAACTATAAATTAAGAGAATACACACGGGACCAAATATATATATTCATACAAATATAAACACAAATTCGTACACCCATTCATGCATACAACGAAGCCTACACTCAGTTACAACTCCGTTTTTGATACTACAACACCGTTACCAATAAAAGTATCGGAGTTGTAGTATCGGAGTTGTGAAATTTCCATAAATAGGTCACCACACGGCTCGGACCAAGGAAGGTAAATTTAATAGTTACTTCATAGTGGTCGGGATGCCAGTTTCAATGCAATTTATGAAAAACTTATTTTTTTTATATACGCTAAATGCAGTAATTTACGGTATCGGTGTTGTAAATATTTGATATACTATAAGATTACCTGATTAACTTTCGAAAATTTTCACCAGAACGAAATGGCCGATTGGATTTCTTCCGGGAAATCAATAGATACTGGTTCCCTGCTTTCGAAGATGTCAACTCCAACGTCAGAAGTTTTCAATTTATTCCACAGATGGCCAAATTCTACTAGTAACGGTGTTGTAAGACATTTTTGAGGACAGCTGTTTTATTTATTTTTTAATTAGTCAGTATAGTTAATAAATTAATCAGTCTTCTAGCACGACCGTCATCCATAATTTTATTACGTAAAATTATACAACATCAGCTAAATACCTCGACGGCTTCGTAACTGAACGTTTTTCTGACTCAACCTCACAAAGGACAACGCAATTTTGGCATATTTTGGACCTTTTAAAAATTTTTTCTGTTATTAGTCGTGTAAATAATGTCATGGAAATCAGTTTATCCAATTAAATTATGCCTCACAATAAATGTAAAAATTTAAAAAACCCATCTTATGCTTTGTGTGATTTATCCAAGGGCAAGGACCGAATTTCCTTGAATTTGGCTCCGGTTAAAAAATATACCCATATGGTATCACCTCGGCCACTATATGGTATCAACCCGACCATTAAATGGTAAAATGCGGTCATTTGGAAAGAAATTAATTTAGAAATTCTTCTCATTTAACCAGCACACCGACTTTATATTTTTAAATAAAAGAATTAATCTGCTGTGGATCAAACATAACATAATAATAGTCAAACGAACCTGGCGAACGCTAAATCTGATTGGATTTACAAATTGGACGAAGAAAAACAAGCAATATTTACGACTTTCCCAGCTGAAACTTTCGTAGCTCTGGAAACGAGGCTAACATCACGTGATCACGAGAAGTATTTATTAAGATAGATACCCATGAAAATTGAAATCGAAAATGTAACAGCTGCTTATTTAGAAACCTCGTTGATGGTGAGATAAATGACATTAAAAACTGGCCATTAAATGGTACGTGGCCACCAATAGGTTCAATTACCCTATGTGCTTCAAGTTCAAGTAGACGCAGGGACTGAGTGGAACAGACGAATTTTAGGTCCGAATCTGTAAGATTCAGATTGAATGCAAAGATCTATCATCTGCATGGGTAGGGGAAGGCGGGGCAAGACGGACCCTCTAATGATTTTTTTATTTATTTGTATTGCAAAACTGTTAACTTAAACGGCGTGATTACTAACTTACGCAGCAAATGAAATACTGTAATAAGGAAAACACAATTAACATAATACAATATCAATTTCCAGTTTTTTCAGGATTTAAAAAAATTAACTATAGGGTCCATCTTGCCCCCTGATTAGGGCAAGTTGGACCCCATGTAGTCCATCTTAACCCAGTAGTCTATATTCAATATACATATACTATGAAGTGATTATGTTGAACTTCTATTATTTTTAAAGTTACAACTGTAACTACAAGTATTCTCAAGTCAATGTAACAAACACGAAATCTGAAAATAATATTGTCATCGTCCTCTTATCTTATCAGCCACATGTAAGACACATATAGTTGTTTGGCCGAGCATTGTTACGCAGTCCTTGGCATTCATTGTGATACCAGCAGTTGCACTTGCAACACATAACCCATCTACGTCCAGTCTTTTTCTGTACGTCTGAAGCGAACGTGACGCTACAGGTGCCACACGGAGTCAAGTCTTCTGACACTCCAGCAGTGCTCTTCTTCTTCGACTTCTTTCTGCTCGTCTTCTTGGCAGATGAAGCACCATCATCCGTTTGTCTTGTCGACACATTGGGTAGGCCTAATGCTCTTCTAGCACCTCCCTTAACAATTCTTTGTTTCTGTACTTTCGGACTTTTCATCTGAAATTGTTCCAGATGCTGCTTGTGTGGAGTACTAGTCAGAACAGTAGCTGCTCCACAAACTCTGCTTTTTCCACGTGACTTTCTTTCCAGACTTTTTGGGAAAGGACTGATATCTGCAGCAGTGACATACGTCGAAATATCATTGATGGCTGTCTGCTGTACAGTTCCCAACGACACAGTATAGGAAACTATATTAGCGGGTTTCTTAACGTAAGGTTCGGATGACTGATCACCATCTGACGAGCAACCAGCGACAGGCGCCTCGACATTAACAGTTGACTGATCACCATCTGACGAGCAACCAGCGACAGGCGCCTCGACATTAACTGTTGACTGATCACCATCTGACGAGCAACCAGCGACAGGCGCCTCGACATTAACTGTTGACTGATCACCATCTGACGAGCAACCAGCGACAGGCGCCTCGACATTAACTGTTGACTGATCACCATCTGACGAGCAACCAGCGACAGGCGCCTCGACATTAACTGTTGACTGATCACCATCTGACGAGCAACCAGCGACAGGCGCCTCGACATTAACTGTTGACTGATCACCATCTGACGAGCAACCAGCGACAGGCGCCTCGACATTAACTGTTGACTGATCACCATCTGACGAGCAACCAGCGACAGGCGCCTCGACATTAACTGTTGACTGATCACCATCTGACGAGCAACCAGCGACAGGCGCCTCGACATTAACTGTTGACTGATCACCATCTGACGAGCAACCAGCGACAGGCGCCTCGACATTAACTGTTGACTGATCACCATCTGACGAGCAACCAGCGACAGGCGCCTCGACATTAACTGTTGACTGATCACCATCTGACGAGCAACCAGCGACAGGCGCCTCGACATTAACTGTTGACTGATCACCATCTGACGAGCAACCAGCGACAGGCGCCTCGACATTAACTGTTGACTGATCACCATCTGACGAGCAACCAGCGACAGGCGCCTCGACATTAACTGTTGACTGATCACCATCTGACGAGCAACCAGCGACAGGCGCCTCGACATTAACTGTTGACTGATCACCATCTGACGAGCAACCAGCGACAGGCGCCTCGACATTAACTGTTGACTGATCACCATCTGACGAGCAACCAGCGACAGGCGCCTCGACATTAACTGTTGACTGATCACCATCTGACGAGCAACCAGCGACAGGCGCCTCGACATTAACTGTTGACTGATCACCATCTGACGAGCAACCAGCGACAGGCGCCTCGACATTAACTGTTGACTGATCACCATCTGACGAGCAACCAGCGACAGGCGCCTCGACATTAACTGTTGACTGATCACCATCTGACGAGCAACCAGCGACAGGCGCCTCGACATTAACTGTTGACTGATCACCATCTGACGAGCAACCAGCGACAGGCGCCTCGACATTAACTGTTGACTGATCACCATCTGACGAGCAACCAGCGACAGGCGCCTCGACATTAACTGTTGACTGATCACCATCTGACGAGCAACCAGCGACAGGCGCCTCGACATTAACTGTTGACTGATCACCATCTGACGAGCAACCAGCGACAGGAACCTCGACATTAACTGTTGACGGCTCTGGCTGTGGTTGGTCTGTAGGATCTGCTGCTGCATACTCGTGGTCTTCAAATATGTCGCGATTGACAGGCCACAGACCACTTTTGCGGAAGCCATTTGCTGCTGTTAGAGCTGTGGCTGCTTTCTGAAAAGCTGGTGTGAGGAGCTGTGCCACTTGAAATGTAGAAATTGTTCTGCCTGGATGATTTCGAAGCCACTTGGATACCTCGGTGTTGTAGTATGTCGACAATGGTTTCATGAATGAAACATCCAGTGGCTGCATCTTGTGAGAGCAGTGAGGAGGCAGGCATATAATGACGACACCGTGGTCCCGTGCTTTGTTGATCATATCCAGATTTCGTACATGAGTCGAGTGACCGTCAAGGATAAGCAGCACTGGATTAGTCTTTGAGGCACCAGAGCATGTTACAAAATGATCAAACCACCGGCTAAATATTTCCATCTGCATCCATCCACTTGGGTGACAAACACATATTGAACCAGGGGGAGAACCATCCATTAATTCAGCTTTCATACGGTGTCGGGGGAAAATGAAGAGTGGTGGCACAAAGGACCCGGTAACGTTCATACACGCAACAACGGTAACCAGTTGACCACGCTCCGCTGAAGTTAAACAGCCAACCTGCCGTCGACCTTTTAATGCCAATATTTTAGCCCCAGTGCCTTGAACTGTCGTCATTCCAGTCTCGTCGACGTTGTAAATGTTGTTTGGAGTAAAATGATATTTGTCTACCAGCGACTCATACATGTCGAAGAATTTTCCAACAACTACACGGTTGAATCCTCGAGCTCTTGCTGCTGATGTCGCTTCTGGCGTTCTCGGTGTGATGTTAGGATGGCGCCTCAAAAATCCTTTAAGCCAGTCCTTGCCAAACGCATCTTTCTTTGGTTCTATTGCTTGCACCAATCCATTGCGCACTGCTAGTTGATATGCTAATTTGCGTACATCCTCCATGCTGAGGCCGAAGAACATTTCTTCCATTCTGACGATGTAATTAACCAAATCTGTTTCAATCACTTCACACAGCTTAGGCACTCGACCACCAAGATCTTTTGCACCAGCATTGACGCGTTTGTTCTTGTTTCTGGCTCGCCTGCGCAATGTAGTCTTCGGCACATTAAAAACCACGCTAGCTTTCTTCACACCCATTTCTCCTTTTTTGACAGTCTCCACTGCATTCTGCATAGCAACTTCATCCCAAGATTGTCTCGTGGTCTTGCGTACATATGTACGAACCATGTCTACAACAAATCAGATAAGTTAAGGTTACACGTTAATTCAGGTTAAACATGGACAATGATTCGCTGTATGGGTCAATTTTTTTCATAATTGATAACTAATCTAAAATAAATAAATGCAAAAAACTGCCTATTTTTTAACTTTTAATTAATCAATATTCGAAATAACTAACTCCAATCATAAAACCATGCTTGAGGTAAGACGGATCCCATGGGATCCGTCTTACCCCGAGCTTGAGGTAAGACGGATCCCATGGGATCCGTCTTACCCCGAGCCAGGAGTCCATCTTGCCCCATTCACGGCTATATAGCTTACATACAAAATAAACAAATAAAGCCCTATTATCGCTCACTCATCCATCGGCAAACAGTTTAGCAGTTACTACACTATTAATGATTACAATAAAATTAATTATAAACCATGAAACAAATAATTGACAGCAAATAATTTACAATACCTGAATAAGATCGAAAACCACAAAAATTAAGTTTTTCCGCATAAAATGTCACTGCTTCTCAAAAACAAAGAAACAACAACGCAATATCATAGATACTCGATGCCGTCATGAATATTTAAAACCATAGCTAGATGTCACCACTGTAATTCGTATATTAGAGGGTGATCCATCTTACCTCAGGGGTCCGTCTTGCCCCGCCTTCCCCTATTGATTTCTGAGATACGCCATTCTCTTCTTGTAGGCCTAGGCCTATCAGTGTCTGATGTCAGAAGAAATTAATTAAGTTACCTAAAAGCAGGTCAACACTTTATGATACAATAATATTGTTTGCTTCAGAGCGTATTCTAAGTGATCGGCTGAAAGAAACAATGGTCCACTTAGACCTAAATGGGATTTAAACAGGCCCGCGGAAAAGGTGAGCGCAGACAAAATGTCTAGGGGCCCCAGCGACTTTTAGGGGCCCAGCCGCCCAAGCGTCGATGATTATTATATTTTTCGTGAGTTGATTGCGGGCGGCGGGCTAGCCTAGGCCCTATAATATAATCAGTAACCACAAAATTTATGATATAATTAGGCTATGCCTTTTCTGGGACCAGATGCCTTTTAGATATAATGATAATAGGCCTATATAGGCTACTGCCACTAACTAGCCTACAGCTGTTTAATTCAATGAACGTTATTTTAATCATCAGTTTGTTTGGCCGAAGAAATTATCTGAAAAATAGATATAACAAATTCAAGATTATTTTAGTCACAGAAAGCTCTTCCGCTAGCCTATGTTATGCGTTGTCTGGTTTCAAGCGATCATAAAATAACAAATCTAGGCCTAGTGCCTATAGGCCTGTAGGCTAAATGAAAAATTTCTTTTGTGACGATGGAATATAAACACGAATTTGGAGCACGAAAACAAAAAGATAATACGTCTGAACAGGCAAAAGACCTTATAGTCTACGACTAAAACTCTAGAGTAAAACTCTAAAACTCTAGAGTAAAACTCTAATATCTTTGGTCGCACTGTAGGCTACGATAGGCTATATTTCAATTCGGAATCTCAAAGGAGACACGACAATTATTCAGCCTGTATCATGCATTATAATATAGCCTTAGTCTAAACTAGGCTTACCTCGATTGATTCCGGTGATTCAACGTGCATGATGAACACAACCGAATGGATAAAAATAAAGTTTGTGGCGTTAGTAACCTATAGTTATTCCAAAAAGACGATAGGCCTATTATGAAAAAAACGTATGAAAATTCTAAAATTAAAGAAACTATGCTTCTAGAGAGCCTTGACATCGATGTAGGCACTCTGCCACAAGGGCCCGTGCCTACACAAACAATTGTGCAATAGGTCTAATGTTTATCAATTCTAATGTATGCCTATCATCAATGTGGGCTACATTTGTAGCCTACCCTTTTTATGCCTATATTTTATTTAAACTTGCTCTGAAGGCCTAAAGGTAGATTAGGGCCTGTGGCTGCTCTGCCCAGGGCCCGGAATTTCTCTCGACAGACTAGGGTATACAGTCTAAATCGATTTTCATGCGTCATCTATTAATCTGTCAGCACTACTAAATGCAATACCATGAGAATATTATTTGGAACTCCGTAACGGGAACCCGGGCCCTTCCAACGAAAGACCAAGGTATCCGTTCACCGCGGACCATTCTTGCGTCGTGTCGCAGTTGGAACACGGTTGATTATTTATACTGTGGTTGGATCGAGGTGTTCAGGGTCAAGATCCTTCTCTCTTCAGATACCAATTATTGAAGACTTTGGTGCAAAAACCAGGTAAGTGAAATTTCATGGTTTTCGGCAAATCGAGTTTGAATGTTTTTTGCTCTTCAGAAGCTTGCCGTTTCGTCCAGGAAATAGATAGAGAGAAAATTTTAAAAGTAGCCTATAGGCCTAGGCCTAAGGTACGTGCATCTAATCGTAACTGATGAGAAAATAAAAAATCTTAAAGACCCGCTGTTACTAATTAGTATTTTATGGGCAAATGAACAACAAACCTGGTTATTGCACGAAAACTTCCCTGTAGTTCTGGAACTTTTTGATGCAGGAATAACATATAATTATGTCAATTAACTAACCTGGTTATTGCATGGAAATTATAAGCAACTTTCGTGTAGTTCTGGAAAGAATCCGATAAGTGAACAAACCTTGTTATTGCGTGGAAATGATAAACATTAGAGAACTGGACCAGAAGAGGGGAACAGAAGAAACACTGATTTTATAGAGAAAAATAGGCCCCTAAATTGAAATATTCCACGGATCCTGCCTATAAATGACGTCAGGCTTACACTTAGATGAATTAGTAGCCTACATGGTACGTAGGCTTATGAATGGACGGAGTTTGGTTTCTGTTCTTATGGGGGCTAAAAATAACTTGGGCTTTGGGGTGGAGACTTTGGTCGGAATCTCAAGAAAAGATACCGGTACCATAATCGTCGCCAAAAAACTGATGACCTTTTTTAGTAATCGGTCCAAATCTCAAGAAAATTTACCGTTCTCACCATAAAAACCTAACGACCTTTTTTAGTCGTCCGGCCAAAATCTCGTTAAATTAGTGTTAAAATGATAGGCCTATAAGTCTGGGAGTTAGTAATCGGTCCAAGCTCCATGGCCCCTGAAAAATGCACGGAGAATTTTTTAGCTGCACGTTCTGGGGGCTTTGCCCCTGGCCCCTGATAAGCTCCGCCCATGATGGTATGTACACACGTGGTAAAGGGTCCAGGTAGCACCGCACAAAAGGAGGAATTTTTGGTAAAATCCAGTTTTCTGTCCGTCGCAACTGTCACTTGCCATTGTACTCACTGTAGCTGTTTCAGATAGGCTACCATCGAACACTTCACCTAGTAGACATGCTATTCCTCCATACAGGACTTTTTAACGTGCAGTTCTACACAAAATGTGTAGTTGTAAATGGATTTGTGCAGTTGTAGAAGCACTTATGTGTAGTTGAAACTATAGTGAAAAAGGTATTTGTCCTCCAATTGAAAGTAATTTGCCATGGAGGATGGGAAGAGAAAGAAGAGATTGTGCAGTTCTAAAAATTCCTTTAAAGTAACCCTTGGGCTAAGTAGCGTATACCAGTAACTTAGACATAATTCAATCGGGAAAGTTCATATCAGAGGTGAACCACAATTTTACGAATCGTGTTTTCAGTCCGAGGATGAATTATTGTGCTCATGGTAGGCCTAGTCCACGTTGAAATTAAATTTCTTGTATTGTAATATGATGTAATGCGCTATTGAGATAGGTCTTTAAGTAGAATAGCGACATCAAAGTTGTCGGGTTTACTCGGGTACTTACTACACCCGCTGCGATTGTCTCTTTCATATTATAAGTCGCTTGATGTCATAATCACCGTAGCCTATATGACATCATCGCAAATGACGCAATTTTCATTCAGCCGATGACTGCGCTGAAGTAGACGCAAAAGACGACGAAATTTTTCAACGAAAATGACAAAAACGACGACAAAATGCGACGAAGACGATGAAGACGAGGAACATTCGAACAACAGTTGATGAACTGAGCGGCAGACGATCAACGAAGTGAAAAAGAAATTATTCGAATCGTACGACAGAAGTATCATCACCGTCATTATTTTCAAAGACAGAAAATAATCGAGAAGTAAGTTTCAAAGGCGTTACTATATGTAGCGTATTAAATCGCTATTATCTATCAAACTAACTTGTCTGATATTATATGTTAATTCTAAGTAGGAGTTAAGCTAGATAATTTAGTCGGCGTATCTAGATTAATAATTTGGCGTCTAGTGGGTTAGTAACTAGGAGACCACGAATCTTGCGTACATGAGTGAGGCAGTCATGGTGACGTCAAGTGGTTACTATGGACGCTTACGTAAGCGAAAACATTTGCATCGACGCGTAACCAATAAAAAGCATCGAAATGAGCGTAACGGACAGAATTGAATGGAAAGAGCCACGTCATTGAAATTCAACATAAAACGGTGATTCCTTACATGAACATTGAGAAAGATGGTTGCTCAGTTGTGTCTGGCAATTCATTTGAAGTTTATTCAATGGTGAGGATGAGGATTATGCTCGTATCTGGTCGTAAAACAGTACGAGGCATTCGTGTGAGAGTAGAGGCGATTTAGAAATTCGAAGTTGCGAATTCTAACGTCCGTGAAGTCTACATTGTGATCGTGACGGTTGGTGAGACGATATTCGTGTGTAGAGAAACGATTTTGGGCTCGTTGTCTCTGGTTGACATTGCAAGGTCATTTTCAATTGGGAAGGAAATTCTCATTGGTTGGAGTGTGATAATTTGATGCTACGGAAGTATTGAATATTGTCTTGTCTGGTATTCGATCTGGATTCCACAGCTTGACAGTATCTCATTATCCTTCTTCAAATATAGCACGAGGTTGCTTATCTTCATTCAGTGAATCTACGGAGAATCAGCAGAACTATTTCTTCAAATATAGCACGGGGTTGCTTATCTTCATTCAGTGAATCTACAGAGATCTACAGAACTATTTCAAGGCCGTTTTACACTGCAGAAACGACATGTCATATATCTCAACTGTGGAGTACAGATAAGCATTTAGTTAATTATAATTAGTGATACGCCAAATAAGTAAATAGGAATATTGCGTAATTGTATTGTGTATTTAATAGTTTCAATTATATCATACATTTATAAAGAATTGGTGTCTTTTTGAACAGATCATTTAAATGCAGTATATTTTCAATTACCCGCTAAAATAAGCATAAAAACGGAGACGTTACAAATGGGATGCTCGCGTCGGGATAAAATTGACAATATTATTGTTGATTAGATTGAACTTTACTGACATTTATATTGAAGAGACAAAGCTAATTAAAATGACGATCTATTTGGAAATTGTTAAGCACAGCGCAACGCCAGCGCAGCGCGTGTATAGATTTAAGCATTAGAGTCGGTGCGATAATCCTTATTGCGTAACATACACCAGAGATTGTATTACGTTAAGAGGGCGCACTAGTGTGACGCTTAATAATTTTAATAATTATTATAAGCGAGTGTGAAGTTGTATAGCGCATATTAGAGCGTTAAATTTATTACTACTTGACAAAAGTGAGTAAGTAAGAATGTCGATCACGGACTGGCAACAGTGGTTGGATATGGGACGTTCATTCTCATTGGAAGGTGAAGAGCTGAAGGCATTTGTCAGAGACAGACAAAACGAATTTAGACAGCAGAGAGCGGATGAACGAGAAGAAGCAAAGGTTCTTAGAGATGCAGAATCAGCGCGAGAGGCGGCTAAAACTGCAGAAGCCAAAGCAGCCAGAGAGAGTGAGTTGGAACTAGCGCGAGAGGCGACTAGATTAGCTGAAGCTAAGGCTAAAAGAGAGGCAGAATCAGCAGTTAGAGAAAAAGAAATAGAAATAGCGAGGATGGCTGACGCTAGGCTTATGCGTGAAGCAGAGATGAACGAGGCGAGACTTGCACGAGAAGCCGATGAAGTGAGACAGGCAAGGGACAGAGAATTAGAGCATAAGAGGCTTGAGATTCAAATGAGACTGAGAGAGATGGAATCGGGAGATAGACGAAACAGGGATGATGGAGATTCTTATATGACGATGGGTGACAACCACCAAGGAAACCAAAGTCATAAGGGAATGAAGAACATTAAGTTCCCAATATTTAACGAGGCAAAGGACTGTCTCGATGCGTATCTTCTTAGATTTGAGCGTACGTGTACGACGTATGAGATACCGAGAGATGTGTGGTCGCTGATGCTAGCGCGACATTTAGAGTCGAAGGCATTAGAAGTATACCAGCGTTTGTCGGCTGAAGAAACACAAGACTACGATTGTTTAAAGAAGCATCTCTTGAAAAGATTCCAATTGACAGAAGGAGGATATCGTAACAAGTTTAAGACTAGCAAGATGGAACAAGGAGAAACTCCTTCAAATTTCATTTACAGATTGCAACGATATTTGCAGCAATGGTTGCTACAAGCTGGATTTGAGCAGACCTACGAAGGAATCGAGGACCTACTGCTAAAGGATCAATTTTTCCTCACTTGTAGTAATGAGTTGAGGATGTTTATTAAAGAGAAAGGAAAAATGAGCTTAAAAGACACATTGACGTGTGCAGAATCCTACATCGAAGCTCATGGGTACAGATATGCCGAGAATTCTGTAAAACCTCAAGGGAGATTCAATAATGACAGAGGTAATGGAAAGCCATTTGAAGAGAAATCGAGAGAGAAATTCCAAGGAAACATGAACAGAGGAAGAGTCGAAACGCGACAGAACAAAGAGACAAATCACAGTGGAAATGTGAATAGAGGATATAGTAGAGATAGAGAGCAGGCAGCGGAACACAAGATAACTTGTTTTGCATGCGGTAAGGTGGGTCATAAAGCATTTGATTGTGTGCATAAAGCCAAAGGGTTTGTTAAACACACAGCTGCAGCAGTACAGATTTACGAGAATAGGGCGTACAGGGCTGTACAGACGAATGAAAATACGAAATCGAATGAAATTGACAGAACAGTAGAACGCCAGGATAGGAAAGGTAAAGAAGAAGTACCGAAACACATGGCAGCAAGTACGGTAGTTACGGAACGGAAAGATGGTTGCATTGACATTGAAAGTATAGACGAATGTCAAGCGAAAGTCAATGGAGTAGAAGCCAATTGTCTTTACGATTCTGGAGCGAGTACATGCATTGTGAGGAGATCGCTGATCAGAGATAGTGATTTGACTGGGAAGGAAACGCACTGCATCCTAGTTGATGGGAGCTTAAGGTGTTTTCCTACAGCCAATGTAAACATTGAGAGCGAGTATTTTACTGGTGAAGTTGAGGCAATGGTTATGGATGAACCAGTAAAGCCGATAATTATTGGACGCGTGAGAGGGTTAAAATATACAGTAACGAATGAGAACACGGATGAAAATATAATTAATTGTGACAAAGGAGAGAAAGTGAATGAGACGATTATGAGTGAGAAACAAGAAAAAGTTGAGTATAAAGGAATACTCAAGAGAAATGTGAATGCTAATTCACGTTGGCAAGATGCCAAGAAAACAGTAAGATTTGTGAGTGATGAAATGAGCACGGAATATGATGACGTAATAGAGAAAGTTAGAAGTGATGACGTCATGAACAGTGACGCACATCAAACGACAGCAGCGATAGAAACGAGAGCTGAGTCGAAGAAAGTGGTGAAATATAAACCACTCAAGGTCACAGAAATGCCCGACCTGAATATAACCACAAAAGAAATAAAGGAATTACAGAAGACAGATGAAACATTGAAGAGTTACTGGGATAAAGCATCTGAGTGGAATGGCGATGAGAAGAGTACAGAAAAAGTGTTGTACGTAAAGAAAGATGGATTGTTGTACCGGAGATGGAAGGAAGTATTGAAAGATGAAGCGAAGTGGCAGTTGATGGTTCCGAAACAGTTGAGAAACAAAGTTCTAGCTGTAGCACATAACTCGCTACTGTCAGCTCATCTAGGCATGAAGAAGACTCATGATAAAATTGTGAATGAATTTTATTGGCCAGGGATAAATCAAGAAGTTCGGCGATATATATTAAGTTGTGATGTATGCCAGAAAGCAGTAGATAAGAAAGTGAATTACAAGGCACCGATGGGACATCTTCCAGTGCTGGATGTGCCGTTCAAGCATGTCTGTGTGGACATCATAGGAGCCATAGAGCCAATGTCTATGAGAGGATATCGTTATGTATTAACGATTATCGACTTAAGCACCAGGTATCCTGAAGCGATACCGTTGAAAGGAATAAGTACCGAGGAAGTGGCGGAAGCCTTGTTTAACTTTTACTGTCGGATGGGCGTACCACAAAGAATTCATACAGATAGAGGAAGCCAATTTACGTCAGAACTAATGGCCGAAGTAAACAAAATGTTGTTGATCAAGCACACGATGACAAGTCCGTACCACGCGATGGGAAACGGTTGTGTAGAACGTCTTAATGGAACGATTAAGACTACACTGAGAAAACTGATAGGTGAACAAGTAAAAGAGTGGGACAGGTACTTGGCACCACTACTTTTTGCATTACGAGATACTGTACACGAGAGCCACGGATACACGCCTTTCGAATTAATCTTCGGAAGATCATGTAGAGGTCCGGTACAGATATTGAAGGAACTGTGGACAAATGAAAAAGTGGAAGACGAGGTGAAGGATGTGTACACATATATGACGGATCTACGAGAACGTATAGAGGAAACGTGTAACATGGCGCAGAAAGCAATTCACAAAGCTAATGCGAAGAACAAGAAGTACTACGATAAAAAGGCACGATATAGAAAACTGGAGATAGGTGATAAAGTCCTATTGTTACTGCCGAGTTGTAATAATAAGATGCTTGTTAAATGGCAAGGACCATTTGTAGTCAGAGAGAAAATCGGCGATTACGATTATAAAGTTGAGGTTGATGGTGGAAAACTGAAAACATACCACATCAACATACTAAAGAGATATTACGAGAGGAGTGAAGAAGAATTGTCAGGTTCTGAGACAATAGCATATGTGTCAGCTATTGTACATGATGGTAGAGAAGGTGAAGACGAAGAGGAGGAGATATTAAACCTGTATGTCAGTAAGCAAACTGAGACTTACAAGGATGTTGATATTAATCCACAATTAGAAGATGAACAGAGAAGTGAATTGGAGAAATTACTGAGAGAATATCAAGACATATTTACAGATAAACCAGGAAGAACTGACATGGTGAAACACGAGATTCATCTTACGAGTGATGAACCTGTTAGGATGAAAGCATATCCAACACCGTATCATTTACAGTCTGAAATTGATAAGGAAATTGAGATAATGTTAGAGAATGGGATAATAGAAAGATCAGAAGCAGCATACGCAGCACCGCTTGTTGTTGTTAAGAAGGCTGATGGAAGCAATAGACTTTGCTGCAACTATAAGCAATTGAACAAAGTGACAGTTTTTGATCCAGAGCCGATGATGTCAAACGAGGATATCTTCAATAAACTGAGTGGCAGCAAAATATATAGCAAGTTTGATTTTTGCAAAGGGTATTGGCAAATTCCAATGAGCGAAGAATCAAAAGATTATACGACTTTCATTTGTGCGAGTGGGTTGTATAAATTCAACGTTCTACCATTTGGATTGGTAAATAGTGCTTCAAGCTATAACAGACTGATAAGGAAGATTTTGCATGGAACCGAGAATCTGGAGAGTTATGTTGATGACATACTAGCTCATACAGAAGGATGGACTAAACATATGAAGATTTTACGAGAATTTTTTCAAAGAGTGAGAGATGCTCACCTGACTTTGAAACCAAAGAAATGTTCATTAGGCTATGGTCGCATAGATTTCTTGGGTCACACGTTAAACAACGACGACATTAGTCCTAAAGGAGAATCGATAGATAAGATTGTGGAGATGCCACAACCGAAAACGAAGAAACAAATAAGAAGCTTTTTGGGAGCGATAAATTACTACAGAAAATTTATTCCTCATTGTGCTGAACTGATGGCACCATTAAGTGATTTGACAAAGAAGTCAGCAGCTAATAATGTTGATTGGAACGAAGAATTAGAAGAGAGTTTTAGCAAGCTGAAAGCAGCACTTGCTAAGACACCAATATTAAAGTTGCCAAACTTGGAAAAGGAGTTTGTGATTCAGACAGACGCATCAGGAAGAGGAATAGGTTGCGTCCTGATACAGCAGTATGAAGGGATAAACCACCCGATTGCATATGCTAGTAGGAAATTATTGGAAAGAGAGACGAGATATTCAGTTGAGGAGAGAGAATGTCTAGCGATAATGTGGGGAATTAGTCGGTTTGACAGGTACTTGTGTGGAAAGCAGTTTGTGATAGAGACGGACCACTGCGGACTACAGTACATGAAGGAAGGAAGGATGAGAAATGCGAGAGTCATGAGGTGGAGTCTAGCACTTCAAAATTATTGCTTTACGATACGATATATCAAGGGAAGCAATAATGTTATGTCTGATTATTTGAGTAGAGGAATTACATAGTACTTAAATATATCAGTAATGTATTATAATAATGTAGATAAGAAGTTCAGTAATGTTGTATTGTTGTGTAAGATAGAATAAGGAAGTTGATAGAAATTTAGTTGATAGATAATTAGGTGAGATTGTAAAGCCTGATTACAGACTTTTGAAGGAGGGGTATTTGTAGCGTATTAAATCGCTATTATCTATCAAACTAACTTGTCTGATATTATATGTTAATTCTAAGTAGGAGTTAAGCTAGATAATTTAGTCGGCGTATCTAGATTAATAATTTGGCGTCTAGTGGGTTAGTAACTAGGAGACCACGAATCTTGCGTACATGAGTGAGGCAGTCATGGTGACGTCAAGTGGTTACTATGGACGCTTACGTAAGCGAAAACATTTGCATCGACGCGTAACCAATAAAAAGCATCGAAATGAGCGTAACGGACAGAATTGAATGGAAAGAGCCACGTCATTGAAATTCAACATAAAACGGTGATTCCTTACATGAACATTGAGAAAGATGGTTGCTCAGTTGTGTCTGGCAATTCATTTGAAGTTTATTCAATGGTGAGGATGAGGATTATGCTCGTATCTGGTCGTAAAACAGTACGAGGCATTCGTGTGAGAGTAGAGGCGATTTAGAAATTCGAAGTTGCGAATTCTAACGTCCGTGAAGTCTACATTGTGATCGTGACGGTTGGTGAGACGATATTCGTGTGTAGAGAAACGATTTTGGGCTCGTTGTCTCTGGTTGACATTGCAAGGTCATTTTCAATTGGGAAGGAAATTCTCATTGGTTGGAGTGTGATAATTTGATGCTACGGAAGTATTGAATATTGTCTTGTCTGGTATTCGATCTGGATTCCACAGCTTGACAGTATCTCATTATCCTTCTTCAAATATAGCACGAGGTTGCTTATCTTCATTCAGTGAATCTACGGAGAATCAGCAGAACTATTTCTTCAAATATAGCACGGGGTTGCTTATCTTCATTCAGTGAATCTACAGAGATCTACAGAACTATTTCAAGGCCGTTTTACACTGCAGAAACGACATGTCATATATCTCAACTGTGGAGTACAGATAAGCATTTAGTTAATTATAATTAGTGATACGCCAAATAAGTAAATAGGAATATTGCGTAATTGTATTGTGTATTTAATAGTTTCAATTATATCATACATTTATAAAGAATTGGTGTCTTTTTGAACAGATCATTTAAATGCAGTATATTTTCAATTACCCGCTAAAATAAGCATAAAAACGGAGACGTTACACTATAGCAACAAAATGGCCGACGGTCAGACTGTAGAGGGACGAGTTGAGGACAAGCGGAAACAGAACATAAGCAGATAGTCAATGCATGTATAATTGTAGCCTATATATAATAATAGGCATAATCTAGGACGACAGCCAAATGCAGACATATGCCTATTATAATAATACTTATCCGGTTTATTTTTCACTTCTACGTGTCTGTCTCTAATCTTCTATTACAAGTCTAAAGCTCTAGCGCAGATAGCAAAGTTGTGTAATTTCATAGAAGTTCAATTTGACATCATAACTATTTCGAACGATTGTATGCGTACGTCATTTTGATGTAAAGAAGAATTAAGTGGATTATGAGGTATTTCACTATTAACGGTATACTAGATTCCGCAGAATAATAGTGGATGTTTTGTGACAATCTGCAGGCGTTGCTTATTTTAATAGGCATATATTTTATTTAAATTTAGAAACTACTCTGAAGCAATACGAAAAATAATCGAGGACGAATGAATGCCGGTTGTGAAGTTGTTTGAAGTGGAAGAACGAAGACACAAATGTAAGTGATTCAGAATTATGCTTCGTTTATTGATTGATTGCATGGTCTCAAAATTATTGGCCTCAAGAGGCTTACAACTTTTTTAGATTGTGTCGGATCAATAATATATTAGCCAACAAATGAGGCACGCCAGCAGGATAATGAATATTAATTATTTATGGTTTAGGTCTAGGCCTAATTGCAGTTTCAGGGACCAGCAAATACAGTATCTTTGAACAGTATCTAATAACACTAATCCTAACACTGTATCCTAACCTTAACCGACCCTCAAGACGCCTAACCTGACGCTGATAAACAATTACGACACCTATAGGCTATAGCCTGACCGTAGCCGACACTTGAGTCCCCGATACTGCAATTGAATGTTACTAAATAGGCTTATAACTATCATAACGTGTATTAATTATCTTCGTGGATTTTCTGTGTTGCTTCAGGTACCGCTGCATTGCTGCATGAGTGACATGAGGGGGAATGGCATGAGGGGGAATGCGATGAGTGACGGTTGTGTGGCTCTGTGTTGTTGTTGTTGTGTGTTTGTAGTTTATTTGTATTAGTACCTGCCGGGCCTCTGGCGTGGTGTAAAACCCCGTAAGCTCCTCGCAAAGGCAGGAGGGCCCCTGGCGCGGATCAGCCCAATATCCCGCAAGCCCACTATTATTAATTTTAAATTTATTATTTTATTTATGTTTTGTGGTTTGTTGAGCCGAAGAATGAGAAAGGGGGATTAAGGGTGGATTAATTGGAAGGAAGTGGTGGACGATGGAGGAGCCAAATCGCAGTGGATCGACCGTCGAAATACAGCCTCAAGTGATTCGACAGACATCCTCAACTCGATCAATCGACAACGAGACGTTACGAGACTTAAACAGCTAGACTTGTTGCAAATAGAATCAATTAACAACGTGGGGGTTGAAACATCCCTCACTTGATCAGTGGACTTTATAATAAATTAAAATTTATTTTTTCAATTAAATGCCTTTTCTGTGTCGCCGCTGCTGTGTCTTTCTGGATAATTTATATTCTAGACTTTAGGCTAGCTGTCGCCCTGTCACCGTATAGGCCCTGACTATATCCTATGCCAAAGTTGGTAAGCAAGTTTATAATAAGAAGGAACCCCATATTTCATATGTCCCTTTGTTACCCCCACGTCAGGACTTTTTTAAATGTGCAGTAATTGTACACAAAATGCGCAGTTGTAGAAGCACTTCTGTACAGTTAAAACTAGCAAAAGAGGTCATTGTCCGCCGATTGGAAGTAATTTACCACAGATGATGGGAAAGCAAAGAAGGAGTTGTGCTGTTCTAAAAGTTCCTTTAAAACAGCCCTGCCTCCATAGACAACCCACCTTTACGAACTGCTATTTTGACCTACAATGGGGGGGGGGGCTGATGCCGGCCGACTAGCAGCCGCCAGTGATGACATAATAAGACCAAGGTAAAACAACCTGCTCTCTGCTCAACAGACATTGTCTTCTGACATTGTCCCGCGTTTGTACAATGTCCACGCCTACCTAGTGCTAATTACCGTCCATGCCCGAGTAGGCCTATGCCCGAGTTAACTGGAGCTGCACGCTAAATGGGTTAAGTTTCCTTCACGTGTTTCTGCTCCATTACGGTACCTGGCACTGGTTGATGATGTGTTTGAATGTCACTTAAGCTTACTTCACATGCTTCTTCTTCAGTACATATGACACCGGTTGTTCATGTGTCTGAATATCACTTAAGTTAAGGCCTAGGCCTACTTCACATGTTTCTTCTCCATCACCGTAGCCTATATGACACCGGCTGTTCATGTGTTTGAATATCACTTAGGGCCTATAAGTTTACTTCACGTATTTGTTCTATTTTTCTCATCCACTATCTGTCTTGTAGCTGGTTTGGTTTTTCGCACTTAGTCTTCATAGTCACCAAACTTGCTGGCCAGTGGCGGCGCCAGGATTTCAGTTGGGGGGGGGGGTTGAAGCCTCGCGGCGAAAATTTCACATTTTCATCCGTCAAAATTTCTGACGACTTTTTTTAGTCGTTAGCCGAAAATCGTGGATTTTTCAATGTAAAAAATTCGGATGGCCCTTTTTAGGGGGCTGAGCCTCTTGTAGGGGGCTTAGCCCCCCAGCCACCCCTAGCGCCGCCACTGTTGCTGGCTCTAGGATGTGATATTGCGAACCTTCGAAAACCTTCATAATAAAACATTAGGCTAATAGGCAAATAGCCTATAGTAGCCTATTGGAGAATGCCTAGAATGAATGTAGGCCTGCTATCTGGGTGCCTAAATTTCTTCTGTCGGTTCTGTGGCAAAAGCATCCTCAAAAGTCTTTCTAATTACGACACTAACCGAAAACCTAACCCTAACCGACCCTCACAACGTCTAACATGACCCTTAACATACCCACACGGCGTCGACTGAGAGGATGCAACGAACTGTGACACGTAGGGCTGTTTGACTAATAATATCTTAAATATTTTTATGCCGGATTATAATTATTATGACTTATTATGATTTCATTTTAATTATCGGTTAAAATAAGTTTCAAAGAATTGGGCCTAGGTTACTCTTGCGAAACGCAATGATTTGTCTTAGCCTAGGCTATGCATGATCAACATCATCGTGTCCGTCGTTACGAAGCTCGTGAAATTCGTGAAATCCTATCGCAAACGCGAAGTGTCACAAGTCCAGACAACTGCATAAAAAAGTAATAAAAAGAATACAGTTTGCTACAGAGAAAAATTGAAACCATATTCCATAGCAAAATGAAAGTCAATCTAGCTGCAGACAAGTCTAGTAGAAGCCTGTCAACAACCTTCTGTTTCTTCTGTGCTTTCAAAATCACAAACTTCCATTCTGGTGCTCTAGTAAACCTCTATTGACGTCTGCCATGAGTGGCCCTGCAATGTAATCTTTGAGAACATAGCCTAAGCCTATATATAGTTCAAAGCAAAGGCCAGCAACCAAAAATACTTAGTATTGATTCTCTAGAAGTGTCTGTCTTAACTGTACGCCAGAAAACATAGACTTGCAATCCCAACTTCATCGAAACTATCTGATCGGGTGTCCGACTATTATAATTTTATTTGCAGCTTATGCTGTATAAGCCAAGGTTCCCCTCAGTTTGTCCGATCAACAGTCGTTTCTTGCCTTGGTCGCAGCATAGTCTGGATGGTTCCTGGATAACGTCATTGTCTTTGCTAAGAGCAATTCGAATCCAGTTGAGTTGCGAATCGAACTGAATGACTCGGTTGTTCCTGTAATCGGCGACAAAGACTCGTTCGTCGGAGTCCACAGCGACGTGCAGCGGTTCGTCGAGCGCCTGCTGTCTGGCGTTCTTTGCACAGAACCGATGCAAGATCTGTCCGTCTCTATTCACTTCGCACACGCCCCACTTCCCGCTCGTCTTCCACTTGTGACTCACGACCAGGTTCCCCTTCGCCGTCTCGACCGCGTGTCGGACACTCTCTACGTCCGGCGTCAACATGAGACGCTGGATCCGGACTCCGTCTTGTCCGTAGGACTCCACACAACAAGGCTGGCCCTGTCTGACCATGAGGACACGCAGCCCGTCCCTGGACACGGATATCGTGTAAGGATAGCTGATACCAGTTAGCCATCGGACGGTGTGACTGTCCTTTCCAGTCCACCACCTCGTCATCCGATTGCCGGCGACGCGGCTCAGCCACCCGGAGCTCTCCACATCCATCGGAGCGCTGAGCTTCCAGACACACTCGCTGAACTGGTCCGTGATGTAGAGGCAGTTGGACGGAGGACTGGCCGCCATGTCCCACGGGTCACGGATCTCTGATATGCTCAGCTGCTTTTCCAGAACATACGGACTCTCGTCGCCATAGATGCGCAGTGATTTCGGTTCACGACATAGGACAAAGATGTTGCCGTCAATTGTGGCCACTCCACTGACGCTGTTAGGCATCGTAAACGAAGTCGTACGGTCCAAGTTGACCAGACTGGCAACTGAAATAGGTTCACACAAAGACAGACCGTAATCGTAATCTTATAATATAGCCTAGCGTCGACACTTCAGGAGAGACTCCTCAGAGGGGTTCCCAACTTGACAGCACCAAAGCACGATCGAAAAGAATGTGTTGCAAACGCTTGAAGAAAAAGGGCAAAGAGAGATCAAAAAGTAAGTAAGTAAGTATATTCTTTAATATAACCAGTTGCAAAACAGCACTCTGGTGAACAAGTAGGCTATCACATATAAAACTTCACATATGACATCAAAAAACTATCGACAAAACAAAGTAGCCTAATTAGTATGTATAAAGCATTCTAGTTACAAATGTAGTCAAGAAGTTCATTGCGGAGGTTAATTGCTAGGTAATCTATTCCTGGAAGACAGTATAACCACACGTCCACACCGAAGCTTTTATGCAGCTCTGACATATCACTTCAGTCGCCACTAATATCGGAAATTGTTACTGGCAAAGCAACCCAGCGCAGCAATGAGAATCTCTCGAGAGCGTATAAACCTGCGAAGGCGAATTCTAGGGTCCCCGAGATCGCTTTTAATCTTTCTAAAGGATTCAGTAATCATGTCTTCTACTGACTTGTACAGACCCGTTATCATGATGTCCTACACATCAGTCAAGGACTCAAGGGTCGCTTTGAGTGAAATTTCAACAAGAAGGTCAAAATCCATTGGAAAGCCAGGTCGAAACACTTTCATGCAATCGCCGTTATAAGCAGCAAGCTTGTATGCTTTGTGCACTTAGCCCTCCAAGACCATTTGCATACGACAGTTCGTTATCAGCAGAATAAAGCAAATTAAGCCACGAGTTGATCGATGCACATATTTTAGGGTATAATTATACGTCAAATATAAATGAATACTTTTTTACAGCGACTGTATGCCTATTGAGTTGACCCATTAAATTGAGAGGGTGAAATACGTCTTTAATTGTCACTGTCAGTGTGAATGAGTACCGTATCTGCACCGCATGGAGGGGAGAGACGAACTTTTGTATGTAGGCTGCATAATTATAATAATTAAATTATCACAGTTGACTTAATATTTAGCTGTCCTATCTCTGGACATACCACGCCATTTAAGTAAGGTTCCCGTGTTAGCCCGAGATATCTGAAATAAATTGCTGAAATAAGACACAATCGGTATGTGAACCGGCATCCTCAGGCACATATAGCCTAGGCCCTACCGGTACGTGTGTAATCCTAGATCTGATGTTGCTCAACCAGTTGGCCTATAATTTATAGCTAACAAAGGCAAACTATGCACAGATATAGAAGCCACATAGTTGAATCCTCACCTTGAATTTCACCAACGACGTTCTTGGCCTTGCGAAACTCGTCAAGATCGGATTCCCAGAAGCAGATGTTCGCCAACGGAACCTGACGTTCAGCCTGAACGATCTGTTGTTCCTGTAGGTTCCTGACCTTAACCGGCAACACATTCGCGGCCTCGCATATCTCTGTCGGTGACCCGTTCGATCTGATGCTGCGGTAGAAAGATTTCAGGCTCTCCAGAATCGCAAGGTGATCGTCCGATTCCTTTAAAGATTTACCGATCTCCTCAAGTCTCTTCTGCCTCATAGCTCCGAGTTCAACGAGTAGAGAGAGTCTGTGCTTCTCGATCCGCTGAAACAGGTCGTTGCTGTATTTGATGATGTCCTGTTCAGCACTCTCCGCATCGCTGACGAACTTCGCCAGACTACTCGTAATCTGCGTTCGCTTGACTGCTACCTCTTTTGACCACGTCTCCAGTCGAGCGATCTCCTCCGCGATTCGACGTCTCATGTCGTCTGCCACCTGCCTGAACTCGGACGTTCTGTGCTGACTGTGGCTTCGCTGGCGACAAGAACCGCACGTCATTCTATTGCAGTCGAAACAAAAGACGTCGAGCGATCTTGTCGGATGAAATCGGCACGAGTCCTTCGATTCGGTGATGTTCGGAGGATCTGAATAGTAGAGGTCGATCAAGGCCTGCACTTTGAAGTCTCTCGTCAGTCCTGCTATTCCTTCGGGTGGTGTAATAGTGAACTGTCGTCTGCACAGCGGACACAGCATTGCTTCAACTGGCTTCGTTTCTGCCGTTTTCTTCAGGCACTGGAGGCAGAATGTATGCTGGCATGGCAAAACTCTGGGGTCCATGAACTCCTCCGTGCAAATACTGCATTCAATGAGTTCGAGCAAATTAGATCTCGAAATGCTGCCTTCGTTTGTGACAGCCATCTTGAAAATCACCCTGTACGAATAAATCGTGCATAGCATAATAATAATTTACATAATAATTGTTATTCAAATCTATATAATGTAGGCCTATTCTATATATTATAATCTATATATTGTAGCCTACATATTTTAAATATATATGTAATATAGAATTTGAATTTGATGGAAGTAACTTAGGACTGAATTTATTCAGCCAAAGCGCGTAGTAATAAACACTGACAAATGGGACGAGAAGTCACTATAGGCCTACGTGCAATTTACCAATGGTTCTAACACGGAAATATCTTCTAAACCACTAAAGCCCACCAACTCCATCACTACCAACCTCTGCCAGAAGTTCTAGTCCTAAACCTAGAGACAGAAGAAGGGCGAGGTCAACAGCCCAATAGGCTAGCAACCATAGGATAAGCTTACATGTCGTTAAACACTGGGAACTCATGCCATTAAGTTTCATGTTCTGTTAAGCTGTGCAAATTAGCCTATAAGATAGACCTAAGCCTAAATCTGAGTTAGGCCCATAATTCAATATATATTCAAACATAGAAACACTAAAACCGATGTTAGAAGCTATACTTAGATCTGCGCTTATTATCGCCTATCAAGCAGAACGTCGGAAGACACGTCGCGTGTTTTAACAGTTTGTGCGCCACAGTTTTATAATCTAATCTGAATAATAGGCCTATAACTGTCTATCCTTGCACTGTTGGTAGTAGTAGGCTATATAGGGCTGCCAACTTTTGATTTTGCCATTCCGGGACGCCTTCAGCCACTCGATGTGCCATTACCAATTTACACAATCCACAGAAACGCATAATGTAACAAATGTTGTGTCAGTCCAGTATTATAGAATCTACATTTAATAATAATATTTCAGGGCGTCATCAAAAGACATATAGCATAACCTAAATTTAAGACAAGAGTCAACATCAAGAAGAAGCATTTCAAACACCAGTCACCTAGGCTTATCAGAGTATGACTTATGAGCCCAAATTGAGGGAAATTCGTAGGTATCGTAGGCTCATAGGCTTGCGACCGGAGATTAGAATTTATATCAAACATAGGGCCTATAAGCTTACTTAATATTAGGCCTATATTATGCTTATGTGCGTTAAGCAGTTCCAGAACACTGGGCACAACGTCGCAGAAATCAGCATGTCATGCTAAATATTTATCTTGAACAACATTTGTGCATTTATTAAGTTCGGTGAACTCTCGGTGCTCAGGCAATTGCGATTGGGGGGGAGGGGTCCGTAGCTCAGTGGAGAGAGCGCTGGCCGTTAAACTGAGAGTCATCCGTGCGACCCGGGTTCAAGCCTCACTCAGGGCATTAATTTATTAAAATTTCTGTTAGCTGCTATTGGCGCTTTGCTGTTGTGTTGCTCGACTCGGATTGTGCTAAAAATAAAGATAGCCCCTCCCACTTCTGGCTTGGCCTACCAGGAGTGATCCAGTACTTAGGCCATTAGTGTTAAGTTACCGAACCCACTACTGTAAAGCCGACCTGCGTGTCGTGCTATAGTGGGCCGTATTTCGTATAACATGTACTTGTAGGCCTAATCATTTTGCGGTGTGTCAGATTGAATCATTAAAAGAAAATATTATTATTATTGTTAGACAACAGGTCGTTCATAATGCTGAACGCTCTCTCGCAAAAAAAACCATTAAAAGCTTTTGCTAAACCGAAAGCAGTGTGTCAGTAAAGTTTTCAAAACTTTAACTCTCGATGTTCAGCCAACAACGTAATATATAGGTTTTATAGAGAACAGAACGTAAAAATCATCGTACAAATGGCTGAGTTTAGTAAGCAAAAATTAATAGGAACAATAATTGTGCTAAGTGCATATCTGGACCAAATTCCGGGACAAAATGAGATCAATCCGGGACACGGGACGCACAGGGTCGATTCCTGGACTGTCCCGGCGAATCCGGGACGGTTGGCAGCCCTAAGGCTATAGGTCTACATGTACCTACTTCAGATTATAACTACTGACGGGATAATTTATGAAGCTGTTAGGCTTGTTAGCAATTGGCCGGGTCACTGTCTAGATTATAATTAAATATCCATCACATCCGAGACTTTGCATGTCAATTAGTTTTAGTCCCGTTTTGCTTTAGGCCCTATTGGCGATTATCGTAAGGGCCTAGCCTACGGTTTTATTTAAAAAGGTGACTTGCAATATAGGCAGTGGTTGAAGTGGTTTGGGTGAGCAGTGGGAACGCTGAATGTGAGCAGTGGGAACGCTGATGAAGAATTGCATTGAAATGCATGTGTTTTGGCGTTCCATCACGATGAGCAGTGGGAACGCAAGCCAAGAATTTCGAGAGCAGTGGGAACGCCGTTCCCACCCACTTTAAACCCTGAATATAGGCCTAAATGAAATGGAAATGACTAAAAACGTCGGGAAGAACGATGCATTTTGCTTCGTTTAATTTTGCGCTTTTCAAAATCTCATCATGCCAAGCACCCGGATGGCAGTATTTTTTTTATCCTGCTGACTACCCGGATGTAGTCATATACATCGCCTGCGATGCATCAGAAAGACGATATCCGATTGGCTGACGCTCTGCGGCGTCATGTCCCGTCAATCATAATTGTCTCAGGTGGCATAGGCTACACTTAGACTGTTAGGGTGAAGAGATTTTGTTGTCACGTTAACAAAATAACATGCTGCAGGTACTTTTTTTACAAACATTGTTGTACTGACAGCCTCTGTATTCACATTGCTTTGAATAAGCCTATCGGCCTATTGATAGTATAGGCCTAGTTAATTGAAGATACCGATAGGTCTAGGCTATATGCTAATCAGGAGTCTTAGAGCGTTAAGAGTAGGCTCAGGGTTTAGAGTGGGTGGGAACACGTGGGAACGGCGTTCCCACTGCTCTCGAATTTCTTGGCTCGCGTTCCCACTGCTCACCATGCATGGAACCCTTGAGACATGGGCGTTCCCAATAAAACTTCATCAGCGTTCCCACTGCTCACAGTTGGCGTTCCCACTGCATGCTCACCCAAACCACTTTAACCACTGAGTAGGCTACAAGGGCGGATACAGAAATTTTCGATGGGGTGGCCAAAATTTTGGGTCTTGGTCCGGGAAACCGGGAAAAAATTTCCGTCTCCATCCGCCGAAAAAGTTGACCTTTTTTTTTTTAGTCATCAGCCTGAAATTTTTCCAAAACATACCTTTCCTATCCGCCAAAAAAGTTGAAGACCTTTTTTTTTAGTCTTCGACGACCTGGAATTTCCCAAAAACATACCTTTTCCCATCCGGCCTCCACCCGAAACACTGATGACCTTCTTCGCCACTGCGCAGCACGGACATTCGGAGCTACTCGCGGGGGGGGGGGGGGGGCAAGTCAACTTTTCGGGACAGAATAGCTGGTAAAAAATAAAGAAATTTCTAAATGGGGGCCATGGCCGGATTGGCCCCCCTGGATCCGCCCCTGGTAGGCTATACCACGTAGATACAGAAATGCACGCATGATGTGCATGCTTAGCAAAATTTGTTGGTTACTGGACCCTATTGATCAGAAAATTTTACGGCACTTCAACGCCCCCCCTCCCCCCCAAATATTCTGATATACGAAACGCTGCGAATTAGAGCGAAAAAATTTGAATAAATAATTATTATAACGCTTATAGCCTATGCTATGTATTCCTTAAAAGCAGCCCATGGTGAGCAGTGTGCCCTGCGGCGCGACGTTTTGACGATATCCCTAAATTTAATCATGTATCACGTTATATGCGTATGTCTTGCGTTGGCTCCCTTTCTCGCAGCGGTTGGCTTACAAGGTCAGTGCGTTAATTAGTAAGGCGGTGCATTGAGAGACTGGCTTCACTTCAAGGTCTCTGTTATTCCACCTAAAGTGCCGTAAAATTTTCTGATCAATAGGGTCCAGTAACAAACAAATTTTGCTAAGCATGCACACCATGCGTGCATTTGTGGGGCGCGGTGGTGCAGTGGTGGCGTCGTCGCCTTGAAGCCGGAAGGTTCGAGGTTCGAATCCACCTCGCCGCGTAAGGACCTTGGGCAAGTCCTTCACTCACAATTGCTCAGCGCTTCGGCGTGAAACTCCGATGCAGTGTCCGCTCTGCATTCGGGAGCGCCTCTGAGTAGAGAGCGCTTGAAGGGGCGCTATAACAAGTGCACACACAAACAAACAAACAAACACCTTGAGCGTCGATTCACCCTTCGGAGTACAGTGTACATGTACAAACTGACCTAAACCTATCAGCTAGATCACTGAATATATTCCGCTCTCCAGGTTACATGGCGAGCGTCCAGTCTGCCATGGTAGTAGGCCTACCATTATAGGCCTTTAGGCCAGCAATGACATTTTATTACTTATTTAATTAATGCAAACCCGTAAGGCGTAAGCGTATGCCTACCTGTGGATTCTATTCGAGACTTGTCTGTGTAGCAGTAGGCCCGGATCACCGCTTTCGCTAGTAGGTCACTTAGAAAGAAATCACCGACACGAAACCATGCGCGTTATAAAAGCTTTGTTACGACCTAGTTGGCTTATTAAATAGCGCCTGTTGGCCAATGCCTTTGATTCAAATGAACTCATGCAACGAATGTGAACGTGAGCGAACTTGAGGAGGGATTAAGGCGTCAAGTCTTGCAATATCAAGCCGTACGTGTCTGCCCGAGGGTCATATATAATGCATATCCACACAAGGCCTGCAAGTTGGTCCACAGGCCCTGGCCTACTCAAGCCATTGTGTCACAGCTGTGCAGCTCATATATATATAGATACATATCATATAACACATAAATATATAATTTATACTTTGTGTATAATAAGCTTAGGCCTAACAATTATGAATGGCCGGGTGTGAGCTCTGGCTGTGCGTGAGCGCTTAGGCAGAATATTTTTGGCCTTTAGATAATTCAGACAATGACTCATAATAGTACATCATTTTTTATGCTTACATACAAATTCTACATTCAATAGCGTAGACCTACTAGAGTGCATGTACAAAAGCTTCTAAAAGAAGAGTGGTTAACCTATTTAGTAGTTCTGCACGATTAGCCACCTGTTTCGTCTAGGTCAACACAGCGAGGCCCTAGGCCTAAACTGTAGGATACGCCTGTTTAGCATAACAAAGGGCTTCAAGTGGCTCGGACCCAATTGCTTAAGCCAACGCACTAAACTGTACCCCGTAGACATGTCCATTGTAGGCTACACCCATCGCTGCTTGGAAAGTATAGTGTTCTATGCGACATTTTGGCGAAACGGAGAAAATCGAAAAAGAAAGTTTGATGACTTGGCATTTTGTACTAAAAACTCTTTTGTGGGACAAAATGGAACAATAATGTTTAGAAAACATTTATGCAGACATCTGCAACTTTAAAAAACCACAACGATTGTGGCTTCTGTCATAAGAAAAGACAATTTGAAGGACACTTTCGTAATTTGTTCAGATAGAACAAAATATTACGGAAACTGCCATAGACTATTAATTGTTATTATGATTCATCAGTACATGGAACATTATAATTGTTAGCCAAGCGAATTACGACTGTTGTTAAAATTGGCTATAAAAGACTATAATTATCTAATAAATTTAGCAAGAAGTTGCTTTTTTATAGGTTTAGAACTGTCATAATCGCTCTGTTTGAGTATTTGCAATGGTACAATGTAAACTTCTTGTATAAAAAGTTATTTTAAAGACCTTTTCATCATCTGCTCAAATAGAACAATATATTGCTGAAATTGATGAACATGGTTAACTGTTAAAATGATTTATCATTACATGGAACATTATAATAATATTCTCAGTGAAATGTATGCAGAATTATGGATACCCATTTATTTCTTAAGTGAAACAACACTACAATACTATGTAATTTTAAATCTTAAGTACCGGTAGTAGGAATTATGCAATATACAATCACGGTTACTGCATTGTGGCATCAACCTGTTGTAACGAAACAAAGATAACTAAGTTCAGACAATTATGGTCTGAGTTCGTAATGTCAGCACTGTTAAGAAACGGTGTTGTAAAACTTTAACATAGTAACTCAAGAATTAGTGCAAGTCAGTTACTTTGCACGGTGCAATGCACACCCTTGATACATTGCTATTTCTTTTTCTTCGATGATTTCCTTGTGCCAGCAAGCTTTGAGACTTTAGCAATGTTGTTTACTATAGCTGTAGGCATAGTGCTTGGTTTCCTCTTTCTCCCAGTGTTGGATTTTGCTTCTGCTTCATTAAGAATTGTGGCCCTATTTCTTAATAATCTTTCTGATTCAGAATGTGCAGCAATTTTCTTCTCATTACATTGACCCAATGAATGTTTGCCAACCGATCGAGAGCGTTTTTTTGTCAAAACTAGTGACACCTTTGAGGCACTGCTCTGTGCATTTTTTGCTGAATGCACAATTGACTACACTGGCTTCATCCATGTTGGTACCATTACCTTGAATACCATTGTCCACCTCATCATTCACCGACCTGACTTCATCCCTGTTGATAGCATGATCTTGAATACCTTTCTCCACCTCATCATTGACTACACTGGCTTCATCCATGTTGGTACCATTACCTTGAATACCATTGTCCACCTCATCATTGACTACACTGGCTTCATCCATGTTGGTACCATTACCTTGAATACCATTGTCCACCTCATCATTGACTACACTGGCTTCATCCATGTTGGTACCATTACCTTGAATACCATTGTCCACCTCATCATCAGATATTTAGGGACTCACTGCTAAGTTGATCGCACCTCCTACGAGTGGCACACCAAAGGAAATCGGTCTTGTCAGGATTCAGAAGGAGGCGATTTGACCTCAACCAGTCAGCTACTACTTCTACTCCCGACTCCATGTGCTGCTGCAGTTGAGGCGCAGTCGTCGACGGACCAGTGGTGTATAGCTGCGAGTCGTCGGCATAGAAATGAGAGGATAGCCCCACTCCAGAGGCAAGTTTCTCAAGATCAGCCGTATACAGCAGAAAAAGCAGAGGCCCGAGAACCGACCCCTGAGGTACTCCACTGGTTAGAACACGCAACGACGAATGCACCCCATTGTAAAAAACCGACTGTCTCCGCCCGCTTAGATATGATCTAAACCAGTCAAGCACCACCGAGCGTACGCCGTAGGTCCGAGAAATATCTGTGGAATATCGGTGCGGCCTTCTACTGCCGTGCGTGACCTTGGAGTTTTATTCCAGACGGACATGTCCATGACGCGCCAAGTGGGACTGACAGTGAGCAGATGCTTTCGCCAGCTGCGGTTAATCAAAAGCTGTGTACGATCACTGCCTTTTGATGCTGCAAAAACAGCCGTTTTCTGCTTCGTGGTTTCTCAGGTTGACCGTTGTAACAGTTTGTTGGCTGGTGCGCCGAAGTACCTGCAAGACCGACTACAGTCTGTGTTGAATGCAGCGGCGAAACTTGTGTGTAATCGGCGGAAGTATGATCATGTGACACCATTACTGCGTGACGTGTTACATTGGCTTCCAATACCGTACCGCATTGAATTCAAACTCTCATTGCTCGTCTACAAGTCACTACATGGCTTAGCACCGGACTACCTCAAACCCTACTGTGTGCAGATGGCTTCGTCAGTAAGGTGGAGTGAAATTTTTTTTCTTGAATTTCAAAATGCCTGCGTGCGGGAAAGTTGCATTATGATCTAAGAAGTTCATATGAATTTTTTTTAAATTTTATTCCTTCTTTAAGTGGTGCCCCAACGATATAATAAATTTGCTATTATTTGAAAAAAATCGAAATTTCTTGTTTTTCCTAGTAATGTTTGTCAACCTCTTAACCATATTGCAAAGCAAGTATTTAACATAGAATAACGCTTTTAAAGAGAATCCCTGCCTAAACTCTTTTTATTGCCATATTTAGGTGATTACAGACTGGTCATAAAAATCTACACCATACATTATTTTTGCCGAAATTTGTCTAATGCTTAAATAATTTATATTGCTATTTTCGAGCACTCTAAAATGCTTAAGTGTAAAAATGTGCCTACTTTCTCGAGCGTTTTAATCTATAACTTCAATTAAAATGTTTGTGATTGAAATAAAATTTGAATTTAAATGAAAACATAAATTTCAATTAAGATTTGTATTAAAATCTTTCAAAAAATTAATTTCTTGATATTATCTTATAAATGTTTTCTAAAAGTTACTCCGACTTCAAAAGAACCAAAGTTTGCAGCAAGTGGCAATCACAATCAGACTGCGAATAGCTGATTTGTGGTTGAAGTCTTCGAAACCGATTATAGGCCCAGCTCATCAAAATGTAGGCCTAATGGACAAGATAAAACTCTATCACTACAAGTATAAAAACTAACTTGCTCAAGCCATATAAATTGCGGAAATATGACCAGAAATACATATCTAACATTGAAGAATTTGCAAAGCAATCTGACATTCAGTTACTTGATATTGTGGCATGTAGGCCTATTAGTATATGGAGATAAATAATTGCACGTGTGCAAAAAGTACCAAAGTTCAAATGGCAAATAAGTGTCTTAAGTTTTCATTCGCTCAAGTACAATCTGGTATTTTCAGTTATTTGGACTCAGAAATGTCAAGCCATAATAAGGAATCAGACACGTATCAAATTCTTCAACAGACAATCATCGCTGATAATTGTCAACAGTGTTAAACAACAAAGAATCGGAAGATGAACCAATTACAATTAACTCCAAACAATATAAAAGTGCACTAATACGTTCAGATTTAGGGCTGACCTTCTTTGGCTCGTGAATGATACATACAAAGTCATACGTGGCATTTCTGATCGTTGTGCTGCTTTCTGGCAACGGCAGTTTTGTCAATTTTACAAGATGCGGGTGTTGTGCACAACATAGATTAATCTATGGCGATCTATAGGACAGGCCTATATTAGTAAAGTTCGAAGAGAATGGTTAAAAGTTCAAAAACGTCCACAGTGTAATTCCGTAAAACAACTATCTGGATTGTACCTCGATGTGCATAAAGATAGGACCAGAGTGCAAATGAAAAATGGCAATAAATCGTGTTTTAAAATCATTCCTGAAGATCACATACCACTTGTGCTTGAAACCATTTTACAATATCTGGGTCATGCTACTCAGGACTGAGAGTAGATCATCTAAAAATATTCATACAAATACCACCAAGCGTTTGTTAGATAATAAAATAGCAACTGAAGATTTAGTTGCCATTGGTTGCGTCTGAACTAATGGCAATACTGGTGCAGTTGGTGGGATCATGAGTCTTTTGGAAATACAACTTGGTAGACCACTACATTGGTTTAATTGACTGTTGAATGCCAATGAATAGACTCTGCGGCATCTAATTCAAAGGCTAACTGGTGGAACACAAGATCCAACATTATTTTCAGTAAACATAGTCAATTCTCTAGGACACTGTGATTCATTATCTGAAGCATTGCAACGCAATTGAGTTAGAGAACTGCCCAAATATGGAAGGAATCCAATTAAGTACCGATCAGCAACATTTGAACAATACAATTACTAAATTATGCAAAGCTGCATCATGTGGCATTTGTTCACCAGACATAGATCTCTACTTTCAAAAGCCAGCTCCTGTTAGCCACTGAAGGTGGTTGATAACAGCAAATCCCAAATAGAATTTTGAGACTATAGGAACGGAAAGTCTAAGTGATAATCTGTTAGTGTGAGAGTCTATACATCAGTCTGGCTTCCAAGCACCTGCGGAGGATGATAAAATAATCCAGATACTGCAACATAATTTACGAGACATTGTAGTTGAAGTTATTAAAGGAAATGGATATTTCGCCATGCAGAAAATATACTACTTGCAATGTTTGTTCAACGAAAGATCTCATATCCGTGAGCTAGAATGCAGACAAATTCTTGCTGCAAGAGTTGAAAAAGCATCATTATCAAATATCATGAAATTATTTCGAGTAGGCCTAGGACTAAGCTACTCTTACTCGACTTTCATCCTGAAGATATAGCCTATATTGACCAAGTCGAATGGCAAATAATAGATCGATATGAGCCACCTCTCATGAAACATGTTGCAGACAAGATTGTAGCAAATTGTGTAAAATGTACATAAACTAAATCAGAGTTTTGCATAATTTTGACTTAAGAGAAACCTCTTAAATGAAAGTGTATTTTAGAATACAGAATATGATAGTTAATTCTGTCATCACTATGCAGCATTGCAACAATGGTTTGTTGTCCTAAGTTGCCCATGGCTAAAAGCACATTTTAACGAAAAATTGCAAATTTTGTCAAAATTGTTCGATTTTCTTCATCGTTGGGGCACCACTTAGAATAGGAATAAGTTCAACGTATTTTGCAAAACAACTAACCATATCAAAATGCAACTTTTGCACACCCAGGCATTTTTAATTTATGACATAAAATTTTTCACCATTGTATTCACTCCACCTTATTCGTCAGGTGCTGGTCTTACGCTGAGATCCAGTGTGAAAGGAGATCTGTATGTGCGAAGGACGAAGACATGCTTCGGGGAGCGTGCTTTTTCAACTGCCGGCCCCTGCTGCTGGAACAGTCTGCCTTCCACAGTTCGTTCTGCCAACTCTGTTGGGGTTTTCAAAACTCGACTGAAGACATATTTGTTTTCTAAGGCGTACTTTTGACTGAATATATTGTGTTTTTGTTTGTAGAGGCGCCTTTGTAACGGCATGTGCTGTGTTACGGCGCCATAGAAATTGTCGTCATTATTATTATTATTATTATTATCATTCACCGACCTGACTTCATCCTTGTTGATAGCATGATCTTGAATACCTTTCTCCACCTCATCATTGACTACACTGGCTTCATCCATGTTGGTACCATTACCTTGAATACCATTGTCCACCTCATCATTGACTACACTGGCTTCATCCATGTTGGTACCATTACCTTGAATACCATTGTCCGCCTCATCATTCACCGACCTGACTTCATCCTTGTTGATAGCATGATCTTGAATACCTTTCTCCACCTCATCATTGACTACACTGGCTTCATCCATGTTGGTACCATTACCTTGAATACCTTTCTCCACCTCATCATTGACTACACTGGCTTCATCCATGTTGGTACCATTACCTTGAATACCATTGTCCACCTCATCATTGACTACACTGGCTTCATCCATGTTGGTACCATTACCTTGAATACCATTGTCCACCTCATCATTGACTACACTGGCTTCATCCATGTTGGTACCATTACCTTGAATACCTTTCTCCACCTCATCATTGACTACACTGGCTTCATTCATGTTGGTACCATTACCTTGAATACCATTGTCCACCTCATCATTGACCGACCTGACTTCATCCTTGTTGATAGCATGATCTTTCTGTACCTTCGCCATTTTTATCTTAGCAGCCTCGACCATTTTATGTCCTCTAGACATGATATCGAAATTTTGGCCAGACCTTCAAAATATACGTAAAACTTGTAGTCGACTTATCTATATATTATACTAGATGTGTAACCCGGCGTTGCCCGGGAAATTTATGGTTTTAAACACTACTCCACTGTGGTACCCAACGTTGACCGCTAAATTTAGGGTTTTCGCCAACCCTCTAGCCCACCCCGCTTCCTCAAAAAGCCAAACGTAACCCGCCCCTGTGGGACGCTACGGAAATTATTACTGGGCTTCATTCGGGCTGTAGACTCCTTTACTAAAGCTCGATACTGCTTACCAAAGCGTTAGCGATTAAATCTGTCTTAAAACGCTAATAACTGGAGTTCTAAAGTGAAATTTCGGGTTTTAAACACTTCCCCATTCTGGTACCCATCGTTGACTGCTAAATTTCGGGTTTTCGCCAACCCTCCACCCCACATCGCTTCTCCAAAAAGCCAAACGTAACCCGTCTCTGCGGGGCGCTACGGATATTATTACTGGGCGGGTATGACGTCATGCGGTGTAGACTCTTGAGTTACGCGCTTGTGTGATCAATTACTGATGAAATCTGTCTTAAAACGCTAATAATTTTTGTTTTGAACTGAATTAAAACCTGAAAATAGTCAATCTGACCTTATAATTTGGGTAAGAATCGATTTCAAAGTTTTTTTTAAACCGACGCTGTTTCATTTCCGAGCCTATTCTGCAGGGGAGAGTCAATTCTGTCAACAGCGTACAAATAAACAAACATATGGAATTTCTGCCTTATAATATAGATTTCTATTGAAACAATGAATTTGCTTTCAATTAAAGATAAAGATACAAAATGACTGTCTAGCTTTACTACTTGTATTCAATACCAACTTTAACCTTTGCTTTATCTTTTTGTGTAACTGATTGCGGAATGACTTTCATATCTATTAATCGAATATATAATACAAATTGTATATGGTCACAATTATAGTAGAAAGGATCATAAAAATTATAGCCAAAACAATTACTCAAGTTAGGGAATCGATTGTTACAAAATGTTCCAGATTCAGCCTAGCACTAAGCTCAGAAGTTCAGTGTTACATTGTTCTATAGGCCTATATATATGCTGTATTCCGATTTGCGAGAATTATATTTAAGCTGATATATCTTGTTTCAAGAAGGAATTATTGTTCACATGAAACAAAAACGGTTTTCGTATAAGCATAACAATTAACTCTCAATAATGAAACAAATGATATTGTTGTGTCAAGTTGCAGACACACTAAACGAAATTATAGAAACTTAACTCGACCTGTAGCAAAACAGTGTTTATGAAACACAGAACTATGGCATCACGAGGCATGCTAGTCCGGCCACAGAAATAAGTATTATTATTTTTCAGTCAAATTTCTTTCTCTTATACTTCCATTCACCGGCAAAGAGGTGTTCTAATTTACATTCTGTTGTAAACTGATATAAAATCCGCGTCATATTTTGTGTTCATTTTTCTCTTTCGCTTGGGTCTCTCCATTTTGTCTGTAATATTACTTGTACGGTAATAATTATGATGTTATCTTTCCATAACGGAACGCGCTTACTGTAATAATGTTCTATATGCATGTGCGAATCACAATTTGCCGTTCAGACCACGTGACCGTCATAGAACAAAATAATTCTGGGTTATACTCATGGCGCCGTATGAACGCAACTTGGTCTATAATATCCACGTGATTGAATCTTTGCAATATAATTGGTTGATTCACATAGAACATTGTAATACCTATCAGTTAGTAAGAATATGCAAAAGGAATAAAATACTTCTGTTCTTTTCCTCGTATAGGCACCATTTCAAGATACGGGATTTTGTACCAAGATAGAACAAGTTACTCTCAATCGGCCTGTGCACTTAACTCCAATGTAAACAAAAACGCATATAGAACACTATACTTTCCAAGCGGCGCCATGCAGTGGTTAAAGTGGTATGGGTGAGCAGTGGGAACGCTGAATGTGAGCAGCTGATGAAGAGTTTTATTAGAATTCACGCATGTGTTTCCAGTGTTACTTTGTGATGAACAGTGGGAACGCAAGCCAAGAAGTTACTAATGTCTTTATGCATTAGGCCTAAGCTAAGTTGACTGGTTGCATTAGGCCTACGGCACGTCACATTGTTTTTATAAGTGTTCTTTCTTCTCCATTTATTCCCAGCACTTTTTCGTTTGTTTTATGCTCTGTCCAGCTGATCTTCTCCAGGTCCACGTTTAAAATGCCTCGTAATGTAGGCCAAATGTAATGTAAATCTTCGAGAATTTCTAAGCGCCCACAAAAGTCACGTCAGGGAGACCAGCTTATCACCGGCGCTATATCAATCAAGTCCGCAATAGCCAGAGCTGCATTTTTCGTTCCAGCGCCAGGTCAAAATCTCGTCTTTTTATGACATCATATTTTCTCATGCAGAAATATAAGAAACAGTTTTCCTCACACAGGTAGGCTAGGCCTATTTGAATACGGATTTCTTGTCTTGGAGTCTAGCGCATGTAACTACTATACTACCACACATGAAACTATTCTGTTCCATTTAACCTAATGATTTATGTAGACCCGTTATGGCCTATGTTGCTGTTCATGAAGGGCTCACTTATCAGATAATATTGCCTAGCTGTAGTAGGCCTATTCACATGTAGGCCTATATTTATGACTTGTGCGCAACGCGCTGATCAGCTGGTATGTCTATAATTATTGTGGAATATTCCATCCCAAGATCAAACGTCAGTGTAGTCCTATACACTCAGACCGCGTCCACACTACTTTGATTTGCCAACGGAGGACATATGGACTTTCATCCCCAGGGCGTTTTACAGGATATTTACTAGTTCTCCATGCTTTGAAGGTGCATTTGTAACAAAGCCAGTTTTTTTCACTCCTTTTTGTTCATGTTCTGTACTGCATAACTAATTTTCTTATAGTGTATACAGTGGTTTGGGTGAGCAGTGGGAACGCTGGAGAGCAGTGGGAACGCTGATGAAGAATTTGATTGAAATGCATGTGTTTTAGAGTTCCATCATGATGAGAAGTGGGAACGCAAGTCAAGAATTTAGAGAGCAGTGGAAACGCCGTTCCCACCCACTTTAAACCCGGAGTGTATACTGTTACTGCCTGCGGCCTGTCAACCAGATTATAGAATAAACGAAAATTACTATTATCAAAACAGCATCCTTTATGCCACTTGGTTGTGGGTTGCCATATTCCGTTTGGAGCATAAAATGTGTTCAGAACATTGCGGGGGAAAAATCAGATTGGTAAAAGGTCACTCTAGCAAAAGGAAGTTTTCAATCCCATCTATGTATAGAATTTAATTAATTGGATGGTTCCAACTTCATCAACTAATTGTACGATATTGACCCATGTATGTGCACTTGTTACATTGCTCCTTCAAGATTTTTACTCAGAAGCGCTTCCGACTAAAGCGCGGACACTGCATCGGAGTTTCACGCCAAAGTTGCGAGTGAAGGACTTGCCCAAGGTCCTGACGAGGCGGCTTGAGGTAGATTCAAACCTGCAACCTTCTGGCTCCAGCTTCCAAGGCAATGAACACACCCACTACACCACCGCACCCCACAACCAATTAATTGCACATGAAATGAAATTTGTCTACTTTGTTAATGTGGTCAATCACTCTGCAGTATTAAACTGATCATAGTAATCACAAATGTAGGGAGGTGTTCAACACTCAAAGCCTCCTCATAACAGAATGTCAGAACTCTTTTCACATTAGAAATGCACAAACTTTATGAAAAAACTTCATAGTGCACACCGGTAAATACTAATACAGTTAAGCTGTCAAGAGTGCAGAAACTGAAATATAAAACTATTAATGTTCCCCACTACTAGAAAATCAATTAAATGACTTCTTGTTGGCAATTACTCAACTACATTGTATATTCCATTTATTGTTCAATTAATTAACACTGAATAAATATCTAAGCTCAAATATCCATAGCACTGATTTTGTGCTTGTGAGAATTAAAAACAACCCAAAACGTTCAGAAGCAGCATAGTTCATCAAATTGCAAATTTCAGTAATAAAGATCGAAAGAAAAACTTGTTATGGAAAGAGGTTTGTCACTATTTCCTATCCAGTGCACTGTGTGCACAGAAAAAGAAAGTCCGGTGAGAAATATGTTAAAAACAGTCCTGAAGGCAAACATTAGCAAACACAACTTATTTCCACTTAAGCGATAAACGGTTTAAACCGACGCAAATTTCGTGACATCTTTTCTTACAATAATTACAAAACATGTCTCCATAGTTCAATTGCAATGTTACTCAACTCCATTGCTCACTGAGTTCTGCAGTTCTCCGCGTCCAAGGTCTTCACCAACATCGACGAATCATATGGGTTTGTATCACCATGGACCCACTTCTGAATGTCAATGGCTGGTGATCCGGTCTGACCATCTGCCACATCTGGACTGTTAACGGGAGCAATCGCCGTTCGCTGGACCTCACCCGGCGTGCAAGCGAACTGCTCGCGATACTTGGCCAACTTCTTATCCTGTTCGACGACAAGTTGGTGCAGATCGGAATTCTCCTTCTTCCACATCTCGTGTCTGCCCTTCAGCGACGCCAGCTCCGACTCAAGGTCGTTGATCTTGCGCTTCATCGCCTCGTTCTCCGCTTTCGTCATGTAGTAATTGAAGTCGGAGATCATACCACCTCCGGACACGGTTCCGACGCTCATCCTCTCGAGTTCGTTCGGCTTCCCCGCAACCATCCCAGCATTCGCGGACGTCGTGACCGCTGGTCTCTCCGATAATGTCGTCCTCAACTTCTTCAGATCTTCTTTGAGCTTTTTCGTTTCGCCTTCGAGTCGCATAATCTCAAGCGCCTGGCTTTTCAGCTTTGCCTTGAGGGCGTCCGTAACGTTGGCAAAGTTCGTCTCCAACTCGTTGACCTTCAACTTCAATCGGCCGACCTCAATCTTCTTCTCTTCCAGCTCCTTTTCCACGCTGTCGTCTCGACCCTTCTGCAGTCGATCAATCTCGTCTCGCAACTTCTGCTTCACTCGTTCGTACTCTTGTCGCGAAGTCGCGCATTCCATGTTCGCACCGCTCAGCTGAGACTCCAGGCTTTGGACCTTCACACGCAGTTCGTTCCTCTCCTTCCGGAGTCTCGGCGCGTCGGAGGCCGCGGTCACCGCCCGGTGCTTTTCAATCCTCTGCTTTTCCTGCTCGTCGCAGAGGATGTTTTGCACCTTGAGAAGCTCTTGCTCCGCCTCATCACAGTACTTCTCCAGGTTCTTGATCTCGGCCTTGTCCTTCGTACTCTCAGCTTTGAGCGCTTCCACAATCAATTCGAGCTCATCCTTTTTCTGCTCGGCCTCCGACAGTTGCTGATTAAGGCGGTTTTTCTCGTCCACAAATTTAGCAAGCTCAGCCTCTGCAGTCATAAGCTTCACCTTTAACCCCGACTCCCTTTCCCCGAACAGCTGGACTTGCCCACTCAGCTCACATTTCTGTGCTCTTAGAGTCTCCAACTCAACTGCAAGGTTCTGCTTGTTCGATGCGTCAAGACGCATTTCGTTTATGCTCTCTTTCAGTTTGGCCATCTCTGCGCTCACCAGTTTCTGTTCATCCATGTTTTTACGAACAGCCTCAACTTTTTCTTGTAGCTGGGCATTGACAGCGGTCAGACGGCATTGAAGTCTCTCTACATCCACTTCCAATGCGCTTACTCGATTGTCTTTCTCCATGAGCAACTGCTGCACATCTGAAACCTGCATTTCAACTTTTGCAAGGCTGCACTTGTACTCGTCCTCACCAGATGTCAGTTCTTGCTCGAGCAGTTCCACCTGTTCCTTCAAACATCCAACACTTTTCTCGAGCTTGCTGTTCGCATCTACCAGTTCGGAAATTCTGCGTTCTTTTTCGCCGACAGTCTCACAGCGTTCTGCTTCCAGCCTGACGACAGTCTCGCACGTTTCTCTGTGCTTCTGCTCCGTCAAATCCAACATCTCTTGCAGCTGCGAAATGCGAGTTGTCTTCTCCGCCAACCCCTGCTCACATGTGCTCAGCTTCTGCATGGAGTCCTCCTCCAGCATGGATAAGGAGGCTTTCGCCTTCTTCAGATCGTCAGAGTAGAATTGCTCGAGTTCTCGGACACGCTTCTCCGATTCTAACTCGGTTTTCTCGACAGCCGCGTTGACTGCCGCACTGTGTCTCAACTCGCACTCCTTCAGTCGCGACTGATGCTCAGTGGACAGCTTCTCCAGTTGTTCGCCGTGCTGTCTTTGAAGACATTCCACCTGGTCTGCCAGAGCTGCTTCAAGTTCTCTAGCCTTCATAGTCATCTGATTCTCATGTTCTGCCTTTAAGGAATTCAGTTGATGCTCCAGTGCTGCACAGATTTCATCGTTTGAATTCGGTTGGTCACCTTGCTGCCGCGATCTTTCCATTTCTTCACCCAGTTGCTTCAGCTGCTGCTCCAGTTCTCCAATCTCTATTTCCTTCTTAGTCAGGATCACCTCCATATCGGACAATTCCGAGTCCTTCTCTCGAAGGTCCTGCTCAAACCTGTGACGCAATTCCTCAACATCCTCGACGTGACCTTTTGCGGCAAGCCTCAGTTTCTCATTTTCAGTCTTCATACTTGCTACGTCCTCTTGATATTTCTCCTCCAACTTACGCAGTTCCTCGCTCAATCTTTGCTCCAATTCGCTCAGTTCTTTCGTGTGCTGTTTCTGGAGGTCGTCTATCTTCTGTCGTTTCTTCGCGTCCATATCATTCGAAATCTCCTCCAGTTTTTCCATTGTCTGCCGCTGAATATTTAGTATCTCTTCGCGTCTCTTCTCCTCTGCATCTTTCTTCACTTCTTCAACCTTTGCTTTGAGTACGGCTGTCCATCGTATCGTTTCCTCTTTACGCACGCCTTCGATTCGCTGTTCGACGGCTTCATCCGGTTGTGACGTTTTCTTCCGCATGTTTCCGTCAGCTTCCTTCTCCATCACTTTCTGAAGCTGGAAAAAACCAACAAAGTGCAATTTAAGTAAAAGAGAAACATAAATGAACAAATCAATCAAACAGTCCGACCCCAAGTAACTCGAAATATTACATCATTTTGTCCTAAAAATTGAATAACTTGAAATGGCCTGCATCTAAAGCGGGCGATATCCATCACAGCAAGGTGCATTCAGTACACATCCACAGTGTGTTGGCACTTAAATTAAATGGTTCAAAAGCTTCGCTGTGGTTTGTACAATATTCAGAACTGGTCGGTCTAGCAACCCATAACCACGGTTCTTTGGATTCATTTGCCTTGAGCATTAGGTGTATGAAAATCATGCTCTTCAATTTTTTTATTCATTCATCCATTCATTCAGAAAATTTACATAGTGCCACTTCAAGAAACCTATTCCAAGTGGAAGGGAGGGTGCCAATAACCAAGAAAGGTTGACGCTGTCAGAGCGGGCCCAAGGGATCAGGAGCTTCCCCTTAGCCAAAGAGCACAAAGCTCGACGGAAGGCTAAGTCGGGGACAGGGCGGCAACAGAGATAAGAAAAGTTGGATTGATCACTACCACTAGTGAGACAACGCTAGACAGTATTGTTACGAGAAGAGCACACAGGAGGAGTTTCTTTCGATTCATAGCAGAGATTTATATAGCGTCCCTTCAAGGCAACTTCTGAGGGGCGCACCTGACTCAGTCCTGGCTTAAAGAACAGTCTTAAGGTCAGAACAAAACGACAAACGCAGTAAAAGAAAAGCAACTGATGCACCATCATACAGCTTTGCAATTATAATTAGACCGAGTTGTGCTCGAGTCATCCATTGTTCAATCACATGCTGACAGAACCCAGAATCGACACATACCATGAATCGACGCATACCATGAATCGACGCATACCATGAATCCACACATACCATGAATCCACACATACCATGAATCCACACATACCATGAATCGACACATACCATGAATCGACGCATACCATGAATCCACACATACCATGAATCGACACATACCATGAATCCACACATACCATGAATCCACACATACCATGAATCCACACATACCATGAATCGACACATACCATGGTCAGATGTTCCTTGATGGACGCCAGCTCCATCTCCAGCTGTTGACGTTCTTGCGTCAGTCTCTCGACTTTAGCCAGCGTGACGGACTGATCTTTTCTCTGAACGTCCAGTTCTCTCTCCAAAGCAACCTTGACACTCGTCAACTGTTCAGAACAGGAAAAAAGCAAGTTCAGCAAACAGAAGACTATTGGTTAACAATTAATTCACATAGATTAAACAATCATTTTGCATTTGAGTTAAATGCTAAATAAATGGAAGAATCCAAGATGGCAAGAAAATTAATTGTATTCTTTGCAATAAACATTTCAATCGACATTGTTTGTACTTGTAAGGAAAATTAAAAATAACTCAATGACTAAATTCCTGACAGTTTGTAAGAACTACACAGCTTGCAGACAAGATTAATCATTTTTAATCAATTAATCACGATTGAAATAATTTGGAAGCTAATCAATGAAAATTATTTTAATCAGTGCCAGTCCTAATGAAGACAAAACACAACAACAAGCTCAATATGTGCTCAGTCTACTTTTCACCATTAAAGCGCACTCTTAAATAGACATGATCACCATTCAGTTGCTTTTTAGTGCATTAAGTCAACTTAAAATCCTCTTTTCCAGCAATAAAATAAATAATTCCAATAAAGGCAACGAAAAACTAAGCTTAGAACTCTTAAATGCCAACCAAATGGCTTGATCTTCTATTACCAATTCTGGACTGCATGGAATAAAAAAAATTGAATCAACAAATTAAATTAATTAAATACTTCTAAAAGGATTGCATACCATGCAGAAAATACAGTTAAATGGAAAGGCCGGAAAACCACTCCTGTCCTGAATTGAAACTCAAATAAAGCCGGAAATTGCAAAATTGGATGAACAAACTTGCCTAAGAAGCCAGAGAATCAGCAGAAAAATAAAAAATGGAAAGAAGACATTGATAGAAGATTAGTTATCATTTTTTAAAATTAAAGCTTTCAATTATTCAAACAATCAACCTCAGTCAACTGTTCTTTCATCGCACGTAGCTCCTCCTCTTTCTGTTGATGCTCGGATGAAATTCTTTCCATATCAACAGAGATAGCCAGTCTTTCCTCTTCTTGAGAATTCAGTTGGATTTCCAGTTCACTCTTCTGGCCAGTCAACTGTTTGCAACATGAAACACGAGAAAATATTTATTTCATACAACACCTAATCACCAATCACTAATTTCCACACTGAAAAAAATTATCCCTCACTACCAGACTAGCCTAACAAATCTGGAATCTATATTTCTGACCTGTGAATTAAGATTTGTGCCAACAGACATGAAGTTGTTTCACACAGTCACAAAAAGTAGCTTAGTAGACCAATAAAAGTTACGGTTGTTCCAATTTTTAACAAATATCAATAACAAAAAGACAAATGGAAACCAGTCTGAAAATAGCAAAAGCAAGAAGTTCCAGACAAAACCTAAAGAAAGATACAAAAATGTGGTTAGAGTTTTGTTCCACAGTTCAGCAACAAGTCAAATAAAGAACTGGTGTCATTAACACATTAACGACAAGATAGAATCATTCCCAGTTGCTTTTAGAACTCTCGTTGTACCAATCAGATAGGATCCCGTAGCCAAACGTGCTGAAAATAATAATAATTTTACAAACTGACACAACGCAGTTTAATTGCCTGAGTGTTCATCATTATCCTGAACTTTCCCCTCTCACGATCAGCTTAAATGACTTCGCACACAAACAATCACAAACTTTATATCTTACCGTCGAAAGTTCCTGCTTGACAGAACCGAGTTCTTCGTTCTTTTCCTGCAGCTGAACGTAAATGCTCTCCATATCAGTTGTTCTGCTCGACTGAATTTCATCTCGAGTTTTCAACTGACTCTGCAGCTCGTCCTTCTGCTCTGTCACCTGATCACAAACACAGAAGGGCAGCTCCTTAAATAAATGCAAGTTTGTCATTGAAGTATGTATGAGCAATGAGCACTTGTTATAGTGGCCCTTCAAGATTTCTCCACAGAGGTGCTCCAAACCACAGCACGGACACTGAATCAGAGTTTCACATCGAAGCGATGGGCAATTGCGAATGAAGAACTTGCTCAGGATTCCTACCCGGCTGCTTGAGGTGGATTCAAACCTGCAACCTTCCGGCTCCAAGGAACAGAACATACCCCAAAGCCACTGCGCTCCTCAAGTGACACCCATTTCCAAGAGGCAGGACTTGCTATGGACTACGAACCAGTAGCAACTTAATTTTTGCAGCCTCATTGAGTCATCATGCTGTTGTAGATGACCAGTCTTCTATCTTGCCATCTAGTCTTCTCACCAATAGCATAGTTGCTCAGTTGCGAAGGGGTACAAATGGAGCCAAAAGTCTGAGACAACATTTCTGTAATGGAGGGATTTGAACCCCAATGTATTGGTTGACAGCCCAGCAGGACAACCACAGGACTATTGTATATATTTGACAACAACAAAAGAGCATAAGTAAGCAATCCTTTTAATTGGAAAAACTACTTTCCATAAAACAAAAGCCAACACAAAGGCAAGGCGATAATTCATTCAATAATATGACTATACAGTATACACTTATCAAACAACAAATAAGTGAAAGGATCATCTTTTTACAATTATTCCAAAGCATAAAAGCAGTTTGAAATAGTTCTGCAGTTTGAATGATTAATAAATAAGCAACGTGGAAGCAAGTGTACCAGAGAGAGTTGCTCCTTAATGGCAAGCAATTCATCTTCCTTCTGTCGATATTCTTTGCTAATTCTCTCCAACTCTGTTGCTGTGGCAATCCTTTCTTTATCCCTACCATCCAAGTCACACTGCATTGCCTCCTTCCGACTTGTCAGCTACAAGAAACAAAGAGCATGCAAACATATATGTCTGCAGCCATCACTTTTTGTTCTTTATTCATGTAGCAAACATCCAGCCCACTCCACAATAAATATTCCAACATCAGAAGATCTAACTGCCTTGGTGTCTTATTTAATATTCAACATATGTCAATCCCAAATTTTGATCACTGAACATTTAAAAGTCTGCACCAACCTATTAATAAAACGTCAAAGTTGGACACTCAGTCTATTAAAGTCTCAACTTATGCTCTCACTTTGTAGCTCAAATTCACTTCCTATCTTCAAAAAACGGCTCAAAACTTACTATTTCTCCTTGGCTTTTAAAAGTACTTGAATGTCTAACTCCATCTGACTACCCGTGCTTCAGATTCACATTTCGGTGTGACCCTTGCACATGTAAGAAATTTATGTAATACTAATAATAAAGTCCTTATCACACAATGTAAGAACAAGTTCTTAGATTGGCAAATAAAAACGAGAACTTAAAAGACAGTCACACAACTGAACATCACTTTTATCATTTAGCTTTTTGATTTATAAGGCAAAACACATATAGAAAATTAAACATATTACTTAAAAAACAACTGGCTTCAGTCTCGGCAATTTAAAACATTCTGTGTATAGTGATGCCCAACGAAGGTATCTTCCATTCAGAAGTGTTAGTGTCTTATTTGGTTTCAGTAAATAAAGCACTCTTAAAATTTACATTAAACTCCAAATCAATTTATGATATGTAAAAACTTGCCTCGTTTATACGAATAAGTATAGAAGAGAAGGCATGATTAAAGTAGAGAACAATAGAACAATGCCCAACGAAGGTATCTTCCATTCAGAAGTGTTAGTGTCTTATTTGGTTTCAGTAAATAAAGCACTCTTAAAATTTACATTAAACTCCAAATCAATTTATGATATGTAAAAACTTGCCTCGTTTATACGAATAAGTATAGAAGAGAAGGCATGATTAAAGTAGAGAACAATAGAACAATTTGAAAGAATGTAAATATTACAACATCCAAATACAAAGACTTCACAGACAAAGAGCACAAACCCAAAGAAGCTGCTCTTTTACTTCTGACACCTCTTTCTGTCTTCGACACTCGTCCAATTTCAGTTTCTCCAGGTTATTAACTGCCTCCAATTTTTCATTCTTTTCAGACTCCAGTTCCACCTGCAAAGCCTCCTTCTGACGTGTCAGCTGTTCACAACAAAAAACAAAATTCACCAAATTATGAGACCAGACTGACAAAATCAGATCAACAAAACAGTCAACTACAATGGAGTCAAAGTAACTGGAACTAAAAGCCAAGAAGAGACAATTGTACATTAAACTAACATGAAATCCTGAAGAACATGGCTGTCCTACACCACACCTTGAGCCACTAAAAATATTCATTCCTAGGCACACTTAAACTTGTTGTACACTGAATCAATGATAAATTGCATGCTTAGAAATTCTTCACTGTCTGACATTTAAATTATTCAATGTTCTACATTCTAGTGCACAGCTCATCACAACTGCATGATAACCAAATGCTACACCACTTTCAAAAATAACTTAAGTTAATGATTTTACTAATTGCTTTAACACTTCAACGAGCTACATTGGCTTCCAAGTCAATTGTCGTTCAAGTCCTTATGTTTCTCACAATATACGTCTTTAAAAAGTGTTCCTAAAACTACAATACACATAAACTTGTAATACATTCAAGATCCTTAAATCTGTAGATATAGAGGTCTTAAAGAATTTACACATGATACACAATCATCAACACTTTTGAATTAAAAACTTCACCATAAACAAAAAAAAACTATGACCACCGACATAAACATGCCACCAGAAACGGATCTGACTTACACCCTGCAGCTTATTCTCCAAATTGGCGACGTGAAGACCCATCTGCGCCGTCTCAGTGTAGGAATTGCTACGTGCCTGCTGAATGCGAACCATCTCCTCTCGCGCCTGACGGAACTGTTGCTGCGCCTCACGCAACTGAAACTGGAGACTATTCCGCTCCATCTGCACGGCCTCAAACTTCTGAGCAGCCACTAAACACACAGAACAAACATCAAGTCATACAGAACATCGCCAAGTAATATCAAGCATTAAACTATAAATTATAATTTTAACATCACTGCATCGCCCCTTATGGAATTGCAATCCCCCTCCATGAAGCGTGGGACTCTTCTTTCTTTCTCGATTTTTATCTACATATCCCTCTCTTTTCTCAAGACCCATTCCTTCTCTCAGCTTCTCACCCTGGAAGCGCCGTTGGCAGTGAGCGGCTGTATAGAAATTACCATTTTACATTACATTATAAAACACATTATGCAAACTCATATGGTTGGAGAAACATATACCACCACTAACACTGAAAGGAAATTCATATTTCCTGAATACAATTTCATTCTACTGTATCAGCACAGAGAAGCTAATACACCAATGAGTTCAAAGCAGACTTCAAATATTTGTTTGCCCTAGCAGGGGGTTTTGAACTCTGACCTCCTGGTTGAGAGTCCAGCATTTCTATAACACTAAGCTGTCACTCAGTATATCAATCTGTCATAGAGAGGATCTAAAAGAATTTCTTTGGGGAAAAAATGCAAATCACGCCATGTCTTGCTTCATCACCACAACCTCAATCTTCGCAATTGGTGTCAAATGTCAAATTTGAACACTGCATCCAGCTTTTGAGAGTTACAAGTACTCAAAATATGCCTAAAATTACCCAGATACATAAATCACCAACTCTGCCACTATCTGCACTCTGGTAGTGTAAGTCCCATGGCTGGATAAAAGAGGAGGGCAATGCAAATCATCTTTATCATGACATAGTACCGTTAAACAGCACAGCCTCTGAGTAGTTTCTTGAAGGGGCGCTATATAAAATGCTAAAAAAGGAATGAATGAATTAAAAAAAAGGCAAACACATAGATAGTCAGAGTTAGAGAGGCTGCTCAGTGCTAACCCTCCATTGTCTTCACTTTAGCCTCATAATTCTGACAGCGCTGGTTAGTTAAGTCGATCTGCACGTTCAACTTCTTGATTCTCTCCATCAGTTTCTCTGGATCCATCTCTCCCGGTCCCTTCCGAAACGTATCCTGTCTGAACAGAAGTCCTTCTGCCGCTTGGATCTCGGACTTCAGCTGCGCCTTCTCTTTCTCGGCCTCAGTCAATCGATGCTGAGCGCACTGTAAGTCGCACGAAGTCTTCTGCAACTGGCAGCTTAGTTCATAAACCTACGGAAAAACAAGAACATGTGAAAATGGAACAAAACTGAGCGAACCCATATACCTGAAATGTATCATTCCTGGTAGACAGCACATAAAACAGCATACATCTGAGCACTGCTAATGCATTACTATTCAGCAACGCTCTTCGCCCCCAACCTCGGCTGAATAGAACGTTTTTAAATTTCTTGTATTTGCAATAGCGCCCCTTCAAAGCTCCTACTCAGAGGTGCTCCAAACTACAGTGCGGATACTGCATCAAAGTTTCCCACCGAAGTGCATTCAGGCAAATTTTGCAAGTTTATGTCCTATGCAGCGGCTTGAGGTGCATTCAAGCAATAGGATGTGGAAGACATTATAGAAATCTATTGCCTCCTCAAGTATAAATGTAACATTCTTAAACCTGTGGAATGGCTTCTGACCTTAAGCAGCATTGATGTAGAATCCAGAAAACTTACAGATCTATCTATCTATGAGAAACTGGATGATAAGATGATGGTACTCACGTCTTTGTTGAGTTGATCAACGAGCATCTTGTTCTCCTGGTTGGTCTGTGCCACAGCGCCATTCATGTCCTTGATGACCTTCTCAAGGTTGCCACGACATCTCTGAACATCGAGGTCCTTGTTGCTACACAGAAGCAATTGGTCACGTGCTGCCTTCAGTTCAGACGTCACCTTCTCATGTCTGCAAAGCACAAAGCATGTTCCATGAATGAGTTCATACGATATTTAACGACACCTTAATGGCTGCCCTCACATAAGTTAATGGCTCAATCAATTGTGGGGTGTGGTGGTGTAGTGAGTATGTTTGTTGCCTTGTAGCCGGAGGGTTGCAGGTTCGAATCCATCACGAGCTGACTAGTATGGACCTTGAGCAAGTCCTTCACTCACAATTGCTTCTCATACGCATCGCAGTGATACTCCGATTTCGTGTCCGCACTGTAGTCAGAAGCGCCTAAAAGTAAATCTTGAAGGGGTGCTATAACAAGTGCACATACATACACTCAATAAGCTAGAAATCTAACGAGGTCTAAGTATAATCTTATGGCAGCAGAAATAAGGTCCACTTGGTCTCCTTATCAGAAATATGGCATGCCATCAGTTTCTGGGCTGCATTATTCCACGAACCAGCTCACAGAAAACTGCTATTTATTCTAAGTTCAGAGAATCATCTGTGTATCAATCAATTAATGTCTTCTGCTGCATGTTTCGGCATTCTCAATTTATCTTTTAGATTAGACATGACTCTTCAACCATGTGCAGCGGTGGAATACCATAAGTCTCCATTCTAACTTCAGTGACCAACAAAATATTAAATAACCGCCATTTAATATTCGTTATAAATAATAAAGTCTATGCATATTGAATGCAATATCAATAACAATTAACAACTTCTCAACGGCAAGTCTAAATGTCCATCTTGCAATTCAACAGAATCCTGCAATTGCATCATGACCATGCTATGCTCTCAGTTAGAAGCAAACGATTGTAGAAGCGCAAGACCTGCTAAACTCAAATGTTTATTGAACAACTAAGAACAGTAATTAAACGCCTCCATTATAATGATAATAGAACTCTCGAAGGCTCTAAATTTTTATAACATAAAAGTAAATAAACACAGATCTTTCATACCTACAGACCTATCACAAAACCTTTCAGCACACAAAGAATGAATCTAAACAACAACCAAGTAAAATATTGTACAAATGAGAAGACCAAAATATTAATCTACTCGAAAAGAATAAACCTCAAAGTTGTTTACTTACTTTCTCTGGAGTTCCACGAAAGCCTGTCTTTCATCCATTAGCTCAAGACTTCCAGTATTTCTTTTCACACTGACATCAACTGGTTTTACACTGACATCAACTGGTTTTGCACTGACATCAAGTGGCTTTACACTGACATCAGCTGGCTTTACACTGACATCAACTGGTACACTGCTGATGCAATTCTCAGTTGGCTCGGGAATAGTAATTTCTTTCTCGGACTTGATCATCTAAGAAATCAAACAACTCCTGCTGTTAAGTATTTTAAGAACGTCTAGCAGTCAAACATTAGCGGATGGTTTCAGGTACTCTCTATTAATCTAATAGTCTATTATAGTGAACCCTACTTGGTCACTATTATAAAGTACACTGTATAAGAAATATAGAAATTTTGCCTCACACAAAAACACAGAAAAATTAGATGCAGGTATCAAGCCATCTCAATAAGATTAGCATGAAGAGTAATAATGCAACAAATAAAACTAGAAAAGAACCACAATATACTGAGCACCAAATCTAAATCTTTTACCAATATTTGAAAATGACAAACCCACCAATCAATATCACAACTGTTCATAAAGGCGACAGTCAGCACACTAATGTCATCTTTATCATCACAACACAAGTGCAATATACGACTCATAAAACTATACAGGTTTCTTGCCTGGACAACTTGCAGCTCCAGTTCTAAAATGTGTTTCTCCCGCTTCTCCAGATGCGACTTCAGATTAAAAGCTTCATCCTGAAGCTCAAGCAGATCGTTTTGCGCGTCGATTGCCTAAAATCATCACAGTTCGTCATTATAGGACTTTGCTTCAGCTAAAGATTTCTAACAGAGGCATCAAGAAAAGATAAGATTTCTCAAATTTGCCTAACAATACAACAGAAATTTTGTTGTCATTTGCAGAGACAGTAGCATTCAAATTTGTAAAAGAAATCAACAGGCATTGAACCTGAAAATACTCAAAGAAAGATGTAGATTTGTTTTATTAGAAAAATCCAGCACTGATTTTAGTCAGAGCAGAATCTCGAACATCTTACAAGTGACGCCTGTTCCTCCAGCTTGGCACGTAGCTGGTTCTGCTGTAACGAAGAATGGTCCAACTCTTCCTCCAGACATCGGATCTTTTCAATCAACGTCTCATTCTGCTCCAAGTCTTTCATCTCAGCATCCTTACATGACACGCTCTCCAGCTGCCAGTGAGAAAACAAATATTTAAAAAAATATATATAGATATGACTAATGTACAATGAAAAAATAACAGCTGTTTGGCCTCTTCTTGTATGACAGAGAGTACGAGACTTATCTTCAGAGCCATAAACATCTTCCACCAATCTTAAAAAGGCATCTGCTAAGTAACCACGTCTACTCTTCGTTTCAGGTTCCGAAAAGAGCAAGATACACAGACAGGGATTTGCTACAAGCAACGCACCCAGAAACAAACCGACAAAGATGAAAAAGAGATTACAAGATCACTTCAGATCAACCGCAATCAGATTACCTCAAGAGTCAGCTGCTTCACTTCCTCCTTCAATCCAGATATTGTTTGCTCAGATATTTGTAGTTGCACTTCAATGTCGTTCATCGGACTTGCTGTTTCTTCCAACTCACAATCTTCCGTCTGACATTCAACAGTTGATTGCTCCGAAGCAACACAGCTCACCACAGGCTGTTAACAAAAGATGACTGCATGTGAACCGTCTGCCAAACAACTTATCTCTATACTGTAGATCAGTGGTTCTCAAAGTGGTGGTCCACGGACCGGCGCCGGTCCGGGGAGTACTGATCACCGGTTCGCAGAGAAAAGTTAAAAATAAACTAATTATTAATTTATTATGTGAGATTGTGAAATTTTTGAATTGTCAAAAATTTATTCAAATATTAAGTTTTAAAAAGTACAAGTGCCTTATTATTACTTGGCAGAATGATAGCTCATTCAAACAGTTCAAATTGATTCAGAATGTCTGTAAGTAAATGAGAATTAAATTGAGAAGTAAAATAAATGCTGTAGGGATATGCCTTAATTATATAAACAAATCCCTAATCATAATTAGCCTTAAAATTATCTAGTTCATAACATGTCGCTTTTGCTTGCGCTCGCCATTCAAGTCAGCGGTCCGCGGACCTCACACAAAAATTATTGCCAGTCTGCGGCCTGCAGAAGTTTGAGAACAGCTGCTGTAGATGATCTACAACTTTAACGCTGCCAGTAAAAGACAATCAAAATTTTTATCCTTCTAAATATGTTCAATATATAGCTAACGCAGCTACCATAACTATGACGCAGTTTCTTTTCGTGCATTAAATGAGGTCGGCTGGTTATCGACAGCATGCAGGCACTGTCATTGATCTCTTATCTCCTTTACAGCACTTTTTTCTTTGACTTTGTTATGTTGCTAATCCTATATAAATCATACTATTATCATTAGGTTAAAGAATCATTCACCTTAGCTGTTTGCTCCTGCATGGCAGCTTTCAGCATTTCTTCCCGATTTCTGGAGCTCCTCAGTTGTGCCTCCAAAGAGACGACCTGCTCCACCAGTTCCCTTTGAGTCTCCTGTCAAAACAAATCATATTACACGTCTCAATTTTCAGACACACACACACTCACCAGCTTCCGCTCAGTCGTAATATCATTCAGAGATTTCAGGGTTGTATTCAAACCGACATCTTTATTAACACTTTTGGGATGTTAAACAATAATTGAAAATCTGATTTTCGGTTTTGAGTATTTGATAATCGGCCTTTACTGTTTACAAACAGATAATAGAATTTATTATTTATTTATTTGTCTAAAGTGGCCTTCCGTGGTACTTTGTCCAACCACATTTTGTCGATTCCTAAGTCATGTGTAATAATAATGACAATAATATTAATAATATAATTCATTTTCATAAATCATTTTATCAAAAATTATGCGATGATTTTTGCATTTGTACTGACTACAAGCTTAAAACAATTAATTCAAGGCAGCAAAAAATTGCAAACAACAACAGATGTTATCAACGTTAGTTGATAACAAAAGCTTAGAAAAAAATCCTCAAAATGAAATCTCCCAGTGACTGACCTCTTGCTTCTCCACGATGCTAGCGTCCCTCAATTCTTTCTCATATCGTGTGAACTCACTAAGCTCGTCTAACTCCTGTCTCAGAATCTCGTAGGCTGCATCAATCGCCTTCTTGCTTTCATCACTGAGACAAGAAGGAAAGAAACGACAACTATCATCAATGCCAACACATAGAATTTATGTCAGTACAACAGCAATGACACCAAGCACAACACATTGCATCACAGCACAATGTAAAGTAGTAGTCAGGTGACTTCACAATCTACATAGTAACACCTGCTAAGAACTTTACAAAATGTGTTGAATCTACAAATGGTGGGTGCTCTCACAAGCTGAAAACTTCCAATCAATAAATTAATTAATTAAAACATGAATTTCAATGCAAACGAATGGCTGACTGAGAATCGATTTAACCTAAGTTATCTGGCAATGTTTTTCATCTAACTTTGGTTAAAGTTTTGTGCTGGAAAACATGTCAACGTTACATCAGATTTGCTTCATGTGCTTTCGACCTTGACATACATTTTCACAAATCTGCCGCTCTTAGTAATTAATTAATACAAAACTTACAACTTTAGGTGAATAATTTTTGTCAACTTCAGTTGTGCGCATTCTATGTGGTTTGGTTTCTTAGATACATGCAAGTTCTGCATAATTATGGCTCCTGTGAATCTTACTAGTTAATCAAGAAAATCAAGTCATCAAGCGTGCAAAAGTCTCAACAATTCTTTTTGGCACAGGTATAATTTTAAACTTATTGGTCAAATCTACGTTGCTATATGCAGATATTTCATATGTCTAAATTCAAGGCAAAGCATTCAATAGAGAGAAAGAGACAGACAGACAGAGACACAGACAGAGAGAGACAGACAGAGACACAGAGAGAGAGAGAGAGCTGGAAGCTGAGTAACCTTGAAGCAAGCTTGGTTTGAAGGAGACTTATCTCCTCCACCAACGACGCACTGAATGTCATCGACTCCGCCAGCTGCTCCTTAACAGACGACAGCTATAAATCAAAATAAAAAAGAATTTAATCAATCAGACAATAAAAAATCAGTCAATTGTGTGACACCTATTCAAATCATTCAGTCATGATTAGACAATATCACCTTATCGGACATCGTAAATTAACTAAACACTTGCAACCGATATATCAAAAATAAATAATCTGGTTAATTATAACCACAATTTATTCGATACGGAGTGCACTTGCCCGTACTTATATATCCAGTATTAAATCTAGACATCACGTATACATATCAGCACTCACTTATGATGATGATGATGATTTATGCACAACCCATTTACACAAGAATTTGCAATGTGATGTGTAATGTATCTTTAATAGTCAAGCAACACAACGTGGATAAAGAAACACTACAAACATTTAATCAGCACATACTAGAATCAATCACGTGACGTTTAGTAATTTATCCTTCAATGTGGCTGCCTTAATGCTTCATTGATTAGCACTATCTATACCTCCTGCTGAAGGACTTTGAACCTTTCTTCCGACACAAGCGTACAATCTGTTGTCCCAGAAACGTCATCTTCCATGGATTCAACAACATCCAGGACGACGTTCTTCTTCTCAGAAGCTCCATCAACCGGAACAGGAAATTCAGTCATCTGGAACCCATCTTCATGCAATTCTAAACATACATTGTACCAAAGAAATGTCTCTTACAGTCTTTATCTGCATCACATATCCATCAAATTTTACATCCAGTATATTTCCATCAATACACAGCTATAAAAATTTAAACTCATCATCCATCTGTCCACTGACTTATCTACTGATTCCTGTTCCTCCTTTCCCCATTCAGCCATCATCTCACCTTTCAGCTAATCAATCCACACACCTGAACAGAAACTTTACATCAACCAATCCATCATTTCCATCCATCAAGCCTTTCTTTTCCAACCCGCAGGCCACCCTTTCCAACCGGTGTTAAAAAGATGTCCACAAAAATGCCAGACTTTCTGGCATTCTACTATCAACCACTTAGAAATGCAAAGACAGCAAAGATTATGCCAAAACATATTGAAGCCGGGTCTCATCTGCTCACCAAAGTCACTGGAATTTCTGTTGTTAGTCATTTTCTCCAGTGTTTCCTTTGATTCCTGCAAAGCCACCTAGGACAAAGAAAGCACAATTATTTAATCCTTAAACAACAAGAATTTTGATTTCCAGGTCCTAACGAGAGCAAATGCACCATAGAACGACCCATAAAGTAAACAAATTTTGAACTTTGATATATCAGTCAGTTCATAACAGACATACAATGCAAACACCAGTCTTAGCGTTTAGCATATTAATGGCCAGCAAGCTTCACCATACATCATTATATTAGTAAACAGCAACTACCCTTTGGTACATGCTCATTACCTTTCTGGTTCAGGAAAAAATATATACACAAAAACGAATAATTTCACATTACATAAGGATAAGATTACATCAAATTTAGCCAATAGACACGGCAATTTTTAGTTGATGCTTAGTGCTCAAGTCAAACTCAAGAAACCCACTCTGAGTTCTTGCAGTTCTTTATCTTTGTCTGCGAGCTCTTCTTCCAGACGTCTGATCTCATTTGCTGGACGAAGATCATCGTTACGACAAGGTGAGGACGAACTCTTTGTTGAACTGATGGTCTCAGGTAATTCTGAACTGCCCTCCGAACTCTCGCTTGGTCCAGTGCACGGCATGGCCAGTTTAAGATCTACAAGAAACAAAACCACATAAAATACCCATTAAATCTTTTCTCCAATGAAGAAAATACTGCAACCCAATAACAAATGACACATCCTAAACAGATTAATAGCGAAATCAAAGCAAGATACCCATATCTATGTAAAGAATTCATCTGACCATTTTTTATGTAATGACAGTCTTCCCTTAATTCACACTGATATAGCACAGAATGATTACTATTCATAGTATGATCAGATGATAACAAGTTACGACAGGAGTTGAATCTAACTGTCGGCAGCCATGCAAGGCGCCCATCAAGCCCTACTGATCAAGCGAATGGAAGATTTTATAAGCACTCCTATATACTGTTCTTGACTTGGCAAAGAAATAAAATTGAATAACCTGCAATTTCTAGATCCTTTGCATTGACAACGTCATCATAATTCTGCTTCATCGTCGACATGGATTTCTTTAGACGATAAAAACAAAACCCATTAAATCGATTAAAGTCATCTTGCAAGAACCAAACAACAATAAACTTAAATCCAAATCGCAGTTCTAAAGTAAACTAGTGAGAAATTCAAAGGGTAAAAAATTGGGTCGTTTTAATCAGATTAATGTATCCACCTTGAAAACACTTGTTGGAGAGATTCATGATGAAACAGAAAATCCGTGTAATAGAGGCAAACAAACTACCTAAGATCAAGGAAGGAGCTTACACTGTAAGGTTCAAGGTACTGAAATCCAGAAGCTTGGCTGACTACAGTGAAGTATTGATATAAAACAAATCTCAATGTATAAACAACATCTCCCTATTCTCCCAATTCGTCATCTGTCTAGCACAGAACAAACACATGGGATGCAATGAAATGTTCACAATATATTTTTTCCTTCAATTTCAAAACAGACTTTCAGGAAATGTAGGAAAACCAGACCTGCCAACATAAGAGTATAATTATGAAGTCCTTAGAAGCAATATCACGAAGCACCCTACGGTGAGATAGGACTGCAATAAGTTCATTTTCAACGGTAACGGTAGAGCTAATTTTGAGATCCAATGTCTTGACAGTTGTTACGTATGAATTCACATTATGATGAAGTGTCACACCAGTGTATTGATTTAACATTTAACAGTTGTAACTCAATATTAACCTGTAGCTCTCCGATTGTATCGTCCTGATCCCTAATCTTCTGCTGAAGGCTTTCAAGGGAGTTGCCGTCGTTGCTTGAATGATCACCAGTCTACGTAGAAAAAAACTTCTTGGTTATAAGAAACTATAAGAATATATAATGTAAACGGCGACAATGCCCAACTCTGGGATGAAAAATGTCTTTATCTAGAAACGAAGCAGATCAGATGTCTGCAGTTATTAGCGACAAATGGTTATCAAAAATTTAATACCTTGGCTATCGCCAGAAATATATGTTAACCCTATAACATGCCATCAGTACTATAAAAGCATATATGTGACAGAATAAACTACCATTGATATAACCATTGTCAGGTTATTATTGATCTAACAGAATATCAATACAAGCTGTCTGTGATAGTATTACAGTCCATCACTGACATAAGCTGTCAAGTTACAGAATAGGCAATCTCGGCTTAAACAGCTTATCACTTGTATGTACGTTATCATTGATAGGTAATCATGGATAAACAGTAATCAGTACTGACAGACAATTACTGATGCAAAATGCAATCACATATACAACAGTCTATTGATCTAAGTTGGCAGTGATAGAACAAGGAATCATTGATAGATAGGTTGCACAGATTTTTAAAATGATTAAAAACAGAATATTCGAGAAAACCCAGCCCCAAAAAGAAAAACGACAAATAATCAGACTTCGTTACATTTTGTACAACCGCTCAAAATTGAAAACCTTGTTTACGCAATTCAATTTTAATCAGCAAACCAGTAACACAACCTACACTAGAAGCAAAACAGTCAAAAGGGGATTTTCCGAGAAAAAAAAAATTAAGAAAAAACGCTTTTCACAAGTTCTACGATAGGTGACATTTATCAGATACTTGCCATATCCGTTTGAGCGCAGACGGAACGAGTGACCGACCGGAAATCATCGTCCGTCATCATCGTCGGACAAAAGAACGGATCAGGACGACAATCCTCTTCCTCTGCCATCGACTCCGTATCTTCTTCCACCATGCTGCACAGTTCCTGACTCCGACCTTTTGTTATATAACAAAATGTTTCCCCATCTTACACAACTGAAGATGTCATAATTCTGACTCCGCACAGAAGTCTCGCCAATACTTAATTCAAGTACCGTCGGCTACATATGAAGAGGCAAGGGTTACGATACCAATGGATACAGAAAGGCGCTGTCCGTAACCTAACCACAAGTCTAGTGATTCCGTTCCAAATTATATACTACCAACAGCCAATCTGTGGCACACTATGTAGTCAATTGGTTAACAAGCTTGTCATGTAAAGCGTACAATTTGGGTTTCCCTCAAGTGGAAAGCTACTATACTATGACCTTGAGCAAGTCTGCCACATACGATTGCTCAGTACTGATTGACGCTCAGGCATTACATAGTGGCAAGAAATAAAGGCAAGCCTGCATAATGACAATAGTCAAAAATTCATCAAAAGTCAAGACTAGCGATAAATCCAGAGAAAAATTTGCTATTTTAATACTTTTAGGTACTTCATGAGTATTTCAGTTAGCAAGCTAAGTTAGCAATCCAATGATCATGGAATCGGGTTTGTTGGTTAGACTTCATAAACAAGCCTGGGCAAATAGTTTGCACACAAGCCACTGTTATCACACAGAAGAATTTGATACTATTTTATGATGAGGGCAAACAGCAAATTCTGTAACACACAGGTCCTGCATGCAACCAAGACTTCAGGATTTCACTATTGGTGACTTGAGGACCAATGAAAGGAAGAGCGATTTTCGAACAACCACAATATCAATGCATGTTTTCTCTTACATGATGGACATACGATTTAACATTTCACATCATAAACTGAAATCAGAGTGCAGAGATATGGAAAGACACATCAGAACTATGCAACAGAAGCATACACACAAGCAGCATGCAAGCACAAATGATGATACAAGATGCTCAACAACCTGCTGAGTATTTCGAGAATGCCTTGGGTGCCAGGGAGTGACGACCTTTGCCAGGACACCACGTCTCACGTCTTCTCTTCTACAAAACAAAATCCCAACTCTATATTCGAAACCTACGATGTTCATCAACTTGAGGGCAGTCCTTAAAAACAAATCTCGGAGACTATCTGTCTATATTCGAGCTCTGTCTTCAAGATATCATTGCAGCAACGTTGTAAAAATAGTAGGTGAATCAATTTTCTTGACCACGTCAATGTTGTGTTACGGTTGATCTCTCTCGTGCAGACACATGAACAGCCCACATTCAATGTACTTATTTTAAAGCTGAGTCTATCATATATAAGAAGACAATATGAGTCAATTACGCTAACAGCAAGAGGAGGCCATGGTCAGTGTACTGTTTTAGTCGAGTTCACAAAGGATTTGAAATCTTGTTACAGCGTCTACTCATACATGTGCTTCAAGCTCATATGTCTCAGCGTGAAATGCTATTTATCGTCCTCCCAACATTCAACAGCTTTGCCTGAACAGAAGAAAATGATTCATTGACGTAAAGTAATAAACTCTTACCGCACGTACATTTAATTCAAAATAATCAATAATAAAACAACAAAACATTAATAACTAATCAAACCAAGAATATTTTTTTTTAAATCTGAGTAATACTTAGGAAATGGACATTTTAGAGAAGTGGGCGAAAATGCACGTTACCTTCAAACGAAAAGCTTCTTCCGATGTCGGTTTGAGTCGACTCGACACAGAGATGACTTCTGTAAGTCGCTGGATCTTCTCATCCTGCTCGCGCTGCAACCTCTCCTTTTCTGCCAATTTCAGCTGAAGCTCATTGTTGGCGGTCTGCATGCTATCGAGGGCAAGCGTCTTTTCAATTTCCCTGTCCTCTTGACTCTTCTGTAAAGCAGAGAAGTCAAACGATAATGAATCGATACCAATTCTACATTGCAAGAAACGCATCACGATGCCTGCAATTCCTACATGTTCTGGTGTCGACAGCTAATACTACAGCAACCATCTGACATAGAAATAGAATTAACTATAGATACATTTCTAAAGCACTATCCGAACGCTAAGACACCAGCTTAGTATCAAAAGCTGCATCTTTGTTCATTCATTCATTCCAGTATTTATTAAGCACCTCCACTACACACTTCAGCACAGCCAGAGGAACAGTTTTCAAGTCCTTACAGAATGTACCCAACAGTGACCAAGGGAGGAACAGGCACAATTCAAGAGGAAGGTCATTCCATAACGCAAGGTGAACCATGGAAAAAAACACGACTTTCATTGATGGAGGGTTGTCCATCTGAGAAGTCTCATAGATATTCAAAATAATGGCATAAGCATTGCTTCAGTTTTATTTTAAAATTTTATATAGCTGCCTAGCTACCGTTACAGTTTCACATAGTGCTTCAAATACTGGAGTAGTACAACATCAAAATAAACTAAGCAAACTGCTACTAGATTTACCAAGATACAATATTTGAGTTATGGTTAAAAAAAACATACGCCAGCTCCTTCAAATTCTGTGACTACTTGAGTGAGCGCTGACCTTTTCAAGTCGCTTCTTCAGTTCAGCGATTTCTTTCTGCATTCTTCTCATCAAAGCTTCTTCGGAAAGTACTTCGTTAACAATCGGACGATTAGTGATTCGTTTCGCCGAAGTCGCAAACTAACACATACACGTAACAATGAATTTAAGGAGTCTGAAATGTAATGAAATTCAGACAATTTATATAGTATCGTCAGTAGCAAGCCACTTCTAGGATGCCTTACACGCATATTGTCAACTGTCGGAGTAAATTTAATGAGCTACGAGAGCAAGTGCAGCTGAAAATGGTCGAGGCAAAATTTGCGTTTCATCACTACTGCATAGATCTGTATCATCTACTCATGCTTGCAATTCCCACATTGAAACAATCTTTCGTCCTAAACTGAAATCATGCCTAGAGGGCTGCTAGGTCTAAAGAACTGCTCTGGTATGTGACTTGACACCCTCTGCCAGAGTTGTAAAACACTCTTTTGTTTTTATTCTCTCCCAAAAACGTTGATTTTTTCGTTTGCTATTTTTCCCCGATTTTTACTTTTTATGTAGCTTTATTTAATTTTTCCTGATATTCGTTACATTTTTCACCAACTCTCAAGGATTCATCTAATTGATGCCATTATTTAATTGTCTAAACATCATCATTTAAGAGATGTACGAGACCTACATGCAGTAGGTCCCTACAAGAAATGAAATCTATAAGTCATTTTGATATAAACTTCTTAGGCCTGTTTTAAGTAACAATTTTAAGTTGCTTACAATATATGATTTAATTAGTACACATCTATAGCCTTTAAATCATATTAGATTTTAATTGGGTTATGTCGATCAGCATGAATTTATGCAGACTTATGTCAACAATTTAAATTTTAAAAGATTTAAATACTTTTAAATTTTCTCAATTTTTTTACTAACCAGTAATAAGAAAAAAGATCTACTCTAAATTGCAATCACAAACCCGGAGGGTTGAGTGCGTCTCGTCCAGAGATGCTGGCGTCGCTGCGCATATAATAGTAGTCTTCGAATTTCCACCAAGGGAATTCGAAAGGATTCTTGTAAGTTTGCTGTCCCTGTAGTTCACGAATCTAAAACATTTAACCAAAAACAAACTCAATTTAGTAATCTGCACCAACTGCTAGCACCACAGCAAAATATAAATTTCGTTTACAATCCTTTATGACCGATCAAATATTTACCAGTTGTATTTCTACTTACAAGAAAACTTGCGAAATACAAGCCCCATTTGTCATGAACATTTAACAGTTGCAATACATTTTCTGTGCTTGAAGCTTATGATCCTGTCTTTGCAATTTTTATTTAGTAGCCTGATCCCAAGAAAGGCTGGCTGACAGTACTTAACTGTCCTCATCATCAGTGAGATCAAGTCTCTTGATTCACATGGACAGATTAGAAAACCATTAGCGGGCAAAGACGTCTTATATTTTCCAAAGTAAATAACTTTACTTGCAAAGGCAAATATTTCATATCTTATCCTACTGGACAGCACCCAAACACAAAGAAAAGTAAACTGATCATTGTTACAATACTTACGCAGCATTGTTACCAAGTTGTGCAATAACTTGGCTCAGGGTAAACAGACTTCTGTTGATAAACGATCCCTCCGTCAGTCGCTGGCCAGTCGCGCCTGTCTGCTTCGCTTGCTCAGACCCGGCCAAATCGACAAGGTTCTACAATTACGTAGCGCAGTCAACAGTTCAAACAGCATCTCCTTACACAGGAAATATAACTCACATCGCATAAGAATATACATCATATATCACATGGGAATATACTTCGTATCACAGGGTATTTACGTGAGAGCATTTATATCTTAACACGTTGACCGCGGTACCAATATAAGCCAGGCGCGGCACACATAGGCCAAAATAGGTAAAAGTTTAAAATATGTTGTTTGATGTGTTTGACATACTTTTATTCAAATATTCAAAAATAACTGTTCCTTCTATGTGTTTGTATTTCTGTCAAACTGATGGGTACTTAGAAATCAAGTTTAGTGTGAAACAGTTAGAAACATTGTAGGCCTAGGCCTACACTCAGTGCAGCTCTGAAGGGCAAGAATCTCTGCATTTCTGTGGCATTTGTTGGTTAGCTTATCCATTTCCGAGATCAGTTTTTCGGTATCAGATTCGCACTGTAAAGTAACTATTCTGCAAATCTGTCTGTCTCAGCGCAGAATAGATAAAGCTATTCCTTATCCTATGGCCCCAGGCACAAAAAGGGCGACAACCTCGTCAGTAATTGAAGCATTTCAAAAAGTCCACGTGTAGGCCTAAACTGTCCACAGTCAAAAAACAATACGCTAGACCAGGATTTGCAGCGAAAGTAAAACCAACATTTGGATTATGATTTGTATCCACTGCTTCCACAAACATCTTGTGATGCATGAACTGCAGCTGTAGAAGCTAGTTCACTATAGTAAGACTCGACTTCAGCCGTGTCAGTGCACACGTGGACTGCCTATGGGGTTGTACAATTCTGTCGTAAGACTATCATCACTTATTTCATAATTACTGTCCCAAACATAGTCAATATCATCAAAAGATTCATCGTCGATTTGCAAAACATCTACAAAGCTTACTGTAACTTGTTCTTTTTCAAGTAATTCCGATTGACATATTGCTTTTGCCGAAAGACGCTAGTCACGCTATAGGGACAAGATGACTGACACCACAACAGACGCCTTATTCGTTTGGTTTTTTCACTAGATACTACCAATAAATAGTCTTATATGCATTCGATAGATGGCAGAAGATGTCCTTTATAACTAATAAGCGATAGTAAATATTACCGCGACGCTCAACCGCCTATAAGCGGCCTATACCTAAGGGACGTGTATACACGTCCCTCGCGTCTGAGATAGCCCTTTTTGGGACGTGTTAACACGTCCCACGCGTCCAACGTGTTAAATACAATCCTGCTGAATTTGATTTGACGTACAATGATAGGTAAAAAATGCGCTCAAGACTAATTACGCATTTGTCAGTACCCTCTGCAGTGTGTATGTAACTCTTACTTGGTGGCTGGCCATAGAAACTCGAATCGGTTCCCTGTCACGCTCCGCCTGGTGCTTAGAGATCAAACCACTATAGATGTTCCATTCGAACTTAGAAACTATTTAATTAGCCGTGATTGGACTGGGAGAGTTTATCAGTAGATTACTTCGAAAGATGCACTATATATATAAAAACTCAACAATTAAACCTTTAAACCTATTTGACTGCATCTAACTAAGGTGTTCAAGAGTACCCATGAGCTCTTGCACGGATGATTTTTGAGGCATTGTATCCTTGACAAAGTTCCCTATGCATGAAATGTTCAGCATTTATTCGTGAACATACAATGATAAATCGTCCAAGAAAAATTTCCAAAGTAAATGAAATGCATACCAATTGAGCGACCATGACGGCTCCATCGAAAGAGTCGCGGTGATTCGTCACACGTTCCCGAGATTCAATTATCTAAATGCAGATAAGATCCACAATAACATTTTTATGATAGCTGCAGAAATATAATAAACCTGATCTACCGAGAGGACACATTTCAAAGCTTAATTATTATTATATAAATTTATTACGCGTGCAAGGTCACAACTAAGTGTGAATCTGAGGCGCGGATAGTTAGCCGCCAGAGGAAGATGCAGTTAAAGATCCATGTGCTTGAAAGACAAAGAGAAATAGTGAGTTTTGAGCCGCTTTTTGAAGGTAGGGAGTGAATTTGAGCAACGAAGAGAGAGTGGAAGTAGATTCCATTCTATTTAAATGTGGGGTTGGTTCAAATTACTATTCACAACTATGTAAGCAGACTAAATTCCACAGGACTGCAATCCAATGACTAGCATCAGCCGAGTGTTAAACTACGTATTAAGGATTTGTTGTATATAGCAAATTATACTTTATACAAGACAGTTACTGTACAGTGTACACGGACCTTGAGCAAGTCCTGTACACACGACTTTCACTAGAAAATAAAACCAACTACCTGGTCTTTCTTAAGTTGTATTGGTTTTCAAGAGTTTAGATTTCTAACAGCTCACCTGTGAGTAACCACACTCCTGATTCACATTTCTGAGAGATATCACGCTCATCAAAAATGTTTGCAACGATAATAAAACTTTGCCCAGGGCTATCAACCGATACTCTGTCAGTAGACAATGGTTACCAACTACAGATCTATATAATTATTGGAAAGTACTACTATGCTTGTGAAACACTGGATCAGAATATCTGTTGAAGACTTAAACCGTGGCTTCTTAAGTCTGCTGGCAAAGGATTTGTTTGTTACATAAACATCAACATCAGATAGACAAGTTTTGGTTCAAATGGTTGAGGGGGTTATACCAATCAGTAATATAAGAATTGCGGCTAATTACCACGCGGAATATCGTGTGTGATCTGCTGCTCTTCTCGTTCATGTTAGTCGATCCATAATGCCGCGCCACTAAAAGTTGAAACCAAATATACCAGATCTTAATAAAGACCTTCCATAGTACATAGTTCACAAGGACAGTCAAGTAATGCACTTTCCGACCACAAACTTTTGCTTAATTTTTATACCCTGGCAGGTCCCCTCGTTCATCTGTCAGCCAGTTCCTTTGTCTGAATATCTGCCTCACTCTTGTCCGCCAAAAATTAACCTTTATATATGATGGCAAAAGCATGTAATCTGTTCTATGCGTTACGGCTTCTGTACACGGCTAAAACCGCTGGTACCAGCTACCTGCAGCAATTTGGTCTACCGAATCTCTGATATCCAGTCAGTGAACACACAAGTTGTCTCTCTATTTCATCAATTTAAGTATCTGTGCAACATTGGGATGCCATGTGCAATTCTATCTCTGATACATGATAAATGAGCCACACAGAAGTGTTCTAGAATCTAAATCAACTATAGATATGCAGGAGCTCAAACAAAGATTAGAATCTATTGGAAAGGTGCGCATAAATAACCTTCGCCCTTTTTCAAGTGAACTTTTATCTGCTTGACCGAAGTGACCACCTCCTCTGTGATGTCTTTAACGGAAACTTTACCATCCTACAACAAACATATGAAACATACAGCAAACACTGAGATCAAGAATATTCAGTTACAGTCAAAATACGCCACCTTGCAAATAACGTCACCAGTGGCACAACTCTGAACTTTGACTGTGGAGGCAAGTTGATGAAACAAAAGATGCGAACTTGTGATTTCAATCAACCCATTGTTAGGCAAAAAACAGAACTCAGAGGCAGACAACAATGAACTGGAATTTGAACAATAGGCTAAATTGACAAACCATAACATCTCTCTGTGTAATTCGATTACAAAATTTTCTATCACTCATCTAAACGAGCTCACCTGCCATGTACAATGACAAGACAGAAAAATAGAAATAGTCAGTAAGATTGTTTCATTGAGGACTTCCTCTGATGCTCTCAGGTTCAACATGAAGGCAGCTGCAAATCAAATACATGAACGCATCTTGATAGATCAAAACCTACATCCTTACTAGGTCTCCATCAAACAAGAGCAACTCTTTAACACACACACACAACAAAGATTAACTTAGCCGTGACATTTCCGTGTGCTCAACACTTAAAAGACCTGACCAGTGACCAGCAAAAGTGTACTAATTTCAGTCAGGCAGCATAAGCATCAACCGAATTATTTCTCATTTCTGAATCAGAAAGTCATCACTCACGACTGCCTCATAGACATTCAACGATTTCTTTGTGTCTCCGAGCAGATCAACGACGTTCTCGTTGTAGATCTCCATATAGGAAATACGGATGAGAAACTCACGATCAGGGGTCTGAAAATCAGACGTGCACTACATGATGATCAGCGTTTACTTTCAAACTGACACAATGCAGATCGATTACAATTCATAGTATGAAGGATGATCATTGATCACAAGTTATCACAGGAGTCAGATTTAACTGTAAATTTAACTATATATGCACTTACAAAAGTTCTGTAAGTATTCTTAAATGCATCAGCTTTTAGCACAGTAACTGTTATAAGCATCAAACACAAATGACATGGTAAAAAAATCATGATTAAAAAACATGACAAATAAATATACACAAATTGTATGAGAAGAGAGATACTGCCATATGATTTGAGACAGACCAGGTTTACGGCTTTACGCTCTTTATCAAGTCTTGAAAATGTAAACAAAACACAAGATTGGAATTGGAATTTAACATTGGAATTTAAGAAATTTTAAGTGTTTCAGTTTATTTACTATCATGCTACATGCCCTTGTAACTATAATCTTTAATTTATATAGTGCCACTTCAAGAGAAACTTCTCAGAGGCATTAGCTTGTGGAGTTCTTAAAATTCCTTCCAAACAGCAGGACATGTACAATTGTACATACATACATACATGGTGGCCTCATTATGAGTGGTGACCCAAATCACGATAGGCCAACTTAAGGAATTTGAGATGAAGATTACAAAAGTTCAAAATATAAAAGCCTTACGTTTTCAACAGCATTGTATATATCGGCAATGCACATGGGAATGATGCCCTGTGACTCCTTCGTACCAAGCATCGTATAGGTCTTGCCGGACCCGGTTTGGCCGTAGGCAAACACGGTCCCTACAAAGGATATAAACCATAAATGCAAACAATCTGCCTCATCTACGCTATGCCAGTCTGATGACTTCTGATTCTCTAGCAGTTAAAGGGAGACCATCTTTGACTGCTTCCTCTGCCAGAAGTTAATTCTTCCGTTTCAGAAGAATGAACTTCCTGTCTTTAATTTATGGCACAATTTTTTAGTTGCGTTACCAGTGGGAACTAGACAACTTAGGCACCAACTGCACAAACAGCAATGGGCAGAAATAACATTTAAAATGTCTGCTCTTAATTGCACCTCTGGGAAAAAGTGACTAGGAATTTTTTCACAGCAAACACTGGCTAAACACCACCAGTGGAGGGATGAGACATTGAGCTACAAGGCTGGCATCAGCCATCCTAAAGCTAAGAAAAGTAAGTCACTAGTTAGCCAGTCAACTTCATCTGACTGTCTACCCAACAGGATCAGATCTTCGACTGTAAAATCACTTGAAGCAACTATCAATTGAGGTCGTGTGCGATTACGATAATTATGATAGAAATCAATAGAAAAAGATAATTAGCATAACAATTTGTCATATACCTATATCTGCCTTTCAGTGCAGCTTAACTCTCCAACAACAACCATGCACTGAGTGAGTGGAAAATTTATATCTCACTGGTGTTAAGACAGCTCTTATTCCGAAACAAAGATCAGTTTTTTACTTTACAATATATGATTGAACAAGCAATGGCTAGCCATGGAAACCGTTTGCAACAATGGGCAATCGTCTGCCAGCAAGCCAACGCATTAATTATAAAGCATGTCATGCACTTTTCAGCCACTTACCATTCATGCCGGCCATCGCACCATCCAGAATTGGCGCAATGAGCTCATCGTAAATTTCCTCCGTTGTTGCGTGCTGATCGTACACTCGATCTAAATGTCGCACAGAAAAATATGTCAATAAGAAATCTGAAATTGATATACACCTAAATATTATTTTAAATGCCAACCAGAATCATTAATATTCATTTGAAATTTTTTAGGTGCAAGGTGTAAGTAGTAGATGGCACTCAACAGCACAGAACAAAGTGTGTCATTACTATTATTATTAAATAAATTTGTAACACGCTAGGTCACATCGAAATGTGAAACTGATACGTGGATAGTCAGCTGCCATGACAGAGGAAGATGCAATTAGAGATCCATGTAATTGTAATTGGGGGCCGGGTAGCGCAATGGATAACAATGGCGTAGAGTGCGAGAGGTAGTGAGTTCGAGCCCCCCCCGTTGGGCGGATTTGCTTTGTAGGCTGCTATTAGCGCCATGTAATTACAAAGCTGTCTGTTCAGTTAGTAGTTAAGTTTAATTAAGATTACTGCATAACTTGTAAATGTAAAGTGCAGTGCGTCTTGCAGGCGTTTAATTAAAGAAAAGATATTATTATTTATGTGGTTGAAAGTCAAGGGAGTCTTGAGCTGCTTTTCAAATAAAGTGAATTTGAGCTACGAAGAGAGAGCGGAAGCCGATTCCATTCTCTTTTTTACTGCTCCAAAACAATCGTACACAAGACAATTTTAAACAGTTGAAAACAACAAATGTGATAAAAGAAACTGATCAATGTTAAAAGCACTCCATGGAAACAACGGGCACACCTGACGTGGGAAAATCCTGCTAGGTAAGGGCCCTAAGTAAAAGATAATCCCTGTAAGATATTGGGAGATCAAGAATTGGTTAATTTGGTTTCATGCCTCTGGGTGCAGAGGCACGGAATGCAAACGAGCACATAACTGTTTTGCATCGGGGCTCATCTAAAAAACTTGAACACAAAGGGACTGCAAGCACCGAGGAGGAATGTAAAGATTTAGTAGTGACTGAAAGTCGTGTATATGAACATCTTGTCCAGATTTGAAACTGCAATCCTTTGGACATTTCAACCTTGCACATTGTGCATAAATTATTAATTCAAAAGTCCTCAGAGGGCATGCTAAATAAACAAGGATCTAGACTCTCAGTTTCTTCAACAGAACCTACCAAACGGATACTTGTGCCCGTCGCCTCTGCCGTCCGTCTTCTCACAAACACACGTGTCTTTCACCGTCCAGTGGCAATCCGACTTTTGATCCTCTTCCCTAGACACAAAAAGAATTCAATCACAAACTTTGTCATGCATGGAGTATCGGGGCAGAAATTTTCTGGTAATTATACAGCGGCCCTGGTATGCCATGATTGGGCGGTTTAGATGATAGATGAATTATATATAATTTCAGATAAACTATCAGTCGTTCCTTCTTATGCTAAACGTGTCGGCTCAACATATTGAATCGTTTTGAGATGGCCAATATCTGCAATGCTGCACTGGGCACTACAGAGTATCTACAACACGAAATAAATTGCATACAAAGTAGAATATGCTCCATGTCAACTCACATGCAGATTGAAAAAAGGAATCGATATTCCAAATGCCGAAGGAAGCAGCTGGTCCTAAAGGCTAGCATTTTCGAGGAGCCTAACATTTCACACGCAAAGTTCGTGCACCTGGACCCTTCATCATCTGGACAATTCCTCCAAGACTGTGGTGGACAGCTGTCAAGCTACCTGGAATGTGGCATGAACAGTTCGACAGCACTTTCCATACAACGTACTTAAACTTCCGTGCCACATCACAGAGCGTTACTCCTAGATCTCGAGCCCTTTTAATGTGCTGACATGGAGTTGAAAACGACACGTCATATCAAACACTGACTTCTAAGCGTATACAACCCATATATATCTTAGGCTAACCTTTCACAGCGCAGAATCACGGCCGTATAGTTCTGCCGGTAGAGTTCTATAATGACTCGGTAGACGTTCTAGAATGACTCGGTAGACACCAAGAACTAATGTTGCAGCGTTGTTATCTTTAATAAATCCAACTTCTAGTTTGCCGAAAATCCTTTTAATCGATCCAGCTTCTCTTTAGGCAAGAATTTGTTCGATAAATCCCGCTTCTATTTCGTCAGCAAATATTTTTCATCCATTTTTCATTGAAAATTATTGTTCATCAATCCAGCTTCAGAATGACTGCACTAACCCTAAAACTAACCCTAACCGACCCTCACGACGCCTAACCTGAGCCCTAACCGACCCTCACACGATAAATCCCGCTTCAATTTCGTCAGGAAATATTTTTCATCAAATTTATTAAAAAAGTTACTTGCTACCGAGTCATTATAGAATATAACCGTTCTGCCCTTTTGCTCCTATACTACATTTTTACAGTTTCAAGACCAATAACAGAAGTTTAATTCAATAAAGCAATAAATTAAAGGGCTATATCAGAATAACGTGAACAAAGGCAAAAACTAAAGCGAACATATAATAAAAGCACTATACACCTTCACAAAACAAGACATCGTTCAAAATGTCAAACTATACTACGGCACTAAACACGACAGTAAAGGATAATAAATAATTGTACCTCTGAATTAATTTCCTTAGGCGGACTGCCACTTTAATGCTGTCCGCCATTTTCCCAAAATGGTTTTATGACAGCCTCAGGTGACTGTAAAATAACGGAGCTTAATTAGTTCACGTTACGACCAAAACTAGACACGACAAAAAGTTAACTTAAACTCCGGTTAAATTTGAAAGGACATCCAGGTCAGAACTGGGAATGCTTGAAGTGTCCTAAAGCGAGCAAAGTTCTGTAAACTTTTAAACGAATCTTCAAATCAACTTTTCTCAAGTAACACAAGCGATTCAAATAAATCAGCTCCGTTCTCATTGGACGACGGCACAAACCAAAGATGTTGAAGTGTGCTGCAATTATTTAGCGCAGTAAAATGAAGTAAGTATGGTAATTTTTTTCATTTCATTTTATTTATTGAACCCATAAAACATTTTCAACTAAAGCAGTACGTCAATAGACAGACCAATAATAAAACAAATAACACAGCAAATTTATAAGAATAACGTAGGGCACAAAGGGCACACCTAAAGGGACGGGTCCCGCTGGTAGGGGCCCAGTAGATAAATAAGTAGCTGAGTAAGTAAAGATAGATAGATGGACTGAAAGTAAAATGCAAGGTGTCAATTATTTTTCCATTATCCTTTCTATGTTAAATATATGGGAACGAATAAGTCTTTTGAAATGCGGAAAGAAAGCTGTGAGCAGTTTGGATGTCATTCGGTAAATTATTCCACACTAGAGGTCCCTGGTACTGTATAGAAAATTTACGAGTGTTGGTTCTGGCATATTGGCATATAAAGGCACGGTTACTTCTAGTAGTGATAGCTGATGATACTGGGGTAAAAAATGACAAGAAGGCAACAGGTAGCATGTTATTGGCATACTTGAACATAAATTCACATGTTTGGATAAATCTAATTTGTTCAATTTTAAAAATCTTAAGATCATCAAAGAGTGGTTTGGTATGCGAGTTATAAGATGACTTAGTAGCCTAATAATGCGGATAGCTTTTTTTGTAGAATTTTTAATGTTCCGACATTGATATTTTCCTTTTCTCCTTTGTTTTCTTTGCAAGGATTTCGCTGGCTGACGACCGAAGAGGCCTTGCTGCCTCTCCTGCCGAACGCGACCCTTCCCGTTATTGACTGGGTTGGATCGTTCACGTCGTTGATATTTTCCTTTTCTCCTTTGTTTTCCTTGCAAGGATTTCGCTGGCTGACGACCGAAGAGGCCTTGCTGCCTCTCCTGCCGAACGCGACCCTTCCCGTCATTGACTGGGTTGGATCGTTCACGTCGTTAACGAATTTCTCTAATTGTTTCATTGGTACGTTTGTCTTGGGAGTTGTAGAGAGGTGGTTTCCCGTTGCCTTCCTCTCGGTGTTTTTTCCTGGAGACACCATCTCCTAGCGTCGATATCCTCTACCGTCCGTCCTTCGGCTTCTTCGCCCATGGGGCATCGCTTATACCGGCGATTATCCGGTCGTCCACCACGCACTCAGCTTCCAACAGGGGGACCACGTGTAGGTGGCGTGGTGGGCAATTGGGTGGCAGAGGCTATTTGAGGCGCATGCTACCCCATCTCCACCCCCATAACAGCTATAATATACCATAATAAAAATGTCCTATTACATGATTATAGTTAGGCCTATGTTTTTACTATTTTAATAAATAAATAATACAATCATATTAAAATTTAAAAAAATAATATTAATAGAAATACTATTTTGCACAACTAAATGGCTTCTCTCCAATGTTATCTTTCAAATTTCAGACAGTCAAATTTGACCCTTGAACACTTAGTAAAGCAGCATCATTATTACGTGGGCTTACAATGTAGGCATTTCATTGTATTTTATTGAATTGCATTGTGCTCTAAAAATTTATGTAACGCCTCTCGAGCGCACACTGATCAAAGGCGCAAAACATATGGCTGCCCAATTTTGGCAGCAATTCCTCCGCTGAAATAGTAGAGTAATTTTGCTAAGAGGACATCTTAAAATGCTGAAATTGCAATGCGGAAATCGCAAAAATTTCTTATGGGGAGGGGCACATTCCCTCCCCATACCAGGTCCCTTCTCGGCGCAACACATGCTTCGGTGATCGTCTGCTGGATGCTCGTTTGTCCCTCTCCAAACAAACCTTCATTCCCATACTAGAGGAGGGCATGCGCTAGATTACATTATATTGCATACATAGAGGAAGGCCGGTTCAGATAAGGGGGGGGGAAGATGGATTGCGCCCGGTTGCTTAGGGGGGATAGAAGCCCCTGATACTGTGTAGGCTATATATATACAGTAATGTGAATACATATAACTACAGCCTATGTACATATGCATGTATCCTATGTGTATGGGTGCATAATATGCATGCATGCAACCTAGAGGCGTGTGTGTAAAATGTGTGTGTAACTTTTTGAGTGCAATATTGACAATTTTAGGAAACGGTGGCATTGTAAACCCAAAACTCTAATGCCAACAAATCATACAACTCAGATTTAAAATTGGCCAATTTCCCGACCCCGGGCAACCCGGTCAGAGTTAATCGCCAGCCCAGGCATTGCCCGTAATTGCCCGGGCGTGGCTACGCCACTGATTATGCTGTTAGAACAAAGAGATGTCGTCACAATTGATATGCCCTTTGTTCCAACATAAACGCTTTCTAAATTCGGCATAGGCCTACTATTTTTTAATTATAATTTCTTTCTTAAAGTTGTTCAATTGCTGTTCTGTTCACTGTAAAAAAGCAGATTTTTGTGACATCACATCAATGCATGTTCACTTCAGTCATAAACCATAGGCCTATATATAGGCTACATTTGCGTTTAGGCTACTGCCTCATATTTTCTGGATTTAATTAATAATTCTGTCTTGGATAAACGTTTGGGTCAATTAAAATTCTGACCTTTGCTTTGCGTGGGCTTTTTTATAACAACTGAAGTGATCAAGATTTAAAACTTGCGGCAAAACAGATTAATTGGCCTACTTGCTTTTATAATATCCAATCGACGTTTATTAGCCTATGTGAAGTAGGCCTAGCTAGGAAGAGTGACTTTTAAGGCTTAATAAACTTGGCTGCATTCACTACAAGATGTAAGCCTATTTAATATCTTATTCACATGTGAATTTTCTTAAACAACTGTAAGACCGATATTTTGTTAGGCTACTCAAGTATTGCCTTGACCCAGAATTTGATTTATCGAGCATTCCTCGAAGACCGATGCATAGGGCCTACTATTGGCCATAATATTAATATCATTAGGTACGATTTCATCAAGTTATATGAGAGCAACTAGTGTTTGATCTAGGCATCTGGGGTAGTTACCCCGCCCCAGGAATCAAACCCCCGTCCCAGAATCAAATTTCCCCCTGGGAAAATTTAACAGCGGTTTTTAACATAAAAATTGAATTAGGAACCTACATGAAGGGTTGTAAGAAACCGTGATAGGCCTTTTAGGCTAGTAGCCTAACTGCTATTATAGCGTACCGTATGATTAAAGAGTTGGGCTATCCATTGGTAGAATAATTATCAACCCGTTTTTGCCCAGTGTTCCATTATTGGAACATTTTATAAAAACATAATTTATTTGCAACGTAGCACTATGCAGTGAATATAAATCATTTCCTGTCATTGTAAACTGTTTTTCTAAGACATTCCCATAGAAAAAAAATTATATTTTGAAAATTTTATATTCATCAGATAAGGTTTTTAAGAGAATTTTGAAGGAGAAAATGTTCGGTAAATTGCAACAAAAAGATGCATAATTTGCAAAATCACTTAAACACATATCAGTTTTGAACTTTCTGATTTTTGATACTCTTATATCAATCACATTTCATGACAACTTTAATCGGTCTGTGTCATGAACTTTAGTCTGGACTTTTTGCAAATATATATCATGTTCCATTATTGGAACACAGGGCACAAGTGGGGGTCCACGATTCTCATTACCGAATGTCGTTCTACGCTTATTGCTTTGCCTTGCACAGTGTTTTCAGCTGGGTTTGGCGAATTCCCCTGCATGTGAATATTATTATATTGTTAAAAAATTTCATTCAGTTGTGACAGAGAAGGTGCGCAGATTATTTCCTTGATCACTGGGAGGCTATTTTGACAGCGCAGACTTTCATTACACGTATTTCAGAGCGAGGAAGATGGGGACGACGAAGAGTCGAAGACACTGATGGAACACAAACAATCCGAGCGAACGATAGCATTGAAGGATTTGGGTCTAGACACCAGTATGGTTCTAGATTTGATGGTTGAACTCTGTCTGCACTCCTTCCAAACTCTGTGGTGATCCAATTCTTCACCTAACTGAGACCTGCTGATTGCGTTCCCAGAGCTATGTGGCTAAACAGACAGTATTGGCAACAGAGTGGAAGCTGTCCAGTAACACAAGTAAGGTATTGACTAAGCAGCCACAACTGTGGGGCGCGGTGGTGCAGGGGTGGCGTCGTCGCCTTGAAGCCGGAAGGTTCGAGGTTCAAATCCACCTCGCCGCGTAAGGACCTTGGGCAAGTCCTTCACTCACAATTGCTCAGCGCTTCGGCGTGAAACTCCGATGCAGTGTCCGCTCTGCATTCGGGAGCGCCTCTGAGTAGAGAGAGCTTGAAGGGGCGCTATAACAAGTGCACATACAAACATACAAACAAACTGTCCGTTGACTGTAGATCTGATGGAAAGATGGAAAGAACTCTGCTCTAATTATATGGAATGGCAATCTGTATATGCACATGATCAATGAAATACATGGTGAAAATCCCAATGGACCATCACTGTAAACCTTCAGTGAAGTACCTGCAGACGTGCAACACTGTTGTAGGGCCTACCCCATGGAACCAGAGCCAGACAAATCTGTGATAAATGGCAGGTCAGTCTCCCCAAAGTCCGCTTGAAAAGCTTCCGCGAATATTGACTTCGTCTACTCTGCTTGTCCGCATGGAAAATGGGCATTTTTCTGATATTTTGCTGTTGTCCGTTTGAAATAAGGCACAAATCTACTGAATATGGACTTCAATTGTATTCAATTGCGGTCTGCCGATCGGTCGCTGGATTCGTCCGCTCCAAAGCAGGACGGAAACGTGATTCAACACTCTTTGAAAATATAGGCCTACAATTAAACCCTTACACGCTACAGCATTAATTTTTTTTACCTACGGCTATTGTATTGGGTTGCAGCATAGTCTCCCATATTTATATAATTATTTGGCTTGTGAATTGACTTGCAAAAATAATATTAATGGCCACTCAAAGATACGACGAGGGCGACATAATAATCTGTAGGGCGATGTGCAGCGTAGCATGTATGGCAACAATCCTCAATTTATTTACTCTCGGGTTACGCAAAAACAAATGGTAGGCTAAATAGACACATTTTAGACTCACAAACAGCCTAATAGATCAGGAATTTTCAAGTGTCACGGTCGTTTGTAAAGGTCCCTGAACTGACGTTATAAAGCTTTCGATGACTAGGTTATGGTTAGCTTAGGCACTCGGATCGAGAAGCTATGTAGACCTATAAGTTTGCACACACGTACATGCAGGCTTGTCGCCTCCATAGAAATCCATCCATCTTGCACCAGTAGACAGGTTTATTAAACAAATAGTAAATTCAAACGACGGAGGAGAAGTAGTACTTAAGCAAAAATAGAATCAACCGGCGCCCTACAGTACTTGGCACAGCGTAGCTTAAGATATCCTATACGAAGCGAATTGATGTTGCGTAGCCTATACGTCTGTGGAGAATGGCGTCGAACGGGAGAATTGTGGTAGAAGACATTCCAGAATGCTGCATCTGCAACGAGGCACTCACCGATCCGAGAACGCTGCCTTGCAATCACACGTTCTGCCTCGATTGCCTGCACAACATCAGTTTGCAGAGGTCGAAGAAGCCAGGCTGGACGTTTCCATGCCCGATCTGTCGGAAGGAGTTCCCGGTTCCAGCAACCGGTTGGAAAAGCACTCATAAGAATTTAACCATCAAGAGTTCTGTGGAGACGACGCGGACTTCAAAAGCACCGTCTTCACCTCAAGAGGTTAAGAAGGAGACCGAAAGATTGCAATGCAATGGTTGTCAGAGGGGTTTGCGCCATCAGTGCCGCGAGAGGCAGAGCAGTCAGCAGATCAGTCAGGAGCATCGGTCTGTGGTCCCCGAAGAGCGGTTGGCGACTCAGGAATCCCATACGTCAAAGTCTAATTCCCACTGCGAGCTGTCGTCGCTCAATAAGAAAGCGGTTAACGGAGAGGTGAACGGTGGACTAAATGACAGCAAGGGAGCCTCTGATCCAGAACCATATAGCGATGTGACCATGGCTTTGGAAAAGTCGCAGTCAACAGATGACGGAGACGACCTGATCCATTTCCAGGAACTGGAGCAAAAGAAGCAGATCTTCCTGAGGGATGTGGACACAGCGGAAAAGGCGATAGCAACGAGACGAGATGAACTGCAGGACATCGTCGAGATGCACGCAAGTTTTCTCTGTGATCAGTTGAGTATAATCAAAGAGAATGGTCTGAGAGAAATGGTTCACCAGAAGCAAAAGCTAGAGACGAGAATCGACAAAGAAGTATGCAGTACAAACCAGGTTCGTACAGAAACTGACTTGTTTAGTAAAAGCAATGTTCCATGGCATCAAAAGTGGGACCTCCATGGCTTTGAACTTGATCATTATCGCTCAGAAATTGGATCGCGTAGGCTGGATGGTGAACTAGATTGTCAGAAAGGTGATCTAGCCGATAAGAAATGTAAGAAGTTCATCATATGTCAAATAAGCACAGAGAATGCAGACCACCACCAAGAAGACCATGGTCTGTTCGAACAGCATCAGGTTTTGTCGCCAGGCAAAGTGTCTTTCAAGATATCGGAAATACAGGATTTCCTTTCGTCGAAGAACATCCTAGGACAAATCAAAGGTCTGTTTTTAGAGTCGCACAAGTAACGATCAACTTCTCATATTTATGCTTATTAGGGCTGTGAACGCTCGTTGGGGCCCGACTAATTGTAGGCTAATTGAACATTTTTAAAGCGACGCTCACAGATTCAGTAGCGCTCCCGACCCTAGTTAGTGCTCCCGTTAACAAATAGTATAGTCTTCAGGCGTTTACGAAACACGGGAAGAGAAAGACCAAGGAGCTCAAGACGTAGCTTGTGAGGAAGGCGGTTCCAACAAGAAGGGCCAACATAGACGTTGCTATGATAGAGGCAACCTAAGTCATCACGCATAGATAAAAGTAAAAAATTTCAAGTAGCCTAAAACAACGATGCTCAACGCTCCATGTGCTCGAAGTGATAGCCTATCGGAACTAACGTTAGCGAGTGGGACAGAAGAAGGCGGGAGAGTGTACGGAAATTCAGGAGATAAATATTTATAAAGAGAATGCCGGAAATAAGGAACCATTCAAGACAAGTTTTAAGTAATCCATTATTCATGCTGAAATGCGATCACAGAAAAGATATGCGTTATGAGTTTGGTGATAAGTAATAGACACATAGGGCCTATGCTAGAAATTCTAGACAGAAAAGATATGCGTTAGGAGTTTGGTAAGAAATAGACACATATTATGGCCTATGCTAGAAATTCTAGGCATGCATACGCACTCAGCAAACAGTTAGTCTATTGCATTTTTTTTAACCCACGACGCAAGACTAAAATAATCCGAAACTCTGTTTAGGTGCGAACGCTCGTTAACCTAAGGGTGGGTTAATTTCAAACTTGCAGCCTACCACTGACGAACGATAAATATTATGTCCAGTATATGCGTATAGGGCCTAACTCTACAATATCTTGTGCATAGGTCTACGCGTTGCGCCTGTGTATTGTTGTCGCGATTGACGAATTTTCTAGTAAGACTTATGTCTATACTTTACGGGATATAAAAGTCACTTCATTAAGTTCATTGCCGAAAGAGTGCGCTCTCGGCTCTAAGACTTATGTGCAGAGTTTGGTCAGAAGCAGATCAATATTAAAATGAATCAGTTGCGGCACATAGGCCTATAAATTATACATGTAGCCTATAATAGACATATTTTAATCTCTTTACACATAGATTTTCTTATATTCATGACAAAGTCTATTGATTAAAATGTGGTCATGATTGGCACATTTTATCCAGTCGATTATCCGACCGAGTTGCATCATTTGGTTCGCCTGAAAATCCCGGCGTACATCGTCTGTGGCCTGACGAAGGTGGACAGCAACATCTTCGTCCTATGCCAATCACCAAACGTCATTCGTTGCTACGAAGACGACGGTCAATACGCCCTGCGAAAGGAAATGAAGATCAAACAGATCAGGAGACCTTGGGACATGACCAGCAGACCAGACTCCCACTGTCTTTACGTGACCGATCGGGAGAAGAACTGCGTCTGGAAGGTGAAGATAATCGACCGTCGAATCACCCGTTGGCTGTCTGCGATTGGAAATCCGTGGACGATATCCGCCGCAAGGAGTACCGGACACATCCTGATGGTTCGCAACGGTCGACCGTCCACCCTAGAGCTGTACGGACCAGACGCCAAACTGATTCACTGCCTGCCACTGTCGGTGGACGTCGAGAACCCTTTGCACGCCGTTGAGACGTCGACGGGGCATTTCATCGTCAGCCACAAGAGTAGGGTGAGTCGGTCGTGGGTCGTGAGTGAGTTGGCGAGGGACGGGCAGACGGT